>LR994579.1:12616104-13816104 GCA_905187575.2 Celastrina argiolus
GTGTCCGAGGTAGCCTCATCAAGGCGGACACGTTGCGAACGTCCCCGAATATATGATTCGAACCAGTCTACCGCTGAGGAAGAAATGTTGAGAGAGCGAAGAACGGAAAGGAATATGTCAAAATCTACAGAATTGAAAGCACTGCTAAAGTCAAGTAGGACAAGAATAGATACACATATTTTTTCCATTGCAAGACGGAGGTCATCAGTGACTTTTAGCAGTGCTGTAACTGTACTGTGACCAGGTCGAAAGCCGGATTGGAAGGAAGAAAGCAATTTATTTGAGGATAAGAAATGAGATAGCTGCTTGTGGACAATGTGTTCAAGGATTTTGGATAGGTAGAGTAATATGGAGATTGGCCTAAATTGAGATAAAGAGGGATTAGGAGTTTTAGGAAGTGGAATAACATTGGCATGTTTCCATGCCGTTATTCCACTTCCTAAAACTCCTATTATAACAGAATGATTTACCTTGTCTGAGGAACTGTCGACTCTCAATAAAGAATAGACTCGTTCCTCGTTGTAACGAGTCACTTCGAGCAAATCATCCATTGCAGATATATGTGCCTGTATCTCTTTCTGTGACAATTCATATTTCTTTCTGATATTATCTAAAGTGGCATGTAATAAAGAAATTTCTGTCTGAAGGCTGCATACATCGGCCTCATAATTGCACTGAGTTTGTTCTAAGTCAAGCTTACAGTTTAGAAAATTATTATTTAACAATTGGTTTTCTTTAATACTCTTAGATATTATATTATGACATTTTTTATGTTTTAATGCTAGTTAACAATAATTTTTTATGCATTTTTTAATTTTAATATATTTCCTTAACTCTTTCTTACTGTTCATTGGATACACTGTTAATGTATCATCACCAGTTAAATCAATGGTACTAATGTCTTTACGTGAATTTATGTTAAAGTTTGAACAATTCTTATTTGTAATAAGTTTATCAAATAATATCTGAGTTTGAGTGATGCTTTGTAGGTTCAATTGTTCTTCTAGTTTCAAAATATACTCCTCAGCATTATTTAACTTGATTTTGAGGTTAGCAGAAGTCTTCAGTGTGTCTTCATTCCTGTCTGCACTGGTCAAACCTGTCTACAATGATTTGAAGTTCCATTTTTTTGATGGTAAATGTCCTCATAGTCTAAGCTTAACTTACTAAGTTCTAACTTTAATTCCTTATTTCTTTGCAATATAGACAACATTTCCTGTTCATTGTCATCTCTTTCCCTAAGCAGTGTTTGGCATTTATCCTTATATTCCTTTAGTTCCACGAGGGCCAACTGAAGTTGATCCTCGGTACGGCGGGCAACAGCTAAGCGAGTCATCATTTTGCTATTTATTGCCGAGCACTGAAAACAATAATATCGGTTTAAAGCCTATATGGCTGTATATGCAACTAGTGAAAGTCACCCTTTACTTTAAAACCAAAGGCAGCCTCAATACAATATTTATAATGTACAGTTATAAGGTATAGTAAAAAGGAAAAATAGCAAAGTGGTTAGAGAATTGAAATCAAGAATATACAATGAAACAATAAGACAGTTTTAGACAGTGTAAGAAACAAACTGGTTATTTCTTAAGCCTGTATACAACTGCACAATAAAATCTTTGTTAAGTTATATTTTGACTGGTTTTGAGATTGTCTCTGTGCTTGTGTAGTGTGTGCACAGTATTTTAGTGTTGTGTATGTCTGGGCTAGTTGTTTTTATCTTCAACTTCGCTTCCACAACTTGTCAAGCCATCAGAGAGAAGTAAACGTTGCCAAGTGTGATTTTGGACGTAACTCACCAGAGTGAGCAGCTGTTGTAGTGGAGTAATTATTGTTGTACAGTAAAAGATGACTAATAATAGTGAAAATTAAACTTAACCACTGACGTGCAATTATGTTACATTACCACTGACGTACGTATGAGATACGTATGTAATTTTGAACGCCTTCTGACGTGTCAATAATGTTTAATTCTGGTGACAATTGTTGTCTATTTATTTGGATGCTTTTAAATGACATAAGGATATTAAAAAAAAAGCAATAATTATAAACAATTTTTTATTTATCAAAAACCTTCGTGACTTATAAAGTAGGATAGACTTTTTTATAAAATTAACAAAAAAATATTTTTTAACCATAGGAACTTTCTTTTTAGCTAGTATTAATTATCAAGAATTATATTAATTAGAAAAAAATCACAATAACCACAAATTAAATAATAAGATACTTTTTAACAACAGTTATTGTTCACTCTGACCAGGTGGCTCAGTTTCACCGTTTCAGGTGGACAGACTTAAACGTCAGTTTGCATTACTTGACTAGAAAAATGTGTCAGTGGAATATCCTCTTCAGAATCCGAGCTACAATAAGGAACCTCTTCGACATTGATATTCTGGTTTTCGGGACACACATCACAATCCGATTGAATGTAATCATTTTCATCTGCCGATGATTGCCATGATTCAATTTGTACGTCGTTTATGGCAATATTCTGTTGAGCTAGTCTTTTTTTAGACGTAGGCTCTGAAGATGAATAATACCGCTTACGGTTCATTTTTATCTACAAGCAAACAATTATTATTATAAAAAGTTAGTAAATAATTATTTAAAAAAGTCACACTTACACTGACGCTACGTACAACATACGTCAGGTCGTCGAAATCACCTGCTTGCAGATGTGCACTGCATCCGCTCTTCCCAGCTACCGACACGTCACTGGTAACTAGGAAGGTACCAAAAGGGACGCGCGGGAACTCCCGCGCAAATTTGAGTTTTTAGGGAAAGACCGTTTAGGTGACGTACCACATACGTACGTTAGTGGTTAAGGGTTAAAGGAATTAATGCTAGAAATCTATTAAAATCTATTTAATTAGTCGGGAGGTTACAATTAAACAAAATATCGGATTGTTTTGCATTTTACTCGACAGCTCAAGCATATAATGTGTTTTTGTATCTATGTGATATTTATTATTTACCCCACCACCTACAGTCACAATCGAAGATTGACATGAGCTTTAGAATTTAAAAGAAATTTTATATTTCGTTGATTTGTAGGTTATACTTATATAATAGGAGTGTAATGTCCTTAGACGTGTGAGAATATGTGTTTGTGCGAATGGACTTATGACCTAAATTACAGTCAATTTTTGTTAACTTTGCATAAGCAAAGTTTTATTTCCTGTAGTTACGCATTTTAGTTAAGCTGATAAAAATGTAGGTAGGTACATTAGGTACATGTTGAAAAAAAATATATCTAAGAAGTCTCTAACCATAGTTAAAAGCTGGGGAGACTCGTAGTTTTTAAGTTATTGAATAAATAAAATTCGTATTTTAGTATAAATTTTAGATTTTCGACTTCTTTTGATGTAACTTTGACAGTTGACATGTTGTTGTAAATTGCCAGATAGAAAATCCTTCTGTTATCTTAAGGTACGATTCCACCAAAATAGTGTTCAGAACATTTGTTAGCCAACATTTTTCTTCAGAATTCCAGCTGTGCCAATTTGTATGTATTCCTATTTGTTAATGCTGCGTTAGCAAGTCCACCACACAAACATCTGTTACGCACAATGTTCGCAACTGTTCAGAACACCGGTGGAATCGCACCTTTATACAGCCTTAAGCTGTGTCCCTACTCCCTGTACCACCCCCCTCCCTATGGAGACATATAGCCAATAACTAAAAACTACGAGTTTCCGCAGCTTTTGACTTTGGTAAGTGATCATTACATATTATAACTCATTTCGCTACAAAAGTTCAGCCGCCAACTCGACTTACTCGAGTTACTGACTTCATAGATATGATGCACCTATCTATCAATGGTTTTCTACGGTAGCCTAGGTCAAGTGATAAGTGAAAATTTGTTTTCTGATATAGAAAAACATGGTGGTGACATTTTAATATTACATAATAATAGGATAACACACCGCCCTGAGGCAACCCGGCAAAGATATAACTCCAGTCAGAGAAATAATCAGATGATTTAACTCTCTGCCGTCGTCCTACAATATAGCTACGAATTAAACTCTAATTATTGATGGTGGAAAATTTAGGGCGTGTTTCACCAAGCAAGGTTAAAGTTAATCCTTCGTTAAATATCATGTTGTTCCTCTCGTATTGCCTGTCAATCATGAATGGGAAGGCATGGTATTTTAACACTAACATGCGTTGGTGAAATCGGGACTTAAAGATGCAAGCCGGACTAGCAGAATACCGTGGTCTATGGAATTTAAGGCGTTACTGAAATCCAGAATTGTGAGAATAGTAAGCATTATATTATCCATAGCCGACCGTAATCAGCTAACTTTACCAATGCGGTAGTCGTAACCAGTGCGAAAACCGGACTGATATGGACTGAGTAAGCAGTGGGTAACAAATTTCGTTAGCTGCTGATGAATGATCCGGTCTAAAACTTTTGATAAAAAGGGTCCATCCTACCCTTATACCCACTTGGGTAGGATGGACCCAATAGGACGAAAGTCAGACACAGTCTTCGGATGGGAGGATATAGGTAAAGGAATTATGTAAGCTGCCTTCCAGGCACCAGGACCTATACTTAATTATTATATGATAATATTATAGAAACAGACAAACCGAGTTATTTCATCTATTATGCATACTTTTGTGTTGTCATCTATACATATAATAAATCTGTAGAGGGGTCATGTCTGTACATTAAGAATATTGAAGTGAAAATTAAAAAAAGGGGGTCTATAAAAGCCACAGAACCTAAATGTCTGTCTGTCTGGTCTGTCTGGTCTGTCTGGTCTGTCTGGTCTGTCTGGTCTGTCTGGTCTGTCTGGTCTGTCTGGTCTGTCTGGTCTGTCTGGTCTGTCTGGTCTGTCTGGTCTGTCTGGTCTGTCTGGTCTGTCTGGTCTGTCTGGTCTGTCTGGTCTGTCTGGTCTGTCTGGTCTGTCTGGTCTGTCTGGTCTGTCTGGTCTGTCTGGTCTGTCTGGTCTGTCTGGTCTGTCTGGTCTGTCTGGTCTGTCTGGTCTGTCTGGTCTGTCTGGTCTGTCTGGTCTGTCTGGTCTGTCTGGTCTGTCTGGTCTGTCTGGTCTGTCTGGTCTGTCTGGTCTGTCTGGTCTGTCTGGTCTGTCTGGTCTGTCTGGTATGTCTGGTCTGTCTGGTCTGTCTGGTCTGTCTGGTCTGTCTGGTCTGTCTGGTCTGTCTGGTCTGTCTGGTCTGTCTGGTCTGTCTGGTCTGTCTGGTCTGTCTGGTCTGTCTGGTCTGTCTGGTCTGTCTGGTCTGTCTGGGCTGTCTGGTCTGTCTGGTCTGTCTGGTCTGTCTGGTCTGTCTGGTCTGTCTGGTCTGTCTGGTCTGTCTGGTCTGTCTGGTCTGTCTGGTCTGTCTGGTCTGTCTGGTCTGTCTGGTCTGTCTGGTCTGTCTGGTCTGTCTGGTCTGTCTGGTCTGTCTGGTCTGTCTGGTCTGTCTGGTCTGTCTGGTCTGTCTGGTCTGTCTGGTCTGTCTGGTCTGTCTGGTCTGTCTGGTCTGTCTGGTCTGTCTGGTCTGTCTGGTCTGTCTGGTCTGTCTGGTCTGTCTGGTCTGTCTGGTCTGTCTGGTCTGTCTGGTCTGTCTGGTCTGTCTGGTCTGTCTGGTCTGTCTGGTCTGTCTGGTCTGTCTGGTCTGTCTGGTCTGTCTGGTCTGTCTGGTCTGTCTGGTCTGTCTGGTCTGTCTGGTCTGTCTGGTCTGTCTGGTCTGTCTGGTCTGTCTGGTCTGTCTGGTCTGTCTGGTCTGTCTGGTCTGTCTGGTCTGTCTGGTCTGTCTGGTCTGTCTGGTCTGTCTGGTCTGTCTGGTCTGTCTGGTCTGTCTGGTCTGTCTGGTCTGTCTGGTCTGTCTGGTCTGTCTGGTCTGTCTGGTCGTCTAAAGGAAGTTAGTACTTTAACCGTAAAGTCCCAAAGTACGACAGTGTTCATAAACTAAAAATGTATTTAAACTGCTGCCCTAAATCACTTTTCCACGCGGACGAAGTCGCGGGCACAGCTAGTACTTAATAATAATCTTATTAATCGTAATTTCTGGGATGTGCATGATATAAGTATGTACTTATATTACGATTAATAAGATTTTCAGCTGTTTATATAAGTATATTGAAGTTTGTATAATTTTATTTATATTTTTGAATTTTAATAAAACAATTGGAATATCGATAAAATGTCGATATGATTTTGTATTGTTCAATGTCCAAAAGGGCTTAGTGAATCATTATCCTGATGTATCTTGATGAATCACTTAGAAATATTTTTATCTTGTAGTGATTAGACTATAAATATTAGGTCGTTTTAAATATTAAATGGCGTTTCCTCTTACTGATTACTTTGATATCAAATTGGCCAGTACGACAAAACGTATATTTTTTTCTTTAGTTAAAAAATCCAATTTGAAATGTATAGCGCTGTTTGCTGGTGCACTTGTGTTTTGAAAACCTTTAACCATTTGTTTTTACTATTTTAGTTTGTTTACAAAATGGAAAACTTGAAATTTTATATTATTATTGTACAGTATGAATTCCACCTGTGCACCAATGGTACCACACCATTGCTGCAGAAAGGACTCGAACGATTACTAATATTGTGTACGCACATACATGGCGGTGTTGCAAATTAAAACACAGTGCGTTTTAGATTCCAATGTTTTTTTTTGGAAATTTTATCCTGCCAAACAAGCCCCGCAAAGGGCCAGAGACAAAAGTTGATAATGAAGAATCGAAGGCTATTGTGGAAGTGGGTCGATCAAGCAGGCCCGAGTTAGCTGCAGGCTACGGTGTTAGTGATCCAACTTTTTAAATCAACTTGAAGCAAAGCCAAAAAACCCTTGAAAGGTCAGCTGCTGCGTTATGTTAGTCAATCAGCATAATAATGAAGATGACATTCGAAAACGAATCCATTACCTGTGATAAAAAGACGATCCTGAACGATAATCGGAAATGATCATTGCAATAGATGACGAACCTACCAAATGCTGCTAAAATTTACTCAATATTATGTTAGGCGGCCCCTATACGATCAATTATACTGCGCATTATTTCAAATTGTGCAATATAATTGCTTGATGATGCAATGATTTGAATGCAGCACCTTTCAGTCTTAAAGTCTACGGGCCGCCTTACTTGTGATCGTTTAAATAAATAACGTAATTCAATTATAAAATACGTAATAAGAAACTACGTTAAAAAAACCGACTTCAACAACTAAAAAGTATAAAATATATATTTTTTAATGTTGGACCATATGGACCAAATGGCAGCTATTCTGCGTCGAATAAAAAAATAGTCACATTATAAAATATATATTTTCATATATATTTTTTTAAAGATATATTATTAAGTAATTTATATGAGGTGCCAAAATAAAAAAATATCTACGCGTCATTTTCTTCAGACTACATTCGGCTTAATATAATATGCACCTTGAATCAACCTGTATAATTAGTGTTTGTTGTTTGATGACTAATAATATCTCCCCACATCGATTTCGGTGTCAGTGGCTGATTTCGAGAAACAGGTGAGCTACGCAGGAGTCATTTTTAAAGTGCCCAAGTGTGTGCGCAATAAACAGGAACACTTTCTCTTCCTTTTACTCTCATAATCTAGTTGGACGAGTGACGAGAGAACAGGCGCAGGATCAATTGTTTATATGCCCATCCGACGCATGGATCATCTTTCTTGTCATATAAGCAGGTGATCCGCCTGCATTGTCCTACCCAAACTTGTCTTCTTTTTGTCCTACCCAAACATTTTTTTGTTCCAACGCGGGGATATAACCCAGATCATCCGGGTAGAGAGATAAGCTCTATACCACTGGACACGGATGCTTTAATGTTACTTTTGTAGATAAGATATTATTTTATGAAATAAATATTTAAAGATTGTTTCAAGCAATTATATTCTATCTTGTGACATGGGCGTGTTCTGCTACTTAAACTAAATAAGGATAGATAAAAAACAGAATAATCACAATGTACTCGTAAGTTGCATGTAATGATGCAGGTATGTTGTATAAGGATATATATTTTATTAAAAAAATATGTAATATACGTCATGTTTGCCGAGTCTCGAGCTGATAGTTTTCACTTCATTATGAGTAAAACAAACCGCCTCGCTGCTGCAACGTCTATGTAACATTCCGTGGTCTAATGGTTCAGAGCTTCGATCTCGACCCGGAGGTCGTGGGTTCGATTTCGCGTTGGAACAACAAAAAAATGTTGTTTTCAAGTTGGTTGGTTAGGTTAGGTTAGGCAATGCAGGCTGATCACCTGATTGTCTGATAAGAAAGATGATCCATGCGTTGGATAGGCATGTAAAAAGTCAGTCCTGCGCCAGTCCTCTCGCCGGTCGTGTCGGTTTACCGTCCCACTGGGTTATAAAAGGAAGAGAGAGTGTCTTTGTGTATTGCGCACACTTGGGCACTATAAAATAACTCCTGCGTAGCTGGCTTGGTTTCAATAAAATCGGCTACCGACACCGAAATTGGTGAGAGGAGCTATTATTATATGTAACACTCGTTATATGTAACAGCATCACGAAAATTATTACACGCAGACCGGTGCTCTATCCAAAGGCACTGGCTAGCGCTTAGTCTAAAATGAAAATAAAATGTGAATCAAATAGTAATTAATTAAATGTAATATACTAACATTGTGTAAAATTTATATTGTAAGTAACTAGCTAAACCGTGCCCACTTCCACGAATATTTCAAGACTAAAAATAGCCGAATCGGTTATTATTCGGAATATAATAATCGGTTATTATTATTCGGAAAACGAACAGCAATTCATTTTTATATATACTTTGGGGCGTGTTTGTCCTATGTAGAGTATACTGTGAAAGTACCAGCGCTGAAAGATTTACTTTTTTTTTACTTTCATGTTTCTATGAGAAATGCCCTAACATCATACATTTGTCCATACAATTATAAAAAAATAACTCTTTCAGTGCTGTTACTTTCAAAGTAACCTCTACAATGTACATACGGGACCCTAAAGTATTATCAGTAAATAACATTACAGCCTGTATAAGTTTGTATTGATACTGATACATCCATTAATATTGTTATGGAGTGTAGTGTAGGTCTGAAATAAACGTAATTTATTTTATTACATTACTCCATCTTTAGTAAATTCTAATGCGTTCTCTGCCGTTTCAGGAAACAAACTTCAAGAAAATATTATAAACAAACAGAAAATGAAGTAAACGTTGAAATAGGTGTAGGTGTATGTAGACCTACTTCGCAACAAAAATAGCAACATGAACTGAAATATTTGCTATTACATTTTTAACGATATAATACAGGGTGTAAAAAGAGCAGTCACTATAACTTTGGGATATGATTAAAGAACCTTTTCTCATTCTAGAAATGTATTATTTATTATGAAAAAAAAAAATTTTTTTTTCAATTTATTATTTTCAGTCGCAAGGCTGAACTGTTTGGAACAACGTTCTGCATTAAATTCTTAAATTTTATTTTTTATATATTTTTGCACTTGTACGTAATGAACATCTTACGCGTGCTATTGACCTCTCAGCGTAATCAGCTAATCGCTGTGTTGTGCACGTTGTACATTGCCTATTGAAATTTTTTTATTTTTTAAAACAGTGGATTAAAAGCAAATGACTAGTACCAATAGACATAACTCTTGCCTGGTTATTACCCCACGAAGTTATAGTGACTGCTCTTTTTACACCCTGTATATTTATAATTTTTTATTTATTTTTGCATATTGTGATTGATGTCACTATCCGATTTTTGTGATTTTTGTCCGACGCAGAATAGCTGCTATTTGGTCCCCTAATATTTGACATAGTTTGGCTCTGTAGTTTTTATTTTATGAACATTTTTCACCAATTTCCAGAAGTGTACCAGGTATTATAGGTGGTATGTATTGTATTATATTGATACGTATTATAGTATATTTTGTATTATAGTAGTGGTATGTATTATAGTATATTTTTTTCATGGATGATTGATCATGACGTAGTTTCAGTACGGCTAATTTAGGACTTTTTGCACTTTCGTATTTGTAATTGACTCTCGACACAAGAAGGAGGTGAAAATTTTAAATATGGATTGTGTAATGTCTGTTAGTCTATCTGTAGCTCCCAAACAGATTTGAAATGAAATGAAATGATGTTTATTTGGTAAAAATATGGTTTACAAAGTGTTACAATTTTTTTAGGCTCACACATTTTGTCGCAGCTAACGACGTCCAAATACATATTATTTATTATATTATTATTTTTAACTTGTCTCAGTACTTAAATTATTAGATTTTTTCTACAAACATTTTATAAATAATTATGTTATAAATAATTGTTTATAATAATATGTTTTAAAATAATGAAATAAAATCACACAACAATTTGATTAGATACATATATAATAAGTCAATAGGTTTACAAATTATGGTATGTCAAAAATACAATTTTATAATAATCATTTAAATAATTGTTTATAATAATATGTTTTAAAATAATGAAATAAAATCACACAACAATTCGATTAGATACATAAATAATAAGTCAATAGGTTTACAAATTAAGGTATGTCAAAAATACAATTTTATAATAATCATTTAATAATGTCAGGAATTAAAAATACATAATACTATCATCATACAAATATAAAATTTAATTAATTAATCATTTAAAAATTCTTTAACACTATAGTATGATTTTTCCATTAATTTCTTTTTCAATTCTCTTATGGAATGGTTTTTGGACAGTAATTTTATTTTTATAGGCACTTTGTTATAAATTTTTACACACATTGCATATGCATTATTTAGGAATAAACTAGTTTTAGGTTTTCTGTCTATTATTAGTCTATTCGAGTTTCGCAAGTATTTAGTGGGTATCATATCTACTAATTGTGTGAAAATATGATTATTGTTAATTACAAATTTAAATATTTCTAAAATGTACATACTTGGCAGAGTCATTATATTGTATTGTTTAAATATAGGCTTACATGATTCGTATGGTGGTACTTTAGCTATAGTACGTATGCATTTTTTTTTGTACAATAAATGCTTTGTCAATAAGTGTGGAATTTCCCCAAATTATGAGTCCATAGTGGAGGACTGACGAAACATAGCCGTGATAGGCCATAATTGCAGTACGAATGCTTACTGTCCAACTTAACCTGCGTAAAACAAATACAAATCTTTTTAATTTAGAACACACTTTTTCTATGTGTGCGTGCCAGTTACAATATTTATCAATTTGTATGCCTAAGAACAGGTTTTCATCTACTTCATTTATAATTTCATCTTTATATTGTAAAGGTTTTTTATTGTAGGTTCTAAATTGTATGTATCTAGTTTTATTAAGATTAATTTTAAGATTATTAGATGTAAGCCATTGAATTATTTGCTCGAGTATTAAATTAATGTCACTTTCGATTTTTTTCACGTCTGATTTATTATTGTAAGAAAATAGGATTGATATGTCATCTGCAAATAGAGTCAATTTATAATTATTAGTAATTGGAATGTCATTAATATAAAATAGGAATAATAAAGGACCTAAAACTGAGCCTTGTGGGACCCCAATTTCATTTAATAGGCTTTTCGATTTACTGTTAACTAATTCTTTATTCATGTTTATGTGTTCTATAACTGTGTATTGTGTTCTATTTTCTAGAAATGACTTTATCCAGTCGAGCGCCAGACCCCTTATGCCCATTCTGCTTAATTTTTCTAATAATATTTTATGGCAGACAAAATCAAACGCCTTCGTCATGTCTATAAATGTAACTATACAAAGATCTTTATCGTCAATATTGTTAACAATTTGGTTAGTTATGTTAAAGCAAGCCTGTTGTGTAGATTTGTTTTTCTGAAATCCATACTGTTCATTTCTTAATAATTTGAATTTATTGACAAAAGAAGTTAATCTATTGTGCATTGTTTTTTCAAATATTTTAGACAAAATGGGGACTAAAGTCTGTAATTTGTTAACTGTCTCCGATCACCTTTTTTATGTAAGGGTTTAATGATGGTTTTTTTTTTATTTATCTGGAAAAGCTCCATAAGTAAAAGATTTATTTATAAGTTCTGTTAGTATTGGGGCTATTACATGTTGACATTTCTTTATTATTTTTGTGGTAACTTCATCATGGCCAACTGCACTAGTATTTTTTAAGGAAGAGATGATTTTTAATATTTCTTCACATGTACATGGATACAGAAAAATGCTCATATCATTGTCATCAATCGTGTTTGTTAGTATGGTGTTTGAATTTATATTAATGTTTTTAGTCTTAATAAAATAATCGTTGAATGTATTTGCTATATCTAAAGGTGTATCAATCCTTTTATTATTTAAGTTTAATATTTCTGTAATATTATTCGAACAATTTTTATCTATGTTCCATGAAGCTTTGCACTTATTTTTTTCCTTTGCAACATATTTAGTATGTGATATTATTTGTGCACATTTAAAACAATTTCTTAATGTTTTGCTATATATTTTGTAATTATTTTTTGTTGATTTATTTTTCTCCCGATATGCCCTAAATTGTAATTTACGTTTTGTTTTACAGCTTAGTTTTAAGCCTTTAGTGATCCAGTGTGGTAATATGTTATTTTTTTATAACCTTTAAACGGACTAGAGGGAAGCAGAGTTTATAAAGTAGTAAAAAAATGTCATAAAAATAGTTAAAAGATTCATTAAAATTATTTAAATTATAACATTCATTAAAGGAAATGCTTGCTAAAATTTTTTTAAATTTTTTTATATTATCATTGTTGTATGCTCTTTTACAAATATATATTCATATAATGTTTTGTTTTTAATGTTATTATGTCCTTCTATTGTTGCTGAAATAAGTTGTGCTGTGTTATGATCTGAAAGACCCAGATGTAAAAGTTCAGTATGTGCATGGGTCAAGTTACTCAATATATTATCTATACATGTCAATTGTCTTGTTGGTTGATTAAAATGTATTGTTAAATTATAATTACTGGAGATGTCTCGTAGAGTATCCGAGTCTTTACTTCTTTTGAGTAGGTTGATATTAAAATCTCCTGCAATAATTATTTTTTTATTAGACTTTTTGTTTATACTATGCAATAAAGTGTCTAACTTTTGGAAAAAATTACTAATTACAGAGTTAGGAGTTCTGTATAAGCAGATGATAACTATATTTAGGTCTGAAATTTCTATACCACAACATTCAAAGTCGTTATCATTAGAGAGGGTAAAGTCAATACTATTGTAGTTTGTTAATGTATTTTTTTTTCAAAAGTATGCAAACCCCACCTCTTTTTTGTTTTTTTGACCTATTATAAAATGCTGCTAAGTTGTAATTATTTAAGTTTATATTTTTTTCTGTTCCTTTTTCAATAAAAGTTTCAGTTAGACATATTATATCGGGTTCTTTGTTTTCAGATCTAAGTTCTATAAGTGAAATTTCGAGCTGACATCTTTTGGCATGAAAACTAGCAATATTTTGGTAAAATATTTTAATTTGTTGCTTTTGGTTTGTCACGAAAAAGAGCTTGCGGCTTAAAAAATATATTTGTATTTTTTTTTGTCATTGTTATATATTTCACAGTGCTTTGTTTTAATTGTGTCGTCATTAATTTTCATTTTATTCTTATTAAAGTACTAGCTGTGCCCGCGACTTCGTACGCGTGGAAAAGTGATTTAGGACACTTTTATATTTTTAAATATATTTTTAGTTTATTGGCGCAACCGCTGACAACTTTCGCCAATAGCTACTTCCCAGTGTATCCCAGTGTTGATCCCGATCCAGCAAGTCACGTACCCGGCAAGCCTCTTGGTATGCAGGGTATAATAATAATATAGTACCATCCTTTCGGAGCTCGGCAAAAGAAGTAGGCCTTCGAACAATATGTAGAAGTCAGCAAAGGTATTCGAAGTTAGGTTAGGTTAATATTATTCGAATGCACCGTATAGACCCAGCCAATTTTTCAGGTTAATTTAGTAAATTATTTAACTTCGATGTCCGTCTGTCTATCTGTCTGGTTGTCAAAACTTTAACGTGTAGGTATCAAGCTAACAATCCTATTAAATACTCAGGATCTTCTGTCCCTTCTGGCTTTGAAAAAAACAGACTCCTTTGCCACATCTACCCAAAGATTCAGTTTTTTATTTATGAACCGATTGAGATGAAATAAATGTTAAGTCAAGATTACTACAAATATGATTGAACCACATCTAAATCGGATAAGCCGTTTCTGAGATTAGCGTGCACAAATGCACCGACAAAATTATTAAAATCCTCTTTAATTATAAATACTTAACCCCAACTGATGTTATTTACAGAAACACTAAATTGCTTAATCTTCAACAGTTATATATATATCACACATGCATTATAATCCGTAAAATACTAACATCTTCAATACACTCACAAGTATCATTTCAAAAGAAAAATCACAAATATCACATTAGAAGAAAATATGATTTAGAAATACCATTTGTTAGGACCTTATACGGAAAGAAAAATATACAGCACGAAGGTGCTACAATTTACAACAAATTGCCTAAGGAGATTAAAGATTCTCCAAGTATGCCGATTTTTAAAAAACGATTGAAGCAACATGTTGTTAATTGTAACATTAAAGTTTGAGTTGTCTACATCATTGGATTAGGATACATTATTATAATTATTTAAATTCCAACGCCTTGTAAATTTTATATTGTTACCTGTTTAAATTTCTCTATAAGTGAACAATGTAATGTTTTTTTTGAGAAATAAATAATTCTTTAAACTGAAACAGACAAAAATAGAAAAAATAATGTTTTGGGTACTATTGCATAAATAAAAGTCTCATATAATAACACAGGCACAGTTAGCACATTTTAATAGTATTTTTTACTCAGCAGTCTACACTACACCAGCCCGGCTCGGACGTAAGACGTCAAGCAGCAGCCTGCATTACGCGGCGCCCGGTCGAATCACGGCGAAACGATTTTAATTTTGCTATATTTCCTAAACTACTCATTATATTTGCATGGTATAAAGGGCAAATATTATAGTCTTCATGGAATGCTTAAGCCAACTAACGTATTAAAAATGATAAGGATTAATACCGTGATGGTATTTAAATAGCTTTCCAAAAACCGCTTAATTGCCCGTTTTTTAGTTTATCACGAAAGGCTTTCTTTTATTTAATTATACAGTTAATTAAGTTGATTTTATACAATAAATGATAATTTATTTCAATTTGTGAAGCAAGTTCAAAAATACAATTTTTATATTATTATGACACTGTGAAAACACTGTTTTCCCAGAAAAAAAATCCTGATATCGGCTCCCGCGGCGATTTCGACTTGATGAAATTTGATTTGCGCTCTTAGGAGCGCGCAATCAAATTTCATCAAGTCGAAATCGCCGCGGGAGCCGATATCGACTCACACAGACGCAAAACAACACGCATGTGTGGGTTAGCGCTAGGCTGAACGTCGCGCAAGTAATATTGATACTTTGATCCTAATGAATTTTAATATTACATACCATTTCAATACCTCTATAAAATTAAATGGTATTTAAGTTATAAAATACAAATTATAAATACTCGACATGCTAGTAATCGCCCGCGGCTCAGTCCGCGTTATTGTCGAACCGTCGGGAACAACTTTCGCGCGATGTTTGTGTGAAAAGAGTTTCATGGTGGTCGGTTCAGTAGATGAGACGTGAAGAAGTAACAAACAAACACACGAACAAACAAACCAACTTTCACATTTATAATTTAGGATAAGTAAGTAATGAGAATAAAAAATTCAACAACCTAATTTTTATAAAAATATACCTAGTTATTTATTTTTCATATTTGATGTCCAGAAATGTTTGTCCCTAAATATTTTACTGACCCACTTCCGACTACCCACTAAATGTACTAAAATACAAATTTTTAGTGGGTAGTCGGGATGGACAGGCTTTTTTCAGTTACAAAAATGTTGTCACTGAAAAATTGTTTCCTGTCACAACTATTGGGTAGCCAGGCACAAACAGGTAAAGTATACTAGCATTTTGCAACCATCTGATTATTGAATGAAAATTAAATATTATTTTATTATAAACATGGTAGTTTAGAATTACCTGCGAAATTTGAAAAATAAAATATTGGTGCAACTTGTGTACGACTGAGAGGTCCCAACCAACCATCCCATGCAATAAAACAGGACAGAGCATAGCAGCTGTTTGAAGTCTGACCATTTCAAGAAAGACAGTGCGCATGCTTTATTTTGTTATTGGAAATGAAAAGGATAACCCATATAAAAAAAACTTGTAAAAAGTGCCAATCCTTTCCAAAATAATATTGATTGTGATCACTATAAGATGTTGTTTGACCGACCGACTAACCCCTACATCACAAGTTTTAACTGTAGAAGAACTAAGTAGCGAGACTTGGCAATTTTTACAAGATATGTTTTTGATGGGATCTCAGTTCTTTTTGTAGAAGATTTACTAAACGCGTGTTTTTGTCAAAAGGGCAAATATAGCTTTGTAATCCTATACATTTATATGACATTACAAAGTTAATTATGCAGTTAGTTAGTCTAGATAATTCTACAGAAATATTTTTTTAGGTTTTTCCTTTATTTATACACTAAACACTACTTGTATTCCAAATTTTAAGCTTCTATGTCTGCTAGAAGTGCCTAATACTTTTGATGATCGGTCAGTGAGTGATTGAGTCAGTGACAAAACTAAGAATTTTGACAAGTTATAATTATTTAACTTCTGTTTCAAATTGAATAACATTTGAAATATACTGAGTTTATACAATGCTTTCCTAGTAACTAAAAATGCAGGCTTCTTTTAATCCACAACAAAGTTATAGGGAGTTGAAAGTGGCCTAAACTGCTTCGAGAAATTAATGGTACGGCCGTGCTCAAGTTGACAAAAGCACTGCCGTGCCCACAGATACTCGGTTATATTGATGACAGTTACATTAAAGCAGACACACAGGCACACAGACACACAGGGGCTGATGATGATTAGTATAATTTTTAAATATATAAACCACATCAGCTTTCAACAAAAGAAATTGACATCAAAATCTTTTGATTAATTTAGGGGCTGTGATATTACAGACAGACATACAGGGGCTGATGATGATTAGTATAATTTTTTAATATATAAACCACACCACCTTTTAACTAAAGAAAACCGCATCAAAATTTGTCGATCATTTAGGAACTGCGATATAACAAACAGACACACAGGGGCTGATGATGATTAGTATAATTTTTAAATATATAAACCACATCAGCTTTCAACAAAAGAAATTGACATCAAAATCTTTTGATTAATTTAGGGGCTGTAATATTACAGACAGACACACAGGGGCTGATGATGATTAGTATAATTTTTAAATATATAAACCACATCAGCTTTCAACAAAAGAAATTGACATCAAAATCTTTTGATTAATTTAGGGGCTGTGATATTACAGACAGACACACAGGGGCTGATGATGATTAGTATAATTTTTAAATATATAAACCACATCAGCTTTCAACAAAAGAAATTGACATCAAAATCTTTTGATTAATTTAGGGGCTGTGATATTACAGACAGATACACAGGGGCTGATGATGATTAGTATAATTTTTAAATATATAAACCACATCAGCTTTCAACAAAAGAAATTGACATCAAAATCTTTTGATTAATTTAGGGGCTGTGATATTACAGACAGACATACAGGGGCTGATGATGATTAGTATAATTTTTTAATATATAAACCACACCACCTTTTAACTAAAGAAAACCGCATCAAAATTTGTCGATCATTTAGGAACTGCGATATAACAAACAGACACACAGGGGCTGATGATGATTAGTATATTTTTTTTATATATAAACCACACCACCTTTTAACTAAAGAAAACCGCATCAAAATTTGTCGATCATTTAGGAACTGCGATATAACAAACAGACACACAGGGGCTGATGATGATTAGTATAATTTTTAAATATATAAACCACATCAGCTTTCAACAAAAGAAATTGACATCAAAATCTTTTGATTAATTTAGGGGCTGTGATATTACAGACAGACACACAGGGGCTGATGATGATTAGTATAATTTTTAAATATATAAACCACATCAGCTTTCAACAAAAGAAATTGACATCAAAATCTTTTGATTAATTTAGGGGCTGTGATATTACAGACAGATACACAGGGGCTGATGATGATTAGTATAATTTTTAAATATATAAACCACACCAGCTTTCTGCTAAAGAAAACCGCATCAAAATCTGTGATGCATTTAGGAGCTACGATATGAGAGACAGACACACAGGGGCTGATGATGATTATTATACAAATTTTATATTTTATAAATAAACTCTGAACACATTACATACCTTTTTTGTGGTAACCTCTCAATGTTCTTTTTTCTATATATTATGAAATTTGTAATCGACATAATACCTTTAAAATCTCAGTAAATTTTCCCCATTTCTCATAAATAATCTAAAAATATTAATGCTCGTCCAAGCGTCAATTCCGCTCAATCCTACTACATCTCCTATACGCTGACCAGGTCGGTGAACCTTTATTCGTTGACGGCTTAGCGCAGAGCGATACGTCCACCCGTCGGGAATTCCCAGTGCGTACTAAATAGATCGCGAATTACATGGCGCGTGCACTTAGTTGAAAACAGGTAATTAAAAAAAAATTGTATAATGGAATAAACATCAGACTTTAATTAAATAAAAAATAGCATCAACTTACCAACAGTATGATTATTCATTATAAAAATAATATCATCGAAGAAATTTAGTTTTTCCAGTAGAAATACAGCACTGAAAAACGTAAATTATGATATTTTTAAAAGATTTTTTATGCATTTAACAATAAATATATTTTAATTTTTTTATCAACTTTTCATTTCAGGACTATATAATCTATTTTATGAAAATATAAATTAAACTATATTAACACGATTTAATTGTTATTTTCTTTATCAAAGTGAGCTAAAATTGGCATTTTTGCGATTCGGCGTTCCGAAATCTTTAGATTTACTCAAATGTACTACTTAAAACTTTAATTTTATCTTATAATTCCAAAAATAAAGACTTTATCTTAATATATTTCTAATTGTTTTATTTAATTTAGTTATTTTATGCGTGTGAGGGGCAGTCAAAAACACCGAAAAACTGAAACTTCGTCGTAAATTGAATGCACGCTCTTAGGTACTTATTTGATGTTCTAATCTACTTTAGTGCCACGTTCTATCATGCCTTATGTAATGTGTATCTTAATTGTTAGTCTATGTATAACTATGTATAAATTGTATGACATTTAGGGTTGGGGTTTAGGGTTTTTATATTAGGGTTGTTATACCTACTCACACACCATTATGTTATGGTAGAATGTACAGATAATTGTGTTTTTATAATATCTATATTGTACTGCATTCTTGTGATTGAATAAATGATGAAAATGATTCTATTGCTTCGCGTCACTGTGTAAGCGATCCCCCCGCACCCCCCGCACGAACCGTTCGACCACAGGCCGCGCGCGCGAAATTCATCCGACTTGCTTCAAATTTATCGTCACTGCTTGGCTCCTATGTATCGTAGCGTTATGTTATATAGCCTATAACCTGCCCAGGAATATGGGCTACAATCGTACCAAGTTTGGTTAAAATCCCTTCAGTAGTTTTTGTTCCCATCGTGCACATACAGACAGACAGACAGACAGACAGACAGACAAAAATTTTACTAATTGCATTTTTGGCATCAGTATCGATCGCCAATCATCCTCCAATATGTATTTTGAAAAAATATTCAATGTACAGAATTTACCTCTCTACAGTTTTATTATAAGTATAGATATAGATTGATTGTGAGACTTATTTTTATTGTAATTATAGTATAATTGATTGTTAAATTTATTTTTATTCTTATTATAATACTGTTTTTGTTGTTTATGACCAGTAAAATTTTTGAACGTATTTGTTCTAGATTTCCCATTCCCATTGTCACCAAAATAGTGACCTGATGATGGGATCCGTGAGGAATCGAAGGAAATCCTCAAAATTTATGTGGAATAATATATTGATTTTGATTTTCTCTGAAGTAGTCTAAGCATATACCAAACTGGCTTACGCCAGAGCAGCAGTAAGCTATATATATATATATATATTATATGTATATAGCTATAAGCTATATAAGCTTTTTCTCTTTCTACAATTTTTTTTATCTAATCGTTTTTGTTTTTCATTTTCCGTCCTCAAATAATCGTCGTCTGATCATTCGAGAATTATCCCTACTCAGTCTATACCCATTACTAAAAATCTGAAAATTAAATAATTTTAAACAAAAAAAAAAAAACGACTGCAAAAGGTAAACTAAAAGGAACAATTAAATTTACTTCGCACAAAGTAATACTTATTTTCCAGTACAAGTGAAAATAATTATTACTTTGTGCGAAGTAATTTATTATTATACTTAGGTTTTGCAAATACGATTAATAAAGTATAGGCGTAGGATAGTTTGTTTTCAAGATATGAATGAGATGTCATAGGTACATTTAAATTAGAAACGTTATGTCAATATAAGTAAGATTTATGTTTTTCATTATATTTTTATTTATTCGTTTTCATGCTAGGTACGTACGGCTTGGGTTTTTTCTTTCTTTTGGACTTTTGTTATTTTGTCGTCTAAAGGAAGTTAGTACTTTAACCGTAAAGTCCCTAAGTAGGCTACATGTTTGTTAGCGTAGGTAATTAATAAATGAAAAACCGGGCAAGTCCGAGTTAGAATTGCGCACCGAGAGTAGACTTTTAAAAAATTTGGCGCTCGGCGCCAGCAGCGCAGGGTCGGTGTGAAAACGATCATCGTCCGCAGTCGCTGCGGCATAAAGTCCATACAAATCTCAGTACAGAGATCTTCGTCGCGTATATGAGCGTAATATCAAGTAGTCCCGTTCGCATAAAAGAAAAAAAATATTATACATACAGACGAATTGAGAACCCCCTCCTCTTTTTGAAGTCGGTTAATAATACACGGTCATTTTTCGAGCTGGTAGCAGGAATTGTTAGCATTTTCATAGAAAAAATACCTCAAAACATTTACGACAAAAACGGCCATTATTTGACAGTAAACTATTATTATTACTCCATCGGCCTACTTCTTTTGCCTATGCACGTCTAATACCGTGTATAAAGAAGCATTACTATAAATTAGTGATTTTAAATATCCAAACGACAGTGTTCATAAACTAAAAATGTATTTGAACTGCTGCCCTAAATCATTTTTCCACGCGTACGAAGTCGCGGGCACAGCTAGTTTTCATAATATATCTGATCAATAGTATAGTTTGTTTTATAGCATATTTTGATTATGTTTGGTACTGGAATGTTATTACATATTACATTAATTATACACATAATAATACATATTACATAATACATTTAATTTTATTTACATTTATCCTACTGTAATTTACTTTGACTATGTCAATGTACATACAGTAGGATTAATCCGTTTTGAGTCGGTGTCAGCCAAAGAACAACATCCTAAAGTTGTTGACCTGTAGGGTAAGGTAAACCCACCTATGCTGACACCGACTTCAAAAAGAACACTAACTAATTATTGTAACTACGTTATAAAAATTATTATTTTATTACTTAGTTTGTTACTGTGATCGAGTCGGTTGTTTTAAACGTAGTTTCTTTTTTATTTTACTAAGGCAGTAGACACGCATAATATAAAATTTGTTATGGGCTAGGTGATGGATGCACAAACACAATTACACCATAATATTATGCTTATTGTGGTGCAATCGAATTGCGTGCTTGGATATTTAGATGTTTATCATATCCGCATTAATTTGTTGTTTTGTGATTGTAATTATAATAGATTTACGTAATCTATGATAATTACAATCTCGTACATATTATGTACTAGCATTAGTACATAATATGTACGAGTATGATTGGGCCATGATAACATTTTAGTAAACAGTGAAATCTTATATATTTTGTCTCATGTTTTATAATGCTCGTTATTATTATGAGGCATGTTAAGGTATATTGAGTTAAAATACGTATCATATGACAGTGTCTAATATAACTTGATGTGTAAAAAATATTGAAAGAAATAAAAATGTATTAAGAAAACTTCAGCTCATTGCAATATTATATTTAATTTAATTATAATAAACATTTAGCATATCAAGTTAATGCTTATATCGTTTAGAAATAATAAATAATGATACTTAAATCCAGTAAATTCTATTCTATACATAAAATGAGATAATATTTCGCTTTTTATTAATTTTCTATGAAGGTTTGCTTGAAGATTATTGGCACACTTCATCTTTTATGGTTTCGCGATGTCTGGGTTCGAGATTCGTTTCTTATGAGTTTTGTTTCCTGTAACAATATAAAACAATAATATAATTATATGATTTTTTAAGTATTTTTTTGTTTTTAGTGGATTTTAGGATATATCTTAATGTCACTCTTTGTTCCTGTAATATACCAAATTACCCAGATACATATAATATATAAATTTCGATTCAGGTGTTTACATACATTACATGGCATTAAAAACATAACTTGGAAAAAGCACCAAGTCTCGCTACTTAGTTCTGCTAGCGTAAAAACTTGTGAGATCCATATTATGATACCAAGCCGAAGTTAGTCAGTCGTTCTAACAACATCATAACAAATAGTGATCGTATCGATAGTATTATTAATATTTCATGTTTTAAATAAGTATTTTAGTGTGATTATGGCATTTTTCTATGGAACAACGCTGCAATCATAAATAGTAAATTTGTGCTGAAGAAGCGAGTTGTTCGGGCAATCTACAAGCTGGCCCCTCACTTAGATAAAAGTTTAAAGAAACTGGAATCTGAACTGTACCTTCTTAGTTATACGTCCTTTCTAATTTATTAATTATGTATAAAAAATATCCCCTTATTAAAAAAAAAACCGTGATAACCTTATTAGAAATACTCGAAATAAGCATAAAGTAACTGGATGTACCCGTGACTAGAGTTAGTAAAGTGAAAAAAATCGTAAAAATGCTAATGTACTCGTAGGTATACGCCTATATAATGGGATCCCAGAACACGTTCAAAATTTTTCAAACAATAAGTTTAAGAAAGTAGCCAAAGAACGTTTGTGTGCAAAAGCTTACAGTAAATGATTTTATGAATGACAGCACACCTTATTTATAATAATATGTTAGCCCTCTGAAAGGCCATGTTGTTAGTCCGATCGGCTTGGCATTATAATATTTTTAATGGGATCACAGTTCTTTTGTAGAAAGCTAACTTAAACAATATTTTGTCGGGAAGTGCAAATATATCTTTGTAATCCGGTTATGAGATTACAAACTTATATGAGATAACTTCATTATACATATAAAGAATTTTCTAAATATTTCAGTTTTTAATTAATTTAAACATTAAACACTACTTGTATTCCAAATTTGAAGCTTCTATATTTGGTAGAAGTGCTTAATTCTTTTGATGATCGATCAGTGAGTGAGTAAGTCAGTGACAAAATTAAGAAACTTTGATAAGCTATAATTCTAAAACTTCTGTTTCAAATTGAATAATAAACCGTATTTTGAATATACCGTATTTATACAATCCTTGCTTACTTACTAAAAATATAGGTGTCTAGTTTTATCCACCATTAAGTTATAGGGGATTGAAAATGGCCTGAAATGATTCGAGAAAAGGATGGTACGGCCGTGCTCAACTTGGCGGAGACACTACCGTGCCTCCAGAACTGAGACACGACAGGTAAGTATTGCCTCTATAAGTTAAACGACGTTTCAGCTCCCTCAATGTCTCATTTAACAGGGTTTCACTGTAATATGTAATATGTAGCAGACAATAATATGATTTCTTACCTCCCATTAGTAAAATCCTAGTTAATGTTGCAAATGGCAGATCAATCATCGCGGTCATGAAGAAAGAAACGAATAAAGTTATATATAGGACAGCCAAGAAGTCGAACATCTGAAAAAAAAGAATTTTAATAATACGAGTACATAATATTCTTTCATATGTGGTTCAACTATCATTATCTATACAGTATGTAAAAGAAACAGTCACTATCACTTTACGAACAATCAAATAACGTTACGAAAATATTAATAAAGCATATTACGGCACGAATACTACTGTATAATTACAGTTCGTATGGTTTGAGACAGTAATTGTTAATGTTTAAATATTACTATCAAAGCCAACTAGATATAAAATTTATAAAACTACAATTACCAACGAACATTACATAGATACTTATATAATTTATTACTTTAGTTTATTAATAATTCCATAAATATCACATAATCATAATATTATCTAATATATAAAACTTACTAAAAATATTTTATGAGAAATTATATTTTAAATAAATACTATAAATAATTAATATTATATACTTACAAATAACCGCACTGAAAAATATGTCGGCGACAGAGCACTCGAATAATATGTAATAAGAATAATGGTCAAGTGACTTAGATACATAGAATAAGATATTCTTGAAGGTATTTTCCATACAGACATCGACAAAAACCAGTTTACTGGACCTGAAATAAAGTATTTTTATATGTATTTTTAGGCAAGGTAAAAAACATAAATCTATTTCCAAAATAAGATTTTTAACTAGCCCTAGAAAGATAACGTTATTTTTTTGTACTAAAGAGATAAATATGCGCCTCAGAGGCGCTCTATTTTAACAGCCCATTTTTTTATTGAAAATCAACTGTTTTTATTACATTAAATAGTGTAAAACTTTTTTTGAGTCGGTGTCAGCAAACTTTTTTTTTCGAAAATTTATATAGCCTATGTTGCTCGCGGTATCATCACCAATCTATTGATACTTCATTTATTAAAATTGGAGTAGTTTAGCCGCTACGAGGGAACATACATACATACATACATAGACTGCCAAAATCATTATTACCCTTCCTTTTGGCTTCGCCGAAGTCGGGTAAAAAATCAAAACCTAGCTCAAGCCTTTTCTATTTTATAATGAAAAAATACCTAATTTGTAATACCCTCAACCGTGGAGTTTCCTCTTAACGGCGGTGTTTTTTAGTTAAATGGTAAGAATTTATGTCGTGGAGAGTTGCGGAAGCTAGTATTATCCTGATTGTGGTTTATCTTTTCACATGTAATAGTTTTAAACATAATTTGATAGTAAAGAATTAGGGTGACCATTACAATCCAATCCTAGTTCAAGATAATATTAGGTCCTTACATATTATGAAATTGGCGTTTTGTCTTAAATTTTCTGGCCACTTTGATCTTAAATATATCCTCTTTGGTTAGGAATTCCAAATTCAAATTTACTCATGCATTTGTGTTTTGAAAACCGTACTTCATTTGTTTTTTTCTTTTTTGCTTTTTTTTTCTGCGTCACTAATTTCACAAAATGGTAAACTTAAAATAACGCATTATTTACGAGTACAAGTTCCACCGTGGCACCAGTGCTGCAGAAACGGCTCGAAGGATTAATGATGTGTTATGGACATATTATTATGGACCGACGTATTTAAAAAAAAGGTATCTTAAGGTTCTGTAGCCTTTATAAGTCCCCCTTTAAATATTTGCTTAAATGTCTTTAATGTATAAACATGATCCCTCTACGGGTTTACTATATTATTATGTACAGATGTTACTGTAAAATATATTTATAGTAATAAAAATACTAAGAGTGGTAAAAGCCCGAACAATTTTACGATTCAAACTTTTACCACCATTCACTGGGTAAGTCTTAGAATAGTTACATAGAAATAATGATTATTTAAAAAATATTGTTAGCACCCGGTAAAACTTTATTACCTAAACTATATCACACTATAGGTAAGTATGCTTAATTATAGATCATCTGTTCGCAGAATTCTCGCAAAACTAAGGTTTTTCCTTCTCGTATTATTATACAGATAATGTATCTGATAACCAGATACATTTCTTAGTATCCAAATATCATTGTGTTTTACTTTATCATACCTACTGATGAAGTATTTTGATGTACAACTTCGAAATATGTATTATCATCATAATAATTATGATGATTCGATTTCAATAATCTGACTAAATATGTACGCATATCTATCTTATCAGATAGATAAAATAATGAACTTTGTGTTGTCATAGTGTAAAGTTTTTATATAGTTAAGTGCGATTGCCCAGTGAATCTTTTTGTTTACTTAAAACGTAAAAAAATGTATAATCACTATTAGATGTTGTTAGACCTGCCATCTGCTGAGCATGACGTTTTGACTGAAATGTAGAATAAGTGAAGTTAGACCTAACTTCGCATACTCTACATTTATCAGTAAAGTATGGGCGCATAGATCAAGTATCTTGGCTTGGCTAAGTAAATTTTATTCGAATGGTGGCCAAGTACTACGTTTAGACTGAAACGTAGTGTGTGAAGTTAGGCCTGGTAAAGTAAGGGTGCATAGATCAATAACCTTGGCACTACATGAGATCTGACCACATTTTCATAGATTTTGAGTGTAGAGCGTGTAGTCTTTATAGCTTGGCTTTATACGATATCTGATAACTTTTTCATATTATGGTAAGCTATGTAGACTCGTCTTGGCATAATTTTACATGAAAATGTTTTTGGTGGGATATTATATTCTAAAATTATAAAAACCTTAGCTTTTGCCCGCGACTTCGCCCGCAGGGAATAATGTTATCCCACCAAAAACAAATCATATAAAAATGGTGCCAAGAGGAGTCTATATAGCATACAATGTGAAAAAGTTGTCAGATCTCATGTAGTGCCAAGATAATTGATCTATGCACCCTTACTTTACCAGGCCTAACTTCACACACTCTACGTTTCAGTCTAAACGTAGTACTTGGCCACCATTCGAATAAAATTTGGCGCGTACTTTTTTTTAATTCACCATAGGTCCTAAGATATTTATTTAATTCTATGATCAGAATTATTACGTGTATTAAAGCTACTTACGTATTTACTTTGATAAGTATTCATATTATAATATTTTATTTCATAAAACTTGTCATGTTTATTATAATATTAATCTACTTCAAATATGTATGCTGTTGAGTATTTTATTAGACTTTAAGGGGAAACTGTCATACATCATTTTTGTTAAGCTTTAAACGTTTACGCAGCGCACGAAGCAGAAGCTTTAAAAGCTTAGTCCTCGATACATAAACTATCCAGCAGTAAAATTAATTTTTATATCAGACCAGCAGGTTTTGAGTTTAGCGCGTTCAAATTCAAGTAAACAAACAAACAAACTTTTCAGCTTTATGATACTAAAACGGTATAGATAATATGGAAGATAGCGCACCGAACACATGTGCTAGCTGTTTTCATCAGTCAGATAAGGATTATGATAATAATTATTTCTTAGCTATGACGGTTCCGTAGGTTGAAAAAAAATCTATATAGTGTTAGATTATACTCATGAATAAGTTACGCATGAAAAAATTATATACCAAAACATTTTACAAACGCAACACGCTTGCACAAAGTTACAACACAAGCTCATTTTTACCCGACTTTGGCGAAGCCAAAAGGAATGGTAATGATTTTAGCAGTCTATGTATGTTTGTATGTATGTATGTTTGATGTTCCCTCGCAGTGGCTAAACTGCTAGTCCGATTTTAATTAATGAGGTGTAAATCGATTATAATGGTCCCGCGAGTAACATAGGCTATATTATAATGTTTTGAAACATTTTGAATTTTTAAATTAAACCTCAATAACTATCTCCAAAAAACCATCGTGTACCAAACATGAGACAATTATCTTAATTAAATAAAATGATAGGTCTAGGCAAGCACATCACGAATATGTATTACTAGCTGTGCCCTGCGATTTCGTTCGCGTGGTTTTTGAGTGACCGTTTATGAAGCGCGCGCTACGAAAGTCCCGAAATGTGAATATTTTCCCTGTTTTTGCAACTTTTCTCACTGACGCTTTGCTCCAATTTGTCGTAGCGTAATGTTATATAGCCTATTAACCTTCCCCTATAAATAGACTATCCAACAAAATAAGATTTTTTCAAATTGGATCAGTAGTTCCTGATACTAGCGCGTTTAAACAAACAAACAAACAAACTCTTCCGCTTTATAATATTAGTATAGATTAAATATTTCATTTATCTATACATATAATAAATCTGTAGAGGGGTCATGTCTGTACATTAAGAATATTTAAGTGAAAATTAAAAAAAGGGGGTCTATATAAGCCACAGAACCTAAAAATAACATTTTTGAAAAAAATGTCTGTCTGTCTGTCTGTCTGTCTGTCTGTCTGTCTGTCCATATGGGAATGTTTGTCGTCACATCACGCTAAAACCACTGTATGGAATGAAATGAAATTTGGCAGGCAGGTAGCTTACGACCTGAAGAGCATTATTGGAAATTATTATCCCGAAAAACGAAACGGTTCCCGTGGGATCTTCAAAAAATTGTAGCTACCTATTTGACGGTATTTCAGCCAAACTACTCAACGTATTTAAATGAAATTTGGCAAGCTGGTAGCTTATGATCTGAAAAGCATTACTAGAAAATTATTATCCCGAAAAACGAAAGGGTTCCCATGGGATCTTCAAAAAATTGTAGCTACCTATTTGAAGGTATTTCAGCCAAACTACTCATCGTATTTAAATGAAATTTGGCAGGCAGGTAGCTTATGACCTGAAGAGCATTATTGGAAATTATTATCCCGAAAAACGAAAGGGTTCCCGTGGGATCTTCAAAAAATTGTAGCTACCTATTTGACGGTATTTCAGTCAAACTACTCAACGTATTTAAATGAAATTTGGCAGGCAGGTAGCTTATGATCTGAAGAGCATTATTGGAAATTGTTATCCCGAAAAACGAAAGGGTTCCCGTAGGATCTTCAAAAAATTGTAGCTACCTATTTGACGGTATTTCAGCCATACTACTCAACGTATTTAAATTCAATTTGGCAGGCAGGTAGCTTATAATCTGAAGAGCATTATTGGAAATTGTTATCCCGAAAAACGAAAGGGTTCCCGTGGGATCTTCAAAAAATTGTAGCTACCTATTGGACGGTATTACAGCCAAACTACTCAACGTATTTAAATGAAATTCGGCAGGCAGGTAGCTTATGACTTGAAGAGCATTATTGGAAATTGTTATCCCGAAAAACGAAAGGGTTCCCGTGGGATCTTCAAAAAATTGTAGCTACCTATTTGACGGTATTTCAACCAAACTACTCAACGTATTTAAATGAAATTCGGTAGGCAGGTAGCTTATGACTTGAAGAGCATTATTGAAAATTGTTATCCCGAAAAACGAAAGGGTTCCCGTGGGATCTTCAAAAAATTGTAGCTACCTATTTGACGGTATTACAGCCAAACTACTCAACGTATTTAAATGAAATTCGGCAGGCAGGTAGCTTATGACGTGAAGAGCATTATTGAAAATTTTTATCCCGAAAAACGTAACGGTTCCTGTGGGATCTTCAAAAAATTGTAGCTACCTATTTGACGGTATTTCAGCCAAACTACTCAACGTATTTAAATGAAATTCGGCAGGCAGGTAGCATATGACTTGAAGAGCATTATTGAAAATTGTTATCCTGAAAAACGAAAGGGTTCCCGTGGGATCTTCAAAAAATTGTAGCTACCTGTTTGACGGTATTTCAGCCAAACTACTCAAAGTATTTAAATGAAATTCGGCAGGCAGGTAGCTTATGACCTGAAGAGCATTATTGGAAATTGTCATCCCGAAAAACGTAAGGGTTCCCGTGGGATCTTCAAAAAATTGTAGCTACCTATTTGACGGTATTTCAGACAAACTACTCAATGTATTTAAATGAAACTTGGCACAAAGGTAGATTGTAACATGAAATAACCAACATAATATTTTTAAACGACTTACAAAAAAGGAGGAGGTTTCTCAATTCGTAAATATATGTTTGTTTTTATGTTTCTTCGCGGATATCTTCATCGTTTCTGAAACGATTTTAATTTTTTTTTATGTTGTGTAGGGTATAATTTAAATTTGGTCCCATTGTCACCAAAATGGTGAACTGCTGATGGAATCCGTGAGGAATCGAAGGAAATCCTCAAAATTTATGTGGAATAATATATTGATTTTGATTTTTTCTGAAGTAGTCTAAGCATATGTTACCAAACAATAAGGTTTTGCACCATATCCTGGATCTATAATATCAAAAAATTTCGCGTTTCAGTATAACTATATATATATATTGAAAAATTTCGCGCTGCTATATAATGCGCGGTAAACTATATAATATACAATATACATAATATATATATAATTCAAAAATTGCGCCGCTCTGGCTTTTATAAAAAAAAATAGTAGAAGGAGAAAAAGTCTACCTAGCCTAGCCTGTCAGGCTAGGTAGACTTTTTCTCTTTCTACTATTTTTTTTTATCTAATCAAAATAAATAAAATAAAAAAAGTTTTTGTTTTTCATTTTCCGTCCTCAAATAATCGTCGTCTGATCATTCGAGAATTATCCCTACTCAGTCTATACCCATCACTAAAAATCTGAAAATTAAATAATTTTAAACAAAAAAAAAACGACTTCAAAACGTAAACTAAAAGGAACAATTAAATTTACTTCGCACAAAGTAATACTTATTTTCCAGTACAAATGAAAATAATTATTACTTTGTGCGAAGTAATTTATTATTATACTTAGGTTTTGCAAATACGATTAATAAAGTATAAAGTATAGGCGTAGGATAGTTTGTTTTCAAGATATGAATGAGATGTCATAGTTACATTTAAATTAGAAAAGTTATGTCAATATAAGTAAGATTTATCAAAAGCATTTTATTTGTTTAAATATATTAATTATTTCTTGATTGTTATAAAGTATATTGGACAATAAATTATCATCCTTTAATATTCCGGTCACAGTTGTTATCGATGCGCTGTGGTGAAGGTGCACGTGTATTGTATAGCGATTTACGAGTGCATAGGTAATCGTGTGTATTGTCTATCGACGGCGCGCCGCTCGCGCCCGCGCCGGCTTCGTGTTATTTCGAACCATCCTCAATCGCGTCGTTTCTAACTACAGGAACGATGGAATCTAAACTAAGCTACTCGTCCGTTACCCAAAGTGTCACTTTTACCTCAAAAGAACAAGCCGTTGTCATAGATGCTGTGGACGATACTCAAATAAAGGAATATGCTTACGCATTTGGAAAAATCATCGACCCATCCCAGATAAGGTTCCTCAGTCGTATGTCAAATAACAGAGTTTGTGTATTTGTTTCTACAAAAGAAATCGCCGATGAACTTACTGAAAAACATCAGTGTATAATATTAAACAATAAGAAAGTTCCGATTCGGCCACTTATAACGAAAAACAAACGAATCATATTATCAAATGTATGCCCAATAATACCGCACAGTTTTATCGAAAATAAGTTGACAGAGGCGAACATTAAACTAGTTTCGCCTGTATCATTTATCAGGGCTGGAATCAGTGAACCTGGTTTTAGTCACATTCTTAGCTTTCGTCGACAAGCTTATGTTCCACCGGAGGATGTTAAAAACTTACCCGATCGCATACAAGTAGACTACGAAGGCAGTACCTATTGGATTTATATATCTACTGACATAATGTCTTGTTTTATCTGCAAAAAGGAAGGTCATGTCGCTAATAAGTGTCCGGATAATTCATCTGATCTCAACCCTAACACTGCTGCTGATCATGAATCTACAGTCACAACTGATTTTCACCCAGTTATTCCATTCAAAAGGCCGCATCCACCGACGACCGATTCTTTTCAAAGTGCCTGTTTGCCGGAGATTTCGGATACGGAGGAGATTTCCATAAGTGAATCAGAATCAGATATTTCGATAGATTGCATCACTAATGCTGTTCCAAAAAGAAAAACTGCAAAAAAACAGAAAAAGTCACATATTCTTGACATCCAGCCCATAGAATTAGAAGAAATTAAACGTACACTCGACAACAGCGACTACCCGATGACTATAAATGAATTTATAACATATTTAAAGGAATCATATGGTAAAGAAAATATTCTCGAACTTAGTCTCAGCTACACAGAAGATACAGGACAATTAATTAAAATGTTTAAGGAAGTTATTCAGAAAATTTCATCGAGAAACCTTAAAAACCGTATTACACGCATCGTTAAAAAACTTAGTATATAATAATTTTAATATAATGGATTTAAAAATCATTCAATGGAACTGTCGCAGTGTTTTACCAAAGAAAAATGATTTAGAGATTTTTTTGTGTAGGGAAAGTGTACATATATGTATTTGTTCAGAAACATGGCTTTCTGAAGTTAGAACATTTAATATTTCAGGCTACGAATGTTTTAGAAAGGATAGGAGTGACGGTTTTGGTGGTTTAATTATTTTAGTTCATTTTTCTATTTTATCCAGGCTGAAGAATATAAATTTACCGCACAGTAAGTTGGATATTTTATGTATAGAAATTCTACATCAATCAACAATTAAATATATTTTAGGAGTGTACGCTCCTAGTAATAGACGCATAACTAAACGGGATTTTGATGAGTTGTTTTCCATTTTTGACAGTAAAACTTTAATAGCAGGTGACTTCAATGCTCACCACACCTCATGGTCTTACACTACGGATTCTAGAGGTCGCTCAATTACAGAGAGTTGCTCAGACTATAGCTTTGTCTATTTGAATGACGGTAGCCCAACCCGTATATCAAAATTACATGATAGGATAATTTGTTCTTCTCCTGATATTACATTTGCTAGTCCTGATCTTATCCTTTCATGTGCATGGTCCGTTACTAATGAAAATTTTGGCAGTGACCATCTACTTATTCAAATTAAAATTAAAAGTAATTCATTTTGCAAAAATATTATAAAAAGAAATGTTAAAAAAGCAGATTGGGCCAAATATCATTTAGAAATTGAACATAAATGTAACACATTTTTAATGACGAATTACAATGTGCAGGAGAATTATGATACATTTTTAAATATTATTAATACTTCAGCAGACAATTTTATTCCACTTACTAAAGTTAATAAAAATCCTTTGTCAAGATTCAAAGCAAAGCCCTGGTGGAATCAAGAATTGTCGAGAGTCATAGCAGAACGAAGGCTCGCTCTCAAGACACTTCGCAAAAATCGCACTGTCGAAAATTATATAACTTTTAAAGAGAAGGTCATTGCAGCTCGTAAATTAATACGTCAGGCTAAATTACAGTCATGGGAAAAATTTTGTGACACTATTAACTACAAAACTACTAGTGCAGATATGTGGCGAAAACTTCGGTGGATAAAAGGATATCCAAGTAGAACATGCACGTTGACAGATGACGAAGCCCATAAGTTCGTTGCTAATTTAACTCCGGATAGTGTTGCATTTCCACCATTTTCACAATACTCAAATGACACTGAGAGTGTGAGTACTCCTTTAACAATGGCTGAGTTGCTTTCTGTAATGAAGTGTAAGGATACATCTGCAGGACTTGATGGTATTGTTTATTCGATGATTTACAATTTACCGGATAATGCTAAAAAAATATTGTTGTACATTTATAATTTGATATATACTACTGCAACTATACCTTATCAATGGAAACACATAAAGGTTATTGCTATACCTAAGCGTAACGGTTCTGAACTTAAGTATCGCCCAATATCACTAATTAACTGTTTTTGCAAAGTTTTCAATAAAATTATAACCAAAAGATTAGAAATTTTTTTCGAAAAGAACTCATTTTTGCCAGACTATATGATAGGTTTTCGTCGTGGCCGTTCCTGTGCAGATGGTATATCTCGTCTTTGTATGGATGTGGAATTAAGTTTTACAAAAAAAAGAATATCTTTTATGTGGTTTCACGGACATTATGGATGCATATAATAATGTATCAATTGAAGTGCTTACTGAGCGCCTCATTGAATACGGCGTAGATATTCACATATGCGAATATATTAGAGAATTTTTAAAATATAGATCTATTATTTTCGAATTGATGGATGGAAAAAAAATATGCAGAGTATGTCGCGATGGCTTGGCTCAAGGGGACCCTATGTCCCCTATTTTATTTAATATTGTTACCCTGAAAATTAAGCGTTTATATACTCCTAATTTAAAAATAATTCAATATGCTGATGATTTTATATTTTACTGTAGCAATCGAACAATTAGTGAATGTGCTCTTATTATGCAGGATACTCTGAACAATTTTGATAAGCTTTTAAATGAAATCGGTTTACAACTATCTCTTGATAAAACAAAAATGTGTGCTTTTACTCGTAAATACCGTGTCCCTTTTTTTGACATTAGCTTAAATAATATTCAGTTACAGATTGTAAAATTTGCTAAATTTTTAGGTGTATGGTTTGACTATCGGTTAACTTGGAAGAAACATGTCAATGAAACGCAGCAAAAATGTTCAAAGTACATTAATATTTTAAGTTGTGTTAGCAGTTATAAGTGGGGAGTACATCCTATACATTTGAGGAAGTTATACATCAGTTTGGTTAGGAGTAGATTGGAATACGGATGTGCTGTGTTTGGTAATGCTAGTCAAAACGTTCTTAAAAATTTAGATCTAATTCAAAACCAGTCTTTAAGGCTATGTGGCGGTTTTATTAAGTCCACCCCGATACATATTTTAGAAAATGAGCTTTGTATACCTCATTTTCTAAAATATGTATCCCCTAAAAATTAGAAGACAATATTTAACAGACAATTTTTTTATGAAAACTTTTTCGCGACGTAATGACTATCTATCGAAAATTATTGTCGATTTCGATAATTTAATGAAGTCAGAATTACGCTATTGGAACAAATACGGCATTCCATTAATGGTTAAAAGTTACATCAATCTTAATCATTGTGAAATTACAAAGTATGACATTTGGCCAACTTATGAGCTTCGTGTGGACTCCTTTGATATACCCTTTGAAAATTTATGCTACACCAGCATTCCAACAGTTCATCAATCCAAAAAATTATTGTCACACTTAGAACTTAAAATAGCAGCTACTGAATTATTGTCTACTAAATATAAGAACTATGTACACATTTACACAGACGGGTCTAAGTCGGCTGCTCACGGGGGATGCGCATTTTATGATTCCCGATCTAAAATGAAGTCTCAATTTTCAATAACTAACTGTCGCATACCTATAATGAGTATAGAGATCGTGGGTATACTTCAAGCACTGAAATATGTAGAAACCACCGATTACCAAAACGTTGTAATTGTAACAGACTCTAAAAGTGGTCTTCTACATCTGTTATCTTGCAGTAAAGGTAACACGGGCAGGGCTGAGGCTTTCCTTGTTATTAAATGTATTTATAGTTTAATACGTAATGGGGTAAACGTCCGCCTACAGTGGGTGCCTTCTCACGTAGGTATTGCCGGCAATGAGACCATTGATGCTTTGGCAGGCTCAGCACATTCCGTAGGTACAAATCTAAGTGTAACATCTCATTATACTGATTATTTGTGTTTGATTAAACAAAAATGTTATGTTGAGTGGGATAACTATTTCCAACAGAAATCTATGGTTTTGGGTATTTGGTACAGAACATTAGTCAATAAACCACCAAAACGTCCTTGGTTTGCAGATATTAATTTAAGTAAGAGAGATCTAACGCTCTGTTTTCGTATGCGATCCAACCACATTCCATTGAATAATTTTTTGTTTTTGATGGGTAAAATAGACAATCCTAATTGCACCGTTTGTGGACGATACGAAGACCTTTACCACGTTCTCATGGAATGTGAGAGGAACGAGCACTTACGTCGTGAATTTGTGCAGTTTACTAAGTGTACCGATTTGTACTTTTTTATTCATCATATTCTGTATTCAAATTTTAAAACCGATTTTAGTCCAATATTTATAAGTTATGTAATACACTCTTTGTACTTAAGGGAACTAGATTTTGAAAATTAATTGTACATAATTCTAAAGTTAGGCAGACTTAATCTATAAGATGTAATGCCTTTAAATAAAGATTAAAAAAAAAAAAAAAAAAAAAAGTAAGATTGATGTTTTTCATGATATTTTTATTTATTAGTTTTCATGCTAGGGTACGGCTTGGGTTTTTTCTTTCTTTTGGACTTTTGTTATTTTGTCGTCTAAAGGAAGTTAGTACTTTAACCGTAAAGTCCCTAAGTAGGGTACATGTTTGTTAGCGTAGGTAATTAATAAATAAAAAACCGGGCAAGTCCGAGTTGGAATTGCGCACCGAGAGTAGACTTTTAAAAAATTTGGCGCTCGGCGCCAGCAGCGTAGCGTCGGTGTGAAAACGATCATCGTCTGCAGTCGCTGCGGCGTAAAGTCCATACAAATCTCAGTACAGAGATCTTCGTCGCGTATATGAGCGTACTATCAAGTAGTCCCGTTCGCATAAAAGAAAAAAAAATATTATACATACAGACGAATTTAGAACCTCCTCCTTTTTTTGAAGTCGGTTAATAATACACGGTCATTTTTCGAGCTGGTAGTAGGAATTGTTAGCATTTTCTTAGAAAAAATACCTCAAAACATTTACGTCAAAAACGGCCATTATTTGACAGTAAACTATTATTATTACTCCATCGGCCTACTTCTTTTGCCTATGCACGTCTAATACCGTGTATAAAGAAGCATTACTATAAATTAGTGATTTTAAATATCCAAACGACAGTGTTCATAAACTAAAAAATGTATTTGAACTGCTGCCCTAAATCACTTTTCCACGCGTACGAAGTCGCGGGCACAGCTAGTCAATAATATATTTTATTGTTAAATTCAAAATAAACGTTTAAAATGCGGTCGTATTTTTTTAATAAGTAACTCCTAGATTACTACTTGTACTGGTTAATTTAATGAAGTTTTAATATTACATTTGGGAAACTGAAAAAAATTTAAATAAAAGTAAAATTTAAAAAACTATAACCCGACTTCGCACAAAAGGGGCTTAAAAAGGCTGAAACAAGAAAATAATTCAATTTGAAATCCAGATATGCATAGGTACAAAAATGGTCATACCTACTTTTACTTTTTGCACATAAACATAACTTGCACTATTTACTTCTTCTTCTTCTCATATTAAAAAAACGTAAGAAGTAAGAACGTCTCATAGAATATGAACCTTTAGCCTGGAGTTTAAAGTATGAAATCGAGTTGATTAATCTGTTCATTCTGTTTTTGGGGATGCTGGACATCAATACATCGACAATCACAAACGAAAGGTTGTTTCACATATTTTGAGATTTGACGTTGGACTTGTTTCTTCAGAAACTACCAGCGCTGAGCGGATTTTCACTGGAACAGTTATAGACTTGAATTGACTTGATTCAAACTGAAATTAAATCGAATCTAATAGATTATTGTCTTAATTTTTTTACTTGTTATTATTATTTCATTATTTTATACAACATTTTCCAAGGAAGCGCATTTTACAAATTAAGTAAATCTTAGATGACTTCTGATCTAACAAAGTTATCTAAGTGTTTATAGCTTACTAGTTGACCCGTGCTCACTTCGTTAAACATATCACAACCCTGAATCCTTAACGTGGACCCTTAACCCGCAATGTGGAACCCGAAACGAGAAATCCACAACCCTAAACCCGCGACGCGGAACCCGCAACGTGGAACACACAACGCGGTACCCGCAACCGGGAACTCGCAACGCGGAACCCTAAACATGGAACCCGCAACGCGGAAACCGTTACGCGGAACTGGCATCTAGAGTACCTATTACTATCTAGACTTATTCCTCGTCTGTAGGCCAAGCGGGAACATTTGACAGCAACGTAACGTTACGTAAAAGGATGTCAACGAATGATAATATTATCATTCGTTGTTTGGATTTTGTTTGGATTTTCTTAGGGCAGAATTTCGTACGAATTTATTTTTTATTTTATTTATCGATTTGGAATACAAAATATTAATCCAAATAGTTTTAACTTACTTATATAAATGCGGCATTTCATAATTTTTATTTTCCTTTTGCAAACAATGTTGCTACCATGACAACCGAATCATATAAACTCGTAACGATAGAAATTATCGAGGTAAAAACAACCCTCGGTGACGTATTACGTATATTTTCTTTCTTTTTCAATATTTTTTTTATATAATGTCTATGTTCAGCGCTGATAATGTAGCTTTCCAACGGCGTAAGATTTTTTTCATATTGGTTCAGTAGATTCAGAGTCTATTCAATACAAACTACAAACAATCAAATGTTTTCTCTTTATTAGTAAAGAAAAATAAATTGAAAATTCGAATTACGCTTCAATTTCGGCCATGGGCCGGCCTAGTTACAATAAGCTCCTACAAGAAATATATTCCTTTTAAAACCCATCAAAAACCAGAAAGTGATATTTTATTTTGAAAGGCGTTTACACTCGATACAGCTTACCAATTATACAGGGTGTAAAAAGAGCAGTCACTATAAAAATACATTTTGGAAATGTATTTTTTTTATTATTTTTTTGTGAAAAACTAAAAATTTTTTTTTTATCTTTTCACCATTTCTTATTTTTTTCTCGCAAAAATAACAATAAAGCAAAAACAAAATACATATTATCATACAGATATTATTATTATACTAGCTGTGCCCGCAACTTCGTTCGCGTGGTTTTTGAGTGACTTAAACCGAAACGCAACGAAAGTCCCCAAATACTTTCATGTATTATTACACTTACATAGATTATCAAAATCATTAAATTTGGCTTTGTAGTCGGGCACCGGAAGGTCGGGTAAGTAGCTAGTGTAGTTTTGGTACTATCATAGTAGGTCGTTGTTGGTACAGTTATTTAATGAATCCACTTTATTGTTAAGGTAATAAAAGTTAAAAAAAAAACTATAACCCGACTTTGCAAATAAAAACTATAACCCGACTTCGTAAAAAATAGGTCTAAAAAGTCTGAAACAAGAAAATAATTCAATTTGAAATCCAGAAATGCATAGGTACAAAAATGGTCAAGGTAGAGCCGTGGTCGCACCCGCTATTGGCATCGAGACTTAATTTTTTTTTACCGTATTTCTGTGTGAAGTAATGCTTAGATTTTATAAGCGGGTTCGACCACGGCTCTACCTTGACCATTTTTGTACCTATGCATTTCTGGATTTCAAATTGAATTATTTTCTTGTTTCAGACTTTTTAGACCTATTTTTTACGAAGTCGGGTTATAGTTTTTAATCTTTTTTTTATTTAATATTTTTCTGTTTCCACATCAAATTTAATAATGATTATATTTTTATTTAATTGTCCATTATATAGAAAGTATCAACTCCTAGATACTACTTGTACGTCCGCATTTTAAACCTTTATTTTGAATTTAACAATAAAATATATTAATAAATACAAAATATAAATACATATTCGTAATGTGCTTGCCAAGACCTATCTTTTGATACCAAACACAAAACAAATATCTTAATTAAATTTTTTTTGGAGATAGTTTTTGAGGTATAATTTACAAAGTCCAAATTTTTTCAAAAAATTATATAGCCTATGTTACCCGCGGCATTAATACGAATCGATTGACACCTCATTCATCAAAATCGGACTAGTAGTTTAGCCGCTATGAGGGAACATACATACATACATACATAGACTGCCAAAATCATAACCCTTCCTTTTGGCTTCGCCGAAGTCGGGTAAAAAGAAGTATGTTAGGGTCTCTAGGTATCTAATTGGGTACCTATATCTATTAATGGATGTACACTGATTATTTATCTATCTCATTTGTGTGATCTTTTTATGCGACACATATGAAAGAACATTATAAAATATTATATTATACTTTTTAGCTGTTAAAGTCATACTTTTTTAAATAAAAATGTTTTGGGGAAAAGTAAAATAAAACGAATAAAAATATGTCTATAATTTTTATTATCTTAATACTAATTTGTACACTATTCTAATATTTAAAATAAAATCAGTCATTTCCATCATAAATTCTTCATTATTAGGTTATATATTATATTTAATGCTTACTTTCCTGAATTTATTCCTTACTAAAACAAGCAATAATAATAATTATTATAATATAAGTTCGATAGTTTTTGACTAGATCATCAAAAATGGAAAAACCTGTTTAAGTATTTGTTAAAATCGAGCGACCTATGAATGACACATATTGTATGTACATTATTATGTACACATAATTAAATTACATGTGTATACAAAAAAAAGCAACATGTGTCATATACTACAACTAATGAGTCTACATATTTCTAACAAGTCTACTAGTTTATATATTATCTACTAACAAGAGATGGGTAGCAAATCTCTTGTTTTTCAAATTCAAATAAGTATTAATTTAAATTTGACAAGTGATTTGCCTTTCAGAAACTCGGGGTAAGGCTCGGATTCAGAATTTTCTTTTTACATTTACTTTAAAACACTGTATTTGAAATTTCTCGGTAAATAAAATTTGAATTACTATCGTCAAAAGTGCTGGATTTAAGTTTAAATCTGACTTTAAGTTAGCGACTTAATATAGGAACTGAAGAAAAGAGCGTAACTATACTTACCCTTGACATATTTTATGTAGAACTCCTACTATAATATAAAAAGCAGAAGCTCTACTTAACTATGAAATTTTCAAACGGTAACAAAGATAAATTGTACTAAAGTATACCTGGTAGCCTCACATTAAGAGGAAACACCACGGTTGAGAGAAATACAAAATAGGTATTTATAAAATCTATTGCTGTCTCGCAGTGCCTTAGCTAGCCAGCACTAGCGCGATAGAGACAACAGCTGCAACTTGGACTGAAATTACCCATTAAAAGTACCAGAAATCGACGTCTGTTTCCTCCTCCAAAACTTAACCGATTTAAATATTTTTTTCTGTATTAGCTAAAAAAAGAATTTAGCTAGGTTCCTGTTTTTTGCTTTTTTTGTTTATTGTAGTCAAATCTGTTTCCTAGATATTTAAACATAGCGGAGAGTCTGGCCATTTTTTTTAGGTTTTTAAACGTCCATATCTCTTTAAATAATTAATTTATTAAAAAAAACTAAAAATAGAGACGTACAAAAAATATCCATAAATATTTAGGAAAAAAATTGTTACTCTAGATCCAGGGAGGAAATAGAAATGCCCTAGACCCCTATTATTGTATGGAAAAAAATTCGTGGTGTTTCCTCATACCCGAGCCCTAGTGTGTTAGTGTTGGCGGGACGTCAGTGATAAAACACTATTATTTACAACTTTTCGTTTTCATATTTCTCTTGAATTACAACGTTTGTTGCTGTATTGGTTTCATTTTCAGGGATTTTCTTTTTTTCTGGCCTTTTTCCTCCTGTGATAAAAAAAAATAGGTATTAAATGGGTGTAAAATGAACAGTCACTATAACTTTGGGATGTGATTATACTACCTTTTTCATTCTAGCTTGAAATGGTAAAAAGCTAAAACAATTTTTTTTCAGTTTTTTACAAAAAAAATACATTTCCAAAATGAGGAAAGGTAGTATAATCGTATCTCAAAGTTATAGTGACTGTTATTTTTACACACTATACATACACTACAAGCTGTGTTTTTGTTTAAGAAAGTTCCTGTTTAATTTAATTAGCTTTAGCCTATGTTTTTTTCACACTGCAATACTCTTTTGCCTCATGTTTTTGGGTAGATAGTAGGAGATTAAGAAACAGTAGGTCATTGTGTAATTAAGTAGGTAGTTATTCATTTTAGTTCATAGTTAATAAAATTTATTTACTATGAACAAAAAATTTATGGTAAAGAATGTTGTTATTTGTCCTCTTTGCTTTTATATGGAATGTTATTGTGTACTTTATATTATGTGTAAACATAAAACGTAATGAACTTACCTCCAACTAATAATAATCTGAACAAAGTAGCAAAAGGGGCATCAATGATAGCTGTCATGAAGAAAGAAATAAACATCGTTATGTAGAGGAATGCGAAGAAGTCGAACATCTGAAAATAAAGGATTAAAATAATATATTATTTGATTTACCATAACAAGTCGAGTTGACATATTATTATTAAAATTAGAACAGTCTTAAATCTGAAGCTGTTATTATAGTTATGTAGTTATAAAGTAGTGATAGTCTTAAATAGTTTTTAATATAGTCAAATTGTAAAATTGTGAACAAAACGTAAAACAACTTGACAATCGGCTGTTTGATTTTTCGCTTTATTGTATTCATTTTTCTAGAGTTCTATTTTTTTTTATATTTTCATAAATATTAAATCTTGTGTAAAATGCTTAATATACTTTTTTCGGATAATTTTCGTTACGGATATTACATTTTTGTTTTTTTTTTACAGTAACATAACTTACATTTCGGATTCGGTTACGGTTACGGATATTTTTTTATATCAGATATCCGATAGTTTCGGTAACGGTTACGGAGTTCCCTAATATCCCTGCTTTTAACTAAGCTAAGCTAATCTTCAGTGCTAAGCTATGTATACTTACAAATAGTTCTACTGTGAAGTAGGTAGGCTGCACGATGGATCCATAGTAGGCGAACATAAGCGTTAAGTGAATGAGATACATTGAGTATGATATCCTAGATGGTATCTTCCAAACCGACAGCGATAAGAACCAATTTATAGGTCCTAGAAAAGAATAACAAAATATATTATATTAACACACGAAACAAATTTGAAACAAACAGATTATGTGATTACTTGCACACATTATATAAATGAATTGCCAAAAACATACAGATTATATTAGGTTGGGGAAAATTTTTCTTCGCATTTTATATAAAAATTCAAAAGGATTTTTATAAAGTTTATTTACAATTGGCTAAAGTATATAGGTGCCATTTTGTTCGATAACATTTTGCCATCTTGTTGGTAGGGACTTGATCCCATTGCAATAAAACATTTGGTGCTTTTGATGAAAAAACTGCGACAAGTGGTTTTGGTTATCAAAATCAGCCAGATACAATTGGTATAGCCCAAAAGATTTTATCACAAGTCCATACATACTATAACGCGAAAAGACTTTTCCCCAACCTGTTATAAATGAATTTCCAAGAACTTGTGCTACGGAGGTGGTACTTAGGCCCGTATAAATAAAACAATCTCAAACCCAACCTCACCTTGAGAGACTATTTGACAGATAAAACAACGTTTCGTTTCACTTTTAAAAGTGAACAACTTTATTAATGTTACATAGTACCTACTTTAATTTATTTTCTTTTTATACCGATATATTCATGTTATAGATTACAGGAAACAATAAAATAAGTATAATGTATATTTTTAAAATTTTTATTTTTACGTTTTAAGAAAGAAAAATATTAAAGTATGTAACATAAGTAAAATTCTTCATTTTTAAAAGTGAAACGAAACGTTGTTTTATATGCAAAATAGGTTCTCAAAGTGAGGTTGGGTTTGAGATTGTTTTATTTATACGGGCCTTAGTGGACAAGAGATTGCTTTCAGAGTTATAAATCTTTAAACGTACTTTATTACAGTTCTAGCTCTATAAACATAGGAAATGACAGAACCATTAATACATGTAAGTTTTAAATCATCTAGAAATGTAGCATGTGTATATTATACTAGCTGTGCCCGCGACTTCGTTCGCGTAGATTTTGAGTGACTTAAACCGTTTATGCAATGAAAGTCCCCAAATGTGAATAATCTTCCCCGTTTTTGCAACATTTCTCACTGAAGCTTCGCTCCTATTAATCGCAGCGTAATGTTATATAGCTTAAAGCCTTCCTCTATAAATGGACTATTCAACAAAAAATATTTTTTCAAATCAGACTAGTAGTTCCTGAGATTATCGCGCTTACACAAACAAACAAACTCTTCCGCTTTATGATATTAGTTTAGATTAGTAGTATTTTTTTCTATTTCCTTACCAGCAAATCCACTCACACAGGCAAATATTATCCATCCTATTGTAGCAACCCAACAAGACCTTTTAAAGGTCATGAAAAATTTGTTAAGGCCGTCCGTTACGTCCCCGTGGATGTGTGTGTGGTCAGAGTACAGGATCAAGGCCATCAAGCACAGCGACATAAACGTTGTCAGGTACCCGTAACTCTGAAAGGGAAAATAAAGAAAATTGTAACAAGCACCCAAATGTTTAGCTTTATAAAACTTACGATTGCAATGCGTCTGAATAGAAAAATATTATCATATTATCATCTTCGCAGGTAAGATTTATTATTAGCAAATCGTCTAAAAGCGAGTACAGTAAAAAATTGTACTTGTTAGAAAATTGCGAATTATGAAACGGAAACTGTTGATTAGTTATTGTTTAAGTGGATTATATTTTATCTAAAAAAAAAACCTATTTTATATGTAGGAATTACTACAATATAGGTATTTAAATTTTATGATATGGATTTCCACAAAGTAACCTGATTTCATTTACTATATTTTATCCGTTACATACCTACTCGAAGTAACATCTATAAAAATTTGTATTAGAAGTAGTAGATTAGGTCCGACCGACAATGATTATTTTGTCTCGGCTTAAGACTGAGACCGAGAATTTATAAAATAATTAATATATATAAGAAAAACACAAATTTTGTACCTATATTTTTTTAACCCCTAAGGTCTTATAAACAATATTATTTTACTATGGACGTTTGCTAAAACATGTTTAGTACAAAAACTGTAATTTTTATTAGTTATATTATATTTCTCAAAAACAATTTGCGAACTTTTTGCAAACAATTAAATTATGAGAATTGGTTCTCTTTTAAAGTTAGTTTATTTGAATAAAAAAAACAAACGATTACTAAATTACATAAGCCACTGCTTAGTCTCGGCTGCGGCCGGCTCGGCTCATTTTGTCGAGAATGGAGACCGAAATTTCGCCCCGATTTTTTATTGTTTTGATTTAAAAACGAACGACACCCACGCGCAAAATGGTTAGCGGAGAAGTACTATTATTGCTTCCCCCGAATGAGAACATAAGTAAGAACCTCACCTTACGTATCAACACCTCGTTTTCACGCCTCAGATGTAAAAGATATCCGTAAATCATGCCCAGAAAGAATGGTGGCGCTCTCGTCAATATGTTCACATAGTAATATGCATAATGATCTGGGGATCCTGAAGTCAGATTGTTTACAAAAATATAAGTTGCGGCTCCGACTATAGATAGTAGGAATCCAGAAATAAGAGCTAACCACGCTGGTCTTTTCGCTCCAGTCAGAACCCATAGAAGAACAATAGGTGATAAAATGTGAAGCTGCACATCGATTGCCAGGTACCAAGTTTCCCCTACACACTGCAAAAAAATTTATAAAAAGATACGTATAGCGATTATTAATATTATTATATAATTATTGTAAATTACATATTATTAATAGTATTGTTAAAGCTTACCGCCCCTGTGGTTGTTAAGAAATTTTGGAGGTAGAGTAGCGTCACCCACCAATAATTTCTACAACTTTGTACATCTCTCGCTGGCATATCCCATATTGCACCATCTCCAAGATGATGATAAATTGATGTTTTGAACAAAATTACTGCAGCCAAGACTGGGAAGAGACGCAATAGACGATGCAAGTAATATACGTGCAAGTTTTTTGCTAGCTGTCCTGAAAGAATGAATGAAAGAAATACGAGTAAATAATATTTTTTTTTATTATTATTTACAAAATATACCTACTTGTACTTATTAACTTTTATTTGAAAATAAAATATTTATTTCTAGTTAAAGTGGCTTTTGTTTATAAGTATTCGAACAGAACTTCGGTTTTTATTTTTAACTGACTGATGCCGCGACTTCGTTCGCTTAAATTCATGAATGAAATGAACATTGAACAAGTATTATTATTAAGTTACATTCGCTTCGTGATGATATATTACATACCTCATAATAACAATCAGTGTGCTCTCAAATATTAATAGCAATATATTAGTTAACAAAGAGATAATGATTTGGCTTTTGAAAGTTCAACTGCTATTAGCAAAATTTTTGCGTTTGAATAAATTATTTACTTACTTGGAGTAAACTTTTTGGCAGTAGTATAAACCACTAAGAGTCCACTAAGCAAAAAGAATGTGTCAACAGCTAAGGGAGCAGTTTTCATCCATATGGCACTTAGTGAATGATACCACTGTAAAAAATAAAAAATAATAACACCATGCACTAAACTAAGAGTATAATAATGAAATTTAAACGGTAATCATTGTAACTAAATTATAGTTTGAAATAGTTCGTTGTTTTGCGCGAGATATTTTAAGCACTAAAAACTGTGAGCTTTGGATGCTCACTCGAAAAGACATTGTGATTTTAATAATATTGATATTACTCATAAATCTAAATATCAAAAAGTCGGGTAAAAATATAAGACAAGCATCACACTCTGTTCAAGTCTGGGCAACAAATTCAAGTAGACGGCCATCGAACAAAAATATGATCGAAAGAGAAACTAAATATTTTTACTACACCAATAATTTTCTAAATTCTCTTGTTAAAAATATACAGGACCAAAGTAAAAAATAAGTTTTACTTTCTCTACAAAGCTATTATACTTTTTTTTCGATGGCAGGCCACTTTACCTTGCTCAAGACGATTCTTGTCCTTTGCTTTGTTTCATACTCACATTATACATATCAATAGGATTGGCTGGATAGTAGCTAGCCATCATAAAAGTATGGCCAATGATGACCCACATAATAGATAAAGCGCGAATGCCATCTAAACATTCTAAAGTGCCTGGTCTGCTTGAAATTTTGATGATTTGACAGGAATTTTTATAAAGAGAAAATGCACTTAATAATTCACTTGCATCTTTTGGATCTGAAAAGTATTAAATGAAATAATCAAATAAGTTTAATAGATATGAAGGCACGTGTATTTATTGAAAGTCAGTGAACACGGAACTCTTTTATCTAATCTATATATTATAGGAAATACTTATAATTTGTATAGTATGAATGTACCTTTCTTAAAAATAACTGTATGACGAACATCGTAAATCGTACTAATGATAGTGATTAGGCCGAGCAATGAAAAGATAACCCTGAAACAAATGAAAGTTATTTAGTCAGATGTAAAGATATAGTAATTATCAACACCGATGATAAAGTCACAGATAACATTAATTGATTAAGCAGAAACGAAAATCAGCAACGTCATAAGCTAAACTATGCACACGGTTTCCTAAATCTTACCACGCAACGTAGTCCGCAGCTACAAAAGGTTTATCATTTGGAAGTCTACAAATCACTTCTTCAATATCAATATTAACATCGCTTATATCATAAATTGGGTTGCTTAGCGCTTCTCTAAGAGTACAGGCTGATGGTAGACAGACAGCAACATTAAAAGTTATCGCGGAAGCATCATTTCGATTCACACTAGAAAAGAAAAAATATTTATTATGTAAAAACTTTTAACATAATTATTTGAATGTAATTTGTTTTCATTAATTTAGTAAACAAGTAAGATTATTTTTAATATTTTAGTTTTGGTGACAAAGTATTAATTATTGTAGACTTTATACTTTTACAAAAGATTTGTATGATAAACAAAGTTTTGGAGATAATAATAATATTATTTTGACTGATTAATGCTCATTACGAGTAACGCTTAGGCTGCGTTTCCACTGACGCGGACTGACGATTCGTCAATTTCGGCACCGCTAAGCTCCTCTCCGCCCCGCTCCGCGTCAGTGAAAACGCAGCCTTATTCATGTGTTCTTTGTCAGGTTGGTTATGTAGATTACTTTCGTGAGGTAAAGTATTTTTATGGTTTTGTCAGACTTAACATCTTATTAAAAGTATGTAGTAATAGGTACAATACTTCAGAACAATTTAATTATTTTAATTTGAATGTATTACTACATATAATACACTTAATTTTAAGCAATTAACAAAGTTCTTTGTGTTTTTTTTGTTTGTCCAAATGCTATAATAAAACTTACCCATTTCTAAATATGTTCATTTGTTCTCTTTCTAGTACAAATTCTCTTTCTTTCGTCATTTGTTTTATGATATTAGTAAATTCTTCATTCTCATTCAATTGTGTGGCATCATTTTTCATTTGTAAGTCAATATTTAGTGGAGCATTCATCATACAAAATTTTCCTTGGATAGTCATATCTTCTACTTGTTTGTTTATGCCTAGGCATTGTGCAAAGATTCCAAAATCTCGAAAATTACCTTTCGTTATTCCCCTCGGGAGTCTTATTCCAGACTCTAGAACTGCAATCAAAAGTACAATGTTTAAAATAACAATCGTGTACATTTCTGTTATTTTTTTTACTTTCCCCACTTCGCTATATATATTCCCCACAACACTATATATTTTAGTCTTAGATATTTAATCGACACTGCTGTCAATCAATAAATATAAACACTCACGTTGTAGCCTCAAAAATGTATCATTATTTCGTAAATACTGCAGCTGTCTTTGGCACAACTCTGGATCAAGGGTGTTCTGAATTAAATCTGTATCGAAAGTATCTCTTGAATCCGAGCGATCATATCCCTTACAGTCTGCATGGGGAATTATATTATATAAAACACTTATGTACACTAATGAATACCAAAAACCCATATTTACAACGTAATCCTCTGGGTTAAACAATTACACTAATATTTACTTCGAAATCACGGATTTATAACATGACAATAGAAGATAATATTAATTAAAGATAAATCGATAAAACTCTTAAAAGATAAGAGTGTTATTCATACTATAAATTTAGGATTCATTATAGAATGTAAAATTTTGTACGTAATGACGTAGTTAGTTATTTGGCTTGTTCGTTTTTTTTTGTATGTGATGCGTAACAATTTTAAGGTCGCAACAAAAAAAAAGTCACAACTTTTAACTTTAGTTCGGGTTAGCTTACACCAAGAACAAACCGGAGCGCACTTTTTTTTTGCATCATTCAATAATATTGATCTTTATTTACTACACAAAAAGATACATCATATGTTCCAAGAGCAGTGCCAGAGAGTGAGAAAGACCAGGATCCTCCATGGGTAAGACCCCTCTTACCCATGGAGGATCCTGGTCATCTACTGACCGTAATAAAAAATAAACTACGTTACCGTCGGTGTCAGCTAAAAGAACAACATCCTAAAATTGATGACTTGAAACTCACCTTTGCTGACATCGACTTCAAAAAGAATATTAATTGTATCTACATAATAAAAGTATTATTTTATGCTTTTTAGTTGTTGAAGTCGGTTTTTTTAAACGTAGTTTCTTTATTATTTTTTACTTTTTAGAGTATCAAAGTCAAAATAAAAGCCGTTTGGTAGCTACGATGCTACAGACAGACTAACAGACATCATATTTATAATTTCCACCTCCTTTTTGTGTCGAGAGTCAATTATGTAAGAACTTTTAAATTAGACGAAAGTGAAGAACTTTTAAATTAGACGTATTGAAACTAAATCATCTATATAAAAATGTATCGTAAAATATGTATCACCTCTGGAAATTGGTGAAATATATTCATCAAATAAAAAGTACAAAGCCAAAGTATGTAAAATGTATGGGCCGAAACGGCAGCTATTCTGCGTCGAATTAAAAAAGAATCACGCAAAATACATAAAAAGAACCTTCTGAATTAAGAACCTCTTCCTTTTTTTTGAAAGTTGGCTATAAATAGCGTACCATCGTACCCAGGTGATGTAGGGGAGTCAACCCCTCCTCCCATCAACTCCTTCTGCTAAACAAGTAGCCACCCGGCTAGCACTAAAATGGTGTAATAATAAGTAATATTTTCACCAATTTCCATTAGTGAGCACCACACCAAAAAAGAGCAGTGCCTGTAACTCTTGCGATAATTGCATACATTTTAAAATGCACAAGAAGTAAAATATATTTTCTTATTTTTGCTACGGAACTAGCAATGATTTTTTTCTACTTAGCTAAGATAAAATTACTGACAGGTGTTATTTATTTTTCCTGTTTTTGACTGGAATAAAAAATCGTGCAAAGGATAATATCATATTATACAGGATGTAAAAAATAAATAAACGACCACTCAGATGCCGGTTGTTTAGAATGGAAGATGACAACCGAACAGTGGAATCCATTGAATTAGCTTGGCTTTTGAAAATTGGATCTCGATTGTTCCGGTTCAGACTGTTCCATTCTAGTGCTTTAAAGGAACATACATTCATAGGCAGTTTAACATGGTTACCACTCCTTTGCGTCCCGCAGTCTACTACCTTTTCCATAAATAAATGTAATTCTAGAAATGTAATTCTTGTTTTAATTTTTTCTTCAAAAACTTTAAAATATTAAGTTGTACGAGTATCGCACCTTTTTTTTCCGCCGAGACATGCTTCTTGCCACGGGTATGGCGCTGCGTCCGTTAAGATGGTAGATGGACGTAGCCATACCCACTAAAAATCCGCCACTACGAGTATCGCACCTAATAAAAATTGTCTATCGCGATAAAAATTGACTCCACTCTAAGTATTTATTTTATTTATACATTTAGTTTGATACTTAGTTAATGAAATGCTGTCATATCATTAGGTTCTTCAATTTGAGCAAATCAAAAGCTTCAATTTCTATCGGAAAATTAATGCAAACACAAAGGCACTGACATAGTAATGAGTAGGTTTGTGTCTATTTGTCTGAAATTAGGTAGGCTTTAAATATTTCCATTACACCAGCATTGATTTTCAGATTGTAACGAAACAAGCTAAACGTTGAATTTCTTTTGTCTTGGCTTGTCTTAAAACGCATTTAAATAATTCTAGCAGGAGCAATTTTTGGCACTTTTATATCCCTAATAGAATATAATACTTAATTAATAAAATATATTATTGTATTAAGGCAACAATAATTATTGTTAACAACATTTAAGTACAGTTTTTTCCATGTCTTATTGAATGTACTGTTGGTTCTTGGTGGAAATTCATGTTATATAGTAAAACATAGACGATGACTATTGACTATGTTGAAACCGGTCGTGTATTTAAAGTAATTATTAATGTAAAAGAACAAATAAAGTGGAAAAAGTGCAAGAAGTTTGTGTTTTACTATATAACACAGTTTTTTCCGTTTGTATAATGGAAACGTTCAAGTCCAATAATAGTTTTGAGTGCCTTGCTTGTACTGCGATTTACTTTAAACGTATTTCTGATATTGCGAAAAGCTGTTTACAGTCAACATGGGGAGAGAATATTACTTGTAAATACATTTACTTTTTATAATACTTGATCAGATAGTAATTTTTGCAACTAGGTTGGTTAGGCTCCCGTAAATTTTAGTAACAATATTATAAATATTAATTAGACACTCAATGACATTGTCACTGTGTGTATTTTTTATAATTTATTGCTGATGTTGCCAGCAACTACCGTATGCGCTAAAGGAAATAAGGACATCCTTCAATGGCGACGTTTTATCTTATCATTACATCGTATCCAACAGACGCCGTAGTCCTTCCATAGTTCTAGATACCCAGTCTACTAGGCACTAGGCACTAGCACCTCACCCCCACTGTCCAGTATCATTACTATCAACCATTTTCTGATATAATCCTTTTTTTGTTTAACCGTGGGTCTTCGTCGCCCCACTCGCATAGTGCGTAAAGGGAGAGTCTCCGGCTACTGTCACATTACATTTAGATTATATTTGTATAACGGGGCCTCTGCATCTCGGCTTTGTCTCCACGCATACCTTCCCAAGCATCCGATATCTATATTCAATTGGATATCAAATAAGAAGGCTTAATGCTAAAGGTTTTTTTTTTGTTTATAGGAAACATCCAAAGGACCAACTGTTCTATCGTCTTCTTATCTCCGCATTAACGTTTGTAAGTCTTGAGAATCAGACCACATGGGGATATGCTGCTCCGAGCAAAGTACTTATATTCAATGCCTGGATTGTTAAGACATTTGCACCGTTATGTTTTATAACTCAAATCGTCTATTTGTTCGCCTACCGCGCTGAACTGGACTTTGATATCATCGGTATCATATTTTCTATTATGCCCGTATCTTTCTTGGCAAATGTAAGTTATATATTTATTTGTAGAAATATTTTACATGAATTTTGAAGATACATATTTGAAAAAAGTTTTGTTACAACAGAGATCTTTTTATTATGTACCTACCTTTAACTTTGTCATTTATCTTTTTAAAATAAGTCTCGTAGTCTTGCCGGAAATCGAAATAAACAATTTTTTACCCTTAAAATTCACCCCCTTCCACTTCCATATCTCAGATCGGTATATTTTCCTTTTAATTTTGATACAATCTTTTCTTTTTCCAATCTGGTAGTTTTCAAAACTTCCAATTTGGTAAGTTAAAATAATAAGGTAAGTTTCATTTACTTCAGGTAAACGTAATATCTGCTAAGTTTGAGAGTTATAAGAAAATAATGCGGGAATTTCTGACACATATTCATTTGCATAACCAGTACAGGAATGAGGATATTTGTTTGGAAAAGGTAGAAAATATTATATATTATGTACATTCAATTTCAAAATAAATAGGAATGAAATGAATGACTCAGAATGCTAAGGTTCAATCGTATTTTATTTCCAGAAAATCATTAACGTAGAACGGGCTACTCGTTGGACGGCCTGTTACCTGATTTTTTTCTTCACTCTCAACTGGGTGGTTTGGATATGGGTACCGCTCTTGAACAACTTCAAGAACGTAGAGCAGATACATAATAGAACTAAGAAGCTACAGACCTGCATATACATGTGGATGCCGTTCGATTACAGTTACAACTATAGGAACTGGGTGTTCACACATTTAGCAAACACATACATAGTGGCTTGCGGCGTGATAGTGATGATGCTTTTTCATACATTGAACTATATGTTCATATATCATCTTATCGGCCATATACAGATAATAAAACATAAAATAAAAACAGAGTTTAGCAAAGATCTCAGTAATGATGAGGCGAAGAAACAATTGGTTCTGGTGATACAGTACCATGATTTTATCTTGAGGTAAATCTGTATTGGTTCATATATTTTTTAATACTTACTATATTACAGTAGGTAACTGATGTAAAGCTGTACTTACATTGGCGCAAGTCAAAGCGTTAAGTTTTACCCCTATTCCTATCTTGTATATATTTATCGTCATTAGTATAAAATTGATTGATGAACGCCGACGCTTGCTGTCATATTTCAATAATACAAATTTACTACTTTGTATTATTGAAATATGACAGCATAACTTTTATATTCTGTATTGTAGTAGCAGTAGTAAAAATTATGCTTTCGGTGCAAATACCACACATTTTGTTCTCAAACTTCGTAAGTGTAATAGGGATGGCATCTAGACTAGGGCCCAGGCATAGCGACCGAAGGCAACCCTCCGGTGGTTTTAGGGGGTGAATCGGTAAGCGCTTTGAGAGTCCAACATATCGCCGTGCCCGTGGACCACCCATCTCGGAGCAGGGTTAACGCCCTTCCCCTGCAAGATAAAAATACTATAAGCCTCGCTATTTAATTCACCTGTAAGATTATTAAAACCAGTAACAAGAAACATAAACAGATAACATGGCAAGGAAAATCACAAATTAAATATTTGTGCTAATCAATATATTATCAAAGACATAGCAAAGTACCTTTGCACCTATTGCCGAAACGAAGGCAATTATTTATTAGTCATTTAACTTTACAGGGTGTTCAAAGAAGTCCAATCTGCGTTTGGTTTTAATATATCCACAAATTACTTACATAATTTAGTTGGCGATAGCCTCATAATGTATCAAATCATGTACGGGGTAAGTTAAGAAGATGATCAAGAGGAAATATATAATTGTTAGATACTGGGAGGAAGATTCCGGGTATTAAAAAGTCAAAATAATAATAAAATAGTTAAAAAAATAATAGATACGTTATGTAATTTTTAATAAAATATAAATAATAATCAATATGTATAATACAACTTAAAATGGCCGCTTTGGTCTAATGTTAATTTTGCCTTTCCAGTGACAATGTTATATTTCTTTTTACTTAGGATCTTGTTTTACAATCATGTTAGATTATACAAAAGCTTTGTCGCTGCTTACTTTATATCAAGTGACAGAGACAAAATATTTAAGTAGGTAAGCTAATTATCTATGTTATTGAATGTACTTTAGGTTCTTGATGGAAATACATTGTACTTACTAACACTTTTGGAATTGTCCTACATGATGACCTACCACCGGTTCGGGGACTATCCCGGCGAGAAGAACCGGCGTAAGAAACTCGCTCGGGGCCACCTTTTAGCAAAAAGATGGGAAAATTGTTCTTTTTTTAAAAATATATATATATATATATAACAATATTATAACTTAACATAAATTACAATTTACAAAAGTATACTTTATAAAATAGAAGTAGCCTCGAAAGTGGCCACCTTATTCCCAGGGTGTGCTACCATTAACAAAATTGTTTTCTTTTTCATAAAAGTCAGATGATACTTAACAATATAGATATTGTGTAACATGACTTTAAAATAAAATACCTAAATGTCTTCTTCCTTTACTCTCTTCAGTATAGGGTGGTACGATTCTACAATTACAATACAATACAATACAAATATACTTTATTGTGCACACAACAAGTTACAAAAAAAACAAAAAAAAATATACATTACAAAAATCAGACATGCACACAAAGGCGGCCTTATTACTAGATAGCAATTTCTTCCAGACAACCTTATGGTGTTAGAGAAAACAATGCTAGAGAATGGGAGTTGCGCAAAAGTATATTTAATAAAATAAAAGTAAATAAAATAAAATAATACATAAACACAATAAATATATAATATATGTATACAATATAATATAATATATATATCTATATATATATATATACAATAGATAAACCTACATGATATTTTAATTTATAATAATAAGTGTTAGTTACATAAGTTACGGGTTGACACAATATGATTCCAGATAATGATTTTTTATAAGAGTTTTAAAGCGATGTATAGTTTCAGCCTGCCTTATATGGATAGGTAAAGAATTCCAAAGGGAAATGGATTTTACAATGAAAGAGCAATTAAAGTATTTAGTGCGGTGGATAGGAATGTCAAGAAGAAGATTAGATATAGATCGTAGTTCCAGTCTGTCAGAGGTACGGAAGTTAAAATAACTTTTTAAATAAGTGGGACAATGGGAGTCAAATAGGATGTTATAAAGGAAGGAGAGAACACGAGAGTCACGGCGGTAGCGGATTGGCAACCACTTTAACTTGAGGCGATACTCGGAGATATGGTCAAATTTACGTAAACCGAAAACAAACCTCAAAGCCAGGTTTTGAAGGCGCTCCAATTTGTTCAGTTGTTCCTCCGTCAAGTTAGTGAAAGAAGCGTCCGCATAATCTAAATGGGAAAGGAGTAGGGATTCAGCCAAAACTACCTTAGTGGGTATCGGAAGAACATATCGTAGACGTTTTAGGGAACGCCAGGTAGAAAAAACCTTTCTACTAATCTCTTGCAATTGATGCGTCCACGATAAATGTTCATCAAAGTACACTCCCAAGTTTTTAACCACTTTACTGAAAGGTATTGTTACACCATTTATAAGGACAGGAGGTAAAGAATCATGGTCAACTCTAGAAATTAGCCCGGGGCTACCAATTACAATTAATTGAGTTTTAATAGGATTAATAAGAAGTCCATGATTCTTGCTCCATTCACAAATATTCGACAAATCGTGATTCACTAGATCAAAAGCGGAATTCAGATTGTCCAAAGGAGACTGTGTGTATATTTGAAGATCGTCCGCATACAAGTGGTAGGATGATGAAATCGATATTGTTATAGGGTTTATAAAAATTGCAAACAGAAGAGGAGATAGCACACCACCCTGAGGCACGCCGGGTGGTGTGCTATCTCCTTACCTATATATGTAGTGTGTAAGTTGTTTTATGAAGTATATATTTTCAGGGGAAGGAGAATATAATATTGTACATAGTTATGGTCGTGGTATACATGGGAGGACTTGTATTGATGTCATTTGTTCTGGAAGAAATACGACGCGAGGTAAAAATTTATTTGTGAAATCTTTACTTTTTTTATTGCTTTTAAATTTTAATGCATTAACTCTAAGTCACTTTATCGCCTCCGTGGTCTAGTGGACCAGAGCTTCGCTCTTGACCCGGAGGTCATGGGTTCGATTCCCGCGTTGGAACAACAAATAATGTTGTTTTCAAATTTGGTTAGGACAATCGCAGGCTAATCACCTGGTTGTCTGACAAGAAAGATGATCCATGCGCCGAATGGGCATGAAAAAGTCCTGCGCCTGTTCTCTCGCCAGTCGTGTCGGTTTATATGTCCTACTGAGCTATAAGAGTAAAAGGTGATTATGATTATGATTAAGGAAGAGAGAGTGTCTTTGTGTATTGCGCACACACTTGGACACTATAAAATAACTACTGCGTAGCTGGCCTGGTTTCAATAAAACCGACACCGAAATCGGTGAGGGAAGCTATTTATTTTATTATTCTAGACCATAGGCAAGATGATTGACAAATAAGCAAATTCATTTTTTCTTTCCATCACCAGGTCCTCCCCACACTTATGTGGAACCCACTCGCCGGACTGCTTCTGATTTTATTATATTTACTGCCCTAGCACGCGCTATTTCAAAGGCATTATGGGCTTAACTGTACTGTACTTGACATTACACGATTACAAATTATATTGACCATCATTTTAAAATGATGGTCAATATAATTTGTAATCGGCACATCTGAACTATTCCGCGATAGATACCAATTAATATAGATTAAAATTAATACGAAACATTATACATAGTTTAGCTATTTGGAGCTGATATGGTAATTAATCTGCGTTTTAAAAAAAATACTTAGCCTCTTGTACTTTTTTAAAATACGTAGCTACTAGTAAAATAAAAATATTATTCGGCATTTGATAACTTAGTAACTGAAACCGAGGTCATACACAATCTACAAGATGTAAAATAAATGAGTCATAATACTTTAGGGTGTGTATGTGCCTCCTATGTAGAGTATACTGTGAAAGTATCAGCGCTGGCAGACTTACTTTTGACTTTCACGTTTGTATAAGAAATGCCCCAACATCATAAATATTTCCATACGATCATTTAAAAATAAGTACCTCTTTCAGCGTTGGTACGTTCTCAGTAAACTCTATATACGGGACCCATACACACATACTATAGTATTATCACTCATTAATATTCTATCTTGTTTAATTACCTTAATTTCATCCATTTACTTATACAGAGTGTAAAAAAACGGTTATAATATATTTAGGATATGATTATAGTACATTTTCTTATTCTTGAAATGTTTCTTGAATCCTTTATTAAAAAAACTAGCTGTGCCCGCGACTTCGTACGCGTGGAACAGTGATTTAAGGCACTTTAGTATTTTTAAATATATTTTTAGTTTATTGGCGCAACCGCTGAGAACTTTCGCTAATAGGTACTTCCCAGTGCATCCCAGTGTTGATCCCGATCCAGCAAGTCACGTACCCGGCAAGCCTCTTGGTATGCAGGGTATAATAATAATATAGTACCATCCTTTCGGAGCTCGGCAAAAGAAGTAGGCCTTCGAACAATATGTAGAAGTCAGCAAAGGTATTCGAAGTTAGGATAATATTATTCGAATGCACCGTATAGACCCAGACAATTTTTCACGTTAATTTAGTAAAGTATTTAACTTCGATGTCCGTCTGTCTGTCTGGGTGTCAAAACTTTAACACGTGTAGGTATCAAGCTAAAAATCATATAAAAAACTCAGCTCTACTGTCCCTTCTGGCTGTGAAAAGAAACAGGCATCTTGGCCACATCTACCCAAAGATTCAGCCGTTTATATCGCTAATTTTCGCAATTTTCGACACGCCAAAGGGAACCAAAACCTAAAGGGTACTTCCCGGGAATAGAAATTTGATATGAAGCAACATCTTAATGCACTATTAAAATGTTGCTTCATATCAAATTTAAACGACATAGGATAAATTGCGAAACCATAAAAATATTTTCAATTTTTTCAACTTATTACCGTTTTTGTCATTAATGTTTTGAAGTATTATTAAATTTAAACTTATATTGCAATTACTAAGGTCTTTAAAACGGAACTCTCGGTTAGACATGGGCACAGCGGCACGCCCCGCCGAGGATCCAGCAGGCTTACTCTCGATACAACTGAGAATCGAATCAGTTCGATCTTAACGGTTTTTGGTGTTTTATTTGGTAGATTACTTTGAAATTAATTAGGATTAAGAAAACCGTTAGAACGTAACTTTTTGTACACCAGACCATATCAATCGACAGAGAATAAAAATAAACAAACGTCAATTTCTTCGGGAGTATGCGGCACGATCGAATCTGAATTAAAATCGAATCAGTTTGGAGAGTTAGGCCCCAGCTCGGCGCGCCGCGCCGATCGGCTTTAGTAGTGTTTTTTATAACCTACCCTAAGTATAATAATAATAATATAAATAAATGAAATTTTGTTTTAAACAAAATATAAAATAAAAAAAGAATAAATTTGAATGTTTGAAGCAGGCGGTTCCCGCCGCGCTTCATACAAACGTCCAGTTTTTTTTTTATTGTCATATATCTTCAAATCAAAGCGACATCTATACGCCAAACGCCGTACTTTTAACACGATTGTTACTGGGGGCACAGTTAGCGGCTGTGCGTGGTTAAATTCATACTACCGGTACTGCCTGTTAGCACATTTTAATAGTATTTTTTACCCAGCAGTGGGGTGGAGTTCCTTTGGTTGACCTTCGCCAAAATTCCTACCTATACTCGGATGTAAGACGTCACGCATCAGCCTGTATCGCGCGGCGCCGCGATGCGGCGGTCGAATCACGGCGAAACGATTTTAATTTTGCTATATTATCTCCTAAACTATTAATTATACTTGCTAGGTATAAAGGGCAAATATAGTCTTCATGAAATGCTTAAGCCAACTAACGTATTAAAAATGATAAGGATTAATACCGTGATGGTATAAATAGTTTACCAAAAACCGCTTAATTGCCCGTTTTTTTAGATTATCGCGAAAGGCTTTCTTTTAATAATACAGTTACTTAAGTTGATTTATACAACAAATGATAATTTATTTCAATTTGTGAAGCAAGTTCAAAAATAAAATTTTTATATTATTATGACACTGTGGAAACACTCTTCTCAGAAAAAAAATCTGTTAGTTAGGTAGGTACTTATTTCAAGTCGCGTCACTGTATAAGCGATCCCCCAGCGCCCCCCGCATGAACCGTTCGTCCGCAGGCCGCGCGCGCGAAATTCCTCCGACTTGCTTCCAATTTATCGTCACTGCTCGGCTCCTATGTATCGTAGCGTTATCTTATATAGCCTATAACCTGCCCAGGAATATGGGCTACAATCGTACCAAGTTTGGTTAAAATCCCTTCAGTAGTTTTTGTTCCCATCGCGCACATACAGACAGACAGACAGACAGACAGACAGACAGACAGACAGACAGACAAAAATTTTACTAATTGCATTTTTGGCATCAGTATCGATCGCCAATCATCCTCCAATATGTATTTTGAAAAAATATTCAATGTACAGAATTGACCTCTCTACAGTTTTATTATAAGTATAGATAATATGTTTTGTTTTTTGTTATTCTTGCGACTAAAAAGAGTACTTAAATTGTAAAAAGTATTTTTTTTTTTAGTTTTTAGAAACAGTCGAGTTTTGTAATTCTTAGGATTTTGCAATTCTATTTCAATCGTCAGATAACTTTTATATGTCAAATAAACATGTGACTTTGACATTTGTTCCATACAAAATCTGTCAAAGTCACATTGTTAAAAGTTATCTGACGATTGAAAAATCGGCCTGTAGTAGAAAAAATTATGTTCGTGTTACCCAAATTTATATTATTATTTAAGTATTTATTTTATTTTATACACGACTAGCTGACCCGTGCTCACTTTGCTGAGCATAGAAATAGTCGTAGTATAATATGATGAATCGTTTAAGCCTTCCTGGGACTTACTCGAATATCTTAAGGACAAAAATAGCCGAATAGGTTCACCCGTTTCCGAGTTTTAGCGAGACTAACAAACAGTAGCATTTTTATAATATAAGAGAAGATGACGCCATAATATCTACGGTTACTTTTATCTACTTTTTACAGTAAAGCCTTTATTTTCAGGAAGCTTACCAAATTCAATAAACAAATGGTTGTATTTGGTCGTTGTAAATATATCCACTGACAACGCACTCCTAAATTCTAATGACCCATATTAGTATTAGTAAAAATTAAGATGCACCGGTGTTCATTCGCATTTTGTAGGTGTGTCTCAAATACTGTTTAACTCAATTTGAATTATTAAATTGAATATGCACAGAAAAGATACAGTGAAAGAAGTTAGTTCTCAGAAAAACATTTAACAAATGTTTTCTAGCCTAGATAGCCTATTGTGCCAGAGGAACTCATCAACCCTTAGAAATTGTTGTATATTATGAGGAAACTCCACGGTTGAGAAAAATACAAAATAGGTATTTTAAATTCTATTGCTGTCTCGCATGTGCCTTAGTTAGCTAGTAATAGCGCAATAGAGACAACTGCAGCTTGAACTGAAATTGCCTATTGTTAATATAAATGTTAACTTAACCCATTTACGTACTTTTCTACATAAAAACTTAAGGAAGGCTTGAACTATGTTCTTATGTTTGATTTTATTAAAAAATGTACTAAAATTTATTTTCTGGGTGTTTGAACACAGCCGAAAGTATGCCCATATTTTGAAGGTTTTTGAACGTTCATATCTCTTTCAATAATTTATTTATGAAAAAAGAACAAAAATATGAATACTAATAGGATACATACATATTATTCTAGCATCAAAAAAAAGGTTGTACTAGCGTCATTGTAAAAACAGGGGTCACGTAGAGCCTTATTTCCTCCGTACACATACATAATTTGTATGGAAAAAAGCATTTTTCTGTTGTCTTTCCGAATATATATGTTATAAATGAAATATTTCGAAATAAAATATTATTTATTTAAATTCTCATATAAAACTTTACATACCTTTAAGTCTGAAGACTTGCCGGCCGTGATATACAATATCCCCTGGGAACGCATGTCAGTAATGAACCAGAAGTACTTGGTACTGATTCTGAAGCGTATGCAGCCTGCACTTATTTTTAAAGCCTTGGGCGGATTTGTTGCTGGAGTGCAGCCGATGATATCAGTAAGTTACGTTTAATTTCTACATCGCATTTAGAAGGATGGCAGATGTCAATCCGATATTTTTAGAAGGATGGCAGATGTCAATCCGATATTTTTAGAAGGATGGCAGATGTCAATCCGATATTTTTAGAAGGATGGCAGATGTCAATCCGATATTTTTAGAAGGATGGCAGATGTCAATCCGATATTTTTAGGGCCAATTTTTCAATCGTCAGATAACTTTTACCTGAGGAAAAAATATGTGACTTTGGCAGATTTTGTATGAAACAAATGTCAAAGTCACTTGTTTATTCGACAGATAAGAGTAATCTGACGATTGAAAAATCAGCCCTAAGAGAAATTATAAAATTTTTGGATTGTTACCTAACCTCCGATTTCTGAAAGGATGACAATTTGATCGTCGATTAGCTAACATTTGAGTTAACACGCCATTCTGAACGGCTGACAATTTGATCGTCGATTAGCTAACATTTGAGTTAACACGCCATTCTGAATGGCTGACAATTTGATCGTCGATTAGCTAACATTTGAGTTAACACGCCATTCTGAACGGCTGACAATTTGATCGTCGATTAGCTAACATTTGAGTTAACACGCCATTCTGAACGACTGACAATTTGATCGTCGATTAGCTAACATTTGAGTTAACACGCTATTCTGAACGGCTGACAATTTGATCGTCGATTAGCTAACATTTGAGTTAACACGCCATTCTGAACGGCTGACAATTTGATCGTCGATTAGCTAACATTTGAGTTAACACGCCATTCTGAACGGCTGACAATTTGATCGTCGATTAGCTAACATTTGAGTTAACACGCCATTCTGAACGCTCATTGGTGAACTCGCACTCACTCACTCGCAACGACTTTGCTCTCTCGCTACGTTCACAAATAACCGTTCAGAATGGGTTGGTAACTCAAACGTTAGCTGATCGACGATTTGATCTGCTTTTCAGAAACCGGTGGTTAGTCGTATAACGTATAATTTACCGCGCGTGTAAGGACATGCTGACGATCGAAACGAAGTTCGAGCCACGAGACTCGAGCGTCAAACGAAATTGTAGAGCTACGTTTTTTTACAAATAACAGATTTTGATTTAAATACCTCGGTATTCTCGTTGAAAGTATTCTTAATTCAATATTTGGAAATTAGGGGTTGACTACTTAATTTTTTTTTAATTTGTGTTTTAATGTTATTTTTTAAGATAGTATACCTACTATAGATAAATAAGTTTCATATTTATTATTAATAATATTATTTTGATGATGATATTTTAGTAAATATCTAAATATTAAACTAAAAAAATTTTTTTACCTAAAAAATAGCCCATGTGTTGTAATAATTTAAATAAGTAATTATTTCCAGATACTGAAGACCACATTTTCGTATTACGTCATGTTGGAAGCAACGATGGCTGAAAAATAAGTGATCAAAATTATTTTGATGCATACAACTTTGAAAATTATCTTACTCACTTTAGACACTAGTAGTTTAGAAGTTCAATTAGAGTAAATGCCATGACTTACTTACCTTGAAGTTGGAACATAATAATATAATCAATTTATTTAATTTAATCTCTTCTTTGTTATCGAGCACCTATAGCTATTTTCTTAAATTAATTTTAGACATATTAATATGTATAAGCTACCTATTGCTATTTAATCTTAACTCGGCGGGAGGCGCACCCCATATTCAGACACGGACGGTAGCTACCAGGGCGGCGATTCTCAGGCCTCGAACATAGTTCCGAATATTAGTATATCCCGCTCGCACGCGCGGTAAATCTCGTTTGCATGAGCGGGACAGACCGATAGTAAAAACTAAGTTCGAGGCCTGAGAATTGCCGCCCTGGGCCCTAATTCTCAGGCCTCGAACTTAGTTTTTACTATCGGTCTGTCCCGCTCATGCAAATGAGATTTAGCGCGCGTGCGAGCGGGATATACTAATATTCGGAACTAAGTTCGAGGCCTGAGAATTAGGGCCCAGGTTAAAAATACCACAGAGAAATTATTGTAAAAACTAAGGTTTTTTTAAAAGTATTTACATAAATTCTTTGTATATTATATTATATTGTATATTTAAAGTAAATAACTGTGCTTCAAATATATTTATTTCTTTGAACATAATATAGCCTAAAATTTCTTCAATTTTGCATACTATATATATTTTTAATAAGGCACATTAAAAATATTCTATTCCTAATTCCTAATATCCTATTCCACCATCCTCTCGCGAGGCAAGTCGCCAGTCTTGCGCGCCATGCGTTTTGCCTCGCGCGAGGCAATCTCGATCGGAAAATTCTTACACACGACGTTATTTTGCTCGAGCAGGCCGAACTGTTTTGCTCAATTTAGTAATCCGTGAGTAATATTGTTCTGTGGTTGGGTACGAAGACACGAGCGCACCGCACATACGTGCCAGTTTATGCTATAATTGCGTTACCCACAACTATAAGCAACTAGCTGACCCGTGCCCACATCCTTGAGCATACAAACAGAATATTTTCTCACCGTTTAAACCTTCCCCGGGACTTGCACGAATATTTCAAGACCAAAAAAGCCGAATCGGTTTAGTCGTTCTCGAGTTTCAGCTAGTCTAACGAGCAGCAAATCATTTTTATATATGAGAAGACTAGCTGACCAGTGCCCACTTCGTTGAGCATACAAACCTTTTAAATCTTCCCTGGACTTCCACGAATATTTCTAATATATATTAAGACTAAAAATAGCCGAATCGGTTCAGCCGTTCTTGAGTTTTAGCGAGACTAACGAACAGTGATTCATTTTTATTTATAACGTAACTTTTGATCCAATTCAAAAAAATCGACGCAACTCGTTTCTGCCACGCACGCGCTTGTCAAAAGCTGATCATGCGTCAGCCGCGTGCGAGGCACGTTTTCAGTCCTCATCGAGTGAGCAGTACAGTGCACGCCGCACATCCACACGCCATAGCGGTACGTTGACTCGCGTGAGGCAGCTCGCGTGAGGCAGCTCGCTTGGTGTGGACTGTGGACTCGCTGATTAAAATAATAATTAATATACCTAATATTGTTACGCTTCTACTGCTGCATTAGAGCTTTCCTGCATATGGGGAGTAAGTATAAAGTAGACACCAGTGCACAAAACTCACTTACCCCTGCGGTAACGCGGTGCGGTTCACGGAGCAGAAAATTTAAAAATTTCTAAAGATTGTGGAAACTGTAGTGTGGACATCTTAATCTAAATGTGACATTGTGACACAAGCTTCTTTAATTTTGGGAAAAAGGAATAAATGGACTATGTTTTACTTAAATGTGCAAGTAAGAATGATTGTGACTCTGAGACTGAGAGGAGAAATCAAATCTTGATTTTTAGAATCAATAGGTACCATATAGACGGGTCCCAAGAACAAAATCGTATGTGGAAAATTATCGTTTTACAGTATGAGCATTTGAATTTCTGTGTACGTATAATCATAAATTGTTAGTGAAAATATAGACATTTTGAGGAAAAAAAAATACAAAACGCTATTTAAGAACTTAATACCTTTATCTTTACATCTTATTAGATACCTTAATTATTATTTTCGCATAAATATGATTCGTATGATACCATACGGTTTTGTTTACCGGAACGACCTAGCACGTATCTGAATGTATGACATTGTTCTTCGGAACAATCTGGGGGCACGGGAGTGCCCCCGTCAAGACGAGCCAAGCGAAGCGCAAGGGCACTACCTACCTTTTCTCGAAAGGTTTCGTCGTTTTTTTGAACTCTCATAACTTTGCTTTGGATCATGCTACATAGTTGAAAATTTCAACTTATAATGACACCGGTAACGACATGAAACATACAAAGTTTGAATGTCGTAGCTATTATACTTTAGGTTTTATCGATGGCTAAAAACCCCGGATTTCGTCACTGACTCATTTATAGATCATCAAAATTCTTAGGTTACTTCCGAAAATCTTAGAAATCTGAAGTTATGTATGTAAGCTGTTATTGGTACAAAACCAACAAAAAAATTATTAAAATGTAAATGCCGCCATTTTGAATCCAATATGGTGGACCACCATGGTATTGGATTCAAATGGATGTTTATTTATTATAAGGATCCGATGATCTTTAATTCATAAAAGGAGTATAATATACAAGTACATAAAAAACCTACGACCCACTTTTTGTAGGACCAATAATCGGTCAGAGTTTTGCTCCATATAATTTATGTCCGACTTTATGTATGTTGAGTGCGTTGCACTACTGCAATCAGTATATTCTATTATTCATCTACAAAAGTCGGTCACCGATTAATAATCGGTGACCGACTTTTGTAGACTGACTGACTTTTACCGAAGATGAAAAATATATATTTATGAGAGGAAATTTGATTTTTATTCACTTATTTAAAAATATCGCGAATATACTTATATAATAGTAAAAAGGTGTATGAAACCGGTCCGGCACAAGCTCCCTCTGTTTTTAAATAAAACAACAATCTGATGTAAGAATAAAAATTAAGCAAATGTTGATATCATATCCATATAATCTTATATAAAAATTGTTCGACACTTTAATAGCGCGATGCAGTAGTCTAACAGTGACATCTATGTTTAGAACTCTGAAACATCTAAACACAAACATTTAACAGTCAGTAACGTTATAACTTATTAATACAATGATAACTATAAACGAAAAACAAACGATACATAAAACTCCAAGAGCGTAGATTTGTAAGTCTAAAATTGTACAAACTTCGATACTTAAAAAATTTGTGACCATTAATTAATCAAATTTTAATTGAATTGCGCATGAGAAAGTTTTAAGTTTCAATATTACACGATCAATTTATTTATACAATTTTAGTTATTACGCCTCCGTGGTCTAGTGGTTTAGAGCCTGGCTCTCGACTGTGGTCGTCGTGGGTTCGATTCCCACGTTGGAAACACGTTTTAAGTTTGGTTAAGACTAGGCAGGCTGGTCACCTAATATTGTCTGACAAGAAAGATGATCCATGCGTCGGATGGGCATGTAAAAAGTCGGCCCTACGCCTGATCTCTCCCCAGTCGTGTCGGTTATCACTTATCCGTCCCACTCCCACTTCCCACGGGTTATGAGAGTGAAGAAAGAGCGCGTGCTTCTATGCATTGCGCACACACTTGGGCACTATAAAATAGCTCCTGCGTAGTTGGCCTAGTTTCAATGAAACCGGCCACCGTTACCGAAATCGGTGTGGGAGGGATTATTATTATATTAGTAAACACTAAAATGATTAAACAAGCTTATGACTAAACAACTAGCCAGCCGGATAGTAATATAGCACTTTCGAAATAAAACAAGAATATAGAGAGTTCAACAGTAGTGAGGTGTTTAATTGAAGTTCAGTGTTACACAGCGACAACGGAGACTTATCGTTTTCATATCAACCCCTACAATACAATTTATACAAGATTTCATGAATGCCGCCATTTTTAATCCAAAATAGCGATTTATCGTTTTCACAGGTACTTCCACAATATGGGTATCAAATGAAAGAGAAATACAATAAATTATCTTAATTCCAGACGAAGGATAAGGCGAAAGTAATTGCCCGGGGTCAAAATAGGTTATGTTTGAACTCAAAAAAGTATATTAAGCAACTTGCAAAAATAAATGAAATCCCACCAAAAACATTTTCATGTAAAAATGTTGTCAAGACGAGTAAACATAGCTTACCCTGTGAAAAAGTTATCAGATATCGTATAAAGCCAAGCTCTAAAGACTACACGCCCTAAATCTACAAGCACCTTAATCAAAATCTATCAAAAAGTGTTCAGATCTCATGGAGAACCAAAGTTCTTGATCTATGCGCCCTTACTTTACTAGGCTTGGCTTCACTTACTCTACATTTCAGTTAAAATGTGATTCTTGACCGTTTTGCTACCGTTACGAAGATTTCGTAGGCATTCATTTATCGTGTGTGAAATAAAACGGCCAAGCATTACGTTTTAACTGAAATGTAGAGTAAGTGAAGCCAAGCCTAGTAAAGTAAGGGCGCATAGATCAAGAACTTTGGTTCTCCATGAGATCTGAACACTTTTTGATAGATTTTGATTAAGGTGCTTGTAGATTTAGGGCGTGTAGTCTTTAGAGCTTGGCTTTATACGATATCTGATAACTTTTTCACAGGGTAAGCTATGTTTACTCGTCTTGACAACATTTTTACATGAAAATGTTTTTGGTGGGATCTAGTATACATCTTAATATACGACTTTGTTTTATGGAATTGATGTTTCATTTTCATGTCTTAAAAGACAATCATTGTGAGCTGAATGTTCAAATTGATAATATAAACAGTAAAGGCCAATGTAATTACAAATACTTATTTGCTTTACTACCTTTTCTGTAAATTTTATTAAGTTGTTTCATTATAAAAATCATAAAATCTATAGATGATCTCTTTTAAAAAAAATCTTTAACAAAAATAAATTTTAATCCAATTTATTTTTCAATAATTTCTCATCTAGGCTTATAAAATATAATATACTATTTTATATAAAATATTTTATATTTAAATTAAATAAAATAAAGAAACATTTAAACTTTCTAGGAATTATTTGAAATCCTAAATCAGTAAACCTAAACAGTCACCCCTAAGGGTGAATTTTCAATCGTCGAATAAATTTTACCTCAGGAATATATTATATTATGTGACTTTGACAGAGTTTATATGAACCAAATGTCAAAGTAGCATATTTGTTTCACTGATATAAGTTATCTGGCCATTGAAAGATCAGGCCTTAATCATTTTAATATAATAGTTAGGTATAATAGTAGGTATGAGATAATTTAAGAATCTTTGTCCCTGCTGCTATTTTTTTTATCATTACCGTCTGTAATATTGTGACATACTTCGCATTGATATTAATAGGAATTTAAAAGCCAAGATTATTGTTTCAATGTCCTTTTAATGTGTGTAGTTTAATGTCCTGATACTAGCTCAGTTGTAGCTTTCAAAATTTAGATTCATCACACCATTCATGATTCATCGTACATCAGTATAAACCTAATGTACAACATTCGTCAAAATACCGTTTAATTTAGTCCATAAGAATAAAGTGAGACTCAACAGGAACGAATGAATTTATATGATCACATTTGTTACATTATTTATTTATTATGCTTTTGTCTATGAAACATTTGTGATTCTTGTGTTTGCCTCGATGATCATGCTATTGAAAAGTATTATATCATATTATTGAAAAGTAGTCTTAACTATGTATACTCTCACTCACAGCAAGAGTTTGAAAAGGCGTTGACTTACAAACGTTAATCGGGAAACAATAGTCTTAGGTGACATTACAAGTGGTAAAAAGTATTTAAATATAAAGTGTCGTTTATCGAAAGTGCTATATCGATTTATACGTCGCTTTTTTCATACTTTGCCTCGTACATACACTGCATTTCTCTATCAACAAGCTTCCAAAATCCATAAAAACATTCCAGTTTTAGTTCTTCTGTAATTTTATCTCAACACTTATACTTACAGCTTTACCATCATTTTATCATTAATAAATCCACCTTTTTTTGAAGTGTAACGTTTTTTTTGCTTCGGGGCAATTTCAGGCGGATTATAATGAATAAATCCAATCAGTATGATTACATTTTTAGTGTATATTACTGAGAAAGGTATAGGTGTAGCTAACATCATATATGGGATCGAATTTGTAAGTTCTTCAAGTTCTGGTGATGTATATTTCTGATGAGTTGTTAAAGGTGAAGGGTGAATTCAATGTTCAACGAAAATAATCTTTATATGTATGCATCACTAGCGGCAAATATAAAGATGGTGAAGCAAAATGATCGCAGGTAACATGATAGGTATAGGGAATAGGAGTTATTGAAATATATAAAATATATAGAAAAAGCAGATTCTCATATCTGAGGATCTGCTTTTTTTCCAATTTATAATTTTCATCAAAAACATCATGCCAAACTACTGTTGAATCGACGTCAATATTCTTGGGTCCAGGTGGCATAGGCGAGACGTTAGTGTACCGTTGACACCCAGTCTCTAACAAAAAGGAAAATGTAAGTGTGAAATTTATAAGTAAATTCATATAGATTACTAAAAATTATATTATTTGATTAAAAAGTACTTTAAATCATATACTTTTTTATAAAACAAACACGCATGTAAAAATTGTTTACAGCGAACAAAATTGTTTATTCAAATACGACATATTTTTAGTTAAAATTTTCGAAGAAAAAAATCGTATCTGCTCAAGCGATAAATTATTTTGCCGAACAAAGACTTATGTAACAATAATAAGGTAGAAAATAAATATGACTAATCGTAGTCTTATTATTTAATTCTTTCTTATTTGCAGACACAAATTTTTATTAGTAAGCAAACAATGGTTTATTCAACTATTACATAAATAATTAAAAACTAGTTTAAGTATAAAATAAAAAGACTTATTATAAAGTAGTCTTATTATAAAGTCTATCAATATAAAAGTAAAATAGGTTTATCGGGATTTATTTATAAGTTATGTTTAGATTTTTGTTGAACAAAATTGTATATGCACAAACGATGAAAATGAATGAGTTTCCGTGTAATTTTGTTTACAATAAGTATTAACTTTAAAATCCAACAATTTATGCAATGTTACAGTATATTATGTACACAACTTTTTAACATTAGTTACCTTTTAAAAGGTTTTATCGTTGTTGTTAATGCTTGTAATAAAACTTTCATAATTTTCAATTAAATGCAGAGCTAAATTCAGTAATATTTTCTTTCTTGGCCATCCTGACATTATTTAACCACTCACTAGATGGTTGTTAATAAACCTAAATTGTAATTTTAAACTAAAACTTTGTAATTTTGAGGAGAACTCGTTTGTATTTCATTTTGCAGAGAACAAACACGCAAATGACGGTAAGTCGCTGCGAGTGCGCTGCGTGTTCCATAGAACAAGTGCGTACATGTCAATACATGTTTGTTTGCGGGTATCTAATTCAAATAAGATATTGTTCGATTGATTATTTCAATAAGTAAACGAAAAAAAAAATAAAAAAAATATACCTAGTGCCTTAAAGTTTTTAGTATGTAGAATACAAATATGCAATAAAATGCATTTTGTCTTATTTTTCCATACGATGTTGTTCTTGGGACCCGTCGATATAATAATAATAATTTGTATTATTTACACCCTAAGCACCCCTAAGCTATGTTTATCATTGTTGCAGCGCCATCTGTGTTTCTTTATAAACAAAAAGTTACTCACGAGCTTCTTTGTGATTCCAAAAAAAATATATTTGGAAAATTTCTAGCAAGCAAAATATCCAAAGAAATTCTAACGATCAAAATTAAATCTGAATTTTTAATGGCGTACTACGCACTATAGCAAATGCTTTTGCCAATTAGCTATTCTTCGTTGTAACACCGCCATCTACGGTACATTTACATGCAACTACTAACGCATAGTAGTGAAGAGGGTTACTTCAATTTGAAGACAGGTGGCGGTATATTTATGTTATTTAAAATAATTATTATAATATTATTATAAATTAATGCTTGTAGGTTTTTGTAAACAAAATTTAACGACAATGTGACATATTTTTATTGCTTTTGTAAATAACTAATAAGTGAGACGTAATATAATTTAATTAATGTTAATGTTTTAGTATCTTTTTGTTTACTAAAATAATAAATTGGATCAGGACGGACCACTGACTGTAACGTTGTAGACCCGCTTAGGCCTTTTGGTACCTACCTAGATTATAGATAAGTTGACATTTTGACAGCATAATAATTTATTAATTAATATTATTAATAACATATTGGATAAAAAATGTTTTTAATATATTGAGCAATAATAATTAATGTACTATCACTAGGTAGATAAAAATAAATGAAGATAAGATATAAAATCTTATAAGATTTTATGTGTGGTTTTAAAATTACGCGCAATTCAAAATTGGAATACTAATTTTAATATGCACCTAGGTCGGTACTTAGTTAATTTACTTATACCTACTCGTACATCAAATAAAAAAAGATTTACTACCTTGGTAAAGGCATAAATTGCGTATTACAGAAAAATCTCGTAAATCTACTAAACGTTCACTACAATTCGTAAACAAACACCACGTCATGCTGTGATAAGGTGACGTCACAATAGTAATGAGTAATGACTTTGCTACAAATTTGTGCCATGTATGGAATTGTTTCTTTCTTATTTTTCGAAGCTATTGTTGAGCGTCACTTTTTTAAGACTGTAGATACTAGTAAGACGTAGACCTGATCCCATATCTTTATTATATACTAGCTGACCCGTGCTCACTTCGTTGAGCATAGAAACCGTTTAAACCTTCCCTAGACTACCACGAATATTTCAAGACCAAAAATAGCCGAATCGGTTTAGCTGTTCCCGAATTTTAGTGAGACTAACGAACAGCAATTCATTTTTATATATTACGCCGCCCGACCCCCGGCCGGCCGCGGGTCGGTATCGCCGCGGCGCAAACAACTACTAACTAACTAACTAAAAAGCATATTGATCTATAATAAATGCACAATTTTTTAAGGTACTTAATTGGATAAGGATTAATGCTGTTTAAAATCACTTCGTAAATAACCATTTTTTAGTAAAGGATAAAAATGGTTATGGTGGGTTATCCCTAAGAGATAGACATATACCAACGCGGACTTTTTTGTTGAACTTTTTAAGGTGAACAATACTGTAGTACATTATTTTGGTCTTTCTCGTAGGGTTCAGCCAGCGTTTGCAATATAAGCGCAAAAAAACGTGCTTATTTACGACATCACATTAGAAACCTTTAAATTTATCAGTGTTTCTCTACTATATTATGCATTTATTATACATACAAACCTTCCTTAAGAATCACTCTATCTATTTAAAAAAAACGCATCAAAATCCGTTGCGTAGTTTAAAAGATCTAAGCATACATACGGACAGACATACAGCGAAAGCTACTTTGTTTTATACTATGTATTGAAGTACTAGCACTGTCTGGTTTTTTCATTTTTCTTTTCGAAATAAAAGGTAGCTTACATTAATCTAGCTTCTGGCGTACCAAATTTTATTAAAAATTGGTCCAGCCGAGCGTGAAGAAGTTCAATATACTTGCAATTTTGCTTTTATATACTAGGTGTGCCTGCATATTTTTCGTCCGTGTCAAAAAACCCCGATTTTGAAACATTCTATAATTGATGGATTGCCTTTCTCGATAAACGGGCTATCCAAGACGGAAAGAATTTTACCGGACCAGTAGTTAACGAAATTAGCGCGTTCTAATCTCAGAACAAAGATCATATGGAACTGTACTAATAGTTCAATTTCACACGGCAATAATAATAGGCTACTTGTCTCTTTCTTACAACAAGAGTTTTAAGTAAGAAATAAGTATCTACACTCTTTTTATCAACGCCCCCTTCATTGGCTTTGATATATTTCTGCTGTCACGGACGCCATTTTACATGTCACTTTGTTTATATAAAACGTTGTTATTATGAGATTTTTAGGGTTTTTGAGTGATTTTCGATTTAATTACTGCGCAAAACTGTAAAATGATTCTGAATTCATTATATTAGGTAACACGAAGTCCTCTGTAGTAAGTTGTGGCCTATGCAAAATCACCGGTAAGTAGTTATTATAATTATTGTATTTATTTAAATTGTTGTATATTGTTTAGTTTATTTGATATAAAGTGTTTAAAAATCAATTTCTTTGAGTTAGCTCAGTTGTGGGGTATAAAATCCGCAATATTTAAAAAAAAAGAAAGTGGGCAACCCTAATCCGCCATGTTTGCTGTCAGTTTTGTTTATTTAGGTATGCAGGCAAAGTACATGCATAAGCCAGTTCCATATGATTATTTATTCTGAGGTTCTAATAAACAAACCAATCTAATGATTTTATAGCGTTGCTGAGCGTCGGCAAACGCCAACATGTAGACAGTCTATTCAGTCATCGCTCGGCATCGCTCGCCTAGCTTGCCAAGTAAAGGCGAGCGCCAACGTATATACGGCTCATTTGCCGCCACTTGTCTACGCTCGCCGTCACTCGTGACCACTCGCAACCACTCGTCACTTCGGATCGGTGTCGGTTTTTGTGCAAAAATCAAAGGCGTTCGCCTGCGCTCGGCAAATAGCGTCCACACTGTGGTCCACACGTTTGTATAGCTGCCATTATATTATGTGACATATTTTATCGCTGTCAGGCGTTGGCCTATGCTCGGCCAATATGTCAGGTGTGGACAGCTCTGCAAACACTCGTGTACATTGGCCACTTGTGTGCATTTACCGAACTTGTGGACGGTAGCACTCACCTTACACTTATTTGCCGACGCTCGCGTTGGCCTATGCTCAGCCAATATTATTATGTATAGCCGACTTTATGAAATATGAAATCGCTATTTCATTGAGTGACTAGCGTATTTATCGAATGACGATATTAAATTGAAAGACTAGGCCGAACATTGATTGAACATTCGTCAACGTCTAATGATTTAGCGGATTGTAGGTAATGTTGTATTGTCAGTTAGGTTGTTGAATTCTTTTCTCACTGTGGCGCTAGTCTAGTAGTTACCAAAACAAATATGGCGTCAAACAGCTGGCACTGATCGCACCATGTTGATACTTTTTTCATTAAACCTACATTAAACTGCGATACTCGATACAAAATAGCGTAACAGCATGGATTTATCTATTATTACGTCGCCGCCGGCTACTCTTAAAGAAAAATTGGAGATGAAACTACCTGATACTGTAATTAATGTTCCACAAGTAGGTAATTCGTCGACTACGCTAAATGACTAAATGACGTTCAGGCAAGACGTAGACGTTACAATCAACAACATGACGAGTTGTCCTTTAGTCTTTCAATATAATGTCGTCTTTCGATAAAAACGCTAGTCACTCAATATCTATACCTACACTAAAACCTTCCTCGAGAACTTTAACTTTAGCGAAAACAACGTCAAGATCTGTGCAGTATTTTTGAGTTTATCGCGAACATACAGACAGATAGACGTATAAAAGGACTTATTTTCATAATAATTACTTGACCCGTGCCCACTTCACTGTGATTTACTATTGTTCTATAGCAAAATGAAACAAGACTTACTTTAACATAATAGTTTAATTAGTGATTAAGTATTATTTTACACTCATTTAGAAACAATACCTATCCTCTTGAGATTACCAAGACTATGCTATGTGGTGTTAGAAGATATAAAATATGTTATATGTAAGTGGTTAAAGTTGGTCGTATAATATGACATCTCTTTTTCTTTTATGTATGAATTTCTTATACTTATTCTAGGCTTAAATTTTTAAACTATTTATGATCTTACCATATTTCCATGTCCATATGGGCTGAAATTGCCAAAAAATTATATTGTAGCAACATAAGTAACCAATTTCTTGGAATAAATAAATCTTTATCTAATATTTACACTTTTACATACTTAAATATCTAAAGTATTAACATTAATTTTGTAATAAGTAATACTTAATACTAAATTTTAGTTTTGGCTGTATCTCCATTTATCGCTGATCCTCCATTCATCGCTGATCCTCCGTTAGTGTGTTCTTCCTTGCCATTTTCTGCCACTTCTATCTGGGGCTTCGGGTTTGGTCTTTTTGGAACTGAAAAAAAAATAATTGTAGTGCGTGCACGGTGCATGATCTACGAAATGAATGCTTATAGTTACTTAGTTTAGGAAATAACTTTAATATAAAAAGTAAAGACAGAGTTCCTCGAACCACACACCAAGGGCCGTAATAATAAAGAAGTCTCAAACCCAACCTCACTTGAGAAGTGAGAACCTACTTGACAAATAAAAAAACTTTTCATTTTACTTTAAAAATGAAGAAGTTTAGTTATGTTGACTTTAATGTTTTTTAACGTAAAAATAAAGAATATAAAAATACCTATACAGGGTGTAAAAAGAGCAGTCACTATAACTTTGAGATACGATTATACTATCTTTCCTCATTTTGGAAATGTATTTTTTTTTCTTTAGTCAAAAACTAAAAAAACTTTTTTTTACTTTTGACCATTTCTTATTTTTTTGTCGCAATAATAACAATAAAGGAAAAAAAAATTCTTGAAAATTTTGTAAAAAAAATAAAAAAAATAAAATTTCTAGAATGAGACAAGGTAGTATAATTATATCCCAAAGTTATAGTGACTGCGCTTTTTACACCCTGTATAGATTACTTATACTTTTTTTTTAATGTTTTTCTGTAATACATATTAATGCTACGGTATAGAAAGAAAAGAAATTAAAGTACTGTGTAGGTAACATAAATAAAGTTGTTCACTTTTAAAAGTGAAACGAAACGTTGTTTTATCTGTCAAATAGGTTATCGAGGTGAGGTTGGGTTTGAGACTTCCTTATTAATACGGGCCTTCCACCGTTATAAACTACGCCTCGTATATAATAAATAAATAAATAAATAAAATGCATTTATTTCGGTCTAGGTGCCCATAGTGTTAGTAACAAATTTCTTAAGAACTATATTAGTATTTACATTCTATTTTAATTAAGTGCTAAAGACTATATTAGCTTAAGATACTAAAATCACGTATAATATAACTATTATACGTGATATTAGTGTCTTTGTCACGGTGGAGACGAGTCCAGTGCTGCATGATAGCGCTGTCCACGTCCAACCTCTCCGCGACTGTCCTCAGGAGGCTGTTGGTGCTGCCACGCACACGTTGTAACAGGGATGCCACACGTTTTCTGATTATGGCTGAGAAGCTATCAACATCGTTTGCAGCTAGCATCCCCGAAGCACTACAGTGTCGTGGCAGCCCCAGCAGCGCCCTAAAGGCATTATTATATTGGGTGCGCAGGGCTCTGTACGTAGTTTGAGTGTAATTGACCCACAGACTGCACGTGTACAGAGAGTGACAGTATGCTTTAAAAAGCGTAATCTTCACTCTTCTGGAACAACGAGCAAACCTACGGGACAACATGTTTGCTCTTATACACAGAGCCCTGCGCTCCCGTTCCATGTCCTCATCATCTTTGAGCGACTCGCCAACCCAGTGTCCTAGGTATTTAAAACTTTTGACTTGAGCCACTGGCTCACCATTTAGCGTCACTAGGGGAACTTTGTATGTCTTGCTACCAGCTTTAAAGACCAGTAGCTCGCTTTTAGTAGTGTTATACCTAAGGCCATGGGCCGCAGCGAATCGCTCACAGATACCTAAAAGTTTTTTAAGAGCACTGATTGATGGGCACAGCAATACCATGTCATCTGCATAGCTAATGTTGTTGACAAGGGTACCGTCAATGGAGCATCCAACACCAGCACTGCTGAGCTCACCAATCAACTCATCTATGTACAGATTGAAAAGCGTTGTTGAGCTAATTCCGCCCTGTCTCACCCCGCATTCCAACCTGAACACATCTGAGTATGCTCCAGCCCATTTCACACAATTCCTTTGATTTGCATACCAATACTCCAATATTGAGATAAATGCTTGGGGCAATTTTGTATCATCACGGAGTTTATTCCAGAGTATGTCGTATTGGACCAAATCAAAAGCTTTAGACAGGTCGAGGAACAATGCATAAACTGGAGTGTCCCTAGCCGTATAATACTGAACAGTCTGCTTGAGGCACAGGATAGCAGCCTCAGTAGAAAGACCAGGCCTAAAACCAAATTGGGCATCATGAAGCTTGACATGGGCTCTTAAGTGCTGGTCAAGCAGTCTGTCCAGAATCTTGGCCACAATGGTTGCCAGGGATATTGGTCTATAATTTGATTTACTGCCAGTATCACCTGTTTTATTTTTGACCACCGGCACTACAATAGTCTTTAGCATGCTGTCGGGTAAGTATCCATGATTCAGGCAGAGAGAAAAGAACAATGCTAAAACCCTGGGCAAGTGGACACCGGCATGTTGTAGATGTTCAATACTTAAATGATCATGACCTGGTGACTTCCCCCGAGTCATTTTTCTTAAAACATGAATAATATCCCCTGCTTTTATCACTGTAGGCTTTTTGTCCCTATAGTGTGTTTTACACTGATAATTTTTCTTATAATAATTATTATTATCAGTAGAGGCTGTACTCAAAGGTGACGTCACTTTAAAATGATTTTTGAACATTTCAGCTATCATCGTGGGTTCACAAAACCCTTCCACACTCGCTGGAATAGATGGTTTAGGGTTTAAGTGCTTTGTTTGTTTCCAAAAGCTAGAAAAATGTTTATTTGAGTGATGTTTAGCCAAAATGTCCATTTTTATCTGTTGTTTGTTTGCTTGACACCACTTTAGTTTAGCTTTAAAGTAATTTCTAGTCTCACACATCTTATTATATACATAACCATTTCGGGGCTTATTATACAGAACCCAATATTTAAACCAAACGCGCGCTTCACTATGTGCGGCCTTTACATATTTATTCCAACCACATATATACTTATTTTTATATTTATTAGGTTTTTGTCTAGCACTATAAATGGAGGCTTCACTAAGAATATTTATTAGTCTATTATACATATCTATTAAAACATTTTTATGGTTTGGAATATTACACAAAGTATTGGCACAATTTTTAAAAACCTCAGGAAAATCAAATTTTTTAAATTTTTCATTACAGAATTCAGTGTATAAAGATATTTGTGATTCATCCCTTTCACCCCATATAATTGAGTTAATATTTTTGTAGGGATGAATAATTTTCGACCTTAATACATTTAGGTTACACTGTATTTCCAGAGGAAAATGATCGGACCAAAATACATTATAATTTATAGTAATATTAACAATGGTATGTAAAGTACCTTGAGTTACAATACAATGGTCGAGCCAACTATTTGTTCCATGACTGTCACTAACATAGGTGTACGAATCTGAGTTTAAACCAAGCCGTTTTACATCAGCGCAAATCCAATCCTGTATATCACAAAAGTTAAACAACTCATCCCCAAACCGTCTACCAGGTTGGGCATTAAAGTCACCTAGTATGTACGCATACTCAACATCATAGCTGTCAATAATGGCATGCAACTCACCCAAGCAGTGAGTAAATTCCACTAAGTGAAGTAGATGATCTGTAGGCATATAGACAGAAAATACTAGAAAAGAACACTCTTCTAGCGTCACTTTAATAGCAATGATACGGTCACTCACACACTGCACCGGTGTCACAGTCACAAAAGCGCTTTTACGCCACAAAATAGCTACACCTCCATATGGACGCCCACGCAGCACATCCTTCGACGTATCCACAGCCGATTTTCCAATGAAATCAAATTCCGAATCCACTGTACCCAGCAAAGGGATGTCGTGCGGGAGCAGACAGGTCTCTTGCAGTGCAATAATGTCAGCAGTCTTACATAGGGACCGGATACATTCTATTGACCTTATCAGTGATCTACAATTAAATGTAATAAATTTTGTAAAACTGTTATCCATCATTTAGGTGTAATCGTTGAAGTTCCATCACTAGTGTGTTTAGAATTATTTTTCTTAATATTAACAAAACGGCGAAAAGTTACACCTTCAGGCCATAGATTATAATTTAAAAATAAAGATAATTTATTCTTAGGTACATAAATAATAAAAGAATTAAAGGGTCTGGATTCTTTTTGGTTCATTTTTCTTAAATTTACTTGTACTTGCGTTTTGAAGCTAATATATTCAGTTATATCTTGTTCGGTCGTGTTCTTATCAACATTGTTTATAAACAAAGGTATTAATATATTAGCCGCCTTGAACTTCACAGCTGGTTCATTGTTCGCTTTCCCTTGGTTACTAATAAAGCGATTTCTAATACGTTTACGCTGTACATGAATCCAATCATCTGTCACTTGTTTCCCATTTGACTGCAAATGTCCTTCAGCCGCCACAACTTCTGCTAGGGTCTTAGATGTGTTAATTACCGGAGTAGATAACTGCATTTTATTCCCATCTCTGATAGACACATCTTTGTGTTTACGTAATGGAACCTCTGCGCTTTCCTTATCAGTTGGGAGCGACGAACTCTGCAATGTAGACGGGTGCAATAGAGATGCAGAATGTTGTACGTCAACTACGTCAGCCATTTCGCTTTGTTGCGATTCATTTATAATATGCGGTAGGCCTACCGGTCCACTTTCAAGACAAAAACTGTTTTGGCAGCCACCGCCTCTTTTCTTATTTATGAATAAGTCTGTTTCGGTGATAATTGAGTCTGCTAGATTTTTATTTAACAATTCAGCCTTAAACTTCTGTAGTTGTTGATATGTAGCGTAATTATCTTTAATCGATTGCAGTTCACTTTTAAGAATAATCATATCCTTTAGCAATCTGGACGCATCAATGTGATCGAACGTCAACGATGGAAGTTTTTGCAAATCTTTAGCTACAAATACCGGCAAATCATCAGGATTAGACTCCTTAAAAACAGCAATAACGTCATGGAGGTCTTTATATGACTTCATTGCCTTTTTTCTCGTTATTTTTCGCTGCGAAACTGCATTAAACAATAAAGTTTTAGCATTGTCGATATCTTCACTCGAAAAACTTGATATACACAAAGTCACTAGAGATTTTTCGTCCATAACATCCTGCTTGTTTTGAACAAAAGCAAGCAATTCACATATCACTATATTGCACGATGAACACTTCAATGTGGATGACATTGCGAAAACTAGCGTATGATATGCCTACACACAGGACACATCCGCACGCTCGCGCAAAGCGCACGCGACTGATGATGACTGATAATAACTTAGAGTCACGCACACACATGTAACGATTGTACGCCTTAACTTGTAATGCGAGCTATAGCGGTGTGCTATTTTTACACATATACACACACATGCGTAAAAACCATCCTAAGTTTTTGTTTGTCTTCTCTTTTATATTTGGTATGAGATCGCTGCTCTACTTTTTTTCTGATAGGTGGGTAGACTTCTTGGTGAAATTGTTGTTTTTATGAAATAAATTACATGTTTTCCCTTACAGGGTTTTAAAGATATTTAACCATAGACAATATTTTTTTACGATATTATATAGATAAATTTAGGTTACATCGATAAAACCATAAACTATTGAAAATTTCAGTGTTTTCGGTTTGTTTACTTTTAGGTTAATTTAAAAAAAAAATAGTATTTATTATTACCTCCTCCTTGCATAAGGATCTTTGTGAGTACGGAGAATGGGGCATCAATGGTCACAGTCACGACGTATGCCACCAAGAACGTTAGCGTTATAATAGCTAAGAACTCGAAGAACTGAAAAAAAAAGAAAAATGTATAATAATTATGTAATAATAACTAATAACTATGTATGTATTCCTGATAATTAATAATTATTAAGGATCTTAAGGTCCCAAAAATTCATATAAGTAGCTCTAAATAAAAGTGACGTTTCCAAATTTTTCTTTTGTTTTTTTAAGTTTTCATGCTTTCCCGATTTTCACAAAAGTTTACATTACAATGAACTATTCGAATTTCGTATATATTATATAATACAACGTTTCCAAAACGAAGCCTCATTAGTTTAGCAATTTAAGGTATTTAATAGTGTTATTGATAAATAATGATGATTAATTTGTTTATTTTCATTCTCAGTCGATTGATATGACCAGGAGTACAAAAAGTTACGATCTAACGATTTTCTTTATCCTGATTACTTTTAAAGTAATCCACAAAAGAAAACACTAAAAGGCCTTTGAGATCGAACTGATTCGATTCTCGATTGTGTCGGGAGTAAGCATGCAGGAAAGAAAATGTAAAATGTTTCCTATATCGTTTCGACACACGGTTATCAAGCAGGTGCTAATGTAATTAATCTGAAATCCATCGGGCGATATTATAAATGTATGCATGTAGTGATATGCAGGTAAGACATCTAATATATATTTTTAATTATTTATGCTGATTCATGTGAAGAAAGGACCTGGACAGATAATGTACAATCTTTGCTTTCGTCACACGATTATTAAGCAGGTGCTAATCTAATCTGAAATCCATCAGCCGATATTTTAAATTGCATGCATGTAATGATATGAAGGTAAGGTAAACATCTTATCGTGCCTAATACCGTCTACAAACATTTATTGAGATTCACGAGAAATTACTAAGCAGATTATCAGTCATACTACTCGTAAATTATAATATATAATTATAAGATAATTGCATATTTAATAATAATGCCTCCCACACTGATTTCGGTCACAGTGGCCGGTTTCATTGAAACCGGACCAGCTACGCAGAATTTATTTTATAGTGCCCAGGTGTGTGCGCAATAAACATAAGTACTCTCTCTTTCTTCAGTCTCGTAGCCCAGTGGGACGGATAAGCGACACGCCTGGCGGGAGATCAGGCGCATGACAGACTTTTTACATGCCCATCCGACGCATGGATCATCTTTCTTGTCAGACAATCAGGTGATCACCCAGCAGTGTCCTAAAGAAACTTGAAAACATTTTCGTTGTTCCAACGCGGGAATCGAACCCATGACGCGAGGCTATAAATCACTAGACTACGAAGGCGTTACTGGCCTGGTTTCAATGAAACCTGCCATCATCACCGAAATCGGTGTGGAAGGAAATTAAAATATGAATAACCAAATATGAATAACCATAGGTTATTCATATTTTAATTTCCTTCCACACCGACGCATCGACTCTACGTCAATGTGAAATCGGGTACCGACACCGAAATCGGTGAGGGGAGCTGTTATAATGTGAGTTGTCACTGAGTCCTTCAAAAACACATTGATACCTTGGAATCAACTTTAAAGTACGTCGGTGTGAGCTCCATGCCGGTGACCACGAACTGAATGGGGTAGTGGTAGAGGTACATGGCGTAGGATATCCTGGCGGGAAATTTCCACATGTCCAGCGACAGGAACCAGTTGATGGGACCTGGAATTAACGAGGAGATTGGGTTTTGATATTTAATACTAGATGTTTGTCGCTACTTCTTACGCTCAAATTAAAAATCCCGCGAGAAACGTACATTTTGGTGTGTAGCACAAATACTCTACAGCAGAGGAAATTCGCACCGCAGACCCCCACCATATCGTTCGCTTCATGAGTAACATAGGAGTCACAATAGATCCAGAAGGGTCGCAGTGACGTCTGGGCCGGACAAGGCCAGCCTTCGGTTAAAAAAAAATGAGTCCCTTATACTGTGAAAGCTCGAACGCTGATCTTGTTCCTTTTTTCTTAAATTATGTATTGGCAAATTTACGAGTATGATGTTGGGGCAAAAGTAAGTGGTACTTTCACAGTAAACTCTACATAGGAGTCACATTTACACCTTGTATACTAGGTAGCGCCGGATTTCGCTGTGTATGTACCGGCACAGATTTATGGCTGCACCATTCACACTACGAATATTATTATACTCGTAGTCGAGTTTTTTTTAAATAAAAACCGGCCAAGTGCGAGTCAAACTCGCTCACGACGGGTTCCGTACAAAACGAGCAAAAAATCACGTTTGTTGTATGGAACCTACCCTTGAATACCTATTTGTTTTTTTTTAGTATAATATGTTGTTATAGCGATAATAAGAATACATATATCATTTGCGAGAATAAAAAAAAATAGAGAAGAAAAAAAAAGAGAAGAAGCATGTTAGTGTTAACGGCTTCTTAAATTACCACGCCATCTCATTCATTGATAGGAATTACTAGAGGAACAACATGATATTTAACGAAGGATTAACTTCAACATGTGAAACACGCCCTAAGGCCGTGTTTCACCAAGCAATATTAAAGTCAACGCTTTGTTAAATATCATGTTATCCCTCTCGTATATCCAGTCAATGAATGAGATGGCATGGTATTTTAACATGCCGTTAACTTTAACATTGGTTGGTGAAACACGGCCTAAGTCTTAGTAATAGGTCCCGTGTATACCTTTTGGGTCTTCTTCTTCTACCTTAAGAGCTTCGCTCTTGTCAATGGAGTTTTCTCCATTCCTCTCTGCACTCCGCTCTTCTCTTGACCTCCTGATACGACACGACCATCACTTTCTCCTTCACCTGGTCCATAAAAGTTCTTCTCGGCCTTCCACGGGACCCTTTGGTACCCTAAAATTTGTGGTTGTTAAGGAGCTTACCTCCATATCCAGTAACGCACGCCAGGATGATCCACCCCAAGCCCAGCGCCCACGCCGCCCGCATGTACGAGTTGAACAGGTTGTCGCCAACCTGGTTGTCCCAATCCAGCTCCATGATCACGAACGACATGTAGAAGCACAACCCTATGAGGGTTAACGCCAGCAACCAGCCGAGACAGATTACGTACTGAAAATAAGTGATGTTTTAGCTTTTTTCTAAATACATAATATTTTAGTTGATATTTTAATACTTATGAATATTTATATCTGGCCTAGTGCCCGAACCGGTGGTAGATATAATTATATAGAAACGACGTTCAGAAAATATTTTATAAAATTAATCTTATACCTATTTAGAAAAATGAATTTCAGTTCGTTCGTCTCGCTAAAATTCGTTTTAATGTCGATTCGGCTAATTTTAGTCTTGAAATATTCGTGGAAGTCCCGGGAAGGTTTAAATGTTTTCTATGCTCAACGAAGTGGGCACGAGTGCAACATATTATTTTAGTTGATATTTTAATACTTATGGCCCGGTAGTAGATATAATAATATAGAAACGACGTTCAAAAAACATTTTTATAAAAAAAAATCAGAATAAAAATAGTTTCAGTTGGAGTTAATTTGCTATTTTTGTTCACTTCTGCAACTGGCTAATCAAAATGTTGGGTTGACTAATACTAGTAAATTTAATTACCATATTCATTCTGACTTTCTTTCCTTTCCATAAAGCCAGTATGTAGCCGAAAAACATTCCGATGAAGAATGGCGAGGCACGAGTCACGGTGTTCATGTAGAAATTCCTCATGTAAAATGCCTGCTCATCCAAACGCCTGAAACGTTATAAAATAATGATTATAGAAAAAAAACATTTTACTCTAAGTTTGTTTGCAATACATAAAAACAAGGCAAAACAAGGCCAGGTGCGAGTCGGACTTGGGCACCGAGGGTGCCGAACAAAATCTATTGACGTATGATTTTGTTACAGATTACAGGTATAATATAGAACTAACTAACTGTATTTGATATGATTTTCAGCTTCCTCCACGTGTTTCTGAGATTTTTTTTTGTTTTTTTGTTCCCTTGTTTCCTTGTGATTGCGCTCACACTTGGGGACTTTAAAACGACTCCTGCGTAGCTGGGCTGGTTTCAATGAAATTGGCTGCCAACACCGAAATCGGTGAGGGGAGCTATTTATTTATTATTAAACTATACAAACATAAACTTACGAGATAGTCATGTTAGTAGACGGCATGTTCAGCATGAAGTTGACTGTAGTAGCTGCTGCTAGCACTATCAATAATGACACTGTCAGTGCAGTCCACGCTGATCGCTTGCTGTTGTTCAACAACCAGAACAACACAAGCGGCGATACTATGTGCAACTGAATGTCTATCGCTATGTACCACGAGTGTTGGATGCACTGAAAACAATAAATTGTTATTATATTAGTATGTTGTATATAATTGTATGTCTGGTACCCAATCGGTGCAAAAATATCCAACTCGTCGTACCCAATCGGGGTACCAGAGGATGGCGCGACGAGCTGGACGCATACCTCCCAGGCTGGCCACTGGCCAGCGTAATAATAATGATAGTATTAAAAAATACAATTGTATTATACCCTCTTACATAATAATATTATAATAATATGTAAGAGGATATTATGTAAGGTCCAGTATGATCACATGATACATTGTTTTGTTCTTGTCTGTCAAGGGACTTTTCTCAGACAAGAGCCCTGATCACTTGCAAAGTTCCAAAACAAAAGGTTTGGGTTTTTATTTGACAAAAGCTTCGCCAAGTGCAAGCTACGAATTCGCTTGTCATTTAGGGAACCTTGTGTCAAATCCCATTTTGTGTCCTCGCAATGTTTATACATAAGAAGCGTTTATTTTGTGTTTCGTTTATCATAGAACGTCCGTAGCCTAGTGTAGTAGACCATTGATTAGCACTCCAAAGGGTTCGATTCCCAGATTGTGACAATTACCAATGAGACTTTTTTAGTTCTACATTACACGGACGCTCTAAAGTTGAAGGGAAACAGCGAGCAAGCCCGCACATGGTTGTCCCCAGACTAATTGACCAGTCATTCCTCTAATCCAGAGTATGTTGTGAGAATGCCGTATGTGCTGAGCATGCACGCGACATTTAAAACTGCCTGTCTCGGGCTCTATAGTAATTAAAGAGTACTTTGCCCAGAGGATACTGTATAAATCATCCGATAATGAAAGGATCAAATCCGTCCGATCCGGAACATTTCTAAGCGTCAGCTCACACCGAAATACGGTAGAAAAAAAGAGCTTGAAAAATCATAACATTCGTTTGCTGTATATAATAATATTACATACGATTTTTCAATCGTGCTTTTTTCTACCGTATAACGGTGTGAGCTGACGCTTTAATTTTTTTCGGATCGGACGGATTTGATTTGTTTGGCGGTTTAAACAGGGGTCTACCTTGACCATTTTTGTACATAAGCCTATCTGGATTTGCTATTGATTTTTTCAAATTGAATTATTTTCTTGTTTCTGCCTTATTAGACCCGTTTTTTGCGAAGTCGTTATAGTTTTTTAAACATTTATTTTTTTATCACTTACATAATCATCAGGGTTGACATAGTTCTGTATATGCAGTAGGGTGGACCACCAGAATGTCCTGCACTTGTCAGTGTTGCTGGCTACTGTCATCCAGTAGGGCCCGTCTCCGACGCGGTGGAACACAGACGCCTCCAGCAACGCCAGGGCCGCAAGCAGAGGGAACATGCGCAGCAGGCGATTCATGTAGAAGGACGGTAGTTTTTTTAGGAGAGTTGCTGAAAAATTTTAACATGTTTAATTATTTATTTATTACAATTGAAGACATGAGTGGATGAAGGCGATATACGCAAAATACTGATTTCGAGAAAATTGGGTTCAAACTGTCACTTAAACATTTTAAAATATTCGTCTTTAGATCAATCAGTCGGGCCGTGTTCGGCTAACTATACGCACACAAACCACGTTCGCTCTGCCTATCCGTTTTTTCAGTGGTGCTAAACCTTTTTTCTCTTTTTTAGAAAAATTCTAATCATGCTTAAGTGCAATCGTTGCAATGAGGAGTTCAAGGATGGTGTCAAGTGCTCAGTTTGCTCTAAAAGTTATGATTTCCTGTGCTCTGGGATCACAGAAGCTGGATACAAAAAACTTGGAGACAGAAAGTTTACCTGGAGGTGCACAAGTTGCAAAAGCAGCGGTTCAGCAAGTGGACCTCCACCAAGTGCTTGCCTGTCCCCGACACCTGTGCCCGCGGACCTGGACGCTGTAATGATCGAGCTTAAACGTCTGACTGCTCAAACTGCCTCCCTTCCCGACATAATTGCTGACATTCGGACCATCAAATCGGACCTGGCTACCCAATCATCGATCAAGTCCGAGCTAATTGAGATGCGTGCTTCCGTTGACTTCGTACAGCAGTCCTTTGACAGTATCACGAACAGGATTTGTACTGTCAAAAGAGAGGTTCAGACCTTGGTCAAATCTAGGGATGGCTTGGTTAATTTGCAGAAAAGAGTCGAAAATATAGAAGGTTACATTCTTGAATACGATCAAAGATCCCGCTCGAACAATATCGAAATTAAAAACGTTCCTTCTACTTCCTCTGAAAATCTTATCTCATTAATCTCTAAAATTGGCAACTTAGTTAACTGCTCGTTATCTAAGGATCAGATTAATTACGTGGCCCGAGTACCCACTAAAAATGATAAGAAGCCAAAGAACATCATTGTTTCGTTGCACAATCGTTACCTTAAAGAAGATTTTGTCGCCGCCAGCAGAAAGATAGTTATCATGCCATCTGATATTGATCTGCAGGGGGAATGCCGAATCTATGTGAATGACCACATTAGAAAACAAGTTGCTATTGAATAAAACTAAGATCTTAGCTAAGGAACGTGGATATGCATTCGTTTGGGTCAAAAGCGGCAAAATTTTTTTAAGGAAAAACCCAACATCTCAGATCGTGGCTATCAAATCGGAATCGGACCTTTCAAAATTTACCAAGTAACTTTATTCTCGTTTTTTATACTAAATTATTATTTTCTTTGTCGTTTAATTTTAAATAAATATGTTCAAACATCATACTATTGCCATAACTCATTGTCACATTGCATGAAAAGCTTGCGTACTTCTTACTTGTATTACTTTTGGTTTATCTACCTTCAACTATTTAATAATTAGAAATCATTCCCAATTAATTCACTATTCATGCCACCTTTTTGTCATTATTTTAGACTTCTATGTACTTTATTTTACTGTATTATCTATGTACATTATGTATTTAAAATATCAGTCATTAACTATCTTATTTTGATTGTATTTTGCTTTATAATTCTTCTTACTAGCCATAATATATTGTATATATACATCTTGCTCGCACTCTTCTGTATCTCATATATTAGACTGCATCTCACATCTCACTCACGTAACATTCCATCAACGCCATTGCTATTAATTAACCTAAACTATTTATTATGTCTTCTTATCAGTAATCGTCGACACCTGGACTCATTATATATTGTTTACAGATTATTTACTCGATCTCTGCATATTACAATGAACTTGAATTGTATATTGTACTGTCAGGTGATATTATTAGTCTACTCAAGTGCTACTTTTTTTCGTGCACAGTGGATACCAGAGATAACAATAGTTTAATATCAATCTATTATCAAAATGTTCGTGGTCTGCAAACGAAGTCAGAGAATTTTTACCAACAGGTAAGTTTAAATGCCTGATTTCATTATCTTGACGGAAACCTGGCTTACTGAAGATTATTTGAACTCTGAACTGTTTGGCGATCGGTATACTGTTTATCGTCGCGACCGTAATTATAAATTAACCGGCCAAACTAGAGGGGGTGGTGTTTTGATTGCCGTCAGTAGACATTTATCAACTATTGCCCGACCGGCTTTTCAATACTCAGCAGAGGATCTCGTAAAACTCCATATTTGTGTCGTATATATGTGCAGTCTCGGTTCTTCTATTTCTTTTTCCGATCAATTGATAACTTACTTGAATAACTTAAGTAACGTAAACCTAAAGTATCCAGTTGATAAATACCTAATTATAGGTGACTTCAACTTAAGCGGAATTAGGTGGGAGTTGAACGAGTCGAATGGATATTATTTCCCGACCAATGTGAGTAGTAATGATGAATACCTTCTGACCGATGAGCTCAATGTTCTGTCTTTGTGTCAATACAATGGCGTCCCAAACATCCAAAATAAAATCCTTGACCTTGTACTTTGCAGTCAAAAAGTATCCGTATTTGAATGTCTGGATCCCTTAGTTCCCCTCGACTCCTATCACCCGGCGCTTAATATCGAATTACTAATTATACATAATTCGTCTTTTTTAAGACCTGCGTCATATAAGCGATATAACTATGGTAATTGTGATTTTAATATTATAAACGACAAAATCTCATCAATTGACTGGGATAGCGAATTCGAGAATAGATCTTTGGATGATTCTGTCGACTTCTTTTATGATTTTATCTATAATATACATAACAAATATGTGCGTTCTAAGCAGATTATTCCCAGTAGGTATCCAATTTGGTTTAGCCATGGTCTTAAACGTCTGATTAAAGAAAAACATAAATATCACGATAAGTTCAAGAAATACGGTAGAATTAGCGATTAAATAACTTTTAAGTTGTTACGTGACCGGGTTAAAAAATTTGAATCAGACTGTTACTTAAATTATTTGTCAATGACCGAATCATCGATCGCACAAGATCTAAAGAAATTTTGGGGTTTTGTCAAGCACCGATCCAAGACTAATGTGCTCCCAAATAATATTGTATACAATGGTATCACTTTTTCATCTGGGGAATCAATCTGCAATACTTTTTCAAATTACTTTCATGAGTCCTTCTTAAGTTCAACAACCACCGCTGGCAGCAATATTGGTCAAGCTAATATCGCTCAAAATTCAATATCATTTATAAATTCAGTTGAAATTAACCTAGAATCAATTAAATTTCAGTTAAAATCATTAGACCCCAACAAAACTGCCGGGCCAGACTATATACCACCAAAATTTCTAATCGGTTGTTATCAGACTATGGCTGTGCCAGTTTTCTTACTATTTAAAAAATCACTGGCCTCATGTACAGTCCCTAAAATCTGGAAATCAGCCTTCATCTCACCTATTCACAAAAAAGGCGATGTTACACATGCTACTAATTATAGACCTATTTCTAAATTATGTGTAATCGCTAAAATATTTGAACGTCTTGTTTATAATCAAATCTACAATGCCTTGGAAAATTCATTCAGTTAAGCTCAGCATGGTTTCTTGAAAGGACGATCTACAAATTCAAACCTTATTCTATTCAATGAATATTTGACTAATGAGATGGATAGAAATAACAACCAAGTCGATGTAATATATACTGATTATACCGAATGTTTTGACCGTATAGATCATAACATCCTAAAAATAAAGATTTATAACATGGGCATTAGAGGTGACCTATACCGATGGCTCTGCTCATATCTGGAAAACCGGTCTCAGGCAGTTGTCGTTAATAATTACATCTCTAGTTGGGTTCCCATCCCTAGCGGTGTTCCCCAGGGATCATTACTAGGGCCTCTCCTGTTCATAATTTTTATTAACGAAATTGACTCTTGCTTTCACCATTCTCGATATCTCTATTTCGCGGATGACATGAAAATTTTTCTACCAATCACGACACTTGAGGATACTGTGAAACTTAAGGCTGACCTGGATCGACTGAATATCTATTGTACTCTCAATCATTTAGACCTAAATCCCTCTAAATGCTCCATCACTACGTTTTCCAGAAAAAGAATTAAGTCCTCGTCGCATGTCATCTGAAGGGTCAATAAATACCAAGATGTAATCTTGTGCGTGACCTTGGTGTTTATCACGATGACAAGCTAATGTTTGACGACCATATTGATAGAATTATAGCAAAGGCCTCAAAAGCAGAGGCTTCATCATGCGGGTAAGTTCTTCTTTCAAATTGGCTAAAACATTAAAAATACTCTACTGCACCTTCGTCAGAAGTCATCTTGATTATTGTTCTCAAATATGGAATCCCTGCTACATTAAATACGTCAATAGAATTGAAAGAATTCAACAACGTTTTATGCGGCTCCTATGTTACCGCCTTAAAATAATATACAATTCTGATAATTACCTAACCCTTTGTAAGAAGTTTCATATGTTACAATTATACAAACGTAGACAAATCTCCGACTGTACTTTAATTTCGAAAATTATCAACAATGAAATCGATTGTCCAGATCTCCTTCAAAAAATTAACTTTACTGTACCTTCCATGATCATCTATTCCACTAATTACAGAGCTAACTCATTTCTGGTGCGAGCAAGCAGGTCGTTTAACAATCTTTGCAAAGAGCTTGATGTAGATCCATATACCACCAAAAGTAAAAAACTTAGAACCAATTTCAATAAGGTATTTTTTGGTCAATTACTGATATTAGTATGACTGCTTAGATTTTGATGTTGTGTGTTTGATGGAAAGAATATTCTTTTCTTCTATTATTGTTAATTTCCTATTTTTATTATACCCACCTAATATTAAAAGAAGACAAGAGTGTTGTTTGTAATGTATGAACTAAATGACGAACATTATTAAGTTTTCTCATTCATATAAGTATGTCATCACTTTTACTATATTTACCCAATGTTTGAGTAAGAATATAGTTTGTGATGTTTTTTTCATACTGAATGTTTACGCCTATCAGTGAAAACCTATTATTGGTTTTCTGTATGTTATACTGATTCTATTTATGTTATATATAAGCTGTTGGTTTTCCGAAATAAATAAATAGTTAAATAAATAATTTGTTACCATGACCGTATCATATAGATTGGTAACGACGGTTTAGATCGAGTCCAGGTTCAAACCCCGGTGACTATTACATTTATTTTCTTTCTTTTTTTTATATTTTTTAATATAATATAGCTTATATTCAGCGCTGATAGTGTAGCTTTCCAACGGGGAACGAATTTTTCATATTGTTTCAGTGGTTTCAGAACCTATTCCATTTAAACAAACAAACAATTAAATGTTTCCTTTTTATAATATTAGTATAGATATTTCATAGATAAGAATAGATGACACCTACCGGTCAACAAGAATTAAATAGTGTTAAAAGCTTGTTAGCTGATAATTACGTGTTGTTTTAAACAAAGTAAATGTTACTTTGGTCTACACCTGTAGACTGATTACTAATTAAAATTTGTATGTAATAAGGTACTTACATAAGCTTTGTAGTGAGCATTTATTATTTAAAAATGAACATACCTCCTGTCATTTTGCCGATGGAAGTATAGACGAGGAGAAGACCGGCCATCATGAAGAAGGAGTCCACTGTGAAAAGACCAGTCGATATCCATATCGCATCCGCTGATGTTAACCACTGAAATATGCAGTATAATAATATATTTTAATAAGTATGTAACATAAAAACAAATTACTCTTATCTCCTCATCATGCATCTTTCCCGTGGATGTCGTAAAAGGTAGTGATGAGTAAAATTGGTATTGGTCTTGCAGTCTTGGTCTTGGTCTTGCAAAAAAGCAAGACCAAGACCAATACTATCCTTAGTCTAGCAAGACCAAGACCAATACTATCCTTAGTCTAGCAAGACCAAGACCAATACTATTCTTAGTCTAGCAAGACCAAGACCAATACCATCCTTAGTCTAGCAAGACCAAGACCAATACTATCCTGTGTCTAGCAAGACCAAGACCAATACTATCCTGTGTCTAGCAAGACCAAGACCAATACTATCCTTAGTCTAGCAAGACCAAGACCAATACTATCCTTAGTCTAGCAAGACCAAGACCAATACTATCCTTAGTCTAGAAAGACCAAGACCAATACTATCCTTAGTCTAGCAAGGCCAAGACCAATACTATCCTTAGTCTAGCAAGACCAAGACCAATACTATCCTTAGTCTAGCAAGACCAAGATAGAATAAGCAAGACCAAGACCAAGACCAAGTCGATAACAAACGCAATGTTGACATAACGAAACAATTTGTTGAAAAATGTTTGTTGAGACCTTATTGTAAGACCAAGACCAAGGCCGAGTGAGCAAGACCAAGACCGAGATCAAGACCAAGACTAGAAGAATTTGAGCAAGACCAAGACCAAGACTGTCCAAGTCTTGGTCTTGGTCTTGCTTTGCTCATCACTAGTAAAAGGCGACAGAGGGAATATAATATTATATCCGGAAATGGCCAACAGCGTTTCCGTGTTAGCCAATCATAATGAGCTATATTTACATTTTGATCACATTTAATCGAAACGGAGTTTAACTACTACTACGACAAGTACCTAAATCATGCAAGCTTACAAGCTTATATCTATATAATAAATAATAATATTATATTTTATGTTATATCTATATAGGTATACTTACTATAATATATATCATAACTATCTTTAGCCCCCAGCGAGATAGGCTAAGGTGTAAATGTTAGTGATGGTAGTAGGTTACATATAAGTGTAGTTATTTATTTATTCTTGTTCATATTTAAGGCAGTATGTCTAGTTAGTAAGCTAAAATCAAGTTTAACATAATAATACTAGCTGACCTGTGCTCACTTCGTTGAGCATACGAAACAGTTTGTGATGAAATCCAATTACATCGCGGAACCCGCAACGCGGAACCCAGAACCCGCGATAGAAGAGTGAAAATTAAGGGTTGTATGTATTTTTAATGCCACATTATAAAAAAAATGTGAGGGTTTTTTTTTAACTTTTATCATTTAGGAGTATGAAAAATAGATAGTAGCCGATTCTCAGACCTACTGAATATGCATATTAAATGTCAATTTGTCATAAAAATCGGTCAAGCCATTTCAAAGGACGGTAACTAACACTGTGACAGGAGAATATTATACTCGTATATAAGACTAGCTGTGCCCGCGACTTCGTTCGCGTGGTTGTCGGAAACACTATCGCGATATTAAAAATGAATAATTCTTACATATTTTTTGAGTAACTTAAACCGTTTACGCAGCGCACGCAACGAAAGTCCTTTAATGTGAATAATTTTCCCCGTTTTTCCAACATTTCTCACTGACGCTTCGTTCCTATTGGTCCCAGCGTAATGTTATATAGCCTAAAGCCTTCCTCTATAAATAGACTAACCAACAAAAAAAAATCAAATCGGACCAGTAGTTCCTGAGATTAGCGCGTTTTAGCAAACAAACAAACAAACTCATCGGCTTTATAATATTAGTTTAAATAGCAAAACTCCTCAGAAACAATTTTTATAAAATATATTTGATAGGTCTGCAATTCGGTTTTCATTTATGGTAATGTCAAAGTGTATCGATTTTTTATTGTTTGTTGAAATTAATAAATTAGGTATTGAACTAATATTTTAGTCGTAATTGGTTTATGATAATAATCTACATGTCTTGTCATACGTATCAGACTTTGTCCGATACGTAAGTTACGCGCTTTAACAGAGCCAATTCCAAACTTAGAGCGGATGTGATTATCAGAGAGATTATAATGAATGAATAATCTATAAGTTATCATGGATTATAATAATCTTGTCGGCAAAATACAGAATGCTTACTTAATTAAAATGTGTAAGAGAACTAAACAAATGTTTTGAAAAAATATAAAGACTTTCATATCCTGTCGTACCCAACTACTCCATATTTACAGGATAATATGTAAAACTTGACGCGTTTCAAAAGTATACATTTGTTTTAATGTTATTTAATGTAAAGCTAAACATATATCATACGTGCTAAGTATACCTATTAAGTAAAAACATTTCTATGGCTGTTATATTATGTCACTATTTCCAATAAAATAAAGCAAGAAAATATTTTTAAATTTTGTTAACGTAAATTCCTTCCAAATGCCTAGAGTTAAAATTTGTAATTATATTATATACTAAATGTCTCTTTGCCCATCTGCTAAGAATTTTTTGTTTTAATTTTTTAATTCCCAATTACGTTATGTTCCTATAACTACAAACGATTCTGATTACCGCTTAGCTAAAACAAAAAAAAGAGGCGGAGGTGCTCAATTCAACCGTTTTTTTTTTGTATGTACAGGTACACCGAGATTTGCGTGATTATTTTTTAACAATTGATACATATGTATCAATTGTTGATTTTTAATCATTTTAATTACCTAGAAAACAAAGTACACGTTATTTAGACAATAATTAGTGTATATGCGATATATTTCTTACAATCCTGGATAACTTACTCAACTCCTACTCAAGTAAGCAGATCTTGTATTACTCTTTAAAGTAAATTATTGTAAGTATAGGCATATGAAAATCGTAAGAGAATCCATGTGTCCAAAAATAGCTATAATTCGAAATTCTTACTAACTCAGGCTAATGTATACCTATGAGGTGCCAAAACAAAACATGCTCTACGCGTCTCTTCACACTATATTCGGCTTAATATATTATGTATGAGCAGATTACTCTGTCTTTAGAAATAATGTTTGTTCGTGTATTCATGTGTCAAAAAATATTATTCTGATGGTTTTGAGCTTATTTGAATTTTATAAAATTACTCCGAATCTCCAGTTTTGTTTACAAAGCGTTTGTATCCGAGTTTCTTACGCCGGTTCTTCTCGGCGGGCTAGGGTTGAACCGACGGTAGCCTTTTTGTTGACTTTCCGAAAATAGCTTGTTAAGTCTTATTTGGAAATAAAATATTTTGATTTGATTAGATTTGAAAGATACTTTTATAGGAGTTAAGTAATATGGTCAGCATTTAATGCTATAAAAAACAAAGTTTGGTCTTGACGCAACTTATTTAATTTTATACTTATACTTATAGTAGGTATAATAATTATATTATTATATTTGGTTGTGGTCGTTGATTGCGCTGCGCATGCGTTGACTTGTCATTGACTTTTTTAACATTATTTACGCCACGAAAGTTCGAAAATGTGAATAATTTTCCCCGTTTTTGCAACATTTCTCACTGACGCTTCGCTCCTTTTGGTCGCAGCGTAATGTTATATAGCCTAAAGCCTTCCTCTATAAATGGACTACCAAACAAAATAAGAATTTTCCAAATCGGACTAGTAGTTCCTGAGATTAGCGAGTTTAAACAAACAAACTCTTCCGCTTTATAACATTAGTATAGATTTATACATTTTTAACATTATTTACTCGAAGAGATTCTGTGCATTAGAATAAGCTAATATAAAGAATTACACACCTGCAATGACTCTATAAGGTTTTGTTGGAAGTTGAAAGCGGAATACGTGTGTCCAATGACAACCCACATCATAGACAATGTCCTGATGCCGTCGAGACAGTCCAGTGCATTTGCGTTCTTCGTGAAAGTGAGAAGGCGACGAGAGTTGGTGTACACGGAGAACATACGTAGAATCATGTTCGCTTGACGTGGATCTGTAAGAACATAAAGTCATATTACCTATCTTCTACATTTGTAAATGTGAATGTCCTTTTGTTTATTACACTTTCACGCGAATACTATTTAACCGATCATTATATATTTATAGTTTTATATTATATATTATAGCATTTACAATAACACCACTCACGCAATGCAGAGATTTAAACCGTGTCACACAGTTTAAATATTTGGGACATGTACAGTCAGACTGGGTAACTTTGTCTTTCAATATAACTTTGGCCCTCAACTTCATTATTGAATAATATTTTTTTTAAGTTTCTGAATGCATGCAATCTAACTAAATTAGGCATCGTTTGTTTTCTTAAAAGTTTTTGAACGTATTCTGAGTTGTTAGTCTAAGCTATATAGCTGTCAGTTTATTTTCTTTTGACGTTTGAAATTTGCGCTAAAATAAGTGTATTTCAAAAGTGGTTTTAGAGTTATTATTATACTACTTATATAACAACCCCAAAATACAGATGATTGGCTAATTCGACTGACTTGTTAGTGATGACATTAAGTAATCTGACAGAGATGTAAAATGTAAATAAAAAAAATAATTAAACCGACTTAAAAAAAAAACACAAAAATAAGTGATAACTGTAAATATTTAAATAGTTATATATGACTTTTTTAAAATATTAGGTATTAAGTTGTAAATATTTAAATAATTGTAGATATATAATATGCATTAAGTAGATAAATTAGATTATTTATCGCTTTTTAGTTATGTAGGTACTGCTTTTGTCTGGTTAAAGTTTTTGTCGTTTGTGTTTTTTTTGAAGTCGGTTTAATTTTTTTTTTAAAGTTAGTTTATTTCTCGATTTTTAGTTGTGTTAATGCGTTGTGTACTTAAATAGATGCTAGTTCATTTACTTAAGGGTTTCAGTTTATCTATATCTGAATATAATATATATAGATATAGATGAACTGAAACCCTTCGCATTAGCGATCCTGAGATTACTCAGGAACTACTGGTCCGATTTGAAAAAAAAAATTTTTTGTTGGATAGTCCATTTATAGAGGAAGGCTTTAGGCTATATAACATTACGCTGCGACCAATAAGAGCGAAGCGTCAGTGAGAAATGTTGCAAAAACGGGGAAACTTATTTACATTTGGGGACTTTCGTTGCGTGCGCTGCATAAGCGGTTTAAGTCACTCAAAACCACGTGAACGAAGTCGCGGGCACAGCTAGTTTAATATAATATAGTCACTAATTACAACGTCAGTTTATCGAATTGTTCATATTTTTAGGAAGCTATAATTGTTATTAATATGTACTCGTACTTAGTTGAAAGAGTTTGATAATACTTATTAGGTATTTATATTTTTTTTATTATCATGAGTAGACAAGGCTGCAGCCCGAATGAGAGAGATCTCGGCGAGATTTCTCGCCGTGAGTGTGGATGGTATATTACAAGTATCACGTTAGCCCTACATACATTCGATCGACCAATTGCTGTACTGCTCCTAACTTTTAACCGTTAAGGAGTACTGTAGCTTCTTCATCAGCACAGCAGCATCAGATGTTGATTCAAGCATACCTCACAAGCAACATGTTAGCCCTACATACTACTAAATATGTAGTTTCCATCGACCAATTGCAGTACTGCCTTCCAACTCCTAACCTTTAAGGAGTACTGTAGCTTCATCATCAGCACAGCAGCATCAGATGTTGACACCCTGAAGCATATACCTGAGTAAGACATGATTACGTAACAAAAAAAAAACACCATACGAGCATACAATTTTCGGTGGTTGCCCTCGATTTCTCCTGGATCCCATCATCAGATCCTGATCTGGTGAAATTGGGACCACCTCAGAAGTGAACTCTATCCAACGAAAAAAAATTTTGGAAATCCGTCTATAATTGACGAAATATATCGGTAAACATACATAAAAAAAATATATTATACATACAGACGAAAACGAACCTCCTCCTTTTTTTGAAGTCGGTTAAAAAATGAAGCCTATGTTAGATTTAGCCTTAAATTGTTAAAAAGTGCACATTTTCTTCTATAGTTTTAACGAGAGCCAAAGTTACCCCACTATCCATGTAACTTTGGCCCTCGATACTTAGGCAGTTTTTTCGTTATTTTTATTTTAATTGACTGAATCCTATATATATTTATTGACAAAGCAACCTTGGATGCCACTAAGAACGCATATTAATTCAAATTCTTTTCACTAGTAGGGAATTTATAGGCAATAAAAATTTATAGGTAACAGTGAATTTAGGGCCAAAGTTATCCCAGTCTGACTGTAGTCACTGAAAATATGTGTTGTGATTTGGATATAGAGAGGGAGCGTAGGGTGTTGTCGGTGCGTGGTAATATGTTGATAGGTTTGCTCGATGTAAAGCTGAAGTGTAGATCATAGTTTTAAAACCATTTTTAAGCTATTTCATAGCTTCTATCGCGGGCCTTGAGCGTGGAGACCGAATCCAGAAATTCCATTACGAAAAAAACCTAACACCCCCCACTCCGACCGGATACTTTTTATTGCCATCTATCGATGAATAGCAGAACTTTTAATGACTTTTTTGAAATATCACGCTTGTCTCTTTAGTTCAACAACTCGCCTCTAGGTGGCATTGGTTGTATCGGATAAGTTGATATGAAATAAGTAAGTAAGTATGCAATAGCTTTACCGCGGCAGTCCCCGAGTGCCACATGTCTTTTTTATTATTAATTATAAAAGTATTAAATATTATATTTCCGTTGTCTGGTACCTGTAGCATAAGTTCTTGGGATATTGAGCACAGGGCTAGATTGACGTGGTATGTAGCGTCCATAGATATTATTAAGGTCCAACACATGACGACAAAAGAAATTGTTGATCGTTAGAAGTGCCTACTGCCTAAACACCTGCATGAGTGTCATACGATAATTAAAACACAGTATATCCGTGGGGTAAAACGTCAATAAAATATGTTTATTGTAAATTGTAAATCAGCGGATTATCGTCCTACATTATCCTCATGTTTTATCAACAAACCTAATTCTGTTATTCAACGTACAAATCCATTTAATACGGGCGAATACCAAATGAGATTAAATCGAGTGTGTATTTAAATGTTAATAAAAGTAAAGGTTTCTATAATCAAAATAATATTAAATCGTCATCACCTGGTGATTATTTATTTAAAACCAGCCGTGTTCTATTGTAAAAACGATTAAAAACATAATAAAGTGTAATAATTTGTGTGCTATTGTGTACATGAATTTCCAACAAGAATCAACAGTACATTCAATCAGTGATAACACTATCGTAATTTTTATTATATTATCTACTATGAAAAAACTACTACCTGTATATAGGTAATATACTGTTACAACAAACAAATAATAAAATTTGCGATATATCTAGTTATTTTATGACTATTTAAATTGTTTTATTATCATTACGTGATTCTGATTATAGAATAGAGTATATAAATATTTATACTATAGATAATATTTCTATACATATAATATTAGTATTTTATTAGAATTATCTATCATATTTGAAATAAAAGGATAACCGATCGCTGGATCCACAACGTATAAGCCAAACCCTTAAGAGGAAACACCACGGTTGAGAGAAATACGAAATAGGTATTTATAAAATCTATTGCTGTCTCCACTAGGAGACAGCAATAGATTTTATAAATACCTAAAGCTAGCCTAGAGACAACTGCAACTTGGACTGAAATTACCTATTAAAAGTACCAGAAATCGACGTTTAGGGCATTTCTGTTTCCTCCTCCAAAACTTAACCGATTTAAATATTTTTTTCTGTATTGGCTAAAAAAAGAATTGAGCTAGGTTCCTATTTTTTGCTTTTGTTGATTATTATTGTCAAAACTGTTTCCTAGATATTTAAACATAGCGGAGAGTCTGGCCATTTTTTTTAGGTTTTTAAACGTCCATATCTCTTTAAATAATTAATTTATTAAAAAAAAGAAAATATAGGGACGTACAAACAATATCCATAAACATTCAGGAAAAAAATTGTTATTCTAGAGGTGTTATCAAGGGAGTAAATAGAAATCCCCTAGACCCCTATTTTTGTATGGAAAAAATTTCGTGGTGTTTCCTCTTAATAAGCTTAGAAACTTTAAATACAGTTCTTAGGGCATCTACTAAGAAAGAGTTTTCAAAACATTCCACCCCAAGTAACAATTTAACAACGACAATAAAAGCAAGGCAATGTTGTAAAATGAGAAGATTTGAATAGGTTCCGATACCAGTGAACTTTTTTGATGAAACATCGAAATAATCTTGACCGAGTTTTGATTGAATCGAGTTGTCCACGGGGAAGGATAAAGGCAACTTTTGCTGTGGGAAAGTAACGTAGGCGTACATAATCGTCGAAACCTCCAATTATATTTTAGCTTTATCGATGTATAGTTCATTTCTATGATGTTTTTAATAAGAGATACAGTACCTACCTCTAATTACAATTTGGAATTTTGACTTAACACTTTTCGTATCAAGTTTCTTTTTAATTATTTTAATTTAATATGATTTATTCATTATTAATTAATAATTTACCTTTATTGAGAATGTGTGTATGGTGCAAGTCGTATCCAGTGCTTAGTATTGTGATGAGGCCAATGAAGGAAAATATGGAGCTGAAACAAAAAAATGTCTTCTAATATACATACATACTTTTTTTTATTCTCTTCACTATGTATGAATATTTTTTTCTCTTTTTTCCAACTTACAAATAGTAGATAGTAAACTCCTTTTTAATACTGGCAGGATAGAGACTGGAAAAGCATGCTTCGACGCAATTTCCATAACCTCAATATTATATTTATTAAAGCAATTTTATAGGGCCAACTGTAATCTTGGATTATAAATAACTAGCTGACCCTTGCCCACTTCGTTGAGCATAAAAAGAGTTTATGATGAAATTCAACTAAAAAAAAACAACGTAGAACCCGCAACGCGGGAACCCGAAACCCGCAACGCGGGAACCCGGAACCCGCAACGCGGGAACCCGGAACCCGCAACGCGGGAACCCGGGACCCGCAACGCGGGAACCCGGAACCCGCAACGCGGGAACCCTGAACCCGCAACGCGGGAACTTGAAACCCGCAACGCGGGAACTTGAAACCCGCAACGCGGAATCCGCAACGCGGCACCCACAACGCGGAACCCGCAACGCGGAACCCGCAACGCGGAACCCGCAACGCGGAACCCGCAACGCGGAACCCGCATCGCGGAACCCGCGACGCGGAACCCGCAACGTGAGAACCCTGAACCCGCAACGCGGGAACCCTGAACCCGCAACGCGGGAACCCTGAACCCGCAACGCGGGAACCCGGAACTCGCAACGCGGGAACCCGGAACCCGCAACGCGGAACTCGGAACCCCAAACGCGGGAACCTGGAAGCCGCAACGCGGGAACCCTGAACCCGCAACGCGGGAACCCGAAACCCGCAACGTGGAACCCGCAACGCGGAACCCGCAACGTGGAACCCGCAACGCGGAACCCGCAACGTGAGAACCCTGAACCCGCAACGCGGGAACCCGGAACCCGCAACGCAGGAACCCGGAACCCGCAACGCGGGAACCCGGAACCCACAACGCGGGAACCCGGAACCCGCAACGCGGGAACCCGGAACCCGCAACGCGGGAACCCGGAACCCGCAACGTGGAACCCGCAACGCAGGAACCCGGAAGCCGCAACGCGGGAACCCGAAACCCGCAACGTGGAACCCGCAACGCGGGAACCCGGAACCCGCAACGCGGGAACCCGGAACCCGCAACGCGGGAACCCGCAACGTGAGAACCCTGAACCCGCAACGCGGAACCCGCAACGCGGGAACCCTGAAGCCGCAACGCGGAACCCGCAACGCGGGAACCCTGAAGCCGCAACGCGGGAACCCTGAACCCGCAACGCGGGAACCCGGAACCCGCAACGCGGGAACCCGGAACCCGCAACGCGGGAACCCGGAACCCGCGACGCGGGAACCCGGAAGCCGCAACGCGGGAACCCGAAACCCGCAACGTGGAACCCGCAACGCGGAATCCGCAACGCGGCACCCACAACGCGGGACCCGCAACGCGGAACCCGCAACGCGGAACCCGCAACGCGGAACCCGCAACGCGGAACCCGCAACGCGGAACCCGCAACGCGGAACCCGCAACGCGGAACCCGCAACGCGGAACCCGCAACGCGGAACCCGCAACGCGGAACCCGCATCGCGGAACCCGCGACGCGGAACCCGCAACGTGAGAACCCTGAACCCGCAACGCGGGAACCCTGAACCCGCAACGCGGGAACCCTGAACCCGCAACGCGGGAACCCGGAACTCGCAACGCGGGAACCCGGAACCCGCAACGCGGAACTCGGAACCCCAAACGCGGGAACCTGGAAGCCGCAACGCGGGAACCCTGAACCCGCAACGCGGGAACCCGAAACCCGCAACGTGGAACCCGCAACGCGGAACCCGCAACGTGGAACCCGCAACGCGGAACCCGCAACGTGAGAACCCTGAACCCGCAACGCGGGAACCCGGAACCCGCAACGCAGGAACCCGGAACCCGCAACGCGGGAACCCGGAACCCGCAACGCGGGAACCCGGAACCTGCAACGCGGGAACCCGGAACCCGCAACGCGGGAACCCGGAACCCGCAACGCGGGAACCCGGAACCCGCAACGCGGGAACCCGGAACCCGCAACGCGGGAACCCGGAACCCGCAACGCGGGAACCCGGAACCCGCAACGCGGGAACCCGGAAGCCGCAACGCGGGAACCCGAAACCCGCAACGTGGAACCCGCAACGCGGGAACCCGGAACCCGCAACGCGGGAACCCGCAACGTGAGAACCCTGAACCCGCAACGCGGAACCCGCAACGCGGGAACCCTGAAGCCGCAACGCGGAACCCGCAACGCGGGAACCCTGAAGCCGCAACGCGGGAACCCTGAACCCGCAACGCGGGAACCCGGAACCCGCAACGCGGGAACCCGGAACCCGCAACGCGGGAACCCGGAACCCGCGACGCGGGAACCCGGAAGCCGCAACGCGGGAACCCGAAACCCGCAACGTGGAACCCGCAACGCGGGAACCCGGAACCCGCAACGCGGGAACCCGGAACCCGCAACGCGGGAACCCGCAACGTGAGAACCCTGAACCCGCAACGCGGAACCCGCAACGCGGGAACCCTGAAGCCGCAACGCGGAACCCGCAACGCGGGAACCCTGAAGCCGCAACGCGGGAACCCTGAACCCGCAACGCGGGAACCCGGAACCCGCAACGCGGGAACCCGGAACCCGCAACGCGGGAACCCGGAACCCGCAACGCGGGAACCCGGAACCCGCGACACGGGAACCCGGAAGCCGCAACGCGGGAACCCGAAACCCGCAACGTGGAACCCGCAACGCGGGAACCCGGAACCCGCAACGCGGGAACCCGGAACCCGCAACGCGGGAACCCGCAACGCGGGAACCCGCAACGTGAGAACCCTGAACCCGCAACGCGGAACCCGCAACGCGGGAACCCTGAAGCCGCAACGCGGAACCCGCAACGCGGGAACCCTGAAGCCGCAACGCGGGAACCCTGAACCCGCAACGCGGGAACCCGGAACCCGCAACGCGGGAACCCGGAACCCGCAACGCGGGAACCCGGAACCCGCGACGCGGGAACCCGGAACCCGCAACGCGGGAACCCGGAACCCGCAACGCGGGAACCCGGAACCCGCAACGCGGGAACCTGGAACTCGCAACGCGGAACCCGCAGCATGGGAACCCAAAACCCGCAACGCGGAACCCGCAACGCGGAACCCGCAACACGGAAACCCGGAACCCGCAACGCGGAACCCACAACGCGAAACCCAAACACAGAACCCGCAACGCTGACATAATATGGAATAAATAGTATCCTATGTCCGTCTACTTGCTCTAAGCTACTTCCTCACCAATTTTCAGCCATATCGATAAAGCCGTTCTTGAGTTATAAATAATTTATCTAACACGACTTACTTTTATACATATAGATGTATAGATTACTCCTACTAATATAAGCTAAGCCCGGTGAATGTCACAGTCGGTCCAGCCAATTCGGTGATCATGAGTTTGATGACGACGATGATGATGATGAAAAGTAGCCTAAATTAATCCTTATAACTTTAGCTATCTACCAGTGAAAGTCTAGTTAAAATCGGTCCAGCCGTTCCAGAGATTAGCCGGAGCAAAGAGAGACGCTGACAGACATTTTTTTTTAAATTACATTTTCGTTTTCAGTAAATATCGTTGCCAATGCAAAAAAAAGCAGAAGATATCGTTTAAAATGTCATATGTATTTAGAAAAACGTTGCTAATTGAAAGTTACATATTTACTGACACTTCAATTTTATTTGTTTGTATAGATGTATAGATTTGGAAAACTTCTCCAATCTTGGCGTTTTCACTGACGCGGAGCGGGGCGCATAGGAACTTAGTGGTTCCCAAGCGGAGTGGAGCAGAGATTTCGAGCATAGTGATTGGTCAATTCGGGTACCGCAAGCTCCTGTCCGCCTCGCCCCGCGTCAATGGAAACGCAGCCAAACGTCTATAACGTCTACCGGTCGCCATGGTAACAGCGTTGTTTACAAATGGAAAACAAAAATTAGGAAATGCTATACATACCGTATTTATATCAGCTGAAACTATTTGGATTCATGTTTTTGTTAATCCTAATATTTTTTTTAATCCAAATAGTTTAAGCTGATATAAAAACGGTATTTATAGCATTTCATAATTTTTATTTTCCATTTGTAAATAATGACGTTGCCATGACAGCCGTGTCATATAAACTGCCAACGACGTGAATCGATCGAGCCCAGGTTCAAACCCCGCGTGACCATCACGTATTTTCTTCTTTTTTCTAATTTTCTGCTTATTTTTTTCAACATTTTCTTTCATAATAACCTTTTCGTAACAATAACGAACATACCGTAAAAAAATTTGCGAAATTGGTCAAGCCGTTGTCGAAGCGCACACGATGTAAGAAATTTTGGAGGTCGTTTTTTTACACTTTGGGCTACATTTTTGGGGTTTTAGTAAGGAACCCTACTTTTTTTAAACATATAATATAGCCTATGTGCAGCGCTAGGAATGTAGCTTTCCAACGGTGAAAGAATTTTTCATATTGGTTCAGTGGTTTCAGAGCCTATTCCATTCAAACAAACAAACAAACAATCAAACGTTACCTCTTTATAATATTAGTATAGATTTAAATACCGAACGGTCGATAACATTTGCAATAAAACAATAAAATTGCTCTATTATTGATGTACAGTCAATACGTGGGTATTATAAAAAAATGGCATTTCCTTATTACATATTATATTGGACTATTTACTTATTATTATTGGGTCTATCACTATTTTATTAACAGTCTTTTATTACCAGCTAGAAATAACTTTACTTATCTAAATTGGATTAAAATGGAATTCCCGCCAATTGCGCACCTGGCATTTCAGACGTGATTTTTTATGTAAGAGGCTTTTGCTGTACAAGACTATCTTGCGCCATTACCTATTAATTATTTTAATTTGGTTATTTTGTGGATAATTATGTAGAAAATGAATATTGAATACTTACATAGCAACATAGTCGGCGGCAACAAAGGGTTTGTCGTTTGGGAGTCGACAGAACTGTTCTTCGTAGTTGAAACCAAATATGCTGACGTTGAAGAGGATATTGCTGACCCAATCTTGAGTAGTACAGGACTTAGGGATACAGACTGCGACCCTATATTCCAAAGACGCTAGTGGGCCACTAGCTGCAGACCTAAAAAGAAACAAAATACCGGCATGCATAATAATAAACAATCAATTTTTAAACTACAAATATTACAAAGTGAAATAATAATAGTTTATTACGTTACTAAACTAGTAAAATGGTTAAACATAAAGTCTTTTCTTTATGAGAATAACGCAGGAAAACAAAATTGTAAATAATATTACGTGACCTCTTCGTACAATACTTAACTTTATCAATGTTTTGACACAGGTATAAATTTTTTGAAGTATACCTATAGTAAAACTTGAATGTTATCAAAACACAACATTTGAGTATCACGTTGGTCGTATTTGTAATACGAGTAGTTATTGCAATACATTTACTATTTATTTAATTGATTTAATAAATATAATCTGGGGGCACAGGAGTGCCCCCGTCAAGACGAGCCAAGCGAAGCGCAAGGGCACTACCTACCTTTTCTCGAAAGGTTTCGTCGTTTTTTTGAACTCTCATAACTTTGCTTTGGATGATGCTACATAGTTGAAAATTTCGACATATAATGACACCAGTAAAAACATGAAACATACAAAGTTTGAATGTTGTAACTATTGTACTTTGGATTTTAATAATGTCTAAAAACCCCAGATTTCGTCACTGACTCATTTATAGATCATCAAAATTCATAAGGTACTTCCTGACGTCCTAGTAAGCTGACATTATTTATGTAAGCTGTTATTGCTACAAAACCAACAAAAAAATTATTAAAATATAAATGCCGCCATTTTGAATCCAACATGATGGACGGTACAAAATGGATGTTCAATATGTTTATTATACGGATATGATCTTTAATACATAAAAGAAATATTATATTATACAATATTATACAAGTACATAAAAAAAAATTAATAAATAATCGGTCAGATTTTTTCCATATTATTTCTATCCGACTTTATTTATTTGAGTGCATTGCACTACTGCAATCAGTATGTTCTATTTTATTTCGATTATTAATCGGTGACCGACTTTTTGTAAATGAAAAATCTATGTACGAGAAAATTAGTTTTTTATCCACTTATTTAAAATTAGGTATTAATTTTATGGTAAGTAAAAATTAGGTAAGAATTAACAGGCAGCACTTTGATACTTGACCGTTTTGCTACCGTTACGAACCTTTCATACGAATTCATTAATCGTGTGCGAAATAAAACGGCCAAGCATCACGTTTTAACTGCAATGTAGCGTAAGTGAAGTTAAGCCTGGTGAAGTAAGGGCGCATAGATCAAGAATTTTGGTTCTACATGAGATCTGATCACTTTTTGATAGATTTTGATTAAGGTGTAGTGTAGAGCTTGGCTTTATACGATATCTGATAACTTTTTCACAGGGTAAGATGTGTAGGCTCGTATTGACAACATTTTTACATGAAAATGTTCTTGGTGGGATAGTTATAACTAGACCTATGAATGGACAGAAGAACATGATAGTAAAAATCTAAAAAAAACTTACCTTTCTGCATCTCGTATGTATGCAAAAGATTGTGGTCCGGATACAAAACTATCAAACGACGACGGAGTATATCGCACGACATCAGAAGAAGATAGATTGAACGATAGCTCTTGTTCGAGAGGAATTCTGACAAAACAGTATTTCCCTTCAATGGGAGTTTCTTCTACTACCTCATTGATAGCTAGGCAGTTCCAATAGTTTCCATAGTCTGTAGTCGATCCGAGGAATATGTCTCGTGGAATACGAAGACCAGCATCCAAGACTGCGGATGAATAATAGAAATAATATTCCCGGGACTTCCACGTATATTTCAAGAACAAAAATAGCCGAATCAGTTCAGCTGATCTCGAGTTTTAGCGAGACTAACGAACAGCAATTGATTTTTATATAGCATATGTAACTCAGTGATAATGTAGCTAATCTAATGAAAAAAGATTTTTATTATTAAAATCGGTCCAGTACTTTTTGAGTTAAGTCGTTACATACAAAAATACAAATCTTTTCTCTTTATAATATTAATGTAGATTATTATGTTTACGTTGTTTTATTTTTATTTTTATTTTTAATCGTCGATATTAAACGTATTAATGGCGACAATGGTAATTGTGGATTTGGCTCTCCTTAATTTCAAAAAAATTTAAAAAAAGGTACTCAATTCGGTCTATTTTTTATGTATGTACACCGATTGCTCCGAGACTTATAATACGATTTGCGTGATTCTTTTTTTTCAAAGCTAAATAACTGTTTTTTGGGCCCTTAAAAAATTTACATAGTTCGGCCTTGTAGTTTTTATTTTATGAACATTTTTGTTTTACTTTTAAACATTTCCGATCTATGATGTACATGGATGATGTTGTTTTAGTACAGATAATTTAGAAGTTTTTCACTTTCGCATTTATAATTGACTCTCGGCACAAAAATGAGGTGGTGTTATAAATAAAGAGTGAGTGGCTCTGGTCTGTCTGTCTGTCTGTAGCATCATAGCTACTACTACTACGTAGCTACTGCTACTTTTAAAACAACCGACTTCAACAACCAAAAAGTTAGGAAGTTTTTTTATAATGTAACTACAATAAAATTATTAATGTTCTTTTTGTAGTCGGTGTCCTCCCAAATGAACAACATACTAAAGTTGCTGACCTACAAGTAAGGTACAAACAAACACCTTTGCTGCCACCGACTTCAGATAGAACATTAATTGTAACTGCATTATAAAAAAAATATATTTTATACTTCTTAGTTGTTAAAGCAAGCAAGCCGTTTTTTGAACGTAGTTTTTTTAATAGTTAGTTGTATTTAATTATTTTATATAAGTACTTTTTTGAATGTTCCATGTGAAAGTACTGGGCTTTACTTCACTTTAGTCAGAATAAGGTAGGTTCAGATTTTCATGGCTTTTTAATTTTATTTATTTACACTTCTTGCACTTAACTTGAGAGGCATTCTCTACCAGTCAACCATAGGGCCTACTTTTGTTTCAAAGTTTATTGATAGGTCTTTAAATACATTTTGTGAAAGTATGTTTAATATAATTTAGTTACTTACATCTTCCAAAAAGTAATGGATTTGCGGCCAAATGCCTCATCTCTGTTGCACATTGCTCAGGGTCCAGGACACTTTTGTAAAGTTCTTGATCAAAAGTCGTCCGCGGTCTACCCTCCATAGTAAGTCGAGCGTGAACATTTTCGAGGCTCAAAACACAAATCAATGTAAAAAAAAATCGCGACTTCATTTTTTATTGTTTCTTTTAAATAAATAGCATATTCTCAAAACGTTTGTGTGATGAACTAGAAGTGAAATGATTTTAACTCAATCGATCTCCTAATAATTAGCGTAATCGGCTGATATCTTAATTCTTATCACAAATATATTTATCGATTAATGATATTTATTACTTTTGAAACTAAATTCCGCATGTTTTATCTTTGTTGAGAAATTTTGGCTTCCTTATAGAGAAAAACAACTACTTTTTCATTATGTGAGTGCGTTGTCTTTTGGAAATGAGTAGTACCTACCGACTAAGCTATTGATCACAATTTCATGGCTGGTGATGGTGACTGATAGGATTTCTTTAGATTTTTAATCACACATTGCTAATTTCGTTACAATGTGAATATATCTGTTCTTGTTAAAGTTTGAATTACAGTAAATCCTAAAATTTATAAGTAAACCTAAGATTTACCAACTCTAAATGGTAAAAGCGCGACGTAAGTCTTGGTAAGACAAATATCAGTTTAATAATAGTATAGGCAGACATTGGCAATCAGAAATTCTGTTTATCATGAAGTGGATATTAAATTTAAAAAAAATATTAATTTTTCGCAAAATGCTTATATTATTAGTTTATCACTATCTAGATAACATAAAAAGTTACTTTTAACGGTGACTATTTGCTACATGACTTTTGTGTCCTTCAATGATGATAAGCGAAATTTGTGATTTCTAATTAATAAATGACTAATAATTATTGCTTTCCCTCAAGAACAATATCCTTTATATGCAGGCTATGTCTAAATCAAGATCGTGAGTAATGCCGTACCAAATTTCACCAAAACTCTGTAAGTATACTTCGTTCCGACTCAATGTAAAGAAAAAAAATAAACGAAATTAATTCGTGTCTAGTTGTAATGCGAGAAAACACGCAATATATTGCAAGTATTACGAAAAAAAAAGTATACCTTTATGGATATTTATTAAACACTTACATAATATTTTTTTATGAGTTAATAGTAATAATATTATTATTATTTCAATATGTCAAGAAATGTTTAAATAAAATATGATTAATGAAAGATAGAAAGTGTGATAATGATTAATCATAATATCACAGATAAAAACAATACAATATAATACAAAATATATAGTATATTGTGCACATAAGTCACAGAAGAGACAGTTATAATTATTAAAACAGTACGTATTATACTATGTATACTTCTCCTTTTATTATATTCTTGTATGTTACAATATATTATAGCTTTTATTTATTACTCTTTATTCACTTTTCTATCAAATAGAATATTCGATGATAATAACTTTAATAACAGTTACAATAACAGCCTTTTTTTTTATTTTTAATATTTTTGTCATGAATAATGGTTATAGCTCTTATTTATTACTGGATATTGACTAATCTACTAAATGATAATAACTTTAATAACAGTTACAGCAACAGCCGATATTTTTATTTTTAATATTTTTGTCGTTACATCCCATATACACCAATTAAAACAAACAGGGATATAAGTTAACTCGGCGGTAATTATTAGTATGGTAAGTATAATGTCTCATTGTTAATTGTTAGGGCATATCGTTGGCGGATCTCTTTGCTCCTGTCCGCCTTATCTCCGCGAGGGCCTCCGGACGCCGGTATGGTAAAGCCTGCTATTCAGAGTACGACTTTTTGGAACTATATTTTTTTATTGTACGAAAATCACTCAATTTCAGTAACTAATAATGATTGCTACTTTAAGATTAAAATGCAATATAACTCTAAAAAAATGACGTTGGAATTGCTATTTAATTTAATAGTTGGTCACGATATTCTGAGCAAAATCGGTATTAGAATTGCATTTGAATTAGACAGCCTGCTATTTAGAGTATCTTTTTTTATGTACAAAAATCACTTAACTTCAGTAACAAATAATGATTGCTACTTACTTTACGATTAAAATTCACTATTACTCTGGAGCAAAATTAGAATTGCATTTGAATTAGACAGTTGGTCATGACACTGGCTTGACATGACATGCGCCGAATTTGTTAAAAATTGAGCGTCAAATTTATGGAACTGTTCAAATCCAATGTAAACGGCATTTTTTAGCGAGTATCACATGACTTGACAGAATTGAAATGGGTCTTGGATAGGAATTGAAATTAGTTTCAAGAGTAAATCCCCAGGTTGGTCCTATTTCAGGCATTCAGGGACCCATATAACAGTAACGCAAAACCTGAAAAACGTAGAAAAACCGATAGAGAGCAAATTAAAAGTCTTGTGCAGCGTATAATTTAGGATATTATTAGTTCGTCTTATGCTTGGACTGAATTTACTCATTTTGTTACTCACTATAATAATAGTTACGCTTAGGAGATACCTTAGCGTACCACGAACAAAATAGTACAAAGATGAAAATACTATTATTCTTTTTCCTTGAGGATAAACTGTTTTCCTCTACCTGCTGTTAACTATGATACAAGTCAAACGGATCTTCTTTAAAAATCTTCAGCTATGGTTCGGTAGAAATACCAAAACACTTTTTAAAATAGCGGTCTCCAAAATAGAAATTGCTATAATGATCGCCAAACTTCTAGAAAGAAATCATTCTAAGAAGGAAATGAAATTATTTTCGTTAAAGAATAATCCTTAAGTCGCATCGTGCATGGCTCGCCTTATCGCCTTAGTCAGCTGCAATTAGCACTCGATAATGCTTGTTAGGGAAATATCTCAAGAATATCCCTGTTATAAAAGGTAAGGACATAGAGCGGCTTATTGCTCTACGGAACACGTATCATTGTATTGATAGCCATATATTATATTCAGGGTCTTCATAATGTATTTTAGATTGTAGGCAGATTATGAATTTATCTGTATTTATTTAGGTTGTTATCGGCTGTATGGGCCAAATATTAAAAAAACCGGCCAATTGTGAGTCGGAATTTCGCACGAAGGGTTGCGTACAAAACGACCAAAAAATCACGTCCCGTTATTTACCTTTTGGGTACGTAACCGGGTGTCAGGCAGTGGATTGATAAGGACTGCCCAAGATCAGGATGGTTGACGCTCATAGAATTATTTCTTTTCAGATTCTATTGTAGAAACATCAAAATGGCACTCAGGGACTGCCGCGGTAAAGCTATTGCATAGCATTTTTTAACAACTTATCCTATACAACCTATGCCTCAGATTGAAGCGTGTTGCTGAACTAAAGACACAAGCGTGATATTTCAGAAAAGGCATTAACAGTTCTGCTATTCATCGATAGATGAGAATAAAAAGTATCACCACTGCCGTTCGGAGTGGGGAGTGTTAGGTTATTTTCGTTACGAAATTTCTGGATTCGTTCTCCACGCTCAAGGTCCGCGATAGAAGCTATGCAAAAGCTTAAAAATAATTATGCTTACTGGACTTCGCAATAATACATTAGAAATCGTGTCTACATAAGAAATCTGCCTCATCGAATAACAGCTCACTTAAAAAGTAAGCTGTTATTTAATTTGTTTGTTTGGAACATTGCCAACGTCAACACGTGTCACAATGTGTTTATAATTTTAAATTTTTAAAATTGTAGAGAATTAATTAGCAATTTCAAATGACTTAAATCGAGTTTGAAATTATGGTGGTAGAAACAAAACATACATAACATACATTCATACGTACATAAACTGATAAAATCATACCCTTCTGCCGTAGCCAGGTAAATACACAATCAATTTAAATTCAACCTTTTAAAATTCAAATAGTCGTTCAGCTGATTTTAACGAGTGAACCACAAGTAAAAGCTAGTATTATAAACGTATTCAGTCAAACGCAGACGTGCCATTCCAGCCTGAAGGTATCAATTTGGACCGCCATATACAAAACGAACGTTTATATGTCCGAAATCATTCCTTTAACAAAACACTGATTGCCAATTTGAATTTTTGCCCCAACAGTAGTCATCAAGGAATTGCTAAATGTAAGCTACCATTCCGTTTCCGGAGGCGATCCGTTTCAAATTACTAACGCCGATTAGGATCACGCGAGTCCGAATACAGTTAGCCCAATATTCAGCAGGCTTACTTCCGACACAATCGAGAATCGAATCAGTTCGATCTCAACGACTTTTGGTATTTTATTTGGTGGATTGCTTTTAAACTAACCAGCAGGCTTACTCCCGATACAATCGAAAAACAAAATATCAGTTCGATCTCAACGGCTTTTGGTATTTTATTTGGTGGATTGCTTTTAAACTAACCAGGATAAAGAAAATCGTTAGATTGTAACTTTTTCTACTACAGACCATATCAATCTACTGCATCAAAATTTTCGAAAGAAACAAAAATTTTATGAGTAGTACGCGGCACGATCGAACCTGAATCAAAATCAAATCAGTTTGGAGAGTAAGGCCCCAGTTTAGATAATGTTAGGTTTTCGCCTAAACAGTTTTTAAAATGGCAACTTAATTTTACAGTCCTGTCGATCGGTTGATCCTTAGATGGTTGATTCATTTGGGTAGCAACAACTTTTAAGATGTATTTAATAGGTGGACTGTGTTTTACTGAGTGGCAATCAAACAATGGTATTGAGGAAGACAATAGTCGAAATCGAAATGGCTGTCCAGATTTTATGTTTATAATATACCCACTAGCTGAGCAGCTAGTCGTTGAGCATATAAACCGTTTAAACCTTCCCTGGACTTCCACGAATATTTCAAGGCTAAAAATAGCCAAATCAGTTCAGCCGTTCTCGAGTTTTAGTAAGACATATGAACAGCAATTAATTTTTATATATAAGAAGAAGATAAAACAGTTTAAACGACCAATGGTGTGGTGTAGGCACTACAAATTAGAACCTATACCCACACTCTTACTACTTACACAAATCCTGTTACTATTTATAATTATTATTTAAAGTATTTCAAATGTAAAGGTTTGTGAGTATTGATATAATAAGACAGTTAGTATGGTTTAATGGATGCAAATATTACTAAAATGATTTTATTGTTTGCTAAGGTAGTATTTTAAACTCTAGAATAACATATTATTATCCTATAGGGTGCTTTTTATCCCGAAATACTACAGCACTCTTATGGAATGTGTCTTTACGCGGGTAGAGCCTCGGGCAAAACCCCGCATAGAATAATTGAAAGTGGTACCGAAACGTTACTGGTGGGCGGCTCCTGTGAAATAACGTTTAAATTCTTTCCTTAGGCAACAGAGGAAGCTATCTAATTGAACCGCAAATTATAAAATCGTTAAATGATACCTGAGGGCGGCAAGACTTTTCGTGAGCAAAGTTAGAAGACCTGCTATTTGAAGCAATTACGTTAGGATTTGAGCGAATATTTTGGGTAACGAAAAATGCCGGTGTTTCATAGTATCGCGCGATTATTAAACATTTTTTGTCTAACATAAAATTAGGATGTGTGATATGATAGGAAACATCTTAAATGCACTTTTTAGACTGTATTTTTTGGATACTATACAAGGTACTTCACTGGGACCGGAATGGTCTCAGCGACTGCGACGCGCGACCGTGACCTGCGAAACACTCAGGTCGCGCGATCTACTTGAGAAGACTTGTTCCGGGTCGGGTCGTGAGTTCGATTCCCGCGATAGAACAACAAAAAATGTTGTTTTCAAGTTTGGTTAGGACAAAGCAGGCTGATCACCTGATTGTCTGACAGGAAGTCGATCCATGCTTCGGATGGACATGTAAAAAGTCGGTCCTGCGCCTGATCTCCCGCCAGTCGTGTCGGTTGTTCGTCCCACTGGGCTACGAGAGGGAAGAAAGAGAGAGTGCTTCTATGTAATGCGCACGGACTTGGGTACTTTACTTGGCGTTATTATTATTAGTATGAATTTACACGCAGTACAAATACCGCGGACCAGCTTCGCCGGGCGTGGTCACTTAAATCGGAATACTACCTTAACATAATAATATTGCTGAACCTTTTGCCAATACACCAATGAAACCTGCCACTGTTTCAAAACCTGTCCTACCTTCAAAACGCATGTCAATTGTCACTGAACCGATTTACTTACATTTTAAACACAACAGAATCTTTAAAACGCCAGGTGTATCATCAAGAGCAAAAGTCATAATTAAGTTTTGTTCATTGTGCTACTGTTGTACAGTCGAGAGCATAATTTCAGGTGCGTGTAGGAATGCCGGTGTCGCCGCGGGGCCGGAAGGCGACCGAATTACGGACGCACGCGAAACGACGCGTAATCACAGGAGCCCGAGTTATTGTCAGAGTAAGTGGAGACATTGGTCAGGGAAAAGTATATGTGGAATTACTAGCTTTGAGCAGCGCACGCTCGCTTCAAAGACATAGTGCGTAGGTGCCTATAATAGAAACAATTGAAGCAGGTTTACGTGGTTGGTATTAACTAAAGCCAGACGAATGAGATTGAATTATTGTGTGCAATTTTCTACCACATTATGACACACTAGTTAGTACCTATTTATTTATTTATTTAATAATTTATTGCACACAAGAAAATTTTACAATAATACAGTTTACAAAGAAAGACGACAAATAAAAAATAGAAAAATAATGCTATAAATATGTGAAAAATATAACATGTATGAGATAAGCTACTTACAATACGTACTACACAACCAGCTTTAATTTATATAGGAATGAAAACTACAGAAAACTAGAACATATTTGGCTGATATAACTAGAAATGAACCATTCCACATAATATACTTTATTATAATTAGAATTTTCATCCTACAGTTGTTTTAATAACTAGCTCTGCAGCGCACGCAACGAAAGTCCCCAAATGTGAATGATTTTCCCCGTATTTGGAACATTTTTCACGGACGCTTCGCTCCTATTGGTCGCAGCGTAATATTATATAGCCTAAAGCCTCTATAAACGGACTATCCAACAAAAATACAATTTTTCAAATGTGATCAGGAGTTCCTGAGATGAGCGCGTTTAAACGAACAAAAAAACTCTTCCGCTTTATAATATTAGTGTAGTATAGATAAAAACATAACGATAACAATTTTGTTTCAATAGTAATATTTGAATGCCTACTACCATTTTTAGGAAGATTCTTGTAAAAATACTTAAATTGACGACCTACGTAATGTAGTGGTTGAGTGCGTTGGTGCTCGAGCGAGAGGTCGCAGGTTCGAATCCTGCCGAAGGAACAAAAAGTGTTCTGTGTACCTGGGTCATGGATGTGTATTTTTATGATTTAATATAACAAAAAACTTAAATATTATGCTTATAGTATAAAAGTATTAAATTTATTTCCGTTGTCTGGTAGGTACCTACCTGCGGCACCTGTAACGCAAGTTCTTCTGATACTTAGCACGGGGCTAGATTGACGTAGTGTGAAGCGTCTGTAGATAAAAAAAAGAAAATATGATAAATTGTACAGCGACAAATAAGTTAAGAATAGTCGTTTAGCGCATTATTATAAAATATGGTGGCCTTTTAAAGGAATTTAATTTTCAATAAAAAAAATATACACACACACACACTCACTCTATTGTGATTCATATTATTTTTCTAATCTTCTTATCGTATATAAATGAATTGCTGTTCGTTAGTCTCGCTAAAACTCGAGAACAGCTGAACTGATTCGGTTATTTTTAGTCTTGAAATATTCGTTGAGATCCAGGGAAGGTTTAAACGGTTTGTATCTCCAACGAAGTGGGCACGGGTCAGCTAGTTTCAATATATTTATTACAAAAATGTACATCCCGGGCGGTTCGTTTTGTATTTAACGTGGACACGCGAGCAATCTCGGTTGATCGGTTCGTTCCATATGGTTTGATCCTACAAGGAACAGACAGTAAGTATTGATAATCCCCCTAAGCCCTCGATCACACGTCTCACGTAAAGCACGAAGTACGAACGGTATTGGACCCTGCTTAAAGTTCTTAATTTAGATATATTAGTGTCAAACTTTTAGTTTTTTTCTTCAGTAAGTATAAGAGATCAATAACTTTATGAAGTTACTAGCTGTGCCCGTGACTTCGTTCGCGTGGTTTTTGAGTGACTTAAACCGTTTATGCAGCGCACGCAACGAAAGTCCCTAATTGTGAATAATTTTCCCCGTTTTTGCAACATTTCTCACTGACGCTTCGCTTGTATTAGCCGCAGCGTAATTTTATATAGCCTAAAGCCTTCTCCTATACATGGACTATCCAACAAAAAAATAATTTTTCAAATTGGACCAGTAGTTCCTGAGATTAGCGCGTTTAAATAAACAAACAAACTCTTCCGCTTTATAATATCATATTATAGTATAGATATAGATGTTATGACCCAACATATTAGTAAGTATAGATTTATTTCTTTCTTACGTATTTCTCATAGACACGATTACATAAATATGTTGTTTGAGATCGGCTTGACTGACACTTCTTTGGAGTTTATGTGCTATAAATCCAGACAGTGACAAAATAAAATATTTTACATCGAGATTTACATTATTTTAGTTTATGTCTACTGACTAGTTTGCCTTAGATTTATAGTGTAAAGTCCTAATTCCACTCAATATGAAATAGTACATAATAAGGACCAGTATGTTCCTACACCTAAAGGGCCGTGGTATGGTTTTCTGCATTTCTTTAAGTAGAAACTGTAAGAACTCAAATTTCCTAGAATTCAGTTACTATGTATAATACACCCAGAAAAACTGACATAAATATCATATTTTACGATATAGCACACTATTAAATAACAACTTTTGTTTGATCATTTCCATACGTTACTTCAAACTTCAAGGATATTCAAATAATCGTTTAACGGCACAAAATAAAGCAAGATTTTGTTGGTTTTTAGTAAACAATGCATCGTATTGACCAATGGCAGTATGAACAGAACAATATACTGCCGGTAACGCACAGCGGGGCGGTTCCGGCGAGGCCACGCCCCGCGCCCCGCCCATAAGCTCAGGCTAGCGTGATTTATGACAACCTCAAACAATGCTTATAAGAAGTTTCTTAGCTGCACGTGCGACTGCTCTCACTATTTGGCTTATTATTCATTATAGTAAATAATAAGCCAATCAAGTCAAAAGAGGAATAAAGTATAAGGCTCAACTCACATTTGCGCAGACATATTTTTACTTAGAGCATACCTAATATTATATTTTTTTTTTCATTATATATACATAAAATCTTTAATCATTATTTAGGTACTGTATTCGTGTGCCTTTAGTCAGACTCGTCGCCGTTTGTACTTGTTTAATACAAAAATCATGTGTGCCCTAAAAATTTAAAATAGATAAAAAAAATAAAAAATAGAAAAATAATGCTATAAATATGTGAAAAATATAACATGTATGAGGTAAGCTACTTACAATACGTACTACACAACCAGCTTTAATTTATATAGGGATGAAAACTACAGAAAACTAGAACATATTTGGCTAATGTAACTAGAAATGAACCATTCCACATAATATACTTTATTATAATTAGAATTTTCATCCTACAGTCATATTTTAATAACTAGCTCTGCAGCGCACGCAACGAAAGTCCCCAAATGTGAATGATTTTCCCCGTATTTGGAACATTTTTCACGGACGCTTCGCTCCTATTGGTCGCAGCGTAATATTATATAGCCTAAAGCTTCCCTCTATAAACGGACTATCCAACAAAAATACAATTTTTCAAATGTGATCAGGAGTTCCTGAGATGAGCGCGTTTAAACGAACAAAAAAACTCTTCCGCTTTATAATATTAGTGTAGTATAGATTAAAACATAACGATAACAATTTTGTTTCAATAGTAATATTTGAAAGCCTACTACCATTTTTAGGAAGATTCTTGTAAAAATACTTAAATTGACGACCTACGTAATGTAGTGGTTGAGTGCGTTGGTGCTCGAGCGAGAGGTCGCAGGTTCGAATCCTGTCGAAGGAACAAAAAGTGTTCTGTGTACCTGGGTCATGGATGTGTATTTTTATGATTTAATATAACAAAAAACTTAAATATTATGCTTATAGTATAAAAGTATTAAATTTATTTCCGTTGTCTGGTAGGTACCTACCTGCGGCACCTGTAACGCAAGTTCTTCTGATACTTAGCACGGGGCTAGATTGACGTAGTGTGAAGCGTCTATAGATAAAAAAAAGAAAATAGCCGGCCAAGAGCGAGTTTCAAGGATTTCGTATAATCAATAACAGATATATCTAAGGTAGGTACGACTTTTAATAATATGAATTGTGTTGTAGTTTTATAATATGTATAATGTATGTATTTCTAAGTCATATTTTTAAAATGATTTCTGTCCACCTTCTCCTATACAAAATTTAACATAATAATATAATACTCCTCCATATGCACAATTCTCTTATTAATCTGATTTTTTTCTCTACTAAAAGTTTGGCTTCATGTATAATTAATATAATAATTATTTGTTTGCATAACATTGAACCTATTATTATGATAGAAACATATTACGAGTTCGAAAACCGATTCAATCGACAAGGTTCTTAAATATTCCTTGTCAATTTTATACGGAGCTAATGATAGGAATCAATAATATAAGAGATAGAGGAGAAAATAAAATATCTACACAAATAAAAGGCCGTGAACATATTTAACTCGTACCTACGTAATTAGTAGGTAGTACCTATGAAATTGCCGTTCTGCAGTACTGGCCCTTTTTAAATCAAAATAATGTTTGTTTGGCAAAGAATTCTAATTTCAAATTAATTTTATTTTAAACACATGGAATTATTTTTTTCGATTAGTGCTAAACATTTTCAAACAACTTTTATTTACACTTTTATTACGTTTTTAATAAGTTTTACAAAAACATGATGATTTAATCGAAACCGGTCGTGGTTTTGTAAAACGTAATAATAGTGGAACAGTGTAAATAAGACTTGTGTGATATTGTGAACATGAATTTCCATCAAGAACCAATATTCAATCAATAAAACATTTTCATCGCATTTCAATCTTTTGTTTCGTCTTCATGGATACGTTAAAAATTCGAGTATTTATGTAATATGAGTACCGTCGTGGCAGCAACGCGGTACAAGCGGCACATATGACGTTTACGAAGCTAACACTACAATTTCGACCTGAAAAGTGAACCTCGGTCGTCTGAAGACTTTGGTCGACAATGACGATTGTGGAAGATGATACACAATCTACGGCTGAATTAGCAGCAGCTTTTGAAGTTAGCATCAAAACAATATTGGTCCATTTGCATCAAATACACAAGGTAAAAAAACTTTACTAATGGGTGCCCAACGAACTCAATGATTGCGAACTAGTAGTAGTAGAACTAGAGTCGAAACGTGCCTTGCACTGCTCAACTAACGCACAAATGAAGGAAATTTGAATCACATAGTTACCTGCGATTCAAAATGGATTCTGTTTGATAACAGCAAGCGCTCAGCACGTTGATTGGATCCTGGTTCAGCACCTAAACAATGCCCTAAACAAAAACTTACCCCTAGAAAAATGTTTGGTGGTCCAGCGCCACGCCGTTGTGATTCATCACAACTTCTTACCCATTACTGCAGATGTGTACTGGAGAGAACTGAACATAATTATGGAGAAGCTGGCTCATCTCCAACCAGCATTGATCATCGCTCGTCTTCGCTGCCTCTCCACGACAACGCGCGACCTCATATTGCACAGCAGACGGTCTCCAAGTTACAAGAACTGGGGTTGGACGCTCTCCTCCATCATCCCTACTCACCAGACCTACTACTTTTTCCAGAATTTGGATAACTTCTTGGCGGCAAAAATATACATTATATTAATATCTCGAAAAGGTTGAAATTTTAGTAATTTTTTTCTGCAAATTTTTTTTAAGTCCAAACAACTTTTGAAATTATGTTCAGTGATTTGGTACATGGTATAATAATAGCGTAATAACGTATTATATTTTATTTAATTTCGTAATTATTAGTTACTATTCTAAATATTATGTCAATCAAAATTAACTTAATAAATTGTGTATTACATGCATTAGCTAACTGAAAAGTATTAAGTAGAAGTAGGAGTACATTTTCCATTTTTTTTTGTAAGATGTAGACAGTGCAGAATTAATTCCCTAAGAAGATTTTGACATTAATACCTACCTACAAGGAATATGTACGAAATGGACAACATTTTCGCGTTATACGGAAAATTTAAACCTAAATAACGTTAGTTATACAGTTGAAATTCCCTTGCAGGCTTTCGAAGGTATATGATACAGAATGTCGTTGACCGACACGCACCTGGCGGCAACCGCAATCCCACGTCGGTGATGTATCGATGTATGGATTGTATCGTAAAAAATAATCATACAAAGGATTTTCTACACATTATTGTTCATCCATTCATACAAAAATTTAGTCGTTTAAAGTAGCATTTAGTGAATGAAGATGATAGCTTAAGTCCTATGAAAGCTATTATTTTGTTTTTGCTAACCCTCCATTAGTTGGCACTTGTCATCATATTAAATGACTAATATTAGGAAAGTACAAATATTTGTTAAGATTTCGGTAAGCTACGAAACGTAACATCAGAGGTATGGCGCTAACGTTTTACTATGTGTTGTGTTCAACTGATTTTCAACCCTCATCTACAACATTTGGTGCAAAACAATGGGTTGAACATTGAATAAATACAATTAACTAAAAAATTGTGATAAAATATTGTTTAAATACTTTATTACTTCTACTGTCAATTTTAGCTCTTATAATATGTAAAAGTTTTCAGTATATTATATTATTTATTAAATTAAAGTTAAGCCTTAATAATTAATATACTGTACTTGTTATTAAATACAGTATATTAATTATTACTTTTGGCGCTGGTTTAAGTCTTATGTTACAAACCGTACACAAAAAGTAATGATTAATGGCTTTGAATTCGAATCCAACACAGTGCAAATTAGCTCAGGTGTACCTCAAGGGTCTATTTTGGGTCCATTATTATTTGTCGTATTTATTAACGATGTAAATCTGTGTTTTAAATTTTGTAACTTTTTACTATATGCAGATGACTTAAAAATATATCATACTGTTCATAATTCTGATGACCATCGTAAGATACAGGAGGACCTGGACAGATTTTCTAATTACTGTACGCAGAATAAATTGGCACTTAGTGTTAATAAATGTAAAACGTTAAGAATAACAAAAAAGAAAAATATAAGTAACGTTGATTACATTTTATGTGGACAACGTCTTGAAGTCGTTGATCATATTAAGGATCTTGGAGTAACTATTGACAGAAAATTACAACTTGATATACATATTAATAACATAATTAGCAAAGCCTTTAGATTATATGGATTTGCAACGCGTTCTTGTAAAGGTTTTACTAGGCCTTCAACTTTCCTCCATATTTATAGAGCTTTGATACGCCCTCAACTAGAATATGCTGTAGCAGTTTGGAACCCATATTATGGTAAATATGTAGATGCAATTGAAATTGTTCAAAGAAACATTATCCAAAAAGCATCAGTGGTGGTACCTGCTTGAGAAATTCGCGGATAAACATACAATATGTCAAAATGAGAACCTCCTTTTTTATGTCGGTTAAAAAGATGCAGATTTATGATCTGCGGATGTAAATCTGTTTACAACTGATCATGGCACCCATGACTATTTAGTTTAATTACCGCTAGAGGTGACAACGCTCTTGTAACTCTTCTAGTATTGCGGATGGAAAATTTTTGGGGGTCTTTTAAGATTACATGTCATGAAATAATCTATTCAGAAATCATTAAATATTACATAACCAAAAATTCTACATAATAATATAAAGTGTTTGCACAAAAGATAATTCTCTGTATCATTATGTATGTTATGAGACATTTTCATACAAGTCTGAAATTCAAACAATAGGCACTTAATCATTGAGGAAGCAAGTGGAAGTATGTACCAACTTATATAATATGTATTATAATAATTTAAAAAATAAAAAAATGTATAATAAATCCAATTATTTTGCCAAATATAAAAATAAACCAGAAAAAATCACAGAACACTAATAAGGCTTCATTTAAAAAAACTAGAACTCTATACATATTGTGTTCTAAAACTTACTACTTTCGTTAATCATATCAAGCCAGAAAAAATATTTCATATTTTTTCAAAACAAAAATACAAGAATATCAAACTAATAATTTTAAAAAAGTAGAGCCGTATTTTTTCTCTAAACCCCTGTTCCACTTTGACCCAAGCAAAAAAACTATTGTTAACAAATACACTTCGCAGCATACCAATTAAAACGTCAGGTGAAAAAAGTTAGTAGCAGATGTCAAAATAAAAAATAACAGGTACAACTGACTATACGTTTGAATCAGGTGCGGTGCGGAGGCTCTATAGAGCTCCGACGGGCGGCGCGCGAGCGGGCAGGTGCCGCCTATGGAGGGGAGCACCTTACTCGACGTCTTACAAACTTACCTCTGCGCGTCCACTGACTCCTATCCCCCGTACGCAGAGACGAGTTTCCAATAACGAAGACTCGCTTAAGCTTTAGGGCTTACTCCTCTCCTTTTTATCGAACAAAAAATGAACTGTAAACGCGATCACGGCCGTGGCTAAGGTCAATGTTAGCGCTTCCTTCAGTGCTCGTTTAGAGAAGAACGCGCGCGCATCCTGCGTATAGCACCCTGAGCGGTACTGAGCTGATATTGTCGCAGAGCAATATTAGGACGGGTTGAACGAACTTGATATTTACTAGTGTTTTACGTGAACTATTTAACTGTGGTTTATCCTACATTACCTCTGTTGATATTAAAAAACGCATTGGTAAACTTTGGTCCTTTTTCATCAGTGATGAAGGAATGGAGTTCTGAAAATTAATCAACTGTTTTGGGACAAAATTAAATTTTTAAATATATTTTGACTGATATGTGCTCGTGAAGAACATTAAAATGGAGACATTAGTTTTGATCCCCCAAGACCTCTGCTTGGCGCTGAGACCAGGTGGTGCCAGGGGAAGAGAGGCTTCTGTCAGCGTCTGGAGCTCTGCTGAGATCCAGAGGGGTACCTTGCTGTATCCATTCCAAGGGACCATAAGGATTGACAAACTTCACGTCTATTCCTACGTTCCAGACCATGACGTAAGTTAATTATCTTTTTGTAAATATTAAAAATAGTAATTATTAATTATGATTGATTGATGTACATTTTTCTTTTTGAATGTTTATACTATTGCTCATATTTATTTTTGCCAAGTAATAGTAATACTTTAGGTTCTAGCCGTTATAATATTTATTAAATTAAATAACGCTTAGATACTGAATATACTGTATTTTGTTAAATACATCTAATAAGATAAAAAAAAATATTTTATAATGAAAATGGGTAGAACTTAGTATTAAGTTTAATACAAAAAAAGTATAGTTTGTTAAACTTACCTAATCAAGTGTTTATTAAGTAATTTAATTCACTTAAAATAATGCAATTAGCAGCTGATAATCATGTTGATATTTAAACTACTAGGTATCTCAAAATCAGGTGTTTTGTAGAGACCAAAAATAAATATTATGACATGTTTTTAAATAAGTAAATAGAATAAAGAATCTTAATAAAATTTTAAACTAATTTACCTATGATGTTTAGTAGTTAATTTAGTAAATTTAGTATTCAAGGGTAGGGTTGTCTAGCGAGTAGGTATAAAATTCCTCTATCAGTAAAAGTATGAAATGAAATAAAATGAAATGAAAAGATAAGTAGTAAAAGTATAGTAACAATCGATGAACAATTTCTATCTATGAAAATGTAAGGTAAAATTAATTTATTCATGTGACATAATGTTACGTTTTAATGAATATTAAATAGCTGATGATGTTTTAGCCTTTATGGACGATTAAGTCAAATTTATTATAAGCAGATGTAAATCTTTAAATATCAATCGATTTTTTGTACAAATCGAAGGAAACTAACAACTTTAATTGCCTCTAAAGCCGGGATTCTGCTGCTCAGGATGTGACTAAGAAGTGGCATTATGACATTTTGCATTGTTTTTTTTAGTTTGACATATTTGTTTAGATATAAATTAGTAGGTTAACCATTATGAATAATTAGTATGCAAAATCACAACTGGTTTTTGGTGTGGCGCTTAAAGAATTTTTATGGTAACTTGTATAAGCCTAAAACATTTACGAATTTCTTTTGTAGAGAAAGACGTTAGAACTCTACATAATATATGTCATAAACTATTACATTGCTGTGTGTTTTTTTTAATACTATAATAAAAAAATACTTTAAAATTAAAACCTAGTAAAAACTAAATTTTTTATCACGCTGTGTAAATAATTCATAAAAATTGACGCAGAGTTACTCAATAATGTCAGCATAACAACACACACAGTTAGACAATTATAAAACCTGCAATGTGCACATACGCTTACAGAGGTAAAGGTTATGCAAATGTCATTTTTTCCGCCTAAATGTCACATAGCGGTTCATAAGTGCATCCCACATGTATCCCTGTTAGACCGGCATATAATAGCACAACTAAGGGGTACTATTTAGATATTTCAGTTTAGCCGTTCACAATTGATACTAATATAATAATTAAGCGAAAATTTGATTGTTTTTTGTGTTTGAATTGACTAGACTCCAAACTACTGGACTGATTTAGACGACAATTTACTGAAATATAGAGTTAACAAAAATATTTATGACATCGTCTTAACATAATAGCTCTTCATATAATTGTTATCGTAGTACGTACTAGTTGACACATTGAGTCAGCTCTACATAAGTTTTCTGACCGGATACATAAGCAAGTCTGTTGTTTCCTATACAAATTGAACCTTCCGACAGAGGAATTCACTTAGACTAATAGAAACTTATCTTTTGGTCATGTTTTTGTGTGTCCAAGGAAATATGTTTTAGTTATATTTAAAACTTTGAACTATTAAATACAACTCTAAACTAACTACTAACTCTAAACTCTATTTTTATATTTTACAGTTAATTTAAGGCATGTCATTTTTCTAAATTAAATTTTTACTGAAATCAAAAAAATCTTATTTAAATAAAACTTCTGTATAGTTATCTACTGGGCGAAACAAACTCAGCTTAACTGTACAGTAAACAACTGAATAAGAAACACTTCCGAATGTACTTACTGCTTTTTTACTCTCATGGTTATCCATAAACAATCATCTTAAACCACAACCAGTGCAGTTACAGCTCCCTCACGTATCGCTTTGGTTACAAAACCATCGATGCACAACCACATGATTGTATTTGATTTTCCATTTAAATGTATGCCGTTGAAGTTTTCACCCAATTGCCTCTCTATTTCCTTGTATATAAAAACCATCAATATTGAAATAAAGAAAGTAGAAGTAGTGAATCTTTTGCCTTTATTATCCATTTTGATTTTCAGTAATGTATATTTTTGTGAGTGGAGACACAGTTACCGTGTGTTCAAGTAAACATTTTTTCCAGCTTCCATCTTCAAATGGTAGCTCTAAGATTTTAAAGGGTCTATTGCATCTCAGATGTATGAACTATATTTTAATAATAATAATCAATGAAGAAACTAGCCTCAAGCGGTGGCCGACCGGAAGCGAGGCACAAATTAGTTCAGTTAAAAACGTAATGAAATGTTAGCTTTCACCGTAACGCTTGCGTACGACATGATGCCCATCAGTAGATCAGTATGTTCCAGTCAAAGCTCTTATACAGTCAGAAGTATTTGTAACTGAATTGGTAATACTGTACTTTTAATTAAAAGTACTATTAGCGGTTAAGAGATTTTACTGCAACAGATACATATTGGGAATGGGGTGCGATTTTATATTTATGGCTCCATACGAATGGAATCTTCTGGGTCTATATAATATATTATCTGAGAGTATGGAATTGGACATAAGCAAGCAATGACCAAGTAGAGCCAACTAGAGCCAAGTGGCCATCGCTAATTACGGTGAAGAGGTATAAAAAGAAAAATTACTTGGGGTTAAATATAAACATTACGGTAAGAAAGGGGGTTACCCCCTAGCTATACAATGTTTTCTAATTGAAGACATGAATGAAGGTGATATGTAGCAAAAAATTTAATCTAGAAAATTAAGTCTAAAGTGTGACTTAAAGTATATTATACTTAGGTATAATATACTAGATACGGATTTAAATTAATGTACTTTATACTTGAGGACGTAAGTATCCTAAAATGTTTAAGTGACAATTTCAACTCAATTTTCTGAAAGTCATAATTTTGCTACATAATATCACCTTCGTTTATTCAATTATTCATGTCTTCAATCGCTGATACATTAGACACTTAACAGACCAGACAATGGCAAAACATATCTTAACCCTTACTTACAGTATTGCTCATATTGAATTCCGAATTTTTTTTTCTTCGTTACCGTACCTAATTGGTGATGGCAAATTGGCTGAAGGCTCCAAACTGTCTTTCTATTTGCCTATCTTTCGGTCTCTATTAATATAAAGCTTACAAAATGTAGAAAAGAAAAACATGATTATGCGTAACAAGAAAAAAACTAATAAAAGTAAAACTAATACAGTAAATATTAACGATATTTGTAATATTATTATAGACATAATATTTAGGTAAAATATGTTTGTATACCACTAGCTCGTAAACGTTAGCTGTTAGACAATATTATTATGTACCACTTGTATGTGCTATTAATTTTACTTAGTTGACCTTTCATTAAGTTATTCTCTATAAGATAACTTTAAACTACAAGCAGAAGCGGCTTTAAAACAACATAGACCATAACCGTAACATTGTTAAAGTCGTTAAACCTCATGCAATGTTATTCGTTACGAAAAAAAAGCATTCAAACTTCTTGATGACGATGAAAAGTAAATTGTAATTATATATTATTATTTTATACCACCTCTTACAAATATGTCACTGTCTTTTTTAATATATTAATGTAGCATTCACTAAAGATATAACTTTTAGCTTGCTTATATTTGAATTTATTTCTTTAATAACCTTAGTTTTCTCTGATAGCAAAAATAAATAGATATTTCATGTATACAAAATACAATATACACGTTTATTTAAATTAATCTACTTAGAGGTTGTAATGTAAATGTTTGAAAGTAAAATATTATGCTCAATCGCTACTCCTATCCCTTGTACCATACGATCTAGTAGCTTTTTGTGGCTTTCATCGCACGCGCCTCGCTTCTTACCGCCGCCGCATTGTTCGAATAAGACCCTAATTACGATTGTCCGAAATATTTCGACAACAGCCATTTATTATAATAAAACTTCTTTACAAACACCATCACTTCAAATCATCGTTGCTATGAATCCGTAAATGATTTATTGCCTATAAAGCTATAAAGGCACCTTTTATTGCACCTGATATAATAGGGACCTACAGATAACTACTGCTTAACAGTTCAGTAGTTGTTTATTGTAAATCCATTAGCTTAAAACTATCAGTTAAGCACTGATAGTTTCCTAAATCCAGATAGACTCACATTTTATATATCTGCCCAAGTGATAATGAAGTACATAAAATTATAAATGGCCTACAGCACAATAAGCTATCAGTAGATTGTGCTTCTCTTTCGCTAGGTATGAAGTAAGCAGCGACGAAACTATCGAAAACCTAGCCGACGTATTTGTAAGAAAATTGCAAAACTGCCCCTAAATGTATTATGGAAATTGCAAACGAAACAAGTATTGTTCAAGTAAATCTTGTTAGAGGCGATGAGAATATTTTGCATGAAAAAAAATCATGGAACTCCTCTTTACCGATCGCTGTCTCTCTGAGTACAACTATATTATGTACTGTATATATTATAATGTACACAGGTCACAGATATGTTACTTTTTACCTGACTACGGCGACGCATAAAGGAGGGTTATGATTTTGATCTGTATAGTACGAATGTGCTTATGAATGTTTAACTTATTAACAAGTTATGATTGTAAGACAAATGTTGTAAGCCCGTCGTCCGCTGGCTATAGGCTACATGACGTCATGTTTAAAAAAAACATTTATTTTGGGCTGCTTAGGCCCATTTTATAAACACCATAAAGACTAACATACATATATTACAAAATACTTAAAACTACACTACACGCCATGTCGTGCTGTCAGTGACAACACGTGTAGCACAACAAGAAAGAAGCTACAGCGCCCTCAAAGTGCCAAAAAGTAAGAAACTCTTTCGCTTAATACCCACGGTTTGTTAGGATATTTCAAATATTATGTCAATATTATTACTTGTACTTACTTACAGCTTTACTTGCAATCACCTGATAATTGCAAGAATTTATTAGCGCGTGTTTTGGTAGTCGAGTTTTACTTTTTAGAGAAAAAAAGAAAGAAAGAAAAATTTTATCTAGTGACTTGACTCGATAGTCCACAGAGACATGTTTTTTTATCATATTTTATAGCACAACACTTTCCACTCACACAAATACGTAATTGTTTAGATACAGTACATCATTAGCTAATGTTACATCTATTGAGATAACAATTATTTAAATTGTATGAGAGTGTGTAGTAAAAATGTCATTATGAAAAATTAAATAATTCAAATTTCTATGACATTATTGTGCTTTGTTACACGTCGGAGACAAAGTGATGAAAACGTGTGAATTCCGACATAATATTATATTACGTTTCGGGTGAAGTGAGCTGTTATTGAGGTATTTAATTCGTAATAATGTGCACAATAAGTGATCATTAAGTTAATTAAAAATTTAGAGTCGCTCAAACGACGAAGGAATTTACCATAACCTGCGTTTTTGGGAAAACATATTTGAAGACAAACATATTTTGTTTGCCAAACTGTAGTGCCAGCGTACAGTAATAGACCAGAGCCTTGATTCGAGATGTCATCGATAGTTTATGGTTTACGAAGTTTGAAAACAAAATGTATGGAATTTGTGAAAATTATGAAAAAAAATGACGAGCGAATTAGTTTGTCATTTAACGAAGCTTATGTCAAATCCCATACATTTTGTTTTCGACATTCGTAAGTGATAAATAGCAATGGCATCTTGAATCAGGGACCTGAGTCCTAGCAGTTGGAACGTTAGAGGTCGCTTTTATTACCCGACTGAGCTAAAAGGAAGGAACGGTAATCAATGTATGTTTGCAGTCTGTACGAATAGGACCTATAGAATGATACCTAAATCGAAATTCATTTTATAACGAGTTTTATACTGGACACATTAATTGACAAGCGAGCGTATCAGCTTTTTAATATTATGCAAACCTAACAAAAAAACTTTTCATTGATCGATCGTCCGATGCTATATGCTTAAAAACGCTGTCAGAAAGTTAACCCCAATGATCTTCACGCCGATTTAGAACTTCTCACTTTGTCTTAGCATATATAGAATACATTAAAATGAGTATTAATTCATTAGCTATAAGGCACAAAATTCCTTGGCTCGGTGCTTTATATTTAGTTTTATTTGAATGTATCGGAGATCGATGGAATCAGTTATGAACTCCTGACCAATCAATTAAAAAGTTGAGTAATTACTGTCCGTTGTAAGAAGTAATATCATAATGTTTACATACGTGACACGAACTCTTGGAGCCTGAGGAGAAAAGGTGCCATATTAGATATTATAAAAAATATTTAAGTCTCACCTGATACAACTCGAAAAAGTTTCTCAACATATGACTATCTTGACCCGAAATGATATTAAACGAATACATTAAAATTTAAAAAAAAATTCAATTTAATTTTGTAAAAACAGAACTTTGTCGAATTTTAGTTCTTATAAGAAAACATAAGTTACTGTACTAGTAATTCTTTAATTTTATTTTTTGGTTTCAATATGAAATTTACCAAATACCTCTTACATAAAATAAGCTATTGCGTATTCAACACTTCTTAAAAATATTATGTGTTTATACGTAAATATTTTTGCAAGGTTGTGTTAAAGTGAACGAACCATGTAACTCAAACTGCTAATACGACATCATCCACTAGATTACACCAAAAGATCATATCTTGATAATCACCAAAAAATATGCACTAAAATGACATAATATTATGACATGCACCAAATGACCACAAACAAGTGCAAACGCTAAACAATGCCAAGTAAAAAGTGCGATAACGTGCATTGTTCACGAAAGCGAAAGTTCATTCATTCGTTGAGATAATTAGTTTCACCTGTTGCGTCACGCCGAGTTTTTCCACAGCTTTGTGGACACTGAACCCGATGGAGGCTGTTTTTGTCGCCATATTGTGATGTGTCGGAAGCTCCCATGAACCTGATTGCTTATTGATTTGAATAAGTGCGTTTATTGGGTACTCGAGAGTGTTGTTTAGGTACAAAGAGTAACGAACGAACGCTAAAAGGTCACTCAAATAAGCAACGCCATTCTACCAAAGAAAAGGCAAAACGACAGATTGTTAAAGGAAATCTGTTATTTTGTCCATTTATTATAATTTATCAGTATGTGTGGACAAAACGCATTTATAATATGGTGATCATTCTACGAGTAGAGACCGTGTGCACGATGCCTGTGTAGACGTTTTTTTTAGATATTTATGTTATAAATACATAATTTTTGTATTTGTAACATATTTATAATCAATCATATCTTCTTATTAATAAAGATTATTGCTGTTCGGTAGTCTCACTAAAACCCGAGAACGGCTGAACTGATTCGGCTATTTTTGGCTAGATATATTCGTGTAAGGCCAGGGAAGGTTTAAACGGTGTGTATCCTCAACGAAGTGGGCACGGGTCAGCAAGTGTCACATAATAATCAAACTTTGAAATTGATTTCATGTTGTATATTTAGAAAATTTAAATTACTTTGTTTACAGCCGTCAGACAAACATTATGATCTATTCTCGCCCTTCGCCTTCGTAATCCCAAAGCTAGAAACCGGGACTTCAGCTGATTGTACTCAACGCTGCGTAAAGTTTATAGATCAAGCTTTCCAACTGGACGGTGTTATGCGAAACACACCCAGGAGCGATACAAGTGTCCGCTTTTTACTATTCATGGATGACGTTATGCCGTAAATAATCATGAATATTTAGTACACGCAAGAAATTATTGGCGCATGATTTATTTTGTTTGTTTATTTTAATCTATCATTTTATTGAGATTTTGATTAAGAAAATTTATGTCTCAAAATCAGAAAAATAGATACCGTACTCTGATTAGGCTTTTACATCGCTCTGAATACAATATGGTGACGATATTTTTGAAAAATTAAACGTAGACATATTTTTGCAAATTTGTAGATGTATCCATGTTAGTGCACGCGACTGTACTTACACAATCGTGGATTTTATCGTGGTTTAAGAAGCTCTAGTTGAAAAATAACGAACAGTTAGCAGATAGCAACATACGAGTATAAAATGTATTCTAAACCAGAAAAAATTTCATAGGATGTTATACATACATATTTCAACTCATAAGTGCGCGTGGTTCTATGTATGTGTGGGTGACAACACGTTACTCACACATACCGTCGCCTACGGGTAGACACTGTCACTCGAATTAATGCTGTATAATTACACGGAAAGGCGCTAATATTAATATGAAAATAAGGAAATTATCATAAAGTTGTCTCAAAGTGTCCAAAGACCATAAAGTTAGAAATAGGCGTTCATTTTTTGCTTTTCTTTCTCCTTTTTTATAGAATAATAGCTGAGCCGTGCCCACTTCGTTGAGCATACAAACCGCAAATGTTCCCTAGACTTCCATGAATAATTCAAGACTAAGAATAGCCGAATCGGTTCAGCCGTAGTCGAGTTTTAGCGAGACTAACGAACAGCATTTCATTTTCTATATAAGAAGAAGATTAGGAGTTGTTGAATAACAATATAAAATTAACAGAACATAACAAACATAAGTAAATGGCCATGACGAATATTATAATAGCATCACAGTGACTTACTATGAAACAGTTTGAAGAGTATGTAAATGCCTCAACAAAAGAATATTAATTCCGAATAAAATTCAATTAATCGAGAACAGATGGCCCCTTGTTAGTTGAATCGATGTTTAATTGATATAGATAATGCGATACATCGATAATCGATAATTGCCGGAGACCAAACACAATGTCCTCCCCGCCGAGCCTGGGTTTCTATAAAGGTAACATAATCACCTATTGTTCATAATGTTACAAAAATGGGCAATTAGTTGTAGTCGGCGAACTCCAAAGCGTTTTGCACATTTATTTCGATAGCTCCTAGCCTTTGTATGACAAGATGCAGAGTTATCTATAGGTGGTTTTACCAACAAAGATCGATAATATTATAATGTACCATCGACATTCTAGAATACCTCTTTTTAGGCTGTGTTTCACCAAGCAATGTTAAAGTTAACGCCATGTTAAAATACCATGCCATCTCATTCATTGACAGAAAATACGAGAGGGATAATAAGATATTTAACATGGCATTAACTTTAACATTGCTTGGTAAAACACGGCCTTAACCTTATAACTTAGCAATAAAGTTCAGAAGTGATACTGTAGTGACTGAAGATCTGTTGGTGACTGTAATTTAGCACTAAAACGCTTAGGGCGTGTTTCACCAAGCAATGTTAAAGTTAATCCTTCGTTAAATATCATGTTGTTCCTCTCGTAATTCCTATCAATGAATGACAAGGCATGATAACTTAACGAACATGCGTTGGTGAAATCGGGACTTAGTCCTCCAATTCTTATGAATATGGATGTTTGTGTGGATTGATGCCTGATACTCTTTCAAACAAAAAGTACTAAGTGGTTTTTGACGAAATTTGGTATAATATGAATACAGGTTTGTCTTTTTTTACGCACGAACAAATTTTGATGAAATTTTATGGGGTTGTATTAGTCTTGAGGTTAAAGCATACGCTAAATTGAATCCCGAAAGTACAGGGGCCTTACCCAAGATGCCATCGCTTAGTTACGTAAAGTTCTGTAGATACGTTATCTGTTTTGAGATAGCGACATTGATTTGGTACCCAACATACACTAAGATTGCGCTTCGTCTTGGCGTAATTTTGAAAACGTTTTGTCTCTGGTTCCGGCGCCATATAACGTAATTTTCGCTGTCAAGTGTCAACTGTGTCAACTGTCAAATCCGTCACTAGACTATCATGTTACAAGACAACAAACTACCATGTGCCAGTGTTGCCAACCTAGGAGTTTTTCCCCTAAATTCGGTGGCAAAAAATTTCTACAAGCAGTTTTTAGGTGTAAAATTGTTTAGGTTTATATTTGGGGTCTCTATTTTTTTACTTACCTATAACGACCAAAATTTTAAAAGTCAATCTGTATAATAAATAATGTTGGTAGTGTATCTTAACGTATAATGGACATAATTACATTTTTATCAGGATTAATTTATTTTTATTATATTTATAGTTTTCAGTGCCATAAGAAAATTTAGGGATTTTTTTTAAGTAGTTGTTACCATTTTGGGACTTTTGTTGTAAGTTTGGACATAAATATTTATGAGAGTTGGTAACACTGCCGAATGGCCGACGAGTTGCTACTTAGATGTTTTTAACAATGAACTTGTATTGAAGCTATTAGTAATTAGTGAAGAAGATGTGTAATCAAACTATGAAGAGTGCAAAAAAGCACGATGCCATAGATCAGTAATACAATCACGGAGAAATTCATACATTAATAGAGGTTAACAACAACACAGGTAAGTAAATAAAACTTTTATGTAAAGTGTTTAAATGGAATGTTTATGCAAACGGCAACAATAATTATGGTAGAACAAAAAAGTGGTGCTTAGTAGGTATACAATTTAAGGCTTTTCGTACCTACCTGGCAGCCAGTCATTTATCATAACATCATATTCGATAATAATAAGTATAATATTATCTACTTCGTATGGGAGTAATGGGAGACTTTGTATATACTACGCAGTCACGAATATCAAATGGCTAAAGTAGCCATTCATACTGTGTACCTTGATCAATAAAATCGTCACCCGTAACATAACCATGTGAGTTAGTGAATGAAGTATGAATGTTAGGATCTTATTACATTTAGATATTATGTGCCGGCCTACCCTTATGGGAAATTGATTGGCATAATATTATGTAGGCATTGGCATAATAATATTGGGTATAATTGAAGTAACTACTGTATAAAGTCATTGTTTAATTAATCATTATTTATAAAACTTATTTGTATTTATATAACTTGATCCATATATAAACATATTATCATCACCTGTCTAGGTAACAATAAAATAACAAGTGGTTTTCACAAATCACAAAATGGATATGTTTAATTATAATTAATATATTTGTGTGAATGAAAGCACATAAGTCTATATCTATATTAAGTCCTGATAAAGCTAATAATATATATTTTTTCAGACAACGGCTGCAGCAGCCTTAATAGGACACATCACCTGCACCATCTAGTGCCTGCTGACCTGCAGCGATAAGGCATTGAAAAGAAAAATAAACAAAGAATCACGTGGGACACTCAAATTTTCAATATTGACATTTCATATTAATAAATATTTACATATACTGCCTGGTGTGTTTTTATCCCATTTTCATAATTATTACTCACCGTCAGACGGTGGGTGTTTAATTCCTACCTTGTTATGGAACATGTAGGCTAGGTTCTAATCCTAGGTAGGATTGGAACCGTCATGTGAGTCGTTAAGTTATTAACAAGTAAATTTACTTAACTTTAAAGGAATTAAATGAATTACAAATAAGTACTGGAAAAAATGTTTTATTAACAATTATTATTGTTGTATTTATTTACACTTAATTAGTCAGTAGGTATAATGAGAAATAGTTTAGTATACTAAGATTTGTTTTTACAGTTCCATTTGGCCACATTTTGTTCATGAATGCTTTCTTATTCCTGATGAATTATTCTATTTACCTAATTCTAGTTCTAAAATATTTTTAATACAGTAAGCATTTCTTTTTCATTATCATCTCTTTCACTTAGCAGTCTTTAGCATTGGTTTTTATGTTTGCAAATCCGAGTACCTACCTACCAACCAAAGCTTAGTAATTTTGCCAAAATCTCATATTATCTTGTCTTCAACAGCAGTTTGCACTACCTACAGATCACTTGCTTGTAAGTAATTCACTAATTATGCCAAACACTGCTAAGTTTTTGGCATTGTTTTGGCATTATTTTGTTTGGGTAACCAACAGCTTATTAGTAATACATTAACAATACAGTATAGATAGGATCAAAGCCAGTAACAGGATATAAATCAGTTATCAATGTTTTATATCGGGAGACAACAAATAATGTCGGGAATGTCTTCTATTGCCTTCAATTACTGTATACGCCTCTCCTAGGTATATTCGTGTTGTGCGGCCAACAATAATCGCAAAGCACCTAAACTCTATTGTACTCTAAACAAGAATATCAGCTGATTAATAAATATCCGCCATATTGTTCGATATCGGAGTTAAAAGCACCTCTTTAGACTTCGTTATCTTGAAAACAATAACGTATAAGATAGCGTTCGACAAAATGTCAAAATGTGTAAGTTGGGTAGCCATTTCATATAACATTATCGTCAATTGGAAAGCGTAAAAGTTTACTGTTATCGTCTTAGACAAAAATGTACAGTTGGGTAGCACTACAAATATCGATTACGACTAAGGACGTCATTAGTCGTACGCAAAAGTCAATTCCATACATTTTTAAATAGCGTACTTCGATAACGACAAACGTAAAAGCATGTTGGGTAAGCCCCCAGTGTTCCCAAAGGATACTGTAATTATGTACTATTTGTGTTTAGTTAAAAATTCATAGTCTGAACAAACAAAAATATTGATTCTCAAAGTGTAGACACATGTACTCTTATCTATAGCCATAAAATTATAATATTTATACGAGTATTTACCGATATCGTACCTGGATTTTATGTGCAGTTATATTTGCACTACTTAAAACGACCCATATATTAAGGTTCATACATTCTTATTGAAGCTACTTCACTTACATAATAATATTCCTCCACGGCCCAATGATTTTAGCGGCTTAACTGGGTTCCTGGGTTCGATCAGGAATAACATTGAATGTTGTTTTCGAGTGTTAGCTAGGACAAGTAGCAAGGCTATAATTTGTATCTTCTTCTTTTTCTTTTCATATATAAAAATGAATTGCTGTTCGTTAGTCTCGCTAAAACTCGAGAACGGCTGAACTGATTTGGCTATTTTTAGTCTTGAAATATTCGTGGAAGTCCAGGGAAGGTTTAAAGGTTTAGTACTAAACGAAATGGGCACGGGTCAGTTAGTATCTATTATAAAAATTATTATACTTTTGTCATTTTGTTACAGTTTTGAAATTTGTAAAGAGCAATTTTTCGTCTTTTTGTTAAAATATGGACCTATGTGTGTTTCTTACACCGGTATTTCACCGGGCTAGTTCCCGAAGGTGATAGGCATCACATAGTATATCACATCACGACGTTCAGAAAATATTTTTGTAAAAAAAATGTTTTGATTTGATTTGTAAATCTCAAAGTTACAATTTCGCATCACCCCATATATGCGTGATCACAGATACGCATTCAATTTGAAATTTATTAACAAACAAAGACAGATGTATCATACAGCTGCGGATCTGCGACCGGACTAGTTAGTTACTTGGAATTATGTTCGAAGCCTTATCGAAACAAGCGGTAAGGGCGCAATAAAATATAATTATTTACAGGAAACCAATCCGTTTTGTATGCCACTGTGATTTGTTATAGTTTTGCAACGATTTCCAGATTTCTATTTCTAGGCATTTTGTAATGTACACCTACTGAATGAGATCATGGTGTCTATTTTAAACCCCGCCAAGGGTTTAAAATACTGCTGATACTATGTTAAGGTGTTCCTTAATATGTTTATTAAAACTGAAATAAGAATATGTTTAAGATAGTAAGAGATAATATATTTTTATGTTCCTATATTCCATAACTTTTTATGTAACACTATAAAACAACTGCTAATACAAACAAGCAATAATTCTCTGAAAAAGGCGGTAAGACAGGAAATCAAAAAAGTTCGAACTAATACGTTACGTCATTAGCGGAATTGCATTAAACCATAAAGACGACCATCAAACCGGTGCTAATTCGAAAAAGATACCATTAGGTAAACAAAAAAGAGAGAAAAAAAAAACATAAAAAATATCAATTGACATGTGGTTTATAGGGGAAGATTCGCTAATTCGAGATAATTTAGGGATGTGTGAATGGGGTTTTTTTAGTAGGTTCGTTGTTCAACTTTTTATCTCTTGTCATGAAACAAAGAAATATTTCTATGAGATTAGACAACGAACAATATCGAACCGATAACGAATTTAGAAAATATTAAAATATACAGTGTGTTAAAAGAGCAGTCAATATAACTTTGAGATACGATTATACTACCTTTCCTTATTTCGGAAATGTATTTTTTTATATTTTTTGCTCTCAAAAATTAAAAATTTTTTTTTTTTCTTTTTACCATTTCTTATTTTTGTGTCGCAATAATAAAGCAAAAAAAAAATTTTTTTTTAAATTTGTAAAAAAAAACATTTCTAGAATTTCTAGAAGGTAGTATAATCATATCCCAAAGTTATAGTGACTACTCTTTTTACACCCGTTATATGAGCCACATGGATTACCTATTTAACACCATACGTTATTAATTATTTTTTAAATCGCTATTTTTTATATTGCTACATTATTTAAGTATCTAGAGTCAAACACCCACCCCATAGAGGTACCTCGCGTGTATATGAATGGCACTCACCGTATTGACACGGTGAACATGATATTGTGTAGCTAAAAATCTCTTCATGAATAATGATCTATAGATCTATAAATTAATATCATGGGAATAGAAAGCCGTAGGGCGCTTGAGCGTGAAGAGTTAAGTTACTATCTCGAGAATATCGGATGACAAATATCTATTTTTGTAAAAGTACCACGTCACTTAAATGCATATTCGTTATTATTATGTAGTATTATATAAAGAAATAATGAATTACTATTAAAAAAAAATAAAAAATACTTAACATATTACCTATAATAAGTTTGATGTAATGGTTTTTAAATTGGAACTTTAATTAATATAAGAGTTCATTTGCCTTTTACATAAAAAGTGTAAATGTGTGTGTAAGCGTATTACACATTAGTGTAAGTAATAATCTAAAGTAGTGTGAGTGTTGTTGTCTTTTAAAGCAATATTTTTTATGCATTGTTTTACACAATATTAGCTTTCTTGCTACTCTACATGAAATTTAATTAATTTATTAAAAAAATCATATTCTTTTACTTCTTATATTAATAATGGGGAAAATAAATTATGTACTTAATTTTAAGACATTCTAATGCGTCCAAATCAATCGGTGCGATGACTGAGCTATTGTAACTTTACCATCAGCATACCAACTTGCTGATTGCAGAAAAAAAAAAAAAGATAAAAAATTATTTTATAGTTCTGTTGTAATTGTCGAAAAAGCATAGAAGCAAACTAAGGATATCTAAATTGTCGTAAAGCAGAGCGAATAAAAGCACATTTAGTATTTTTTTTTAACAAAAATCCGTATCCGATTGTCGCAATTCTAATAACTGTGGGAACACAAAATACATTATATATGCGTAAATGGTATTTACTAATATTTGGACATCCGTTGACTCTATCAATTTGGAAGAGACTAGGAAGAGCAACCGGCATTTAACGGTTTAAATGTTTTGTTGCTACAATTAACTTTATATATTTTGTGAATTTATAAATTGATAGTGTCTACACAAAATTTAAAAAATAGCACTTAAGCGAAGCTGAAAATAATTAACTAGATCGTTTTTCGGTTAATTTTTAAGAATACAGGAAGAATCATTAACCTATAGGAACAACCTCACAGCTTGCGTGAGAAAAAATCTACCTGACCACATGAGAAAGAGGAAGTCTGCTACCAAACAGGCTTAACATAGTTCACACATTAATTCAAAAGTATTGCTCATATTGGCCGCACGAAACCTGTCCAAAAGTTTACAACCATTATGCAAATTCAGAGGATGTCCGCTCGCATGTCTAGAGAAATGATTCCCAAACATGAGAATAAAAAATACAACCGATCTCACGTTTTAGAAACACGGAAAGGATGTATATAAACTCTAGGAAGAAAAATCGATCAACGAAAATGTAATTAATGATTTTCTTTTTGAAGGTGATGTTTAAATGATCATTATATTGTAGCTATTTATATCGTTTAATGCCAATTACATTTTTTTTTCTCACATTCTTTTCAATGAATAGTAATGACACCTAATACATATGTTTTTTACTTAGATGCATAATTTGTAAAATATAATATTAGCACTCAAATAAAATAATTTCTCACCGGTTAATATAAACTTGTAAGAGATTCTGTTCACATATATTTATTATCTTTGTAATAAAAATCTACAATTCAAATATTTATAGTCTCAAAACTAGTTCATTCTTCTCATATGCTTTATTTATTAATGTATGGGAATAATATTAATATCAAACTGATGGTTATATTTTAAATTTAAAAATTATGAAACGAATGTTTAAAGTAATCACCATCTGATAGTTGACGGCAGTCAATACATCAAACATTATAATTTTATACTCGATCAATCACAATTGCAACGTAATCGTGATATTTCAAATCCAACGCTGTTTATGTTTATCATTTACACATATCATTCCTTATAACATCAGCGATGGAAACGTAACACATTAAACATACGTCAATTGATGCATGACCGGTAAGTCTAATAAAAATTGTCGTGACTTCTGCTCGATGGGTAATAGTAAATGTTAGAACGGTGATTTGTTGTTAGAATTAAGAGCATGGTTCAAATAGTCTCACTTGGTCATGTGGGGTCAAATGCATTAGCCACCTAGCGGGCCATACACTTTTTTAAATCAAAAACAATTTAACCAGCCTAACGACTTGTTAAGTATTGGGAACCTTAAGGGCGTGTCTTACAAAGCAATGTTAAAGTTAATCCTTCGTTAAATATCATGTTGTTCCTGTCGTAATTCTTATCAACGAATGAGAAGGCATGGTATTTTAACGAAGGATTAACTTTAACATTGCTTGGTGAAACACGCTTTAAGTCCCGATTTTACCAACGCATGTAAGTGTTAACGGCTTGTTAAAATACCATGCCTTGTCATTCATTGATAGGAATTATGAGAGGAACAACATGACATTTAACGAAAGAATGAACTTTATCATTGCTTGGTGAAACACGCCCTTAATATATGCTTGCTATAATATCTATAATCAGAAGCTTATATAATAAGCGTGTAATGTACATTGTAAAATGTGGTTATAATATTTTTTTTACATTTTTAACAGTTCCATGCGAGGTGTTTGTGTTAGGAAAACATTTATGTTGCTAACTACAAAGGATTAGCAGTGGTGTGATATTATTTCATCATTCGCCTTGAAATGAATACAATAATGAAACAATACAAGGGTGAAATATGAGAAATGTTGTGTTTGCGGTAAAGTACTGGAGGTCGCGCGACCGTGGCTAAGGATGTTTTCATGGTCTAGGTCGCATTTACTCTACAATTCAGAAGGCTCAATCTAATTTAAAAAAAAATTTAATAAAAAAAAAATCGGGTTATGATATTTAACGATAATATAATCGAATAAGATATTACGATTACTTCTCGGAACAGAAATGTATGCTCTTTCTATAAAGTATTCATTCACCTCCTAGCATAATATTTTATATTTTTTAAATCTTAAGTCAATAACTAGAGTGCCAAAGACAAGGTGCTTTACCCTACATAACTCGAAGTTCGTGACGCTCGCCGGTAACACAACCCGCGCACTAACTACCGGGAGTAATTCACTTACAGTCATGATAAAACTACCATTGAATTTATGATAACTATTAAGATAAATTGAAGCGCAGGAACGGCTATTTCATTTATTTTGGTCTTCATGTTCGATAGCTTTGCACACACGTAATATTAAATAAAAGTAGCTTGGTTATAACATAAAATGCTATCAGCATCTTTATTCTTTTGCGCATCTAATACTAATCATTGTACTGCTAATTTGTAGTAAGTTTTAAATATTTTTTTTTCAACCTAATCACATATAAATGACTGGTAAGTTCTCGATAAATAAACATTAACCAATTTAAACCCATACTTACTAAAGGACATCGGTGTGGTATTGAAATGTATTTCCATTTAAGGCTTTAACATGGAACCTTCTTTCTTGAGCGTGTGAAAGCTATGTTACTTAAAAGGAATCCGCCGGTTGCAACAAGTGATTTGCCCCAAGTTTTGCGAACTAAACTAGCAGCATCATTATCAACTGATTGTGCGACAAGAAAGATGATTTAAAAAAATGTTTTTTTTTATATTTAAAATAACTTATGCGCTTTCAAGAAAGCCTGCAATTCGAAATCGGTTTAGGGACACATTAGTCATTTTAATATTTGAGGAAATTTCCATAAAACAAAACAATTTTTCCTTATTGATGTATTCGACTAATATTGCAGTGATATTAAATATGATTAAAATATAATAATTAGTATGATAATGTAATTAGTCTGATTATGATCTTTTACGCATCATTTTTTGATAAACTAGGTATGCAAATGCAGGTATATCTGTATATATACAAATAAGTAAAGTCGATTAGACCTTTTAAGGGGTTGAAGGGCTTAAACTATAGGTCACAGACTGACTTTCATAAAAAAATGCTATAGAGCTAGAAATAGAAATAGTTGACAAAGTTGTCAAGTTTTTACAACACATTGCACATGTTGGTAATGTGAAACACATTGTAGAATTATTTTCATAACAAACGGTATTTTAATCATAGGTATTATATAATATCTTAACTAGAATATAGTCAGGATATTTTACATACATGCTTGACCATATAAAATTTAAAAGTGCCAAACTCTCCTCCGTTCGCCTGATTTTCATGAAACTGGGCAATAAATATACCGAGGAAGTAGTAATAATTTGTTGTATAAGTATATTATAATAATTTTAGATGTTGTTGATCCCCAATTTCACGCGCAGATAAAAATACAATACAGGTGTTCCTGATATTGTATATTGTTATCTTTGTAGATGATACACAATCAGAGAACATCAAGACGACAGTGACTCATAATACTAATTGAATATTAGTAATTACTGAAACACGTATAATACAAAAATATGATAAAAATGAATAGCAAGTAATGAAAATATTAAACGTGGTAAAAACGTGAAATTGATAAACCCATAGTTTATAAAGAATTCATAAACGTTAAAAAATACATTTAGAAAACTTTTCAATGCTTTGATTTAATCAGGGTTTAACCATTGATTAATTTCGTTAATTATTTATCAATAAGCAAATGGAAACTGACTTAAATAACTATTTAGTTTATCACTAGGTTTCCGTTGAGTTATCTCATTGATTCCATATCATTGTTATTTGTTGGTTCCCATTAATGTTGCATTCAAAGTATTTGACCAAATCGGTAGCTTAATCGCTTGTTAATTTGTTATGCTGAGACCAAAACGTGCCGCTTCCAACAATTTATAGCTTCATCTACGTCAGCCCGTTTGTAACATAACCCTTTTAGTGAGAAACATCACTGTTTGAATTTACCCGAAACATAAGTATTACATAATTATGTACAAGATTTAAGTAGGTTGTTTTATCCGTTAAGTGGATTAAAATGTGTGAATTAAAAAAATATTATTAATTTATAATAGTACGATAATTATAATCAAAATCTGCGAGAACTTAAAGATCAATAGTAGATCACATCAATAACATGTGAATATCTAGTAATAATTAATGTATTACAAATTCCACATTTTACATTAAATTCATTAAACAGCCAATTATGACAGAATCACCTACGTTCAAAGTAGAACTGAACTTCAAGCAAAGTTAGATCTTCCCGCTACTACTTATTGACAGCGTGAAAGACATAATAAACACCAATGGCGAGATAAACGTATACCGTGAGGCGTAATTATAAATTTAATGTACGAACGTGTATGAGCAACTTTAGTAGATTTGCTTATTAATAAGCCCGACAAAGAATCTGTATCGTCTAACGGGAAATCCGGAATGCTAATACCGTCTGTACTTATACCTATTTATCTTAAAACACAAGTAACTAGCGCACGTTATAATTCGATAGATAATCTTTATGTACTCTTAATTATAACTGGTTTGATATGAATTGAAATTGATTACAAGTGATTAATATAGACGTCAAAATGTAATATATGGATATTGCGTAGCTTTACATTGAATGAAGATTAGAAACATTGTAAGTAGTTAGACTCAATAAATAGTTGGTACACAGAGTGCAAAAGTTAATGTAGTTGTCAGACAGAATAGTTACTTGTGTGATCTCACCTTAAAGTGTAGCGAACATCACCACAGTATGTTATGATTACCACGATGCTATAAAAATTCATTGCAGTTCTTAATGCAATAAAGTAGGTTTTTAATTTTAAGAGATTAAACCAAATTTTCATAAAACAAAAATGGAGCCTTTGCTGAAATATATCAGCAATCTAAGCAATTAATTGCACATTCAATACCTATTGACGCGAAGCTATTAGATATTTGCTAATGATGATGACTCATAAAATAAGTAAATTAACCTATGGCTCGTTCGATATTGATTTATATGACAGCAAACTTCAATCCCTGTAACGGTAAGATCGATGTGTTCACGATTCACTGCCTCCTCTTCCAAGGCGATTTCTTTAGCGACATCACTTATAAACCTGTAATGTATATCAAACTGGGTGATTCTCTCGTGTCGTATAATTGATCAGACGTGGCGAATAAATTACTCGTTTTTTAATCTGTCTCAACATGCTCACTTCGTGTAGGCATTAACACTGCACTATAAAGTTTTTAATTGAATTCCTTAGACATTACACTCTCATTTGCTACGTTTATGTAATTAGTAGTGCTTAGTTTTTCTGGATGATCTGTTGAGGTCAATTTTTAAATAAATAAATAACAACTGATATTATATGTGGCATTCTATTTTTAGTATATTAGCTGTATTAATTTTAATATCAGTTCTTTTTGAGTGAACTTTAACCTTCCATTTGGTTTGTAAAATAAATTTCTTTTTATATCCCATTGCCAATCGTAATGAAGCTCGTAAGGTTTACCTTAGGATTAAGGATAAATAAATGCTCTCCTGTTTCCTGGTATTGAAACATAAACGACTGCGATTTTCTTTGTAATTTACAGTTTTATTAGTTTTTTGCTTTAATCCTAGAGTTGCAATTGTTATTATTATTACGAGATTTTAACAATTATCACAAAAAGGATTTTAAATGGCGACTAATCCGATATTTTTTTAATTGTTAGCACAATATTTAGATCTTAATTTAAAACTACTGCAGTATTTTTTGACGATTGTAATATTAAATTACCGTGTACTCATTTTCAAAACCGTAGGTACATGAAGTACCGAACAATCTTTGCTTATTAAATTAAACCACTATAGATATTCGAAATGTTTGCTTTATTGTTATTATTCACTTTTTTATTTATTATGGTATGTTTTATAATACATAATAGCGTGCGTGCGAACGAGAGTTTAGCTCCGCGTGATGTATCGGCTACCGCATCCCAACTACCAATTATGAAATAATTACAAAGCTTATGGTTCTGGGCCCCTATGTTTACAACAAATTTCTTTTTAATTGCCAACGATTCCGTTTTATTTATTTCTATAATGGAATATTAAGTGAAAGGAGGTTTTGAAATACAGTAGTTTGAAACAGTAGTATAAGTTGTTAGTAGTCATAATTTTCGTACGCTAGTTTCTCTATTATATTTTATACATGTTGGTACGTCCTCTTTTTAGTTACAAAATGTTCTGTAACTTATAAAATTATTGTATTAGTAATTAATACAATCAAATTTTCTATATTTATAATAATTTTCTTATATTATTAATATTCAAACGACAGTAACATAATAAATTTTTTAAAATAGCTGCATACACCTATAATTGACAATTGTGTTAGTATTAAGCAAAATTGTAATAGATTTTTTACTATGCATGTTATCACAATATCTTTTCAAAAAAAAAATTCATACACTATATTCAATGTCGATCGTTATTTTAAATACCTATCAAAATATTTGCATAAAAACTTAAGAAGCCACAAGATATAATGATAGTAATACAAAATACTCCACATGTTGTCGGCTAAACCGTTCTTTAAAGCCTTTATAAAACTGCCTCCCGAAATGCAACTGGTCGAGGCCTGCCCTGTTATTTGGCGCAATTATTACGTCGCAAAGGAATCTGGAATCAAAAAGCAATAGACCTGAGCCCTTGATTAAAATTGTAACGCGCTGATTGTGAAATATCCCTTCGCGAAGTTCCTTTTGTATTTTTTCCAATGCCAGAGGCTCTCATATTTCCTTTGCGGCCGATTCTTCTAATTAAATAGCCGGTGATGCGAGTTTAATTGAGATTTTTTCTTATTTTTCATTAATTAATATTATAATGATTTATTATATTAGTTTTCTTGCCTTTTAAACCTGTTTCACCTACGAAATATTGGTGACGGATTTTTTTTTATTCTTAAATTGTATCATTTAAGAAAAATATTACTTTAGACTTTTAAAATATTAATACTATACCCCAATTGCACATCGACTTAAGTCTCTTATGAGTAGATCATAAGTCACGAGCGGAACGGAATTCGGGACAAAACAATTTGTAACAATTTTACGCCTAAACCTGTTAATGGTCGGTAGGAGAACTACCACAGTGAGCACCGCCATTAGTGATGGGTCATCATCAAGTTTGGTTATAGGTGTAAGTAATGTAGAAAAAAAATATTGTAATGTTCTCTAGTGAATGCTGTAGATGGTGGGCGATTTACTGTGTCAAAAAAACTTAACAAAGTAAAAAAAACAGGTACTATAACTTTGCGATATTGATACACTGTCGTTGCTCATTCATGAAATGTTTAGTGATGTCGGTATTATGCGGGTTTCACACAACAGAGAAACACATAATAGATTTAAAAGTTTATTGTTCGCACAAACACACTGTCCAAGATATCAATAATAATAATAAAATTAATCACACTTATCAATCATGTGAAAATGTCGTGGATCTGATTATTTGTCATTATTATGTCCAAATCACACATTTGATAAAATTATTTCTTTTAATACTTTACTTCGAAGAATCCAAAAATTACATAAAATTTTAGTATATTAATTATGTTATCTAGGTATTACTCGAAAAAATAAAAAATTGGATTCTACGAAGTAAAGTATTAAAAGAAATAATTTTATCAAAATATGTGTTGAATTATATTTATATATAATCATTTTTGTTTGTTCTTTTATAGTGTTGTCCCTTGTTTTTTGTATGTTATCGATTATTTCCATCGATACTTTAATACTGTTTAGTTACGAATAATTTTATCATTGTATTATTATACAATTACGTGTGTGCGTTACTGGTCACGGTGGGAGGTTTTCCACGGTCCAGTATACCACGTGGAGGGGTGGGCGTCGAGGCGTATAACTCGATTATCATACACCTGTTTTCTGCACTTGTCTGCAGCACTTGATGATGGTTCAGCGGTTTAATTAGGTTTGGTTAAACTTACATCGGAAGTCCCACATAACGCTAGGGGACCCTCCCTAGCGGTATGTGGGGTATGTTAGACGTCTAAAAAAAAGTTTAACTTACATGAAAGTGTAACTTAACATTAGTAATTAAAATAAAAAATAGAATGATTTCCCTTGCACTTAGTGGTAAAGATTTTTTTCCGACCGATAAAGTAAAAAAATATCAAAATAAAATATTAGTATTTCGACATAACCTTCAGCAATAATATCGTACATTATTTAAGTGCTATCTAACAGCGTTTTCACTACACAACTAACAGATTTTCTTACTGACCACAATTTTGTCACTAATTTCTTAGCAGCAGACTTATCTATCACGTTATGTATTATTATAATAGAAATAGATAACTTTTTTAACGCAAATTGCGTTAATATGATAAATAACAGTGTCAATGCTAATTCTACTAATAGTTTTATTGCCTGTTTTGTAAAACATGGCATTATCGCGTTTATACGGTAATTGCGTGCAATACCGACCGTGACGAAGGTAAATATAATAATATTACAAGCGTCGAGTGATGTGCAGTACTATTCATATCGGTAAAATGTATCGATAAAAAAAAGATAACTTAAATCTTATATTATACCTATATAAAAAAAAATCGCTGTTCGTTAGTCTCGCTATAACTCGAGAACGGCTGAACCGATTTAGCTATTTTTGTTCTTGAAATATTTATGGAAGTCCAGGGAATGTTTTTTATATTTTTTATGCACAACGAAGTGGGCACGGATCAGCTAGTTATTATGATATATATTACTCATGAAGTTTTCGTTGCTTAAATTAACAAAGGAATTTTCGAGTAGTCGTATAAATTCTTGATTTAAGTTTACAAAATATTTGAGGCCAATTAAGGTTAACTTAAATTTAAATTGAATTTCCACGATTATTAAATTATTAAAAAACTTGAATATAACAAAAATAAACTAAATAAATTTTAACAGTATGTGTGTTACGATTGTTATTATGTTAACTATTTCTTTTTGTAATTAAACAATAATAAAAGATGCTTTTTCCTTTATGTTAAAAATATTATGCTTTGAATATTTTTATTAGTGTTATATTGGGGCGGTATCTACCAACTAAAAACTATTACTCTAATAAAATGATATTACACAAATAAGAAAACAAAACTGATACAAATTACAAAATTTATTTATTTTTTCTATACGTATATGTATATCCTTTTTTTATAAAAAAATAATACACGTTCAAAATTAAAGTTCAAGCTATGTAATTTTAAAATATCGATAAGTAGTGGCACACCTCTACATTAGACACGCTTCGGTATACCACGTGCTTTACCTGTGCTTTACCGTGGGGTGGGCAGCAGAGCAGATAATCACATTATCATCAACAAAACCAAGTTATACACAAAGACCCCCCTTTCACAGGTGTAAACATTAATTTTAAAACAACTTAGAGTGATACAACACATTAATGTAGATCAAACACCGTTAAATTTATGTACTGTTTGGTAAAATTAATAACAAAAACATCCAGCGCGTGATTTACTGCTCCTGTAAAGAATGATGTAATTTAGACAGAAAAAACTGGCATGAATGTATTTAGAAGTTTAGCTCTGATAATTAATTGAACTCACACATTTATCTAAAACAAAACGTTAAAAAAAAACAGTGCGAGGTCCATGACCTTCGTAGCACTTCTTTCTAAGCTTCATGCATACTAGTATTATTTCTTGTTTTACATACTAAAGCAGCAAATCCTTCATAAAATTATGCACAAACTTTCTGTTATTGATTATTATCGATCAATAGTTACAACAAATTCTACACCATCCTATTTTTACTTAGAAGAGAAAATATACTTTCTAAGTTTATATCTGTTCAGACCGCATTTAGCTGTAAATTGTATGAAGTTGTCTTATGCAAACATTAACCTCTACTGCCCTAATACTGTAACAATACTCATTATATTATCTAGTAGTCCCCTATAATCATATTATCGGAACCGCGTCCCGCTTTCGTCCTACATGTAACACGTCCGCCGATGTTTACACACTATCATTTGACCGCAGCGCTTGTCAATTGGTACACAATCATTGCAACCGGTAGGTTCGCGAAATGAGCTGCAATTTAAGCCATGACTGCGCCACTTGGACGCCCTGCAGACATGCTGGTGTGAGTCACAAGCTGAAGCGATCAAATCAACTAAAATAGTTTTATGAATCACATCGCACTGATATTATTGAAACGGAAGTTTGACAGTGTCTTTATTACTTCTTTACGCTGATATACCAATCTAATAAAATTTGGAGTGAAGGAATCTGACATCATAGATAACACATAAGCTACATTTTATCCTAAAAAGGATAAGATTCTTGTGTAAAACTGTATTAGTATAATGTAGATGTATATTTTTAAGACAACCAATTTTACTTCAGGATATCTTGCTTAAGACCTGGATTAGTTTCTTTAAAAGCCAGAATAATTAAAAACTCTCTACAATTAAAGACTGACAAATGATACTTAAATGACTTACCTTTTTCTGAACCTAATGCTTATTTTAAAGAAGAAACATTTTATGATACTTAATAATTTATACTTTATAAAAGATAAAATTGTAAAACATAGCAAATTCTGTAAAAAAGCCAAACCAAATCCTCTTATCTTGTACCACAAGCAAACTACAGACGATGTGTCCAGTTGCAGTAATGTTCTATTATTACTGTTTACCCCCGGCCTTCACGACTTGGATTTCTCTCCACATTTGATGCCGGACACGTGCTGGATAACAATAGGTTTGGTAATTGTTTTACAATAACGTTCAATAATAATAAAAGTTAATATAATAATTATTATTCATCATGAAATATTATACTGGGTGTCCCGGAGAACTTTGTATCTTAATTAAGTTGAACACCTCTAATTTTGAAACCTTAAACATTCTCGAATCTTCTGGAATTAAAAAAAGACTTTAGTAGTAAGACTTCAGACACAAGAATTTTAAATTTAAATTTGACACATTCACAGAAAATTAATTTAAATAAAGAAATTACTATTCAATATACACATCAATGTTTACAAGCCGTAAAGTAACTGAAAATAATATTAAAATTGTAAACATAAAAATTAAATCTCCCAGATCGTCTCTACTAGCTCCTACAAGGCTCAGAGTTTCTTCACTATGCTCTTTGTGACACATAATAAAATGTCTCGGCTCTCAGATCACTTTTTACGCGACTTCGGCGAAGCCAAAAGGAAGGGTAATGATGTTGGTAGTATATGTTCCAGTATAAATCCTGTTAACATCTTTACTATTGTAAGAAACTTTATAATACTTTATTTTAATATTTAGTTATCTAAATTACTAAGATTTATATATTAGTCAGAATATTGTATCGCGTTTTATATCGTCAAAATTTTGAACACCTAAAAAACCAGACTTCCATTATTCAAATTCTAAGCCGTAAAATTAACAAGACGCATGTACATTCTTTTAAAATAACAGCGCGTGCGCACAAAGCGGGCGCAATTTGGTGGAAGTGCGGCAAATAACCGCCGCGGGCCCGCAATCAACCACCGGGTTTCCACCGGCACTGGCACGCAACCTGGCGCGACTTGGCATATGGTTGCGTATGCCATTAACTGTCTACTACAATTCTATTAATACTGGATAATCATCATTATCAACCTATGGCCGTCCACTTCTGTACGTGGCGTACTTTTCCTAATTAACGCTACTTTGTCATTGTCTTTCAAGTGGCTTTTTTATGATCAGACGAGACGAGAGAATATTTTTAATATAAAGAATCATGAGGGATAGTTCCCAGTCTTACTGCAAACATTATAATAATAAAACCCATAGGTACAACATAATATAACAATAATACGTGTTAGATTTTGCACAAATTTTGTCAAAACTTATACAAATCTCGTTCTGAAAAGCCTCTTTTTTTAAGCCTGATTAACTGAAGTTTGACAATCAAAAATACATCAAAGTAAAGCAAGATTTTCTTTTTCATTTCCTTCACAACAATGGAAACGATTCTGTACCACCAAAACGGCATGTATAGCATTAATGGCGGCCCGAGGCCCGGACGTCAATTTTGGCTTCTGTTTAAGAAAGCGATCATAAAATTGTACGTCACTCCATTTCGATTCCATATTATAATAGAAATGTATACAACAAAATAAAAATTAACTTAAGTACTAAATAGGAAAAAAGTAAGTGATATTTAAATTAGATGTATTATAGCCGCCCGCACTGAGTTCTGTTTACAATAGGTGTGTTTCAGTTGCAAGGAATTAACGTTATTAACGATATTTTCATTCACAAACCTATTTCATACGCATTAAAATTAGATTTCTTAATCTTAAAATAAGAATATTTTTCATGTTTAGCTACAAGTGCCAGGTCTCAATATAACGTAGGTATGTATTGAACATCTTTTGTACCACTTTTTTGTAAATAAATAATTGAATGATTGAAATTTCGTTACTAACGTAATTTCCTTGCAACTGGAACAAACCTTATATGACATTGAATCGGAAGAGAGTATCTCCCAGACTGCACCCTATATCACAGTTAAAATCAAAGAAGCATAATAGATACTTGATATCGCTCGCTACTTTGTGCGTGCCAAAATACACTAGTTGAAGTACAGTACATTTGCCCTCGTAATGTTTAAAATTATAAAACAATTAGAGACGTACTCTATATTATACGACCCCAAGGAGCGAAAATGGGAGCTTGGCCTATTCTAACTAGGGCCTTATGATGCTAATACTGTGATTATAAAGTCTAATAACAAATCAAATTTATCTGTCACAGTATTTTTTTATCCTTGACGAATAAGGGTGGTCCACTCCAAATGTAGGCTAGCCGAGTCAGCTAGTAATTATACTATTGTTATGGACCTTGTAAAGCTCAAAACTCCGTCCATGCTAGTCATGAATTACTTAGCAGTCAATAAACCTTGGTAATGCTCATGTAATGGTCACTAAATGATTTCTGTTGTAGCCATCCGATTATTACCGGCTTTTCAGAGAACTCCAACGGTTGGACGCCTCTGGCCAGCTCCCGTATCATTATACCGTGATAGCCAGAAGTTGAATATCTTTGGCTGTTTCTTTGAATATTCATCAATAATAGGCACTGATTGCGGCTGTAATGAATTTCAAGAAAACTATTAAATTCTTTCCCATACTTTATACTCAGAATTGGTAGATAATGGTTAGATTGGGTTGGTGCATACTCAATACTCAATCATAGAGACGTTTTAAAATTATTACTCACGGATAAACTAAGCAATAATAATGCGTGTGAAATCTTCTTCTAAAACTTTTATAATTTAGAGTTGTTTTTATTACGTGTCATTACAGGTTACACATAATTAATTAAAATATTAGCATATTTATTGACATCGAATCATCTAAACTATAACAATATCAACTTTTCCTATAGTTTCTGTACTTTTACGGTCGGTTTCCAATAACCTATCTATTTTTGTCTAAATGTTGCTGATAGATTAAATTAGAAAAACGTTTACTTTTGAGAGTAACTAAAAGCCATAGAGAGTTAGGTTATTATAGAAACCCCAAAGCCTCAAAATCAAATAAAATCCATAGTCATTCATATGATAGACTAGACATAATATACGAAGAATATATTAATTAATCTACTAAAGCTACTGAGGAACTCTGGGAATTATCCAAATGAAAAGGATACATAATATTAAAATCAGTTTAATTAATGCAACCTAATACTTCCTCTCGACGGTACGAATCTTATATCTTATCCATTAATTGGCATCGCAAATTGAATTTTGCGGCCCGCTTGCGTTCCGTTCGCTCATATTTGTTGTAATTTTCACGTCATTATGCATAGCACCATCTGGCGGTCACTTGAAAGACTGGCCATAGAGTACCTCGTGAGCAGATAGAGTATTCTACAGCTAATATAACATTTCAGTCATTAGATTAAAAAAATAAGAAAAACAGACTTGCATTGACCATTGTTATTAACAGTAATAATTTCTCGACAAAATATGATTCCAAGAGAGATTATTTGAGGTTAAAGTTTGGTATCATCTCAAATCTGCATATTATCTATACGAATATTATAAAGCGGAAGAGTTTGTTTGTTTGTTTGTTTGTTTAAACGAGCTAATCTCAGAAACTACGGGTTCAATTTGGAAAATTATTTCTAGTTGGATAGCTAATTTATAGAGAAAGGTTTTAGGCTATATATTATTACGAGAAATGTTGCGAAAACGGGGAAAATTATTCACATTTGGGGACTTTCGTTGCGTAGCGCACGCTAAAAACTCACTCAAAAATAACGCGCACGAAGTCGCGCACAGATAGTGTTATAACCATCCTAAATTTCAGTTTATGTAATTATTTTGTTTCATTCATATAAAATTTTGTTGTTCATATTAATAAATTATATTTCAGTCAAAAACAGATATGGTACAAAATGTAAGGATCAATTTAACGTTCGTCAGAATCGACAAGAATCGAATACGGATACTTCAAGCTTTTCAATCACACGTCATTTAGCAATAGCGAAGTTCTCGTTAGCCCTTTGAGACGACTGTAAACAATCTTTGAACGGCCCCATTAGATAAATGTAAGCAATTTTCATCTTCGATAAGGCAGTTATGCATATTGCACTTAAGATATTTACATGGAGACTGTGCATCGGCTATTATATTTAATTGAATTTGAATATGCACAATAAAGCTCTAGATAGCTTTCAATTTACGGCCTTATGGAAATTCATATTAAATTTCCTGTTCGAATTCAACTTTAATTATATTCAGATTAACCGGTGCTAGTTAAATTTATGGTTTCATTATGAACGAACAGTTTTTAATTTGTTTATGTTTATAAATATCGTTGGTACGTGATTTGTGATAATGTTAGCCTGTTCATAAATTTTGTGATATTTAAAGTGGAAATTGCGAAATCATTTTTATCTTAACCTCTACTATCATAGAAATTTAATAAAATTTTATCTAAAACATAAATAGTATTATATATATTAGATAGCACTATTTTGCAAGTAAATTTATTCTTATATCGGTTTAATTCTTTACAGATACGTCACAGATTCGGTCTGTTCGACGAGGTCTGCACGTCCGGCGGAGTGCAGGTGCGACATTGTAACTGGGTGCGGTTTTTGCGAGTGTCTGAAAATTATGGACCACAAGTAAGTATAAAATATTTCAACGGCACTTGGCTATACTCGGCCGTGGCATAATAGAAACAAAATAATAAAAGAAACGCTTTGTTTCGATATATCTCAAAGTTATCAAAATATACAGGCTAAAATATTATTGAGTGATTGACCTTAGGGTGTGTATGCCGTATATAGTTTAAAATGAAAGTACCAGCGTAGAAAAAGGTACTTTTTTTTAAATTATTGCACGGGAAAATTTATGATGTTGGGGCATTTCTTATACAAACAAAAGGTCTTTCAGCGCTGGTAATTTCACAGTATACTCTACATAGGAGGCACATACACATCCTAAAGTATAATCACTAATTTATTTTACATCTTGTATAGTGTATTTTTCGATATATACTTTTTCTGACTAAGTGACTGAAATCTAGTGTGAGAAGTCTTTTAAGTTTATCATTTCGATATGCTTCAACCAATAACAAACTAACTTCACTAAACTTTTGTTGTTATAAACAGCACCTACTTGTTGCCAGGTAAACCTAGTCTGTACAAAAGTAAAAGGGGAGCCAGTGTACGAGACTGTGAAGCCCGTGTCGCCGCACACGGAGCTGGTGGTCTACTACCTCCCGGAAAGACCGGAGGAACTGTTCTTTGTGAGGATGAGGAACAACCTCTATAGGCAAACTATGGACTCGATATTAGAGGGTGAGTGCTATTGATGATGATGGATTTGTTGATCATGATAATGTCCTGTAAATCAAATCAAATCAAATATTTTTATTCCAAGTAAATTTTACAAAAAAATGTTTTCTGAACGTCGTTTCTATATGATGCCTACCACAGGTTCGGGAACTAGCCCAGCAAGAAGAACCGGCGTAAGAAACTAGCATTTACCAAAAAGATGGAAAATTTCTCTTTAAAAAAAAAGTTTACATATAAATATGGCAATATTAAAAGTAAATAACATGAGAACATTCTATATATAAGTAGCCTTGTAGGGGGCTACTTTATTCCCAAAAAATAAAATCAATAGAACCTCAATGACGACTAGTTCATATATCTTAAACGTTATTAGAGTAGAAGCAATACATGGCAATAAATATAACAGTAGACAGTGTCGGCAACTCATAATTTTCGAAAACGGTTATTCCTAAATTCGAACAGATAAGATCATACATCTTAGTTAAGTATAGAGGAAATCATAACCATTAACTAGTTATAAATAGTCCAGTGAAAGTAGTTAATAATGTATTTACTCACACATTACACGCGTATTAATGATTTTATTGACGGCAATGAGCAAACGATGGGAAAGTGTTTTATTATGATGCTATCCGATTCATACGTACATCCCGGATTTCGTCGCACTATTCACACACTCCCAATTTCGTCTAGCCTTAAAAATAAATATTGATAAATAATAATTATTGAACTAAATGAGAGCAAATAACCAATTTGTTTGTTTGGTACTAATGTTAACGGTTCATTTTAACTTACTAAAATGTTGCTGTGTATTTTAAATAAGTAGGTAATGCTAAAAAATATAACTAAATACTAACTACTCGATATACTACTTGGGATTTATTATAATATTATTATTATGATGTAGCATTTGCGTATAAAATATTATATTAACATTTCACAAAGGTCATCCTAAATCCTACAACTAAATATTTTATAAATGTAAAAGTTTATGAGAAGCGAAAGATGTTTGTGAGAGTGCTCACGCAATAATAAGGGAGCCGAAGAGGGGATTTTTGTAGTAACTCAAGCGCATCAGATTAAGATATTATATGACGTATCCCACATGCCCCGGGTAATCAGACGTGATTATTAAAAAAAAAAATTGGTGGGGTTGCAAAAAGTTTAATAAGTACCTAAGTATAAAAAAATTGGATGAGCCACATTAAGGTTCAAGATGTTAAGTAGGTGTCAAAGAAGCTTCCACAGAAAGCTCTGATGATTTGAAAGTCAGTTAAGCTCATAGGAACTTATGTAAATGTTAAAAAGTAGGTAAATCACTTTATTTTAACAATTATTGTGTTTCTCAAATATTTTATATTCGACTCAGAATACTTTTCATATTCTTGTCGAATCTAAACATAAATAACCTATATTATTCAACTATTTCATATTATCAATTTTGTTATTTCAAAGTTTAAATAACAGTCTTATACTTTGAAAAAACTAAATTTTCCGCTCACTCCACCAATAAATTAAAAAACTTTCATATGTTTTTTCCTCCTATCATCTAAGCACCAAAACCCACTAGATCTCCACAAAGCTCGAGTAACTACACGTTTATCATTGTGGGCTCCCCTACTACAAAAAGTATTAAACGGATTGCAATAAACAAAAAATACTACTACGTATAGGCTCTATTAAAACATAGTCTACATTTTATCCCGAAAAAGTACCAACAGTATTCCCCTTAGTGTAATGTTTACACAGATGGCGCTGCGAGCAAAAGGCAGTATAAAAATAAAACAGCTCCGTTCAACACATGAAAGTAAATGTAACGAAAATATATCATCCATATCAACGCGGCTTTTTCTGCCCGGAACCGCGGCACTTCAAAGGGCGGTTCGGTAGTCGAGTGTTTGTGATTACTTTTTTATCTCTTGGTGGTGATCAATGTGACATCTGTAAATGGTGGTCGTTAGTGATGTCGATTGTCGGCAGATTTACGTCTAGTGTTGAAACATCAAAAGGTCAGGTCATTGTTTTAAATTGTTTAAATTGTTTTGATACATATTGATTTGAATTAATAATAAACTCATTAATATCCTTTTGAGAGGCGGCCGATAAATGGTATAAAGGAATTATAGATTTGCGAAAATGATCCCTCAATGTAAACTGTGCAGCCTTAACTAACCAGTAAGTTATCGATAGCGGCACGTTTGGCTCAGTAAAGGCAGATCCGATCGCCGCGATACGCAGCTGTCGACGGAAGCGAATAAAAATATCACTAATGGTAAATGCTAAAGTAGTTCTACACGTCTGTACCTTATTGATGTTATGTACTCGTCTGTACTAACTATAATGGTTATAGCTTAGAAATGCCTCAACCGACTTATACTCACAACACATTCTGGAACTTGTAGACAAAGCTCCAAAGTCCTACGAATTGTAACATTATTTTAACTACTATTACAAGTTTAACTACATGCTTTTTAACTACAGTTTTCTCTGCACAATCAATTAAGAAAATAGATATTATCTGCTTATAGGTTGTCTAATCAGTTACTAGATTATAGCAATACTGGAAGTTCATAGCTAGTAGAAAGCAAAAATATGTCATTCCTATAAAAATCAATAACCAAAGAAAGCAATCTAAACACAGCTTAACAAAATAATTTCTCTGCAAATGGAACTGATTTAGAACAACAAACATTTATAAGTTTTACCATAACTCTTGAGGTACTGATGGTATCGCGTGGACACTCGTCGATCCATATACAGCGTTTGGCATTAATCGCCACAAGAATGTACCACTGATAACGAAACAGAAATAATTAATTCGTTTCATCTACCGATCCGTCTGTCAGCGGAATAAATGTTATCTGTTTGCACGAACATCAGATATTATATTCTATGTTAGCTAGAATCGTAGAGCACTCGCAGATATGGACCAAATCGTCCAAAAAGATATTTGATAGTTGCAATTTGGTATAGTTCAATGGAAAATAACAAAATCCGATTTAAGTAATATTTATTAGAATCCAAACTTATACATAAAACTAATTTACTTATTTGAAATTATTATAATAAATAATATTGAGAAAATTAATCAAGCGTTAAAAGGACACAATCCGCAGTATTACATGTTGTTTCATACTATTATGTAGGTAGACGCAAAAGCACTTCTGTGTAAGCCGCAGCCTGGTTTCTCAGTAAAAAACTCGGCGCTAATTAATGTATCTGCGTTAAAGATTCCAATTACAGCGGTTAAAATTGTATCGGAATTGTAATTAACTCTAATTGAGACTTCAAGTAAAATTATGTCTCTTTTTACCGCTCTTGATACATACATAAATGACTCATATTGTAGACTTAATTCTTTAAGTAGTGTTGTTTAGTATTGTATGTTTTTATGACTCTAAAATCTTATAGTGCTTGGAATCTTGAAGCGTTGAATCTTAACTATCTATGTATCCTGTTTGTATCATACTATCTATTGGTAGAAATGGTAGAAATTTGCAATTAATTCCGAACAGTAACCTTGCCAAAAATGTAGAGATTATTTTTAAAAGCCTATAAAGTATATATTTGGGGTACGAATAAAAAAAGTGTAATTCCAGAACAGGATATTTAGATCAATTTTATAACATCTGTTTCTTTACAGATTCACCCTTAGATCTATCCACGTCGCTTCTATCAAGAGTTCTCCTACCAATCTCACCTCCATCAGGGAACGAAGATGAACACAAGTCAGTATCAGGAGACTCCCTCGCTTCATCTTCAGTGGGATCTTCGAGCGAACTCTTAGACATGACCCCCAAAATCCAAAGAAGACCAGCGAAGTCAGAAAGAGCTTTACTGCCCTGTGAAGTTTGTGGGAAAGCTTTTGATAGGCCGTCGTTATTGAAGCGACACATGAGAACACATACAGGTAAGATATATTTTTTCAGATACTACACAACTCAGATGAATTTTTTTATCACTACTATCTTATTTGACCATTTAGAAAATAAATAGAAATTATTTTATGCAGATTCTAAACCTCACACCATAAGCTCTAAAGCAGCTGAAAGACATTTGTCCCTTCAACCCTCATTAGATGTTTCACATAATGTTTTTTCATAGGTGAAAAACCCCATGTCTGCATGGTCTGCAACAAGGGTTTCAGCACATCCAGCAGCCTCAACACACACAGACGTATTCACTCGGGAGAGAAGCCGCACCAGTGCCAGCACTGCGGGAAGAGGTTCACCGCCAGTTCTAACCTCTACTACCATCGGATGACTCATATAAAAGTAAGTTATTACCTGATTGTAAATTATTATCGTTAGCGTGGTCTAGTGTTTCTGAACTCCGGGTGGAGACAAAAAAATGTTTTCAAGTTTGATTAGGACAATGATCTGAATGTCTGACAAGAAAGATGATCCATGCGTCGGATGGGCATGTAAAAAGTCGGTCCTGCGCCTGTTCTCTCGCCAGTCGCGTCGGTTTACCGTCCCACTGGGTTATGAGAGTAAAAGGAAGAGAGAGTGTCTTTTTGTATTGCGCACACACTTGGGCAGTAGAAAATAACTACTGCGTAGCTGGCCTGGTTTCAATGAAATCGGCTACCGACACCAAAATAACTAAAAACAATGCTCAATACGGGTAAAATACTTCCAATTTAAATATCACTAATTCACTGCGCAGTAAAGAAAAACGATGACACATTAATTTGATCGAATTGCATTGCTTTGTTTACGTTATATCACTTAGAAAGGAAACGGAATATACTCTGTATAGTGCAGATATTATCATCATCATTAAAGGGGGCGCAGTCTGTAGAATTTTCTTCATATTTTCTTCTTCTCTCTTCATTTTTAAGTACAGATATTTTCTATCGTCAATGAGTTATAAGAATTTTTGTAACCTCAAAATGTATGTAATGACGCATTACTTAATAAGGACGCCACAAGTAGAACATTTATTTAAAAACATAATATTTAATATTTTAAAGCAGAATAGATACCCAAAACTATGTACAAAATAAAGTTTAGGTATTTGAACGTATACATGGAGGGGGAACAAAGAATTCTCATATATTTACTTTAAATTGTTCTTTGTTACTCCTGTTTATTGTTGCTCAGCGGTGCGCGTCGGTCCTTTGACCGCTGTGGGAACGCGCATTGTATGCTGAAATAACGAGATATATTATACTGAAAAACATACAATATGTTTCTTTATAATATTTAAACATAACAATCATTAAGTATCTTATCGACACCAAAATAAAGATATTGTTTAAATATATAGAACAAAAGGCTCCGAAACTACAGAGTTGATTTAAATTGAATTGACAGAGATTAATATATTATTGAAGTAGACCAGGGATAAATAATTTTCTCTTGAAATTGCCTTCTGCAACAACATTTGATTATGTAAAATGTTAGACAGCAAAAAAATATACTTTTTACAAACTTTTTTTCACTGAGAGGTAACCGAGTTAAAATATTTTAAATCTATTTATATTACGTTTGTGTGGAAAAACTTACTATACAGTAAATGATTTTATGAATTATAGCACACCTTGGGAATAAAGTAGCCCTCTGCAAGGCTTATATACTATAAAACTACTGTATTTTTGTTATTTAGTTTTAGTTCTGACGTTTGTAATTCTTATATGAAAAGAGCAATTTTCCACCTTTTTGGTAAAAGAAGAGAAATTTTCCATCTTTATAGTAAGAGATGGCCCCATGCGAGTTTTTTACGCCAGTTCTTCTCGCTGGGCTAGTTCCCGAACCGTTGGCATCACATAGTCACGACGTTCAGAAAACATTTTGTAAAAATTTATTCAGAATAAAATGTTTTGATTTCATTTGATTTGATTTACAAATGTCTATAGTTACGTGACAGTATACAGTACCATTCCTTTATATAACATAATCATAAACCTGCAGTTCAGGTAAAGAAATGGCGACCGATTGTATTTACATTTTTTCTCAATCACGGAAACAAGGTGAAACAATTGATCTGTTGTTCAATAAAAACTCGTTATCCTTGTCAAGACAATGGGCGATTATTAAAGTTTTTCTATTGATAATTCACATATAACCTGCGGCTATATCCTTCTTTGATTCCACTTTTAATTACTTTTTTATAGGTACTTGTATTTGTTATCGCTATTTTGAATCCAGTAGATATTTTATGGAATAATAATACAAACATACAATCGAAAAAAAAAACTATGGTTTAATTAAATAAGAGCAATTTGTTTTTCGTTTCAATCAATTTATTATAAAAAATGTGTTTCATGATAGCCAGAAAATTACCTTTGAGTGCAATATGAGTAAGCGTTGCGCGCGTTGAGGTCTTTTCGTAGAGCTTAATAATTTGCGTACGTAGCAGGGCAGGCTGTAGAATAACATAGCTTTTTATCTATATATATAAATGATGCGCTGTCTATTAGTCTCGTTAGAACTCGAGAACGGCTGAACCAATTCGGCTATTTTTGGTCTTGAAATATTCGTGGAAGTCCAGGGAATGTTTAAACGGCTTTTTTTATGCTCAACGAAGTGGGCAAGGGTCAGCTGGTATTAACTAAAATCATTACTTTATATCGATATTTCCAATGTACTTACTCAGTTATACACAGCCTATTGTTTTTTTCTTCTTTTATTCCTAATGACTAATCGAGTTCTATAATCATTAATAAAAATCATAATATTATACATGATCCCAGTTATGCTAATTTTCCTTATTAAAATGCTTAATTACTTACAATATTTTCCCATAGTACTAAAAATTAAAAATCTGAGTAAAGTTAGTGCGCAATTAACTTTTTCATGTGTTTAATTATTCAAAGTGCCATATTACGTCGGAACATTACATGGTAGTGTTACCGTGCTCGTTTCCCATAACGCCCCCTTAACTTTTTACTTAACTATGACCTCATGTGTCCGCGACTTAAGAAAATCACACTCCATGCGCACGGTAGGGTTGCTACTTTCCAAAAATAGTGTTGGTGTGTGAGTGGATGTAGTAATTTTTATTTTTTATTTATTTATTGAAAAGATACACCAACAACATATTGTGATAAAATGCATAGTTAAAAATTTATTAAAATTTAGCTTAGTACTAACACAATTGTCAATTATAGGTGTATGCAGCTATTGCTATATATGGTGTATACAGAGGTCTACATTATTATGTTAGAAAAATAAGAATTTTTTTATTTTTTTTTATTTATTTATTTATTTTATCTGGCAATATAAAAACTTATATAAACAATAATACGATATAATGATAATAACTTACATGAATAATTTCTATTAACAATCTTAAAAAAAACTTTTTTAAGATTGTTAATAGAAATTCATTTTTTTTTATTTAGGTACGTGGAAAACTAACAGCTATGATAACTCTATAGTAATAATTATATTAACCAGTCACCCAATTACAAGTTTTCACTCCTAGGTTATATAACAAAAGTCGAAAAAATAATATTAAAGGAATCATTATAAGGCACTATAGTGTATAATATAACTGTCGAAGTAAAGTAGTAGTGTAGAAAATATTATGTATCACCTAATGGAATTTATATGACTGTATGTGTTTGCATATATTGTATTTATTTGCATCTTGCAATAGGCAAAAAAATCAAAAAAATATAATCAACAATATTTGGCTACATTGTTAAAAACATGTAGGAGACAACCCTACATCGTAAGACGCAGGTGCGGTCACAGGCCAGAAAAGCTAAGGGGCTAATAAATTACCAGGTTAGGTCATCGTGGGAAACGTTGGAAAAAACCGTTGAACTTATTGGATTTATTGTCCGCATGTGGGAAGTGATGCTATGGATGAAGGAGCTTATTGAAAACAATGGACTTTCATAATAATTACAGTAGGAGTGTGCATACATGGCTTAGATGTGTCTAACTGTGTTTGTATGAAAACCTGCATAAATGTATGAAGTATGTATGCAACTATGACCAAATATAATTATGTAAAATTGTATTATTCAACTAATAATAGTTTCTTATGTCAGTGTGTGACGAAATAAAGACATGAAAAAACAAAATTAAATGAAAGAAATTGTGTTTTTAAATTAGTTTGTAGTATATCTACATAGTCATTAGTGAATACATAAGTCCAAATATTCAGTCCTAAATATATATATTGCTCAACGAATTGGGCACGGTTCAGCTAGTATTATAATACTAGCTGAACCGACTGATATTATAATACGAGCTGACCCGTGCCCAATTCGTTGAGCATACAAATCGTTTAAACCTTCCCTGGACATCCACGAACATTTCAAGACTAAAAATAGCCGAATCGGTTCAGCCGCTCTCAAGTTTTAGCGAGACTAACGAACATTAATTCATCGTTATATTATATAAGACAAGCCCGACCCGTGCCAACTTCGTTAAGCATACAAAACCGTTTAAACCTTCCCTGGACTTCCACAAATATTTCAAGACTAAAAATAGCCGATTCGGTTCAGCCGTTCTCGAGTTTTAGCGAGACTAACGAACATTAATTCATCGTTATATATAAGACTAGCCCGATCCGTGCCAACTTCGTTAAGCATACAAAACCGTTTAAACCTTCCCTGGACTTCCACGAATATTTCAAGACTAAAAATAGCCGATTCGGTTCAGCCGTTCTCGAGTTTTAGCGAGACTAACGAACATTAATTCATTTTTATATAATATCAGATAATACTCTGAACTATTCCACAACAAACACAATTAGATATTTGATAAATATTAAATAAGTCCAAATTCCGAGTTCCCATGTAGCCAAGCAACCGTGTCTTAAGACGATACTGAAGACGTCGTGATCAGCGAACCGTAGCTTCACACGGTCGTATGAGAACGAACAAGATGACCACTAAGTCACAAATTCATACATACATATTTAACAGCGTATTGTACGGGTTTTTAACTTTCCATACGTTATACTGAAAAATATATTCCCAGTTTCGCAAAACCGCAACTTCACTAGTCAGAATGCCTATTACAAGCTCTTAATTCCAGCCAGTTTACGCCATACAACATGGCTGCCTGGAATTTTCGTATTACGATCACATAATAACTGCGTGATGACAGCTAGTTAGCGGACACTTGACACTGGACTTGCTTCCGAATGTCACTTTCAGACAACCAAACTAGGGTGGATCTATTCAGTATAACATGTCGCTGTAATATGAAAAAGAACAAGGCAGTTTAAGACCGTATTATTGAATTGCCTGGAACCAAGCTGGTATTGTAAAAGATATTAGGGATATGTAACCATTTTGAACATATTATCTATTGTTTAAGCGCGCAAACTCAGTAACTACTAATATTTTTTTGTTGGATAGTCCATTTATAGAGGAAGGCTTTAGGCTATATAACATTACGCTGCGACTAATAGGAGCGAAGCATCACTGAGAAATGTTGCAAAAACGGGGAAAGTTATTCACATTTGGGGACTTTCGTTGCGTGCGCTGCACAGGTGAACGGTTTAAGTCACTTAAAAACCACGCGAATGAAGGCACGGGCACAGCTAGTTTTAATATATGCCAGGAAAAAACCAACTTATCCCATATTGGATAAATGTTTAGATCTTTACAATACTGTAAGAGTTTTGTTGCTTCAGAGCTAAGCTAATAGTACCTAACACTCAAAAGCTAGATGAATTCACTTTGACAGTGTGTCAATTTGAAATTCAAAAATATTTTCAGACAAAAGTTTTGCATATAAATACTAAGATTTAAGTATATAAAGATAATTTAGTATTCCAATAAACTCGTTTTAGGTTAACAAGAAACAAAACAATATGTACAACATCATTTTCTCATGGTTATTCAAATATAATATTATATTCATAACATGTTTTGATTATGCATAAAATATAAGAAATAATGTGAATATTATTGTCATATTATATAGGAAACAAAGAGATACGCAAATCATTTTAATTACTGGTATACTAAGAAAAGTGTATTGTATAGTGTCTTATATTTAAATACGCTTGTGAGCATATTAATATGAATCAGAGACCACGTGCGTCATTAACTCAATTCGAAATAAATCATTTTATATATAGTTCGTACTAAAAGTTTTCAATGCGCTGAAATAAATAAGAATAATTTTGACAGCAACATTACATCTATAGAAAGTCTAGTCGCGTCAGTAGTAAAACTGAATAACATTGATACTTGACATCACATTTCTTGTAGCGAAATGTATATTCACGTCAATTATGTGATGTATCTGAGTGATCCAGACGCTGTATCTTGAGAGCTGAGTTGTCAGTGGACAGTATCAAGATAGTTCCATATTGACAAGTACAATAATAAACCATTGCATACAATACCCCGATTCTGACTGATGCACAATGCTCCGGCTATAGTATATTTACCTTTTGTTCATTTCTACTGTTTTGTGTGATGAATGAATGAATGTGATATATTTATTGTTTTTACTAGCTATCAGTAGGTATATAAACTCAAAGCGTACATCGTAGATACTTAAAATTATTATTTAATATTTAAAATGTTCCTTCACGACACGCTTTTCACTTACATAAAAATTTTACAATATATAATACTGCTCAATTTAAGATCACGAATGACGGTGTTTTTTATAACTGTTACTGTTATTTCTAGAGCAACAGGTATTTTGTATTCTCCAGTTGATCTAACACAATTTATCACACGTTTGCATGTCGTGATCACTTGACACCCTTCTCTCGTTAGCCCTGTGCTGGTCGTCAACGTCAATCACAGATAGGAACCATTGTCCTCACAATTGGTTAGAGATTCCGTACATTCTACATACATACATGTAAATGTTAACAAGACAGAAAATGTAACTGCGAAATGGTTTAGAATCCCTTCCGCGTTGGGCATATTAAAGGCATATAGAAAAAAAACGACATAAATATTAAAATTAATATTTTTTAATGGAACTTCTTAAATCTTTACGAGTATTTAGATATTTTCGCCGAGTTCTTGAAAGAAATATCTTAAATTCAAGCGCCATAACAACTCTCGTTTGCTTAATAAATTAAAAAACCTTCGCGTGACTTATCACTTTAAAAAAAAATTACAATCGGCGCCATATTGCTTTATGTTGTTAAGTCGACGGCACTCGTCTCCTGCACCTGCCTCATAAGGGCTTTAAATCGGCTACGTGGAAGACACATTTAATTGCTCTTAAGTACGAAATTCGACATAAAATCAACGTCACTAGCCAATTATACTTTAAATTAAATAATAATAAAGGAGAGGAAATGAGGTTTAAAGAGGTTTTTAAAACTTCAACGCTGTAGGTAAAGTTGGTTAGTGAAAAATACATTTTATAAATTAATTATTGACACATAATCTTTGTAATTACCTGCAATATGTATGTCTGCACCAGTACCAAGTAAAATGCCTCCGTAGAACAGTATAGCTTGGAATAAAAATGTTTTCAATTCTACATAGCTAGGATCAAGCAAGCTGATCACCTCAATGACAAGTAAAATATTCTACTTGTTTAAGAAAAGGGCGAAATAGTGTGTAGTGTTGTGTATTACACACTCTTGGGCACTATAAAATTACTCATGTAGCTGGTCTGGTTACAATGACTGTCAACGAAATCGGCTGGGGAGCTATTATGCCCAGTAGAACTGGAAAGGCAATAAATATGTATTAAACTAAGATTCTACTGAGCAATTTGATTAGGAACTATTTTCATTAAAATCGTAAAACGCTACTGATTAGGTAATAAAGGACTTTATTTATAGTTCCAATAAACATTTTATTGAAAGATTCAAAGGAATCGTTGAGGCAAATTTTTCTACGAATGATATAACGTTCAATGTATCTGGGTTTATTATTATTGTATTACTATTAGGGTTCCCTTAGTAGGAGCCCTTTTTTTTTAATAATAATTATATCTGTGGACGCTTCACACCATATCAATCTGGCCCTGTGCTAAGTAACTTGTGTTACAGGTTCGAGACAACGGAAATATATTTAATACTTTTGTACTATACACATATTTAAGATTGACCCAGGAACATTGAAAACTTTTTGTTCCCTCGGCGGGATTCGAACCCGCGACCTCTCGTTCGAGTACCAACACGCTCAACGCTCATTGGTGAAAACAGTGACTGCGAAGTGATGTTCACCAATCAGCGTTCAGATATCTGATTTGATCAATTGATTAATTTGATCAGCCGTTCAGAAACCGGGTTAATGGTGTATTAGTTATTGAATGTTCAATTTGACTTATGCGTTGCGGTAGCGTGCAGTACTGAAACCTAGTAAGATAATTCAAAAGATGATTAAAAAATAAACATATTTAAAAATCGGTGATTTAATAACTTCTTGTAAAATTACCACGATACATTATATATACTCTATAATACAAAAATAAAACTTAATATAAATCGCAGGACAAGATCGGTATCATTCATAACATGTTGTCTTATACATTAAACATACTTTAAACAATTCAGTTTTGAGCCACAGTATTCTCTGAATCAAAATAATATCAGTATGTCGATTCAATGAGCAAAAATCTGTGCTTTTTTCATAGAATGCACTAATTACTCTAATTGTTTACAAATACAAAATTTTAGAACGACTGTTCATAAATAAAACCTACACGTACAAAATGATGATGATGTTAGTAAATGAAGGCACATATCCGTCAAAGGCTATTAAATATGGCGCCTTATGCAAATCAAATCCAAATGTTTTGTTTCCAAATGAAACTTAACAAGCCATTTTCGAAAAGTCAACAAAAGGCTGCGTTGCACCTTTCGCTTTGGTGATTCAACGTTCAGTGATTATATTACACCGATTGATTTATGAATGTCAAATATTAATATTGTGTTAAGAGGAAAGTATTAGTTAGTAGTATTTTAGTTAGTAGAGTAACAATTTTTTTTCCTAAATATCTCCGTATAGTATAAGTACGTTCCTTTTTTTCATTTTTTCTATAAAAGAGACAAAGACGTTCAAAAACCTTAAAAAATATGACCAGATTTTCTGCTGTGTTTAAACATGCAGGAAACAAATCGGAGTAGAATTTATGATAAAATCGAAACATAGGAACATATTTCAAGTCTTTTTTAGCTCCTAATCATAAATTTCTTGTACTAATAGATAACTTTAGTTCAAGCTGCAGTTGTCTCTATTGGTTGGATCGGGCAGTTGCGGGACTCCAATTGACTTGACAAATATTTTTCATTTTTCTAGCGCGTGGTGTTTCATATTAACGTTCGTTACAGTTTTTGTCATACAATAATATACACAATGCCATCGCGTGCCACCACACCTGGAAATAAAGCCAACAATGCACTAATTTACAAATAATGACCAATGATGTACCGCTAATGGACATAGCTCTTATTAAAACACAGGCTACAATAACACGTAAAGCCGTGACTATACGATAGTAGTATATCTATCGTATAGTCACTACGAATAGACAATACGAATAACTCAATACAATGTATAACTGATTTAGTGTACTGTTGATTCTTGATGGAAATTCATGTTCACAATAATAACACACAGCTTTTATTTACACTTTTCCACTTTTTATTACGTTTTAATAAACTTGCATTTTTTTTTCATGAAGTGGGCAACATTATTTCCATAATGTTTTTAAATTATTTTCAATTTACCCACAAAAGTAAAATATTTTTCAACCACAATATTTTACATTGTAAAAGTGTTTTTGTAAAAATTTATTAAAACGTAATAAGAAGTGGAAAGTGTAAAATATAAAATTTGTGTGTTATTATTGTCAATATAGTGTAATCTCACTAATGCGGCACTATTAAAAACCGACGTATAGTGTCGGACTATTGGAATGTTTGGATTACTGAAATGCAAAAAAAAGAACGTCATAGGTAATGAATGTAATGAAGCGTTTCATAGAGGGAATAAATATATGTAATGTATGACATTAACATGGTAGAGGGAGGAGGCATGGGAGGGTGTCGGATTATTGGGCGTGCCGATCTATCGAAGTGCCGAACTGTAATACCAACATCCCTAATTCAGGAGCTTGTTCCTTTTCCTCTATAATATTGGTAGGATAATGTAGTATTCGTGTATTTGAAGTGTCAACTCTCATAGTGACATACACTACAGATATGTCTCGCGACAGAGTCAAATTATATTTTACAGTTCTTAATGCTGTTATTAAGAACAAATAAACAGTATTTAAAATAAAAAAAATCTTAATGACTATTATTACCTTTTTTATATTTTTATTTAATTGTAAATTTTTAATAGTCACCTAAAATATAATAGTATATGAAAAATAATGTAAAGTTTAATCACAGAGAATACACGTGGATATTTTATGAAAATAGTTTAGGAAAATGAAGCTGAAATGTTAGAATAGTCGTTAATAGACCATAATATAGTAATTATATAATAAGCACCATCAGTGGGTTCTAAGCTTTAGTAGCGCGTGCAGATAATACTTCCACGCAATTGTTTCCAAGCATAATGCATACTACTATTTCTATAAAAAATGAAGCATGCCATATTAAAATAATAATATATAACGCAATTTACCACGGTGACTAATTAAACGTAGGTATGATAAAAATACTATATTTCATCATTAAAATAAAATAAAAGTACAATAAAAAGTCAATTAAGAAAAATGTTACCACCTAAAAAGTCGAAACTGGATCCTAGTTCCTACAATCTGCTCTAAAATTAATAAATATTTAAAAAGTATTAATAGGTATATCGTGAGAAAAATATAATGTGAGAACTGAGACACCAAAACGGAAAAGGCTATTAAAATTTCCTCCATCCGATATAAGATAATGCGTATTTAAGATGTTAAAGCAATAAATTAGTATGTATCAGCAGTGTGAACATAAAAACAAACATTTTATTTGTAGCGCCAATAGTAGAACAAGCCAGTGCTTGGGCAAATATTTAAATCTTATATATAGGTATAAAAATGAATAGCTGTTCGTTAGTCTCGCTAAAATTGAGACCGGCTGAAACGATTCGGCTATTTTTGGTCTCGAAATGTTCGTGGAATGAGATGGCATGGTATTTTAACATGGCGTTAACTTTAACATTGCTTGGTGAAACACGGCCTAAACTTGTTATAAAACAATAACACCCTGTGTATGTAAAAACGTCGTTACACGATCGGCCGTCAGTGAGAATGTCGCACTGAGCGCAGACGCGACGGCCGATCGCATCTTCGCGCACCACTATCAATCATATTTTATCGTCTTTTTGCTGCATCCTATACTGATTAAATTATTTGAGTGATGTGACTTAATGAAACCATGTGCGTTAAGCCGTGTTTACACTCGCGTCTATGTATTTGTTTACCTGTATCTTGATGTTACAGGTTTCATAATATTAAACTGTTTATTATCACAGGATGGTTATTTATATACTACATTAAAAAAAGTGAATTAATTTAAATTACCCTAATGATATTTCATCGTCTGATGGCATTTTTACTTTATCTGTCAAATAAATATGATATCTGTCAAAGTTACTTTTTTTTCAAGTTATCGATTGAGTCAGCCCTCTATGTAAATTTAAAATAACATTGAAATGCTATTTCCATAATCCTGCAGATATTATTTTTCATTAGCAGTCCCCCGTTAATCCCAATATGCAAACGATTCACTTAAGTCTCACCATAACAGCATTATCTCGGTACGGTGCCGTAGAATTTAAATGTCCTTATCGTTTTCTTGTGTACCCGCAATCACGCGCTGATTGGGTCCGACGCACGAATATTTTTATCTCAAACTCAACACTTTGCATTTATTTTATAAGGTGTTAATTTTATTTAAAGAACGCACGAGAATAAACTCAAAATTAATGTTCACGTACTTGTAACTGAAATAGTAGTCGCAATAGTGTTTCTAACCCCGGATGAAAACAGGGGTATTATAAGTTTGACATGTCTGTGCGTAGCTCCCAAACGTATGAACCGATCTTGATCTATTTTAACCGACTTCATAAAAAGGAGGAGGTTCGTTCAGTTTTTTTTAAATTGACGTGATCGAGATTGTTTCTTGACAATTCTTAATTATTTTATTATTTTTATAGTTATTTTATTTTGAATAAATTTATAAATATTACTTTATTTTTTGTCACATTTATATCGTGCTCGTGACCCATACAAAGAATTTATATTCTGAATACTATATTACTATATATTCAGCAGTTACTGAATATCGTGTTTCTATTCAGAAAATCGTAGCCATACATCAACTCCTTAAGGCCTAGTAATCAAAGCGCTATCAAAAGATATATGAGGACCAATTAATATGCATGGCCTCAGTTTTAGCCGACACTACGATATTGATGAATCGAACACTCGGATAATTGGTCTACGGTTATTAATTACTCTTTATTGGGTTGGATGGATTACGAATTAATTTTTGTTATGAATTAGAGTTTGATTTTAATTAACGCGACAGTGGCGCCGTTTGACTGTTCGATTTGATAAAAAGCATGGTTATTCGGGCAGACCGATCGTGCCGTGTTAATTCATGCTTTAACTGACTTATGTGTTATTGTGTTTATATATTACAGTGCTCAAAAATATCTGTGTGTAAACTTCAAAAGCCAAGGTAGATAATCATACCAAATCATTGGTTATTCCTGTAGATAATTTTGTGCTTGTTACGCTACAAAGCCTACAGATTTGTTTGATCTACTTTAATTTACACCTTATTAACGACTACCATATACAAACCTAATAAAAAATATTTCCTTTTTAGCACAACGTGTAGGCATCGTGTGGGTAGTAACTAATAACGTAAAAGTCACTTTTACGGCCGTGAAATGTTATGCCTTAATTAGAAAAAAGTCTATCAACATTGCATGTTTTAAGGCTCTATTACGTTCCGCACGCACGTTCAGTTAAGGGGGATTTGCATACGATTTCCATAAGCCAACGTATCAGAGCCATACGTCACTGTTCGAGATACGGCCTCAGATGGGATCGTGATCGAACTGCAAACTCCGGAGAATTGATGAATACTGAACCAACAACTTGAACGGTACAATATACCACAATAAAATATGCAGTAGGTATTTATATATATTTCAACGATTTTTTAACTTTATCAAGGGATGTCAAAAAATAGAGCTATTCATAATTATATTAGTACAGCTACTACAGTATCCGTACTCACTTCGTTGAGCATAAAAAAATAAAAAAACCGTTTAAACATCCTCTGGACTTCTACGAATATTTCAAGACCAAAAATAGCCAAATCGGTTAAGCCGTTCTCGAGTTTTAGCGAGACTAACGAACAGCGATTCATTTTTATATATAAGAGAAGATAAGTACGCGTATGACCACGATTGAGATAAATAATAATTTATTATATTTATTAAGGTGCTGTGTAGTGGTAAAAAAAGTTAGAGATTTACTTACTTTAATTACTACTAACATTAGAATAGGTACTAATAGTTATGTATATAGAATGATTGTTTTTAATTTTCGTAGTAGCCACAAAACTAAAACAATAACAATACATGGACTAAAGTCAACTCTATCTCAGCATTAATCTACACGTGTCCATTATACGTTTAAAAAAATAAATGAAAAACGTTTTTTATTAATAAATCCTTAAAAATAAGTTACGCGGCGAGCCCGCCTCTTCATTAGCCGCGCGACCGGTTTTTTCTCCGTGATTTATCCAACGGAAATTGTCAGACAACTAATGGCTCTTTGTTTATTGATATATTGCAATATTCGGTAGCGGGTGAGGTCAAAATTATACCTTTTTACTCCGCTCGGGCTACGGAATACGTGTGATCATTAACAACGGTATAACCACCTTTTTAATTTAGACGTGCTATCTGGGCGCGCACAGTGGGCGGGGAAGTAGAAATTGGATAGGAGGTAACACGCCTAGATGAGAGTCAAAATAACTCGATTACAAATGTCATTAATATCATGTATGTTTTGAGCTATAACTTATAATGGATGATTGAGCGTATCTACAGTAGTATGTGTGATATTGGTAATTTGATTTTGATTTTTTTTTTTATTTCTTTACTTAAATGATGATACAAAATAAAATTATTTTCTTATCTAAATTATTAAAAATAAGCAGAAGATTAATATCCTTAACCATTAAGAACATAATCAATTATTTCACCTGTCTCCGAAGTGGCGGGAGATTTCACTTCCGACAAGAGCTGATTCCCGCTTATAAAGTTATCAGTGCTAATCCCGGCTTATGTATTAATCTGATAAATAACTGAATTACTTAAGTACCTACGTAAATGAATTGTAATGATAATTGTATGAAAAATACTTATTTACCCATATGAGCAAAATTTTATAAATACTTGGTGTAAAAAGAGCAGTCACTATAACTTTGAGATACGATTATACTACCTTAACTCATTTTGGAAATGTTTTTTTAATACTTTTTTTTTTGTCAAAAACTAAAAAAAATATTTTTACTTTTTACTATTTCTTATTTTTAGTCGCAAAAATAGCAAAAAAATTTTTTATAGAAAAATGAAAAAAAAATGCATTTCTAGAATGAGACAAGGTAGTACAATCATATTCCAAAGTTATAGTGAATGCTCTTTTTACACCAGTTATATTAGGAGCAGCCCTATTTCTATATTAAGTGCCCATTTCACCAACACATGTTAAGGGCGTGTTTCACCAAGCAATATTAATGTTAACGCCATGTTAAAATACCTTGCCTTCTCTTTCATTGACAGGAAATACGAGAGGGATAACATGATATTTAACGAAGGATTAACTTTAACATTACTTGGTGAAACACGCCCTTAAGTTAATACTTCATCAAATATCATGTTATCCCTCTCGTATTTCCTATCAATGAATGAGAAGGCATGCGTTGGTGAAATCGGGACTTAATCTATGTAAACAAGATAAAGTTCATAGGAGACAACCCTACATCGAGTGACTTGCGAAGCGGACAGGTCTGTCCGAAGCTTTCATTATAAATTCATTTGCACGTTCCTCACCCAATGTGCACCGTCATGACTTTGATTACATTGGAGATGATAATTATTAGCCGTTTTATTGTCTTCCAGCATTGATTTTATGCTATGTTATCAAGAATGGCTAGATCGATGGAGATAATTTTCCTTTGCGTATCAATCGTGTGTGAAATTATTTTTATAATTTATTGTTAGAAGCTACGAGATCGATCCATGGATTATAAAAAAGTGTTGATTCCGAATGTTGTGAACATCTGACTTCTTACCTTAAAAGACTACCTCATTTATAATCTATGGACACTTCACATCACGTCAATCTGGCCCCGTGCTAAGTATTAAAAGAACTTGTTTTACAGGTACCAGACAGCGGAAATCTCTTTTGTATAAAAATAAATTGCTGTTCGTTAGTCTCGCTAAAACTTGAGAACGGCTGAACCGATTTGGCTATTTTTTGTCTTGAAATATTCGTGGAAGGTTTAGACGGTTTGTATGCTCAACGAAGTGGGCACGATTCAGCTAGTAAAGTTATAAATACATATAAGAACGGCTGAACCGATTTGGCTATTTTTGGTCAAATATTCTAGGAAGTCCAGTGAATGTTTAAACGATTTTTTTAGCTCAACGAAGTGGGCATGGCTCATCTAGGATATTTAATACTTTTATACTATAGGTACACATATTTCAGATTTTTATTTAATTATACACAAATTGAATACACATCCATGACCCCGGAACATTAAAAACTTTTGCTCCCTCCACGTTATTCGAACCCGCGCCTGTCGCTCGAGCACCAACGCACTCAACCACTGCGCTACGGAGGTCGTCAAACCTCATCTCCATCAAGGAACGGTTATTTACACCTGACTAACTCTACCTCTCTTTCCAGGAGAAGCCCCACAAGTGCAGTCTCTGCTCGAAGTCCTTCCCGACGCCCGGTGACCTCAAGTCCCACATGTACGTGCACAGCGGGTCCTGGCCTTACAAGTGTCACATTTGCTCAAGAGGGTTCTCCAAACACACCAACCTGAAGAATCACCTGTTCCTTCATACCGGTAAGCGCTGTTTCACTTCATTAGATTGTTGTAGGCGTTTTTACATGACTTCGGCGAAACAATATGACTTGGTTTCTAAAAACTAATAACGTGCTAATATTTTACTTACAATTTTTTTTTGTTTCAGCTAAACACCAAAGGAACAGCGCAAGAGATGCAACTTGAGAGAACATTAACTGTAGATAAAACTAAAGTGTGATATTAATTGTTAATTAGTTGTAGTGATATTTATTCACAAAGAATTTTATAATCGTGTAATATATTCGATATAGGGTTAATTTTGTATATAGCGGTTAAAATGGTTTAAATTGGTATTTATATTCCGTCCATTAGTAGTTATTCCGTCCGTAAGTTATACAAGGTGTAAATAAATGAGTGATAATAGTTTAGGGTGAGTATATTCCTGCTATGTAGAGTATATTGTGACAGTACCAACGCTGAAAGACTTACTTTTGACTTTCACGTTTCTATGAGAAATGCCCCATCATAAATTTTCACATACAGTGAAAAAAGTACCTCTTTCAGCCCTGGTACCTAAAGTACACAGCATACTCTCTAAACGGGACCCATAGACAACCTAAAGTATTATACCTCTTTAATATTACAGCCTATATTCATTCTATTGTAACTTTTAAAAAATTGGAATCGAGTTATGTTATTGTAAAATATTTCATATAAATATAACATAGGTATGCAAGGTGATCCATTAATATATATATCATAATATCATTAAAGACATTATAATAATTATTTTGGATGTTATATGCTTCTACTTTTCTCATTCTTAAGAATATGGAATGCTTGCTTCTATGCTCAAATTGATAAATGTAAATCAAAGTATAAATTAAATATTTTATACTAAACGGTTTGACGTGTAAGCGTAGTTATCATTAACTTTACAACTATTTAAATAAACTAGTGTTAAGTTTGTAAATATTCTTGTAACTAAAATTAATGTATTATAACTATAATACACAACAACGACATCACTACATAGTTTTATGTAGACATATATTTGATATACCTACATTGTGTATGTATATTATATATTCCTAATACCTAGTGATTATTCTCCGTCCAAAATTCAAATCGAATTATTAAGTTATGGAAAATATTTATATTATTACTTATAAGACGCGAAATTTTTAATAAATCTTTATTATTGACTTCAGCAGTTTTATTCCACTACTACTATTACAGTAGTGCATGCAACACAACAATACTTTTCAGGATCCTGAAGAAAAATTTCATCTACAACATCTGAAGTATTTAAAATAATACTATTTAACTTACACACACATATGCTGGACTATGACACCCTGGATTAGCTGTCATATAGGCTACTTTATAGCTTGAAAAAGTAGTCTCGTAGTCGTACTAAATTTACGCGTGTGGAGCCGCGGGCAAAAGCAAATATAGGATAAAGGTATCCCTTGACTTAAGGCGACAAGTGTCAAAATACAAAGAGTGAATCCAAACACTCGATGGACTTGGATAAAAACCATTGCCGATTTAAATGTAACCAATGCATGTAATCGAACGCTAATAACCCTAAAGTGTTTATTTACTTAGGTTAACCTAGGAACCAAAAAGACCCCATCAGTATATTTATGGGGACATTCACAAGTAGGCGTCCCAACACGCGAGCGTCCAATGCATTAGCATAAAACAACTTCACTGGGAGTATTAAGACTTAATTGTCCTGCCGTGGCGCATGCGCGGTACTGTGGGATGTACACGCGCAAGATAACTGCTACATTTTATCCTTGTAAGGTGTGTGAATAAGTAAGCGATTGTTTGGCGCTACGCACACTATGGATGAACTATGCTACCGCCCTTATCATAAACAACGCAATCGACATTTTTGGCGAAATGAGTTAATAGTATATTCGGAATCACCGCAACGAGATCTATCAGGATCAATAATTCAATTTTTAATAGCTGTTATACTTTTCGTTATTTTGTTAATCTTATTAAAAATTATGTTGATCCATTCCAAACTAATGACTAGACATAACCATCATAAATTAACTATTTTTTTGTATATTATATCGCACATGCAAAGTCCACATTGAAATGCAATAAAAAAACAAAAATATTTAAAGTATTCCTATTAGTTTCATAGAGACAACAAAATATAGAAATAAACATTGATCGAAAGAGATTGGTTAAATTTGCTCTATAAAAATGTTTTACTTACTTTGCAAGATCCAGATTGTTTTTATAAAATATACGCAACAGACAGAAAATTAAAGGAACTTATAATCATTTTCTCAACATATTTATGCATATTTTAATCTTATTCAGTATATTATGTAAGCGAGCGAGTTAAATTGCCATCAAAACACATACACGAGATGATGTAGCGGTTTGAAGGTAGTGTGCGCTGAGGCTAAGGGTGCACTTGCTATTTGAATTAAAATTCATTAAGTCTCAATTAATTAGAGAGCGCTTACTAATGATTCATTAAGAACTATTAAGTATCTGGCAAAAGTAATGATAGTAATGGCATTTGGTGCAGGAGTTGCAGTGCCATTTGTAATGATGGAAATAAAATATACCTACATAATTGAAAAATTAGGCTCAAAAAAATCATATTAGTGTTTTGTCACATCATAGGCGCTAAATGAAATCATATATGTTAAAAACTTTAAAAAGTTTAAAAAAAAAATTAAAAAAATACATTTCTAAAATAAGAAATGGTAATATGTGTAATCATAACCCAAAGTTATAACGACTGTTCTTTTTACACCCGTTATAGTTATTATATTATACTGTTTTAATGTTTCTTCCTAAATATTAGAGTGCTCAGTTTTTATTAAGGAATCCGAATGGGTTGCATGCGTGAAAAGTTTCGATCGCCAGTGTGTATTATAAAAACTTCAATCGTCAGTACTTGTGAACCGTTTTACATCACATAAAATACAAACAAACATTTTAATTTATAGAGATTTGCAAAGATAAACATCTGGATGAGGGAGCGATAAGAGATTTATCTAAATACAATTTATGCTACAATATTTTTATGTCGTTATAATTTTAATGAATTGACCATTAATTTATGTAATCGAATATCTGCAGAATGGACATATTACTGTTGAACAGCGGGAGTTAATTTGTTGGTAACACGCGAGGCGAACCGCAGGGGACCCCTAGTTAAGCTTCGCCCTGTACTTGACTAAGGGCCTTTCACACTAGCATTTTGCCACACGCATCAGCTATTAGTTGCGGGGAGAGGCGATCGCAGCGAACAAGTTGCGAACACTCTGGCTGCAATGTCGTCACGGACACGGCACACATAAACGTTTCATGAATACGTCTTTAAAATTTTCGCTTTCCTAAATATTTCATAGATTGACGACCTCCGTAGTGAATGAACGGGTTATTGCTCAAACGGCAGGTCGCGGGTTCTAATTCCGCCGATGAACAAAAAGTTTTCTGCGTTCCTGGATCATGGATGTGTATTAAATGTGTGTATTGATATAACGAAAATCTGAAATATGTGTATAGTATAAAAGTATTAAATATATTTCCGTTGTCTGGTACCTGTAACACAAGTTCGGATACTTAGCATAGAGTCCGATTGACGCGGTGTAAAGCGGCCATAGATACTATTATATTATTATAAAGTAAACAAAATAAAGATTACAAAGTCGGGGGATACAATTTAGTATTACAGCTAAATAATTTTTATACCATCCCCATCCAATGTTCAATGGCATCACTGAATAGCTAAGGAATCAAATAATTTATTTCGTTACGCGTTTTTGTTGCAAGTTATACGGCGTTAGCATCTTGTTACGTGCCAGCTACAATCCGCTTGTATGAAAGGTCCTTAATATTTACGGAAATTCTGCCATCTTAGTGGACCTTAGTGACGTTACCTAATTGACACTGTGCGATTTGTTGCCGTCTGTCAAACTGTGGACTTAGATTTAGAATCGATTCTGTCTTTAACACCCTTGTAATAGGGTAGTTTGTTAGTTTCGAATATCAAATTTTAGCAAATTATATCAAATTTTTAATGAAAAGACTAACTAATATAAAAAACAAAACATATTTTGGTTCAGGTGATAAAAATGTTGAGCAGACAAATCGATATATAAAATAGCTAGCAAAATGATATTGTCTTTAAACAAATATGTAACTGCAAGGACGCCGTCACACTAAACTTAATGCACTATCTTTTGTATTGGAAGTGTGAAATATTTTGTTTTTTTTTTTATTTCAGTTATTTATTTCAATATTATGAGTAAGAATACGTAAAAAAGATACCTACAGTATAAAATAGGATAAAGATGTACTACTTAATAGGCTACAACAAAAACACAACAATTATTGTAGAAAAGATAATTTTTATCTTTTCTACTTTATATTATGTTTCTAGGTTAAATGTGATAATAAACTGAAAAGTGTCACGTAACGAAATATTCGCTAACGATTAGCTACTGTGCAAGTATTATCATAATACTTTTATTGATTACTTTATCACTTATAGTTTCGATTAGTGTTTTATCTTAATATTGGTTTGATAAGATTAATTAGGTACTAGTGTTATTCTAATCAAGGTCAGTAGTAATCAAGGTCAGTAGCCAAACACCTAGATTATAGTCAGTATGTTGCGCCAAAATGCGCGAAGCACGATCGAATATCGATTCTCAAACTTATGAGCACTTGGCAGAATGACAACGACGGCAATAACTAAGCTCTACTTTTTAACCGACTTTCAAAAATTCGGGCAGTTTTTTTTTGTTATGTATGTACACCGATTACTCTGAAGTTAATGATGCGTAACTTTTTTTTAATCGACGCAGAAAAACTGCCATTTGGTCCCATGAAAATTTTACATACTTTCGCCTTGTACTTTTTATTTTATGAACGTATGTTTCACCAATTTCCAGAGGTAACACATATTTGACAATAGATTTGTTCTATAAAGATGATTTATTATGTTTATGTAGTTTCAGAATGGCTAATTTAAGAGTTTTTCACTAAGTTTCGTTTTCGATTCTGAAATCGACTGATAGTCTATTTTCACTATAAAATTATAATATACTATAGCTCCGAGGTAGGTAAATTATATTATGTCTAATATATACTGAAAGTATAACATCTCAATACAATAATTATGTCGAGCACGTTGTTATGATTAATGCAATTTACTTAGCGACTTGCATCACATCTTGTATTATAGAGGTTGTTTTGGTCTGATCATATTAAATTTTGATCTTAGTTATAATATTGAAAGTTTGTATTATATATAATTTATTGACTACTAACGAAAACTTTGTTAATTAACTAAAACTTTCTTATCTCTTCTATATTTGATAATGTAAGGGACAGCGTGAGAAAATAATATTACATTATTACACAATATTCAGTCAAGGTTAGAAATCTTTAAAGACAATATGTTATTCATATATTAGTAATAATGTGCAGTGTCACGGTTCGTAAAAAAATTTAAATACAAATAAATCAGTTTTGACAGTATGATTTCCCAAAAAAGTACGACTGGCTTTCTGAAAGGTACGGGTTTTAACTTAAAACCCGTACTTTAGTCCACACTGAGGTGCGGCAGTGGTACGTGTATGTGTGATAAAAATACTACTTTTTGGTAAGTTCTGGCAACGCAGATTAAAATGGTATTCATTACTTTCAACATCAGCCTGTATACTGAATCAATAATTTAGGGAAACCGCTGAGGCCGCCGACATCAATCTAGAACATTATAAATCGTTACGTAATTACTGTGTAGGTGGTCCGGTAGACCACCTAAACGATTGTCTTGCGATAACACACCCAATTGATCATGTTAACAATAACCATTATCTTAACATTAGTTTGTATAAGATACATGCCGCAGGTACGATCATAAACCTTTCTTTGGCAAACGTATTACAATTATAAAGCGGAAGAGTTTGTTTGTTTGTTTAAACGCGCTAATCTCAGAAACTACTGGTCCGATATGAAAAAATATTTTTTGTTGGATAATTCATTTATAGAGGAAGGGTTAAGGCTATATAACATTACGCTGCGACCAATAAGAGCGAAGCGTTAGTGAGAAATGTTGCAGAAACGGGGAAAATTATTCACATTTGAGGACTTTCGTTGCGTGCACTGCATGAAGTCACTCAAAAACCACGCGAACGAAGTCGCGGGCACAGCTAGTCCATAATAAAGAGAAAATATTTTGACCCTTTCTTTTCAAATAATCGAACTAATAATAACAAACGAGGTATATGATTGTGCTTCACATAAACGTGATATCGATTTTTTGTTGTTAAAATGGGAGCAATATTCATCAGATATCGATATAAAAAGCCGCCGATGGCCGCTCACAAAGGCGCCACCGACCCACCTCGATTACGCCCAATGACAGTGCAGTTTGCGTCACAACACTACCACACTCCATATTGATCCAAACAACTCATCTATTTTGCTTTTGCTTTATTAGATTTTTTATCTACCGAACAATTGACCAGTAGAAGACGGTCTCTGAAACCAATGAAAGGTAAAGCTACAGGGTTGCTGAGCGTTTGAAGTTTTATGCAAATAATGCGATGTATTTGAAGAAATGTGTGGTGTAAAATCGACAGCCCTGGCTGGTTTTGTTCTCGGAATGTAAGTGCGTCGGCTCCTGTAGCGAGAACTATGGTATTGTGCGCCCGCGTTCTAAATTGTTGGTTTAATCGAGCTTTTTGTTGTGCTTCGAGATGAATGCAATAGTTCGATACATAATAATTGGAGCACCGAAAGCTTTTATCACAATACCTATAAGAATACACAACTTTCGTGTTCAATTTTGCTTTCGTCGCTTTTAAAAATGTTTTAATGGACATGAATGTTTAAAATATATATTTTTATCAAAAATACATTGGTCTCAATAGTTTAGCTATTAGCTATAATTTACCTGTTTATGTATTTTGTTATCGGTTAAAAAAAATTACGTAGCATTTTTAATAGCTTATCTCTAATCTGCAGATCCTTTATTCCAAATTAAGCAATCAAATAAAAGTTTCGTAAGTATTGAACCAAAATCGTTTATTCGATACCGCTGCTTGAATTAATCGATAATTGTACATAAATCATCGGTGTTCGATTCGCAGGCGAGACCGGGGTGCGAAGGACTAATTTATCGCCGAGGTATAATACCCATGGCGTGCTCGCTGTACATAACTTCGGCCAATCTGTGTTTATGGAGGTTCGCCGGTAGTGCGGCAATAATTTAATAACTCATTTGGAAAAGAGATGAAGTTTATTGGGCTTTTGGTTACATCAATGTTAGATAAAAAAAGAGTTCAGAAACACTTAACTAGATACGCATAACATTATGTACAAGGGAACTGACAATAAACAATATTTAATTTCCAAAAAGGTTAGATACTTTTAGAATTGTCCTACATGATGACCTACCACCGGTTCGGGGACTAACTCGGCGAGAATAACCTATTACTAATTATATTATATATTACTAATTATAATATCTATGAAGACATTATCTATACTAATATTATAAAGCGGAAGAGTTTGTTTGTTTGTTTGTTTAAGCGCGCTAATTTCAGGAACTACTGGTCCGATTTGAAAAAATCTTTTTTTGTTGGACTGAATGGACTATCCATTTATAGAGGAAGACTTAAGGTTATATAACTTAACGCTGCGACCAATAGGAGCGAAGTGTCAGTGAGAAATGTTGCAAAAATGGGGAAAATTAATTACATTTGGGGACTTACATTGGGTGCGCTGCATAAACGTCCTAAGTCACTCAAAAACCACGCGAACGAAGTCGCGGGAACAGCTAGTGTAACATAAGGTTACCAAATGAGACCCTGACAAAATATGTTCCAAAGTTCACGATGATTTAAACTGTATTAAATCAAAAACTACTAATGCAGTGAAAGAAAATCTATGCTCCTCCAATCAACCGTAATTAAATAACAGCTGTTTTATGTGGGCATTTAGATACCGTACTGCAACCAATGCAAATGATGCTCCATAAAACCATAGTAAATAACATACAGACCGACGAAATGATTGTTCCGGATCTATAATGGCTCGTAATCTAGATACCTGTTATATTGGAACCACAAACAAATATCCGTACCATTACGTTACGCGTGCGCAAAAACCATGCTGATTGAAATTGCCACGCTTCGCGCAGGGCTGTCGACTCATGAAAGTTCCTGTTATTAGGGTCATCTCAATACCCAAATATAATATTACTAGCTGTGCCGGCGACTTTATTCGAGTGGTTTTTGAGTGACTTAAACCGTTAATGCAGCGCACGCAACGAAAGTCTCCAAATGTGAATAATTTTCCCCGTTTTCGCAACATTTCTCACTGACCCTTCGCTCCTATTGGTCGCAGCGTAATGGTACATAATATATAGCCTAAAGCCTTTGTCTATAAATGCACTATCCAACAAAAAATAATTTTTCAAATCGGACCAGTAGTTTCTGAGATTAGCGCGCTTAAACAAACAAACTCTTCCGCTTTTATAATATTAGTATAGATGTACACAAGTGCGTTTAGGCATACATCTCTAAGAGTGAATAAGCCACAGATTTCTACTACAATAGCTATCTTAAAAATTAAAAGCTCATTTAATCCTATAACAACCTCCTTTGTGGAAGTGAATTTCACACGCGAACTTGTTTCCAAACCTATTTAAAATAATTGAAGACATGAATGGATGAAGATGACATGTCGCGAAAAAATATCCAGATAATTTAGGTACCGTCATTTAAACATTTTAGGATATGTAGTAACGTATTAAGTACATTAATTCTAGAGACGATTCTTTACATTAATATACCTACTTATTACGTTACGACGTATTTTTAAATGTTTAAGTGACAGTTTGAACTTTATTTTCTAACAATCTGAATTTTGCTACAAATTACCTTCATTTATGTGTTCAATTTATTAAAATGCATTATCATATTATATTATAACGTGAAGCTAGATTGACATAATATGTTATATACAGTATGAAGAAAACGATCTACTGTAACTCCTTATTCGTGTAAACAAACTTAAACATATGTGTATCTAAAATATTAAAGAAGACACCACATGTAATGTGATGAAAGTAATCACTCGAGAGAAAGTGATGCTTTATTATAAGCCAATCACTCTTAAGGGAATTGTAGGTATACCTAGCAATTTTCTTTCATCATCAATCATTATCATCAGCTTAAGTAGCTAGACATGATTCTGATTATGACTTCCATATTCTATTGTTTTCTTTTCAATCCCCGTAGACCGGAGTGGAACGTGTCATTTTTATATTTGTCATATTATTGTCTCCATTATGTCAGGCAAACTTTATTATTTTTAGTTTACATGTAGGTAATGTGAGCTTTGGAGAAAATTAGAGATAGTAATTAGTGAGTTAAGAGCCTAAAGGAGTTTTACTTAGCCTTTCAACCAGATACACTTATATATTTGTTGAACACATTACATCATAGACATTACTTACAGGTTATGGTACACTCATAAAATATATAACTTGTCATACACCATGTTTGACAATTAGATTATTGAATAAATAGTAACTTTAATTATTTTTTTAGTAACTTTTGAACTCCATAGATAGAAAATTAAAAAGATGAACAAAATCTATAAATATGATAAAATCTATACTAATATTATAAAGCGGAAGAGTTTGTTTGTTTGTTTAAACGCGCTAATCTCAGGAACTATTGTTCTGATTTGAATAATTCTTTTTTTATTGGATAGTTCATTTATGGAGGAAGGCTTGCTATATAACATTATCCTGCGACCAATAGGAGCGAAGCGTCACTGAGAAATGTTGTAAAAAATGTTGCAACGAAAGTCTCCTCGGCGTACGCTGCATAAACGGTTTAAGTCGCTCAAAAACCACGCGAACTAAGTCGCGGGGACAGCTAGTTAAAAATAATCCTTGACTTAACGTAACGTTGTAACGTTCCTATCACCTAACAAACGACCAGATTACCTTGAAGACCTGAACCAATTTCCACCAAACATAGCTAAGAACACTCTCGACTGACATACATTTCAAAGAAAAAAACTGTATTAAAATCGGATCATCCGACAGTCCCATACACATATTTTACACAGACACGTCAAACTTATACACCCCGTTCGTTGCGTCGGGGGTTAAAAATAAGAATTATGATAAGTTTTAAAACATTTGAGTTTAAAGCAATTAAATAAAGTTATCTATCTCTTGCTCGAAAAACGATATTTATAAGCAGGTTAGTGTAATGTCTAGATTTAACAATGTGACGTCACAATCGGTTGTTCCCTTCAAGTTTGCACATTATATTTATAAGTTTATATCTTCTTCATTTTTAATGGTACTTAAATAATTTTAGTTTAACATTATTTGTTTTTCCACGAGGCTATAATAAGATAAAAAATATCATTCAAAATACTAATGGCAATAATTTGTAACTCTAACCCATGCTCTTAGAAATGTGCTTCACTTTACAAGACGTAGACTGGAACAAGTAGAATTTATTGGCAGGAATGACCGTTTGGGAACGTCTCGTCCGTTGTGTAGGAAACCGTTGGCAGGTGCGGGTTCACCTGTTGCCCGACCGTTAGTGACGCGGCGAGGGTGGCTCTGATTGAAAAGGGGAATTAAAGCAATTAGTGTCATTATATGTTTGGACAATTCAAAGTTGATATTGTCTTCTTTGATGCAAGTTATACAATGTACGACCCATTCAATTTACCCCTTTGATGACGAAGCAGTAAGAGTTCATGTCAACAGATATAATATATTGCATTTTTTTTTTGACGACCTCCATAGCGCAGTGGTTGAGCGCGTTGGTGCTTGAACGAGAGGTCGCGCGTTCGAATCCCTCCGAGGGAACAAAAAGTTTTCAATGTTCCGCGGTCATCACGCGGTAAATGTGTATAAAATTTGCGTATAATATAATAAAAATCTTAATTTATTTTTCCGTTGTCTGGTACCTGTAACACAAGTTCTTCGGATACTTAGCACAGGGACAGATTCTCGTGGTTTAAAGCGTCCATTGATATTAATATATATAATATTCTCTAGGAACATCGTATTACCTAAAATAACTTAACGCTCCATATTAATATTAGTTAGGTAGTTAATTATTAAATGAAACAGAAGAGTTAATGAAATAAATTCACGGTACGTATTTTATTATACATAGTACATGATAGTGCATACTATCCTGAAGTTATGGAACTGTCTGACTCTAAGAAAGTTGCGGGCGAAAATCTATTAATCTCGAATACCAATTAATGAATCTCCCATGGAACACCAAACGTCGATTAATTTTAATCAGCGGGACCAATAAATTTCCACAAAGATAATGAAGCTAGTGCAATTCAACAATGGTAACCACACGAGGTCGCGATCGCGGGCCCGGACAGGTGCGGTGCGCACGCGCCGACCGTTAGCGGTAGAAAGTGCGCGACCGCGCAAGCACGCGAGCGCGGTCGCCATCAGTTGCGTTATATTCGGGACTAGTTCTTGCCTATTTACTACAATATTACTAAGATATAATAATCTATAATAATATTTATAAAAATGAAAAGCTGTAAGTTAGTCTCGCTAAAACTCGAGAATGGCTGAACCGATTCGGCTATTTTTGGTCTTGAAATATTCGTGGAAGTCCAGGAAAGGTTTAAACGGTTTGTATGCTCATCAAAGTGGGCAGGGGTCAGCTAGTGATTCATAAAAATAATTTAAAAAAATAATAAATCCGAATCTACGTACATATTTACAATCATGACAATATAAATATAGAATTTTAATAATATATTTTCCAATCTCGAGTTATTTTACTCACAATTGCTCTCGGGAATACTGATCCGATCAATCGACAATTTATAAAAATGTACGAACAGTATTTAAAATAACGGTGTTTTAGAGTATGGAAAAATAATTATTATCAGACGAAGTACCTTCTATAAGAACTTTAGTGCACGTTAAGATTGTATTTGAACTCATGGTCACCTCAAACCTTACCGAACATACTAGTGTGATTAATGTCTGGAGGAAATTTGACGGCTGCTGTTGTTTTATCTACTTAACTGCACGCCTCGTGTTTTTTGTCCGGCCAATATGAATGTAGAACAGTTGTTAATGTCTTAGAAAAATTATTAAGTAGTCATCAAAGAGAGTGACTAGAACTTATAAATTTTAGACATGGCAGGTGGTAATGCGTTCGATAACGTTCATCTGTTTCATACTTAAACACCATTTAGTAATCTTTTATTGTTCTCTTTTTCTTCGTTTGCTCTTGTTCTATTTTATCAATCAAGTTAAATTAGCGGGTGCTGTACTATTTTAATGTGGTAGTACATAATTATTTTAATTATCGAAATAGTTGATTACGCCCTTCAACCTTGGTTAAATTAAAAGTACTTCATTATGTTTGGAATTCGATGATGTAGCAGGCAGGTGTAAAAAGTATTTTGAATTAAGAAACCATTTTTACACACTTTTCGACAAATCTCCATTTTTATGTGCTAGTTATGTGATAGGCTCCGTCTAGTGCAAAGCCATACGTAAACAACTTACGTATTGTTTATGATGCTTTCTTTTTTCAAAAATTTGTTTCATTTTAAATTTTTTTTAAATTTTTAAATTTCATTTAATTTTTTTTTAATCAGATTCCTGTTTCTTTCGCCCAAAGTTCATACATAAAAAACGGAATGTAAACGAAAAAAAAACGTTATTTTCGTTTATTTGTAGCAAATGGAACACGCCACAATATACAATATATATTTTTAACATTTTCTATATGGTTATGTATATTTAAAAAAAAATATCAATAATAATAATAACTTCAGTTATTATGCGGCGTCTATCTACAAATCTAAGTCTATTTCGTACACTTCCAGAAAGAACTGTGTATAGTATTAAATAGTCATTTAAGCTTCATTATAAATCACTGTGGAATTATTTTGTTCGTATTCACACTGTTATTATCTTGAGTAAACCAATCTGGTCCAAAGGTTAAATTGTCTGTAATATTGAACTTGGTAAAATTTGTGTCAAATTTTTAGAAGCGAAAATAATAAAGCACCCAATATTATAACATTGTAACACTTTGACGACCTCCGTAGCGCAGTGGTTGAGCGCGTTGGTGCTCGAACGAGAGGTCGCGGGTTCGAATCCCGCCGAGGGAACAAAAAGTTTTCAATGTTCCTGGGTCATGGATGTGTATTAAATTTGTGTATTAATATAATAAAAATCTTAAATATATTGTGTAAAGTATTAAAGTACTAAATATATTTCTGTTGTCTGGTACCTGTAACACATGTTCTTCGGATACTTAGCACGGGGCCAGATTGACGTGGTGTGAAGCGTCCATAGATTATTATTATTACTTTAAAAATTGTTAGGTAAAGCTTACTTACTGTGGAAACAAATTACCTAAAATACTTTAGGTAATTTGTTTCCACAGTAAATATATTTCGTACAGAATATACAAAATTTTACTCCATTTAATATCTCTATCGTAATCTAATACTAAAGTATCAATGTAATCTAAAATGTAAGATTATCTTTAAGAAATTGATTTTGTATTAGTGACAAGGGGACAGCTTCACCTGCTGCTAAGGGTCCCTGCTTATTAAACTTTTTATGTATCTAGTATACGATGTCGTTAAGACTATTTAATTCGTCGAATATTTAAATTGTAGACATCTATAATGTTATATTGAATCTTGTCCTTAAAATATTGTGTTCGAACGTGTTATAAACTAAAAACCTTTATGTATTTCAGCTGCGTTGCGTGTGAGAGAATATAAATGTTTTATGGCTATTAAAGGGGTTATTTCGCGGGCTTTGAGCGCGGCGACCGAATCATCGAAGAAACGAAGAAATTCGGTAACGAAAATAACAAACCCCCCCCCATTCCGATAACTTGATAAAACATGATATCCAATACCGCGAAGTTATCCCCGAGTGCCGCTCATTTTTTTATTTTTTTTACTCTCATGGTTGTGCTTGGTTTTAATAGAGCAATATGTGAGAACATTAATATGTAGACTTTTTGTACTATAATGTTAATAATGTAGGATACGAAGTTCGAAGTTCAAACGACATTTTTTTCGAACATAGTTTTTAACATAATCTTATAAAGATGTTTAGCCACAAACGGTGCAATAAAATTATCTGTACACCTTTCCCTAATGGTCCTTTGCGCTATTTTTTACAACCCAACATAAAAAGTCCACCTTTCATAGACAACGTGCCTTGTCCTCTATAATTTTTAAACTAGATATGTAGCAGTATTTGTAAGTAAAAAGTAGTGCGGGAAAGAATTGTGATGTGATAGCAAGTAAATATTTGGCGATCACAGAGTTTTTACACACATTTAAAGTTTAAAAATTTCTGAATAACATGTATCAACAAATGGGTAGGTAGTTTAAATTAGGGTAAGCGACCAAATTAAACATTGGGTAGAGGAAGTATTAACGGAAGCCGTTGGAACAACCTATAAATGTTGCTAATTTATTTATGTAGTTTATTTTTAAAGTATTAAGGACAAGGATTTACCCACTACAAAGTAGTCAGACTACAAAGTATTTTCATTTTTTTTAAATATACTGATTTAAAATGTCAGGAATGTGTAAATTTTGCACAAACAGATAAACCTTTTTTCAAACCCATTGATTTGAGGTTATGTGGCTTTTTAGAGCCTTAACGTTTTTACACAGATGTGACTATAGAAGGCACACTCGACAAAATTTTGATTGAAAATGTACCTAGCCTTATCTAACTTGTATTGGTTTTTAGCGAAAAAAAAACTAATTTTTCACATCATTCCGTAATCATGGAAGAACCTCTTATAGGATCTCCGTCACAGTTGATTGTGAATGTAAAGAAAATCAAATTAAGGCGAGACCACGATCAGTATCGGAGCGTAGGGCGTTTTTGCCCGGTGCAATTACGCCGCTCGTGCTACTACCACGAAATTTCCTTTCGTCACCGCTGCTGACTTTGGGTTCTATGGGAAATAATGAGATTTTTAAATAGTTCATAAGAAAATACGAGCTACATTACTAGTATGTAGGTCGTATTTCTTATGAACTATTTAAAAATCTCATGTGTGTAACTTTGCGCACATTTTTTCGATATTAATTAATAACGAAAAAATGTGCTCAAAGCTACACATATTTTTAACCCCCTAAGAAAACAGAGAGGTGTTATACTTAATTTCGATGTTTCTCTGTGATAATGTGTGTGTCTAAGGCATTGTAGCTCAAAAATGGATGAACCTATTTTAATTTAGTTATTTTGTTTGAAAGCTGATGTGATCGCAAGTGTTCTTACTTCTTAGCTATAAGTCATCATCACGAATTCCTTCACTGCTCAACAATTCGGGAGTAAGTTATAGAAGACTGTGCCTTTTCATTTCTTTTCCTTGACATTATTTTGTAGGAATTATAACTGTAATTGAAACTTAAATATCATATATATTTAACGTAATTCAAACATGATCTAATATTATAAAATAAGGTTGCCTTTTTGTTTACAAAAAAAATATGTTTAAAATGAATACGACATAATTTAATTAATAATTATTATTATTTAAATAAGTATAATGATAGTAAATAAAAATCTTATGCAATTTTAATTGCCTTGAATATTCTTGCTAAGATAAGTATCTTCGAGCTAAAATATTCCTTAGATCACCCGACGTAATAGATCCGAAATCGATAGGATAATGGATCCTATACTGAGATAAGCTAAACGTTTGCTTATCTTAATGTAAGTGGTGACTGATTGCCATTTACAAAAACGTATATTATAAAAGTAAAAAGGAATGAGAAAGTTAACAAAAAAAACCTCCACTTCTTATTGCTTGACAAGAATTTGCGAAGTTGGTTATAAATTTAATTTCTACCTGACGACAAGTTAAAGAAAGATTTACATCGTACTTCGTAGCACCTAAAGTACTAAACCGATTGTCATAAAAGAGGTATTAATAGATTTCAAAATAGCCCGGATATCACAGGTTAATTTGTTGCAAGTACAACTTAATATAGAACCGGCTTAATAAAATGTAGAGACCGACATGACCAGCGATGCATATGTCCTCAGCCTAATACGGTCTACATTAATACGGGTACTTATAAAGTAAGTGATATGCGGGCTAGAAAAATACTGAACCCACCACCCACATCAGAATAAATCTGGTTAAGTGTAAAAAAACCATCGCAAGGTGCGTCATACCGCGGTGAATCAGACCACGCGACACCGTGACCATTAGGGTGCAGGTTTCCATTTCTTATTATGTAACCGAATACTTTGAGATACCATCGCACAGTGCGATATACATTGCTGGCTTTCGTTGGCAATGTTGATTATATAAGTACCAAACGCGCAATGCATACACAACGAGCGATGTAAAATGCGATCGTGTTCATTGAAGTGTAGTATATTAGGCCGGTTATAGACTGAAAAAAATGATTGTTAACCAAGATCGCGATTGGAATGAGAATAGAATAAGGCACGCTGCGGTATCTTGTGCAGTGATGCGTGCGCAGTGCGGGATTAAAGTGATATACAAAATCTTCGCAGATGACAGGTTTGAATAATGATACTGAGTGCGCTGTAATGTCTAATTAGTTATAGCATTTGTAAAAATACTGAATATAATTAACTGAGTCTCGGATATTTAAGATGTGTGATTTAGACTAGCGGTTACTGTCTCGATACTAAAGTGTATGTACTAAATCAATCAAAAGAGCTATACCTACCTGTTTGCAAAAAAAAACGCACTTGTAAGCAATAACGACGTAAGTCCATTCCTTAGCAAGTGTGATTTGCTAATAATACTGAGGACACATTATATAAAGAAAACTCTTCCTTTTGCTATTAAACTATACTGAAGTTTTAACTGCAGATACTAATATTATAAAAAGGGCATATATTCTGTTTCTTTAAATTGATGAATAGGCTACAAAACAAATACAGAAATATAGTAAACTATGTGGAAACAACATAGGCTACGTTTACGTTTTCGGCATTTTATTTTGAGAGAGCAAAATCGCTGGAATTTAAGTAATATCGAAACAGGTATTAACTCAAGAAAACGCATTTATAAGAAAACGCAAAAAACTGATTGCCAAGTCATTGTGCATTGCTAAAGTTTACTGTATAGATTTATGAACTTTATTTCATTGTTTTTATTTGATTAATATTAAGAATCTTGGGTTTTAATAAAGGGTTGGGTCGCAAAATTGCATTTAATTTTTCATAGTTGTTTCCTTATAGTTTATCAATGTGTATATAATTTTTGCTCTATTTTGACTTGAACCCATATCGATGAATATTATATTAATAAATGGGTCCTAATTCCTCAAAAACCGATCAAAATCGATATCAAGCGATAACATTTTAATAATATTGCTAAATACTTTTATTCAAAGTAAAGTCAAATGTTCCATTATTAGGTAATAATTGCTACTCATAAAGTAGATGTCACTTAAAGTCAGGGACATCATCGTACCTAATATCTTTATTATGATTATTTTTATTACTACAAATGTCAATTTTATTTATCATTGCTTTGGGATTATCAAAAAAAAATATGACAATTATTTCGAACAAATGACATTTGTTTTAAGTATTGATTTCGAAATAAAATAATAATAGTTATTTATTAATTTTATTAAAAATTTTCTTAACGTACATACATAAATAAATCGTCATAATGCTACCAATTCAAGTATCGCTTATTTAACGTGTTATAAAGAAATACGCTGAAAAATCCAAAGTTTGATCCAATTACATCTATTTTTATACGTTTCGACAAAATTCTATAAGGGTACGGAACGTATATACCGGTGTGTGTCTTTACCACATAGCACAAAAAATATACGTTAAAGTGTTAACCTTCTTGTTCACAAAAAAATCATAAGAACCAGGTGGAAAACCACACAAATTTTGGCAATATTAATCACCATTAAATGCAATTTTTGGTCCACTTATACTAATAATAATAACTGCAAAAAATTAATATAATATAATCCAATAAACGATCAATAATTGACGCAAAAACGTTCCTACGATTTTTATCGGGAACTATATAAAAATACACCAATACGTATCAATGCCTTATGCCCCATTGGCCATGTGTCGCGCATATGCTTCCCCATAATAATAGTCGTTTTATTCATAAGAATCCGGTAATTTTTACTTCTGGCACCTTTTGTGAGGTTTTTTTGCTTCACCCCTTTGCATTTGACGTCCAAATCGAAGCTCAAGGCATCAATTAGACACATTGTGCAGGATGAGATATAAATTAGTTTTGGTGTCCGGGTTATCCTTTGTCTACTAATTTAATACATACAAACGCCTTGTGCTTCTATACTTAATAATAAAAAACGTAAGTTGGTTTAAATTTGTATAAAACTGTATATTTTTTGTGTATAAATTATAATTTTATTTTATTTAACAATTTATTGCACACGAGAAATACATTTACAATAGAACGATTTACAAAGAAAGACGACATAAAGGTACTGCTTATTTCTCAAAAGAAATTTCTTCCAGCAGCCCTGCGGAGAGATATGGGATAAAAGTTAGCAGATAGGGCGTGCACAACTATAAACATGATAATATTATACAAACAAATACATACATAATATATATACTACACATACAATATATATATAATAATAATATATACCTATATATATAAAAATTGATACAGTAGATAAAATATATACTAAGAAAATAGTATACATAATATTATGTATAATATAATAATTCTACTTATATGGATTGAGATATATAATGTGCAAAAGCCTAAATTGTTTATATGAAGTGACAATCATTTTGTTTTAAACATATTTTTAAATATTTTGATTGTTTGTAATTTAAGCTCATCTAATAACAGTACAGATGAAAAAGACATCAACGCAGGTGAAGGATATTGTTAGTGTTCTCTAAATTATGTATTTCAGAAAAATTTAATTCGTTTGATCTAGATTTTTTATTGATCGACTTGAATTTGGAATTTCAAAGACAGTTTTAATATACAATAATTCAACTTATTACTTATCTATGTTTGTTTGTCTGGCACATTATATTGCCAATAAGGGAATCTAAACGATCTTCGGTCTATTCGCTTTTAATTTTGCTTTTAATTTAACCCTTATCAGATTTTCATCTTCAGGTTTCGATTTATTTAACAAACCGCCTGTAATAAATCTCGGCTGCGTGTGAAACGGCCACGCCCATTTGATAGAATATAGCAATCTCTTCATAATTATTTTATTGCTATATCAATTCACCTACTTCCTACCGCGATTAAACGATTATAATCATTTAATTAATTAAGAGATTAATCGTTTTACGGCAATTATGATTCGGATTAATGTGATTTCTGTTTGTTAATGGCTAGTAATGTAGTTAATACAATATTTTAATGGATACTTATAGAAACAAATGATATGAGGTTGTCTCGTTTATAATACAGTAAAAGCTGAGAGAAAATTTAATATGAACTTTGACTGTTTATACCCTTATATTATTATATCAATGAATAATTATAAGTACTATGTTTTCAATCTGGGGGCACGGTCGTGCCCCCGTCAAGACGAGCCAAGCGCAAGAGCGCCTACCTTTTCTCGAAAGGTTTCGTCATTTTTTTGAACTCACCATATTGGATTCAAATGGATGTTTATTATAAGGATCTGATGATCATTAATTCATAAAAGGAATATAATATACAAGTACATAAAACACCTATGACCTACTTTTTGTAAGACCAATAATCGGTCAGAGTTTTGCTTCATATAGTACTTAATTTATGTCCGACTTTATGTATGTTGAGTGCGTTGCACTACTGCAATCAGTATATTCTATTATTCATCTACAAATGTCGATTATTAATCGGTGACCGACTTTTACCGAAGATGAAAAATATATATTTATGAGAGGAAAATTTGTTTTTTATCCACTTATTTAAAATTAGCGCGAATATGCAGGCAGAAAATAGTTGTAAATTGCTGTCGGTGTATGGAACCGGTCCGGCACAAGCTCCATCTCTTGTTAAATAAAACCAACAATCGGATGTGAGAAAAAAATAAAGCAAATGTTAGTGTAATATCCATATAATATTATATAAAAATCGTTCGACACTCGATAGCGCGATGCAGTTGCCTAACAGCGACATCTATGTTTAGAACAGTGAAACATCTAAACACAAACATTTAACAGTCGGTAACGTTTTATAATGATAACAATAAACGAAAAACAAACGTTACATAAAACTCCAAATGAGTAGATTTTTTTAAGTCTAAAATTGTAAAAACTTCGATACTCAAAGAAATTTGTGACCATAAAATAATTAAGTACTTAATCGACTTTGAATTGATTTGCGCATGGCAAAATGGTTGGTTCATCACATGATGAACCAACTTTGGTTTTACATAGAACCAAAGTTCTTGATCTATGCGCCCTTACTTTACTAGGCCAAGCATCACGTTTTAACTGAAATGTAGAGTAAATGAAGATTTGTCCAGTTTTTGATAGATTTTGATTAAGGTGCTTGTAGATTTAGGGCGTGTAGTCTTTAGAGCTTGGCTTTATACGATATCTGATAACTTTTTCACAGGGTAAGCTATGTAGACTCGTCTTGGCAACATTTTTACATGAAAATGTTTTTGGTGGGTATAGACTGTCAAATCATCTTTTCATGGGCATAAAATTTGTCAAAAATTATGAACAATGAATACATTTAGACCGTAGCGACGCGTGAACAAAAATAAAAAATGTCTCAAAATAAAGTAGAAATTTCTTGGAGTAAATAAACATTGTAGTAAGTACTTAATTGGAATTAAAATCTTAAAATCTTAGTATTATAATAAGTAATGTTTTTTCGTCTACGTCTACATCTACACTAATATTATAAAAAGGAAAGATTTGTATTTTGTATGTAACGACTTAACTCAAAAAGTACTGGACCGATTTTAATAATTCTTTTTTCATTAGAAAGCTACATTATCACTGAGTAACATAGGCTATATAAAAATAAATCAATTGCTGTTCGTTAGTCTCGCTAAAAGTCGAGATCAGCTGAACTGATTCGGCTATTTTTGGTCTTGAAATATTCGGGGAAGTCCCGGGAAGATTTACACGGTTTCCATGCTCAACGAAGTGGGCACGGGTCAGCTGTTTTATATATAAAAATGAATTGCTGTTCATTAGTCTCGCTTAAACTCGAGAACGGCTTAACCGATTCGGCTATTTTTAGTCTTGAAATATTCGTGGAAGTCCAAGGAAGGCTTAAACGGTTTGTATGCTCAACGAAGTGGGCACGGGTCAGCTAGTATCGAATAAATTGGTTCTGAATGAAGTTAGATAACTAAATTTTCTCTTTACTTAACTGAGGTCCATTTAAGAAAGTAATTATTTAAAATTTTATGTGCTACAAAGTCGCTAGGTACTATTGATAATGTTCAAACAAGTCGCTCTAGTTTAAAATCTCTCTGTCGCCTACGCTTCGGCCCTTTTTGTTGTATCTGTTATCACGATATTGATTTATTACCTGACGTCTGACATTATTACCATGTATGTATGTACTTACATGAGATTGTTAATAGTTAATAATAAAACAAATAGTTTTTAGACAGTAAACGCAATAAAATCTGTCATTAAATTGATTCTAAACCAGATTTAAAAACGTTAATTATAATAACTATGAACTAAATTCAGTCACACCCGAATCGTCAAGCAGTGAGTAAACTGATAATGATGAATATAAAAAAAACCTATAGCTGAGAACACTTTTCATAACGTCAGCATTCAAACAAAAAACCAGATCTAGATCGGTAGGGATATGCAAGATATTATACGTAATAATATATTGCATATGCAAAGCAATTTAAAAAGATGACGCCTCCGTGGTCTAGTGGTTCTGAGCTTGGCTCTTGACTCGCGGGTTCGAATCCCGCCGAGGGAACAAAAAGCTTTAAATGTTCCTGAGTCATGGATGTGTATTAAATTTGTGTATTACCTAATATAATAAAAATCTTAAATATGTGTATAGTATTAAAGTATTAAATATATTTCCGTTGTCTGGTACCTGTAACACAAGTTCTTCGGATACTTAGCATGGGGCCAGATTGACGTGGTGTGAAGCGTCCATAGATATTATTATATTATTATTATTACTATATCGACGGTTTAAAGGTAATAAGCACCAAAAACCAAATATTGATAGTTCTTATAATATTGCCACTAAATTCTTATGAGAATAAATGTCTTAAACCAAATTGTGTTTCGTAGAAAATGAAGCAAATTGAAACACAACAGAAGGCGATTGGTACTGTTGTATTGTCATTCCGCATTCAATTATAGGTGTATAGCGCAATTTTTGGTATCCACTATTTTTACGTAATCAGCCGGCAGTTCATACGTTTTGGAGCTCTTATCTTTGCTAGTCTTAGACACAACTTATAACATCCCTCTGTTTCTGTTTAGTGAAATTCAAAGTACGTAATGAACTTCATTTGCAACAATCCATACGTTACATTCGCATTAGAATTGTACATTACACTATCGGTTTCCAAAATTGACAGTAACATAATTCATGGCGAAGTTACGTAATATTTTACGATTAATTCACGATTTATAATACCATATGGATGGGTGTGGTGGACACAATAACATAGCATTTCACCTGCCCGACCGTTGAGTTTGGATGCAAGTCACGAGCTTTTTAAATAGATTTAGAACGGAAGTGTTTTTGAAAACCCTAAAGAGATTAGAAATTTTATTATAGATACTACGAGTAGAGAATATTATAGAGAAATTATAGTTTTTAAAATTTCCTATATAGAAGCTTCGACACCTAGTGCATTCTTATATGTAACATAATATACGATTCAATTTCAATCATCACTCTCCCTGACTCTACGATCATACATCATAAAAGATATTTTCTCAACTAAGATTTTGACTATTATAGAACTCTCTCTCTCTAATACTATAGAGCTGAATGAATCGAACACACTCGTCACTTTGAAATTTGACAACTCGACTCGTGTGGTCAATTTTAACTGAAAAATTTTGCGCGCTGTAAGTACTAAGTCTTGATTCTCCTCTTTCACTTATTATGTAACATTACATACACCGTAGTTTGTTCTTTTTATATTTGCTATAAAAAAAGAATATTATTTTTTATTTTACTAAGTTATGCAATTCATACTTGCGAATGCTCTAACTTATTAAAATATTTATGTACTTCTACATAGTATACTAAAATGAATTCTAAGATTGTGTGGAACCCTTTTTCCATAATTATTTTTTTACAATGGAATCTAGGACTAACGCCTGGTTGTATTGTAAAGTCTAAATTCGCTTATAACTTAAGGCAACCAACCGGTCGCCCGGAGGCAGACAGCACCTGAACTGATGTATGTAAGTACAACGGTACTACAGACCAAATTGTTACTTACAAGTATATTTTGTACACTACAACTATAAACTAAAATTCATGAAAAATGTATTATGTAATACTTGGTAAGAGAAGAAAGCTAATGGAGAGAAAAAAGACAAGGGCCGAAGTCCATATACCTACACAAACAAATAAATACACAACATAATATTATTATCATAATAATATGCCTACATCTAATAGGTACTTTCTATAAACCTGTTAACTATAAATGGTCTAAAAAGGCCTGTTGTTTCGTGTAGAATAAAGAGTGTAATTGATATTGTACAAAGTGAAGAAAATATAAACATCAAGTTTACTCATAAAGCTTTACATAGATCCTTATTTTTTTATCTTATACAAAAAAAAAAAATGATGATAGTGTAAACGATTTAGCGTTTAAAGTCTAAACTTTGTATTCAAAATAATATGTATGTCTGTATTAATGATATACTTATTATCATTTAGCTAAATATAGGATATTACCTACTAATGCAGAAAACAATATTTTGAAGACCAAGTTTAGACTTTAGACGTTAAGTCGTTTACACCACAAAGTAGATATATAACAGAGACACCACCTAGTACTAGAAAATGGTATCACCCTAATACTGGCAATGCGACTGGCAAAGGGTGAAGTCCAAACACATTCCAGAAACCGCCATCTAGCGCCACTAATGGAAAATACTAACTAATTTCATTACGTACCTTCTTCTTAATGATTCGGAGTTGAATTTAGCTTAATGTGATGCTTTGCTTAAAAAATATGCTTTTTTTTATGTCAATATTTGTACTTAATCAGGCATATTAAAATTTTATAATTTACAAACGTAAATTATAGTAGTGACATCTATTGCAATTTTTGTATTAAAGATAAATTGTATGGGATGGTAGGCCATGTTTACACTATCATCATTTTGTTTATCTACTTTCCTAATTTTCGGATTCTATTCTACCTCAGCGTGGTTTCCAAACTTTGTTTCACTTTATACCTAGTAAAACTAATTAATAGATTCTTTTGTTATCATGTACCACATCAATACAGCCGACAATCTTTTAATTAATCAAACAAAAGATTTTCAAATAGTCTTAGTACACGAATTAATCATTACCTAAATGCTTTGATGATTGATAACCAAAAACCTCTCATATCTCAATCGTACCATAACTCAAAAACCGAAATAAAGACTTCATAGGAGAAATCTGGATCGGTTTTGTCTAACAACAGCTATCAAACGTTGGTAATACATTAATAAATTGCCGCCTCTAGCAATAATGGGTGACCGGATACGTTATTTTAAAATGTTACAAGCGAATAGTATCTCTCACCCGTTACAATAGAGTTCTATTTGTAAAACGAATGTTTGATAATTTGCATCTGAAACCACATAAAACAAAATTAAGGAAGAATTCGATTACCAATAAAAATTACGCCTCCAGCATCAAGATCGGTGAGGCGAAGTAACTTTTTATAGAAAATTACACTACTCTTTTTCTAAGTATCGTGCCTATTATACGATATATCACAAAATTATTAGTTTAGGGAGGAAATTGTTTGGTCAAAATCCACCATTAGCAAGCTAAAAGGTAAACTGTGAATGTAAAACCTTTGTATTATTTTATATTCAGAAATAAATACACTTACAACACGTTTACAGTAAAAATAAAATTGTATGTACAGTTTTGAAGTTACGTTCATTTACAAGTTACAAAAAAGGTATAAGATAATAAGAGACTTTTGTTTTGTTACAACAGTGTTTCAAATCCTTTCATTGTGTATATTGATTTTATAATATCTTCTTATATATATAAATGAATTGCTGTTCGTTAGTCTCGCTAAAACTCGAGAATGGCTGAACCGATTCGCCTGTTTTTATTCTCTATTTTGTGTTGTCTTGAAATATTCGTGGAAGTCCAGGAAATATTTAAACGATTTGTATGCTCAACAGGTCAGCTAGTATCTATAGATTTTTTATTGCATAGGAAACCTGACCTGTAATAAAAAAATATATATATAGAAAAGTATTTCCGCTCCAAATTCAACTTGTAAAAAGCACGTGAAGTCAAAACTATAAATAATACGAGTATAATAGAAAATCGTTATAAAAATCTAGGATTTTTTGCAAAATAAGTATTTTCTCATGTACATTATCATTAAAAAGTTGATTGATACATTTTGATTTAAAATATAACTTTACAGCCCCAGAATGATTTATTTGCTCTAAAAAAAGTATGGCGCAAAGCTTTTAGACGGTTTACTGTTTTGAGCCGACTGCTACCGTTAATTCGTCAATCAGTATTTTATGTTCAATAAAACATTATGTTTTTATTGTTAAAACAAATAAAACCTTTTTAAAATTCGATTTACAGTAGATTCGCTTTTACACCAGTCATTATAATGTGGCTACTAGACGAGCTACTAGAGATTTTTGATAGAAGTAATTCTCATTTGGTATCTATATTTAATGTGTATATTTATTTATGATTCCCCTTAGTATCTTTTTTTAATTAAATGTATTTCAATGTTGATTTCGATTTAAATACTATTTAGTTACATTATTATTATTATATGAGTAATCTTTTAAACCAAATCATTCATTTTTTAAAATAAAAACGGCAAAAAAATATTTTTTTTTATTTTAGTGTTACTCTCAAAGTAAACAAGAATCTAAAACACCTCTAATGTTAAAATTAATCGAGTGGTTCAAGCTGCTGAGCGTGCCAAACAATTGAAGACATGAATGGATGAAGGTGATATTTAACAAAATTCTGATTTCGAAAAAATTAAGGACAAACATTTTAGAATACTTCATCACCTATTAAGTACATTAATCTAAAGATTCATCTCTAGAATCAATGTTCTTAAATAACGTTACTATAGTTCGTCCCTGATAAATTTAACCTAAACGTAAACAAACTAAAAACACCGAAATTTTCACATAATATGCACACTTACCAACACTTTCACAGGTATATTAAAGGATCATTTGATTTTTGACTTCAATATCCAATACATTTTATAACAATTAAACAATAATTAATATGTTTAAACATCAATTGAAAATCTTTCACAGAAAAAATACGCCATTTTGACACTGCCGATTGTAGAATAAAAGCCTATGTCTATAGATTCATAGCAAACAAAAATCATTGTATTAATATTGGCCAATTGGGATCAGTTACGAGTCTTTGGTTGTGTCATAGACGGGTTTGTTTACGTTTAGGTTAAATTTATCTCGGACGTACTATACTTATCATAAAATGTTTATGTAACAGTTTAAACTCAATTTCTGGGTATTTTTTTGTGACATATCATCTTCATCCATTCATGTCTTCAATTATGTATACATTCATATTTACATATTCTTAATAAACATAACCTTCTTGAGCAGTCGATTAAAAAAAAAAAAAAAAAAAAAAAGTGCAAAATGAACAATGTTTAATCACTTAAACAACAGTAGAAACAGATACTTCGTGGCCCCACATGAAGGTACATATTAGGGCTATACAGAATACAGATATAATGGTATTTGTTAATTTAATTGGCAGTAAATGAGATGGATTGTTGGAAAGGATCCCAACTATTTCGTATACTGAACCTCATAAACCCCCTGACACTTAATGGGTTCTGATAACTGGGGCCTGTTTATAATAATTATAGTTCTCACACCGATTATGCCGTCGTTGACCGGTTTCACTGAAACCCGACCAGCTACGCAGGAGTAATTTTTAGTGCCCAAGTGTGTGCGCAATTCACTATGATGCGTAAATAATTTCTCTGTTTCTACTTTACAGTGGCTTGCAACGAGTGACTTGAATACAGTTAAAATAAGCAGCGTTTGACAACTAGGTTGTGAAACAAGAAAATCTAAATCTTATTATTTGTAAGTACTTGCTTTTTAGAGAGTAACTTATATGATATCAATTTTTATTACGGCGACCTTGGGACTGATTCACAATGCGCAATGCGATTGGGATTCGATAACTTCCCTGCGCAACACCCAATAAACGTATATAACCATGTTAGTCGAGTATTCGTAACGAATTACATTAATAATAATTAATTTATAAAAAATAGCGATTAGTAAAAATAGCGCCATAGACGCGCAATCAATTTGTAAATAACAAAAAATTGTGCTAATCGCTCGTGTTTTAATGCACATTTTTCCTACGACACTAGTGCAAAAAAAAGTTTTGTGGCATAGGAACTATTAATTAAATGTTACGTCGAACAAATATTGACGCCAAATTATTTTTCTGTATTTTCAAACTCTAAACTGCTTTTAATTTGGTTTTTGGCGCATATGTATTACCTACCTGTCGATAAAAATCAAGAGCAAAAATGCGCTATTTTGCGATTGCTTTGATTTTGGAGGATATGAACCTAATAAGCCTTCGGATTCGCTGTGCATCCACAGCGTTTCGCCCCCGTAATGAATTCGTTGCGGTGTGCGCGCGCACACTTCACTCCGCTACAAGCTGCTACAGATAGTTCAACTCAGTTGTGCGCGCCGCCCTATGTGTGGGTAAAGCGATAAGAACACGTGTTACTCGGAACGACGACTGCCGCGTCACTGCCACACGAATGAAAGTTGTATATTTACAAGCCCACGCACACATAGGGCCGCGCGCACAACTGAGTTGTACTATCTTTAATGTGATAAGCACCTAAGCGTGGACCAAAAACCGCGCGGTAAGTTTTCGAATCCAAGTTGAACGGGAACGTGAAATATCACGCAGAAGGACCAATCACGTAATGATTTTCATTAAACTTTCAGAAGCGTTGACCAAAAACCGCGCGGTAAGTTTTCGAATCCAAGTTGAACGGGAATATGAAATATCACGCAGAAGGACCATTTGCGTAATTATTTCTATTCAATTTACAGTTGGGTTCCAGCGACAGAGCTTTGACACTAATATGATCGTTCTCGTTGATTGTGTGAATGCGACAGCATGCACTGATACTGAAAGCAAACTGCGAATTACATAAACAAAAATGACTACATGGTTTGGGCTACATATTTTCCACTCGCCATAAACCCCGCCTATGTGACAAGTGGAATTTATAATGTGGCCTCTACCTACCCCTATGGGGTTCGGTGGTCCCTTCCCATACCTATACTGGTTTTTGGATACCCCTATTGGGGAATGAGTACGACTGACGAGTATAATAGTCTTAGTTAATAATAATAATAATATTTAAGGACGCTTCACACCACGTCAATAGCCCCGTGCTAAGTATCCGAAGAACTTGTGATACAGGTACTATACAACAAAAAATATATTTAATACCAAGTATACAATAAACATAATATTTAAGATTTTTTTATTTTATTACTACACAAATTTAATACATATCCAAGACCCAGGAACACAGAAAACTTTTTGTTCCTTCGGCAGGATTCGAATCTACGACCCCGCGCTCAACCGGTGCGCTACGGAGGTCAAGTTCTAAACTTAATCGTGTTATTGTAATTAAATATAGTAAATTTATGGCTAACAGAAGCACGTATAACCAAAATTACAAAAGCGCTATGTGGTGGTTTTATAACCATAAGTTAAATGTATGCATAATTACCGGTCCATAGATTGATAGCATCGACTTCATCTCAAGGTACGTTATCGATCCAATATGAATGGATGCAGTAGGATGACTTTATATTGGTAAATATTCTGAAATGAACAGAATGTTTTTTGGACTTTATAAAAAAATTAAAACAGTTTTATTCTTATAATACATAAGTACTTTATGTAATAATTTCGTATTCTCATTTCAATCATTTCGAATTTATTATGAAAACTGACATCAGATAATACAGGGTATAAAAAAAAAACTTAGCGGCACTTTATCATAAAATTATTATAATAACTTTTGTATACCAACAAACTCTGTGTAAATGTAATAATATCATGTTACTATACAATGCTTTCTCCTTGCTGAAATCTTAAAACAATTAACTTGAAAGACAAGAAAAAACATTTTATAGCTTAATCAGTGTATAAAGTAAGTATTTTAAGGTTCAAAATATAAAGTCTGTTATATATTAAAACATCTAAAAACTGTATCTATACCATGATGAACAGGGCCTTACGAACTGGTTTCCACTGGATATTACCCGACTGTAATTATTGAAAGGGATTCATTATGACGTTACGTGACAGCAAAAAGTACGGTCCAGCTTTGAAACTTTAAATATAGCCTAAAAGTAAAGAATAGTTATAAACCTTATTCGTGAGACATACGATTGAAATATGAATGACAAAGTTAGTTTGTACCTTCGTGTAATACTGGAGGCATTGTTTTGTGACATCGAACATGTGGATTTACAAATTACTGGGTTCGATTCAATCCCGTGTTTTGTGTCTTGGTAGACTATACTTTACTATTGGAAATAACTGGTCTTGCGTAGTACTAGTAGCAAGTACTTACTGTGCATCATAAATTATTGAAGTAGTTAGCTGTTGTTAAAAAAATATTATATTTTAGACTAGCTGTGCTCGCGACTTCGTTCGCGTGGTTTTTGAGTGACTTAAAATGGTTATGCAGCGCACGCAACGAAAGTTCCCAAATGTGAATAATTTTCCCCGTTTTTGCAACATTTCTCACTGACGCTCCGCTTTCTTAATGTTATATAGCCTAAAGCCTTCCTCTAGAAATTGACAATCTAACAAAAAAACTATTTTTTCAAATCTAACCAGTAGTTCCTAAGATTAGAACGTTTACACAAACAAACATACTATTCCGCTTTATAATATTAGTATAGATTGTCACTGTATGTTTTAATAAAATATATAACAATAAATAATAGTATCATGCTAAGCCTGAAATAATTATACTGAATATCAATTTAATAAATAGGACATTATAATAAAAAAAAACTTTTAACTGCTATAAAAATGTCAATAAAGAGGTGTGCACATATTGACAGTAGGTAAATTATAATAATTGTTTTTTTAAGTACCAAAATACTAAAAATATGTGCCATTACTACAAAAACCTTGACTATACTTTACGTCATTGACATTAATAGAGTGATACTTAAAAATTTGCTAAAAAAACTTAAAGGTATGAGAAACTTTATTAAATGTCAGTTATGGTAGTATCCTATATTACATTAGATACTACGTTACTACGCACTAAGAAGATACGATAGGTTTTACATTAACTAGGTTATTGGATTATAATTTGTTTATCTATTGTTTGTTTGATTAGTTAAAAAAGTCAGTTTACAGACAGACAAAAACTTCAACATTAAATACCTTAATCCGTTGTATAAATAGTTTAATAAAATTAGGAACAGCAGGCTTACCTACTCCAGACACAATCGAGAATCGAATCAGTTCGATCTCAACGGCTTTTGGTGTTTTATTTGATGGATTACATTGAAACTAACCAGGATAAAGAAAGTCGTTACATTATAACTTTTTGTACTCCCGATCATATCAATCTATTGAGAATCAAAATAAACAAACGTCAATTTATTTGGCAGTACGCGGCACGATCGAATCTGAATCAAAATCGAATCAGTTTGGAGAGTAAGGCCCCAGGACTTACACATCAAAATATTATATCTCCGTGGTCTAAGTAATTTGCAATGTTTAATAAAAAATATGCTTCAAAGTACTAAATATCATTTTCAAATGTCATTTATTATGAACACGACCTTATAATAAGTGTTATTGAAATCCTCGCGTGATGCCGAACATCTGGAGATGTATGCTGCAATTAGTTTTGTTTATACCACACGTTCATTGTTATGTTCAGATGAGGCGAGATGGTCTATGCGTGTAGATTACCAGTTCCATATAAAACCAACACAAAAGATTACTAAGGTATCTAGTGCTCATAATATAGTCTTACCTAGACCATCTCAGACTAGATAACATAGTGAAGATAGAGCGTTGTGTAACAAAAATATTTTTTTATTATTATTTAGCGTCTAGCTACTAGCTACGTCCTACACGTTTACAAACCAGACCGCGACAACTCGCTTTACAGTAGGACAAGCATAATAAAGGAACATATTTTGATAGTTCCGTATTTCCGGAAATATCTATACTAATATTATAAAGCGGAAGAGTTTGTTTGTTTGTTTAAACGCGCTAATCTCAGGAACTGGTCTGATCATCAGATACTGGTCCGATTTGAAAAAAACTTTTTTGTTAGATAGTCCATTTATAGATGGCCTATATAATGTTATAACCGGCAAACTCCGAGGACTCGGAATACCTAGTACCGAGGGTTTCGTACAAACTCTTGAGTTGACATTGAGTGTTTGATATAGTTTCAGTTTATATGATTTGTAAATTGCTATCCCATCTCGATACCGTTACTTAGTTGTTTTGCGGTAAAAAGTTGTAAGATCTATGTGATGCCAAGCTGGGGTAAGTCGGGTCTAACAACATAATACAGTGATCATATCAATATTATTTAAAATGTTTCATGTTTTAAATAAATAAATAATTTGACGACCTCCGTAGCTCAGCGGTTCAGTGCGTTGGTGCTCGACCGAGAGGTTGCGGGTTCGAATCCCGCCGACGAAACAAAAATGTTTTCAATGTTCCGGGGCCATGTTACTTAAATATAGTATAAAAGTATGAAATATATATTTCCGTTATTTCGTACCTGCAAGTTCTTCGGATACTTAGCACAGGGCCAGATTGACGTGGTGTGAAGCGTCTATAAATATTATTAAAATATTAATAGAACAATTTGGCAATGCAAGCTTAACTAAAAATGCTTCTAGTTTTATCCACAACAAAGTTATAGGGGGTTGAAAATGGCCTGAACTGTTTCGAGAAAAGGATAGTACGGCCGTGCTCAACTTGGCGGGGGCACTGCCATGCCCCCAGATAAAGCATCATAGTAGATACTATAAGACGTTGCTTTGTACCAAATTTCATGATTCTGAGTTCACGGGAAGTACCTTTTTCTACGGGGTTTTTGATTTTGATCTTGACTCTAGCGAGTGTCGAATATCGCAGCTGTGCCTTTTGATTTCGTTGGCTAAGCTGATGTCTGAAGTATTTATTATTATTTTCATCTTTATATCCGTTTCGGAGGAAAAGGGACATACAGTCAAGGGTTCTGTGTTTTCCTTGTACGGAACTTGCAACCTAAAGTGCCAAAATCTGTTCAATCGCATGTCCAAGGTTATACAGAACTACAGAAGCAAAAGATGCAAAAAAGCTATTTGCCACGTATTAGTAAATTGTGTAATTAATCCTTAATTATCTCAACCATCAATATTATAGTAGATTAACATCATAATTTAGTTCTTGTGCTCCTAACAGCGGGCCTACTGCCGACACAATCGAGTACCGAATCCGTTCGATATCAGTGGTTTTTCGTATTTTATTTGAGGAATTACTTTGAAACTAATCAGGATAAATAAAATTGTTATATCGTAACTTTTTGTACTCCCGACCATATCGATCGACTGAGAATCAAAATAAACAAATCTCAATTTATTAGGAAGTACGCGGCATGATCGTATCTAAATCAAAATCAAATCAGTTTGGAGAGTAAGGCCCCAGTAAGACCATAATTAAAATATTATTATTATTAGTCATATATTTGATTTTACGTCAATACGAATGATTCAGATATATTATTAAGGTCTCATCATTTCCTTCGACATTTACAAATTCAACATTGGATGTAGTTGGTTAGAAATACCAAAAATATTATTATTTGGGATTTATTGTGACTCATATTTAATGGACCCAGTGACCAGTACCTACCGATTTATTACATCCTTGATCAAATTATAAACACGATAAATAAGTACCAACAAAAACAAAAAAACTTCATCGTCCTTTGCAATTGTACGTAATTAGGTAGAGTTTATTTAAGTTTTGGGTAGTTTATCTTTTTTAACTTGCAATCGGTGAATTCATTTTCAACCATTTCAGTTGGGACCACCAAGCCCAACAGGACCAAGAAGTAGAGCAGAGGCCGTCGAACAAATCTGTCTAGACCACCTTAGTTATGTACTTAAATATAATATACAACAAACTGATAAGCACCATCCTAATATCTTGTAATATACGTGTGAAATCTTTTTTAAACATTTTCAAACCAAAATCTTTTTGTGTTAAACAAACCGATTTCATAATGCTTAATTTATTACCTGGTTAACATTGCTCTGCTTGTAACTAAACTCAGTAACAATTGGATGCAAAAAATTAAAAATATATGTTTATAGGTAACAAAATAGTGAGACATAATATTGTATTATAATATCAAAAAAGTATAGTTTGAACGCCAAGCACGTGAGCGATGGAACGTATCGAGATTACCATAATTTCATCGCCCCACGTGTCCGAGGACTGCACAAAAACTGGCCATAATCACTGTTGTACAATCAACGAGAAAATTCTAAAGTCATATTTTTTCGAATGTATCTAAATAAAGTAATCTAAGTGTACCTTCTCAACAATTAAATAATTTTCAACTGTTTTTTTTTCTAACCTATACTAAAAAAAAGCACAAAGTAGGTAGATAAAAGTGAGAAGAAAATTGTCTTATAATCATTTTATAAATTGTATGAAAACATATTTCTGTAATTAAGAAAGGAAGGGGCAAAATTGATTATAGTTGCATTTTATTCTACCTCATAAAGTCATTTTCGATGGTGACTTTTGGTGAAGATCATTTTTAAATAGAGTCGTGATGATGTTGGTTAAATGATTTTTTTTGTACCTTGTAACGTTCTCTATTAATGAAAAATTATTATAGTTTGAGCATTTCGACAATATCGTTTAGAGCAATTTGATAATAATCCTATTAAAAATAAACAAAGTTAAGTCATAACTTAGCCAATATCCACAAAGAGCTGAAAACTTGATTGAGTTATTTAGACTATATTTTTTATTATAATTATTTTTTTAATAATATCTGGATAGACACTTGATAGTCGTAAGTATAAAAGTTATTAATAAATTCCGTAAGAACTTTCTCACAGAAATGTACGTCTGTTCTCGCGTTCGCTCCAGGCGTCAGACGCAGGCTACTGTGTGTTCTATAAAAAGTCTCTTCAATGTACCCTGTCGTATATTGTTACATACAAAACACGCATACCTAATTATATTTTCCAATATTACCTCCGAACATATAATGTTTGTTGCCTTATTCCTGTACGACCATACAATTTTCAACGAGCTTTTGTTGGTTAAAATGTGTAATTTTTAGGAGAAATTCGTGCAACTAAATTTTGTAGCGTCTTTTCGAACGTGTTTTCATTAATGTAAAATGCTTTTTAAAATTAATGTACTTGGAATATCACAATGAAAATCGTCTAAAATAGTAATGCAAATTTGTAAGCATATCGCAGTAGAAGTTTGTTATTGTATTTTTCTTATGATATTTTTAATATTTTGACGTGAATACGAGTGATAACAAAATCGGGGGAATTAATTTATTGTTGCATCTACATATCTATTACCCTTTACCCCATCCAATTTTAAATTAACTATACCACTGGATAGAATAATAAGCAAAGAATAACAATATTACGCTACATAAGAATAAATATTTTTTATTAACGTATAAAAAAGCAGTCACATCCCTTTTCTACAAAAATGTTAGTTTAATAATAATTAAATGATAATTCTCATGCTACGTTCAATCTAAGCGACATAAAAGAATCTAATTCTCCATCAAATCACTATTGCACTGTTGCACATCATCAATTATTTCGCAGAATTTGCTCATTTAAAGGATTACGATCGTTATTCATTGAGGAACATATTGGCCGGGAGGAGATGGCTACTGATACGGAGGTTGCCGTAGGCGCGTCATTAGCGCGGGTTCGATACCGGCTCTCTGTTATTACTGTTAGAGTGACTGTGCTGTTGGATTTTAGAGGAAATTCATTTTGATATCAATATGTACTATTATTTTAACCCGCGGCGAAAACAGAGGGGTAAGTTTGACGTGTCTGCCTGTGTGTATGTGTGTTTCTTTTCAAAGCATCGTAGCTTCCAAACAGATGAACTGCCTTTTATCTATAGTTCGTCCCTGATAAATTTGACCTAAAGGTAAACATACCGAAAACATCGAAATTTTTACTTATTCACATGATCACCTAGATTGTTATTTTTATCCGCTTTTGGGAATTTATTAAATTTGACTTAAATGATGCTCAGGCAAACGTGTTATTAGTGGAAAATACAACCATCTTCAGGAGGTAGTGCAAGATTTGCGTATTTGGTCATAACTGTCTAACATTTAAATATTATATTATGACCAATACTTTGTTGAATCAACTTCTTACACATGGTAACTGTTTGCAAAATTTGCCAAATACAAATAGAGGTTTATGTACTTGAATTTCAATAAATTTACATACTTAAAAAATGTATATCACAATAACTGATATTTCATGTAAAATTTCACAGAAGCTGCTTAAAAAGATAACAACGGTAATAGTGCAACTAGTACGATAAGTTGTCGATTGCTCACGAGAGCGAAGATGAAGGCACGAGCGAAGCGAGTGCGTTCATTCGCTCGAGTGAGCCATCGACAATATCGCACGGGCTGCACATACTATTTTTTATTACAAATGCGGGATAAGTGGTATAAGTGGTATCTTGGCGCTCGCTGTTGCGGTTGAAAATGGGCTGTTTGCCCATTTTGGAATTTGAGTGCGAAAAGTTTACTTGGCGCACTAATGTAATACTGATTACAGCACGATCATGGTCACCCTAGTGATGGTACGCTATGCATCAAGGAGTCAGGAGCAAAGAATATAAATATAGTCTTCTTGATTACCTACAAGTCGTATAAGGCTGATATTGCTATTCCGATGTCCAAGAATCTCCTGATTAATGGTTATCTTTATACCTTTTTATATAAAATGAGTCTGGATAGAAACGGTCAATTTGAATAAAAGTAAGGACATACAAATTGTTGCGTCTAACGTCCGTAGCGGTAATGAGAAATCTGGCTAAGGTTTCACCGGATAAAAAAAAATTGCATTCGCAAAATATGTTCCATCGTTTGATAAAGTCCTATCATCGCTTATTCATTGTTTATCTAATGCTCCTTATCCTTTCATTATTACGGAGAAAGAGAAAAATAACAACTTAGTCTCGATTTCATAAAGGATTGTTTGTGTTAACGGCTTGTTAAAATACCTTTTCATTCATTGACAGGAAACACGAGAGGGATAACATGATATTTAATGAAGGATTAACTTTATCATAATACTGTGTTGGTCAAATTGGTACTTATTAATTAATTCGCGATTAATAAGTACCAATAACTTTAACAACCGTTTGCTTTCTTTTCAAAATATTCAAATATTGAAAATTTTAATGACCAAACGGGTTACTATGAAAGTAATTGACAAACATTATCTACATTTATATAGTTTATTAAATTAGTGAAAATTAATAAAAGCTACGTCATAAAGTTGATAACTTTATAACCAATAGTAAGCTTTATACTATAATTACTTTTCTGAGAAATATAATAGGCAAGGCAGTAATGTTTCAATTGAAGCTCGAAGCATTCGTTAGCAGAAGCAACCACTAAGCTACTTATTACTAACCAATACTTATTAAGTTATTACATACTTACCGGAAATGAGAATTTAACTACGATTATACCCTTTTCTAAAGCTCTTTTAATATGAAGCTAAACATAAACGTGCCCTATAATAATATGATGTTGGATAGATATTGATACTAGTAAATCGTATATATACAAATTTCAGGGGGCCTATTACAAGCTCTTAATTCCGGGCAGTTTACGCCATACAACATAGCTGTCTGGAATTTTCGTATTACGATCACATAACTGCATGATGACAGCTAGTCAGCGGACACTTGACTCTTGACTTGCTTCCGAATGTCACTTTCAGACAACCAAACTAGGGTGGATCCATTCAGAATAACAATATGTCGTTGAAATACGAAAAAAAACAATTGGTTTGCCTGGAACCAGGCTGGTATTGTAAAAGATCATAATACGGCCCAAGAACAGATAAGTTATTTTTTAATACCGCTATATTATGTTTAAAAAAATATATAATTATGTACCTGTCGTTAGATATCGGTTCGGTTTATAAAAATCAAAAGCAAAACTCATTACCCAACTGTGTAAAAGAAATTACTTTCCCTCGATTCAATGCTAATAATAATAATAGCTCCCCTCACTGCCCAAGTGTGTGCGCAATACACAGAAGCACTCTCTCTTCCTTTAATTCCATAACCCAGTGGGACGGTAAACCGACACGACTGGCGAGAGAACAGGCGCAGGACCGACTTTTTTCATGCCCATCCGACGCATGGATCATCTTTCTTGTCGGACTATCAGGTGATCAGCCTGCATTGTCCTAACCAAACTCGAAATCAACATTTTTTTGTTCTAACGCGAGAATCGAACCCACGACCTCCGGGTCGAGAGAGAAGCTCTGAACCACTAGACCACGGTGCCTCCGTGGTCATGACGGAGGCGATAAATGGCCCCTAATTTAATTTATGTAAATTAATTTTAATATAGCCCTATGAGCGGCTTCGCATATTGAAGTCAAAATATTGCATGACGCGTATTCAATAGGCGATTCAGTGTTATTGAATATGCGTTATGCAATATTTTGACTTCAATATGCGAAGCCGCTCATAGGGCTATATTAAAATTAATTTACATAAATGAATACATCAAAATTAGTGATACTTTTCCCCGCCGGCCTCACAGCAATCATACGTCAATCAAGTAGTGAACTGGTACGTATGATACGAGCATATCTTCAATTATCGTGCCTTACTTAAACATACGGTCTACGATTACCACGCCATTGATAATGGTGAAATGTAGAGGGGATATTTCATTCATCACTAGTTTGTGACTTCTTCTTTAGAAATGTACAAAAAATTTAACCTTCAAATTTTACAAACATACCTACTGTAATTAATATATTGTATTGTAAAATTTGAATGCTCGTGTTACTACTATTAATTTAGATTACCAGGTACTCATCTTTTTCGAGTCTATTCTGACTCTATATTGAACCCTTAAAACAAAAAAAAACTGAAAGATAAGAATTATTAAAAAGCGAACATCGAGCAATCTCATAGGGGACAGAAAAAAATATTAAAACATGCTTATATATTTTTTTCCAAACGATTCTGTCAGGAAATATTATTATAAATATAAAATAAATTACATGAGATAATTTTTTTTAAAATTTCACAATGATGGGAAACATAATAAATCTTCGGTACAGCAGTCTCTCAGAGACACGCCACTCATAGGCATATAACTCTTCTCCTACAGTTCTACGCCACCACCAGCTTTACAAGTGCCGGAGTGATAGTGCTGATCACATTGATTGCTAATCACCGCACTGACGGGTTAAGAAGCCATTTCCTGTGTTACCGTCTAATTTACAGCTCACCTCGAGCCTGTAGCACACTGATGTTAGGGATAGGTAACACATGATCGAATTGTACAACACCTTTTAAATATGAGGTTGCAAGTTTGTTACCATTAATTTGGATAAAAATACCTTGGACTAGAATTCAGGTAGAGTTGCTATATAAAAATATTATATTTAGATGAACTAATACTTGTCTGTATAATAATATTACTTAAAATAAGAAAACTATAAATTAGTCAGTTAGTTATGATATTATACATAAGTACCGATTTTACCAACGCGTGTTAGTGTTAACGGCGTGTAACAACATGATATTTGACGAAGGATTAACTTTAACATTGCTTGGTGAAACACGACCTAAGTCTTATACTTTTCTTAGTTAAGGCAACTACGACAGTCATATTTAACTACATACATACATGAGATGTAAAGCTAAAGAATAATATTATAATAAATTGATCAGCAACTTTTGGAGGTGACCGCACCTACGTTCTATTACAAAATTTAACTATTATAGTATTACTATAGATTTTATCGTTTAATATTAAAAAATCTCCTATAGAAGGTCCAGTAGCCGGCCGGATAACCGATTACAGTAATTTCGAATCACGGCACTATAATTCGCCGCACTTTACGATATATCGATTTCATTAGATGACCATCGATTTAATATTCGATCGTATACCGGATGAGTTTTTGTTTTGGATAAGCCTCTTTATTTTTGTTACCAACTAGAAAGGTAATTACATTGTGTACCTATGCTATTAAGGTTCTCTTTTTTGCTGATTCAAATTGATCTCAATTAATTTGGATTAAGGTTTATTTTGCTTTGTATGTTACTAACAAAGATGCCCTACGTGTAGGTGGTATGGAGAGATTTTAAATAAAAAGCGGTATCGAGTTTAATGAGACTCGAGCCGATTGATTGATCGGGCGTTTAATTGATGTCAGTGGCCATTCCGTCCATATTATGCATAAAGCTTTGTTCAGATAAAAGCTAGTAAATTTATACTTTAAGACTGACTGTAGGCAAGCATTATAATATACTAAGATATAAATCTCGACGTCAAATTCATTTTACGTACTTTTGCGGTGCATTTAAAAAAAATCCAGAATTTAAATTTTAATATTTGACATTCTTAATAGTAGCTATTGTTTAAATTCAAAATGTCACAAGGAGTTCGTTATAGGTATATTTAATGGTCAAACGCATCCGTGGTCTAGTGGCTTAGAGCCTAGCTTTCGACTGGTCATGCGTTCGATTTCCGCGTTGAAACAACAAAAAAAATCTTTTTAAGTTTGGTTAGGACAATGCAGGCTGATCACCTGACAAGAAAGATGATCCATGCGTCGGATGGGCATGTTACACCTCCTCTACTCTACTCGCGAAGTTCAACGAAGTTGGACGAATAGGATAGTGTAGAGATGCACTTCGGCTTACCTCGTCAAACTTTACTTCGTCTCGGGTGACTCGGTTTTTGGTACCGAGTCAAAGGGCCCGAAGTTGCACGAGTGTGTATTGTCGCACTTCGGACTGTTGCCAAAGTATCTCGAGTACTTCGCCAAGGAACTCCGCGAGTAGTGGTAGAGGAGGCTTAAAAAGTCGCCCCTGAGCCTGACCTCAAGCCAGTCGTATCGATTATCCGTCGCACAAGAAAGAGTGCTTCTGTGTATTGCGCACATACTTGGGCATTATAAAAATAATCCCTACGTAGCTGGCCTGGTTAAAAGCGGCCACCGTCACCGAAATCAGTGTGGGAGGCATTATTATTATTGAATGGTTATTTTTAATGTAAGGGTAAATGCCAAAGGCGACAAAAAGCACAACAATATAGTTTGAAAATGTAATAACATTCAACAATTTTTCATACGCCAACGAACTATTAACAACAACGGTCGCTTTACCGTTTTTACTTTGTCCGTTCATTAAATCATGGAGAAGCAATTTTAGATTTCGATCGCGGCACCACAAATGCCCCTATAACAATAAACTACAGAAAACAAATAATGTACTTCTTTGTAATACAACTACCAGTAAGGCAATATCACCATCATCACCAAGTCACTAGTTTTAGTATGGAAACACCATAATAATCTAGAACAGTGACAATATTTTTCGTTATAGAATGCCTAGATTTGTATGGACTATCTATTGATTAGCAAATTTTTCTATTTTGAAATCTTGAACATTACAAATAAAATTTACAATAAACGAGAGTAAAAAAAACCAAACCTAATACAATGTGTCCTTACAGTGAATATCACAGTATTTACTCTGTCGATGTATCGATACATCGTTTCAACAATTTAATATACAAGTTACCGGGAGCACTAGATTCAATTATGATACGAGCCAGGATCCGAATAACTCGGGAGCTGGTCATTAAAATAATCGACTTTGAATCGATTAATTTATTAACTAGACTCTTACTTATTCATATGCCTTGAATGTTACCAATTTTTTAACCATGGTGATGTATATAGTCATCAAGTCGAAGGTTAAAGATTCTTCTTTAGCTTTCAATTTTTGTGTAAGCTCATGCGTAAGCTCCAAGTCACTCAACGAGCTATGGAGAGAGTTGCTCGGAGTTTCTCTGCGGGATAGAATCCGAAACGAGGATATTGGCAGTAGAACTAAAGTAACCGGCATAGCTCGTAGAATCAGTCAGTTGAAGTGGCAATGGGCCACATCGCTCGGAGAACAGACACCAGATGGGGAAGGAAAGTTCTCGAGTGGTGACCATGGATTGGAAGACGCAGCGTAGGGCGGCCCCCCACAAGATGAACCGACGATCTGGTCCGAGCCGCGGGCAGCCGTTGGATGCAGACAGCGCACGACCGGTCGTTGTGGAAGTCCTTGGGGGAGGCCTATGTTCAGCAGTGGACGTCTTCAGGCTGACGATGATGATGATGATTTCAGTTTTGGTCTTTAGGTAAGGAAGCATAGCAAGCAGTAAGCACCAAATGTTTTAACGATTTTTTTCCCTTGAACTTTAGTTTCCTTCCGATTAAAATATCTTATTTTACACAAAGCTCCAAAAATTTGGAGTAATAATATTAATATAGGTACGACATTCTTTTAGTGTGTGAGTACAAAATCCTGCTTTAAATCTGCGAATCGACTATGTAAAAGAGACCAGTAGAAACTAATGGCAACTGCCCTCAGTAAAATCTTACCTTAAAAAGTTTAACAAACAACCAAAATAACTTAATTGTGTTTGTGTGTCTATTGACATCTCTTTCATTAAAAATCATTTTTAACCGACTTCCAAAAAAAGGAGAAGGTTCTCAATTCGTCTGTATGTGTTTTTTTTTAATTAATAGTTTAGGCTAGGAGCCAACATACATACGTGTATATCCAAAATATTTACCTTTCCTTTTTCCCTTACCGTAGTCGGGTAAAAAAGACGACATCATAACATGAATGGTTGGAACAAAGCACACTAACTGTATTGGTGCAGCAAAAAAACGACCAGCTCTCTTCCCGCGTCCCGTCCTAAATCCCGCACAGCCTTAACAGCCCTTTTATGTAAATTACAGTGATTTTTGCCTTGACTGTTCCCAGTATCAAAGAAACTAATATTATTCAATATTTCTTTGAATAATGTTTTGGGAAGTTTTGGATTTGGCTTGATTAAGTTAATCATAGGTAGCAAAATATAATAATAATAATAATAATAGCTCCCCTCACCGATTTCGGTGTCGGTAGCCGATTTCATTGAAACGAGGCCAGCTACGCAGGAGTTATTTTATAGTGCCCAAGTGTGTGCGCAATACACAGAAGCACTCTCTCTTCCTTTTACTCTCATAACCCAGTGGGACGGTAAACCGACACGACTGTCGAGAGAACAGGCGCATGGATCATCTTTGTTGTGAGACAATCAGGTGATCAGCCTGCATTGTCCTAACCAGACTTGAAAACAACATTTTTGTTGTTCCAACGCGGGAATCGAACCCACGACCTCCAGGTCGAGAGCGGAGTCTAATTATTCAAGAACATGAACATAATTTTCGTTTACACCGGCAAGAGGTTAGGCACAGGATAGAATTTTAAATGCCCAATATATGCATGAAGGCACTGTTCTCATCAGACCTAATAACGTTTCGTTATCCTAACATTGGGATCAAACCCTCCAGACCTCTGACGAAGTCAAGCTCTGAACCGCTGAACATACCTTGGGCTTTAAGACATACCTTGCTTGAACTATGAGGAGTTTAAAGTGGTTATTCAATTGGAACGATGGTATACGAAGATTGCCGACGGATTCACACGAGCTAGTATCTATAATATAAACGAATCCTGGCCTGATGCATAGTGGAGCGATAAAGATTCCAAATTCTTTTGTGTTTCGCCGCCGAGCGCACGGTAGCGGCATACATTGAATACAATACAACACTTATTTATAGTCAAAACTGTCGACTCCATAGCGTCCCAGCCATGTAACGGTGATTACACATCATATTAATAATATATATTTTAGGTGTAAACGAAACAGTCACTATAACTCTAAGATATGATTTAGTACACTGCCATTTCTAATTTTAGATTTTTTTATTGGTATTTTTTTTTCAAAAATAAAAAAATTATATTAGATTTTTGCTTTTTAGTTATTCTTGCGATAAAAAAATAAGAAATGGTAAAAAAAAAATCCCATCCCCTTTTCCGCCTGTTCCTCTAGTGTTTCTGCGTCCCTATTTTGCTGTCTCCATCGTTCGCCTGCTACATTCACTATATACTATATCTAGCAAAATAGCAAACAGCATATAATAATAACATTAGGCTTTATCGTTTACGAAACCATAATGCCTGTTCTGGCTACGTAAAAGTCACCTTTTTCTTCTCTTCAAAAATGTCATGTCAATTAGAAAAACCTCACGACTCACGTTTCGTAACGTTACAATCATAAAAAAATTGTAAAATAATTAACAATTTTGGTGATCCAGAAATTAGAATCAGGTGTTCCTTAAATACGACCAAATCCGTAATTATAGGCTGCACAACTGCTCGGTACTCGGTAGTTCTTAGAATGTGCATGCTCCTTTACACCACTCCCTTTGCGGTCAAAAGATCAGAGGAATAGCAGCGCCCTAAAGTTTTGCAAAAAAAGGTAGAATATAACGGTCCCTAAGACCGCAAGGTCAGAGCCAGTCCCTTTTTGTTCGTCTTCAACTTTCATTTGGACCCGTTCAGTCCTGCATGTTATTTATTGCACTTTCCCTTACTTTTGTATTGTCTGGACATTTGGCACGATTCCCGACTGGAGAATGGTTAAAATTATTTGTATTATTATTTAATTGGATAGCAGTAATCATTAAGTAAGACAAATAGCACAACTTAATGCCTAAGTATAATCTTCAATATCTAATATCTTTTACACTGAAGATAGAAAACTGCACCTTATTATACAGTTGTGTGTGGATTTAAAACATCCGTGGTCTAGTGGTTTTAAAGCCTAGCTCTCGAATCGGAGGTCGTGGGTTCGATTCCCGGGTTGGAACAACAAAAAATATGTTGTATTTATGTTTGGCTAGGACAATGCAGGCTGATCACCTGATTGTCAAGAAAGATGATCCATGTGTCGGATGGACATGTAAAAAGTGAGCCTGATCTCCCACCAGTCGTGTCGGTTATCTATCCCACTGGGCTACGAGAGTGAAGAAAGAGAGAGTGCTTATGTGTATTGCGCACATACTTGGCGCCATAAAGTAACTCCTGCGTAGCTGGTCTGATTTTATTGAAACTGGTCACCGTCACCTAAATCGGTGTGGGAGGCATTATTATTATGTCATTGTAACCGTGTAAAATAAATAGGGAATTATATTAAAGGGTGCATATTTTATTATATTATTCATATTATAGAGTTCACTGTGAAAGTGACAACACTGAAAGAGTTGATAATTTTTGTTTACGGATCGCCCCGTACCAATCAAAGGGTAAAAAAGTACCTCTTTTTGGATAAAGCAACGCCAAATCTGCCAGTAATTTTTTATCACTCATTTCTGTTACATGTTGTATAATATCTAGCTACACGCGCACTACACACATGAAATTCGGCCTGAGTTGTTGTAATGTTAGTCGGCTTATTTGTTCTGAATATTATTGATATACATGAAGTATGGGCACCGAGCCCTCTGAATCTTGATAAATATGGAGCAATTAAAACAACCTCAATCTAAAAACAAGCTCTTACCATATGACACTCAATTAACATGGGACCGAACATGTCGTTAGAAAGATATGTCAATCGAGATAGCGAATGATTGACGTAAATTTTAATTTTATAACTAGTGAAGCGATGCGCACGAGTGTCAAAGAGATGGCCGTATAGAATGACAAAAAAATCATTAGAAATATTTGAAGATTCGAACGAAACACGACCTTATCACGAACTAAATTTGACTAATTGGAATGTCAATAGGATGAAGAATCGTAATCGCTTAAGCATGCCGTCTCGTGTCTCGTAATCAGGGTACTCTACTTTTAAAAGGTAAGCTATCGTCATTAACATACATACTCAAATTTACAGTCACTTACTGGTTAGACCGTTGTAAAGAATCCCTCAGAAATTCACAACGTTTTATTTACAGCTCATTTCAGCAACGTAATAAAAATTGCAGATTTTTTAAATTGATTCACATATACATAAATGGTAAAATAAATGAGTGATAATACTTTAGGGTGTGTACTGTGTATGTGCCTCCTATAGTATACTGTGCAAGTACCAGCGGTGAAAGACTTACTTTTGACTTTCATGTTTGTATGAGAAATGCCCAAACATCATTTCCCATACCATAATTTGAAAAAAAGTACCTCTTTCAGCGCTGGTACTTTCTCAGTAATCTCCCATACACACCCTAAACTATTATCACTCATTAATATTATAGCCTGTATAAGCACTAAGATCTGGTTGCGTCATCGACAATAACATTTTGGATATGGATACAAAAACACACCAGAACGAATTACAGTCCAGTAAATCTAACAAGATTCCAAAAGATCCATATGATTCACATACTTATGTTAATGTGGGTGTAATTTACAGGACCAAAAAGTACATAATCACAAGGATCGGAATTAACCTGACCCATAAAGAACGGCAAAAAAACGTATCCTAGATGTAATTTGACATCAACGCAGTTTTTGGGGTCCAAAATTGTGATGGATGAAATAAAAAACTCGTTAGCGTTATTATCCCTAATAAACGTGAGTATATGGCAGGTCCATAATGGTGGGGTCATTAGACCAGATCGCCTCAGGTGCGTCTCTCTGTCGCCAGCCGTCGAATTCACGTTTTCATACTTACTTTGTTGATTCATCTATCATTTTAAAAATCTTTGGTATTTTCATTATGAAAACGTTTTACACTATGGTAAATCTAGGTATATATGGTACACTTGCAATAAAATTTTTGGTTATTTAGAGAACCGTCTAACCACTATATAATCTTCTGAATTTTTTGTCCTAAATTTATTTATCCCCTTTGATATTAAAACCGTACTTTAATGTTCATTTTATGGCTAGATTCTAGAATATTATTAAGTAGATTAATATATCCTAACAATATCTTTTTTTTTTTTGATGTCGCAAGGGAAATGCATTACGCATCCCCCCGGGAGGGTGCCCGAGGGGTATGTGGGACTCCCGGCTCGCTACGGCCGGTTTACCTACTAAAACCACTTGCGGATTGCCATCAGCCGTTACTGGGGGGAGTGCCTGAATCTTTCAAAACACAGACCACGCCCCCCCGACCGGCCGGTCTACCTCATAAGGGACCGGACTTCCATTACATTAAGAGAGCGCTCCGGCAAACTGGGCCGCTCCCCACGGCGCCGAGACTGACAAAGCCGGGGAGGGTACCCATCCCTCTACCCGGAGCACCGTACTAGACGTGAGATGGGAGGGCCGCAAAGCGACGCCTCCGCACCCCCGTTCTGCGCCGGCGAAGCGGAACAGAGGAGGGATCTATCTCTCTGTCCCGCTCCGAGGCCTCCTTCTGCGATATAACGTATTCGCAGAAGAAGACCACCGCCTGCCAGGCCTCGTCGCTCTCGAGCATGCAGCTAACTATGCTTGGGAGCGAGAGGTCTCGCCCAATCACTGCCATGAGATCATGGCGCTGCACGGCCCAACGATCGCATACTTCCAGGTTGTGCTGGGCCCTCCGCAGCACCGCACTCATGGCACGCTGGCGTAGGCTCCCTCCTGGCGACCTTACACAAATACGCATCGTGTCCGCATCCGTGTCCGGTGAGCATCTGTGTAAGGTGGAAGGTGTGGGGTTTCTTGCGGCGCATCCAAGCCGCAAGAACTGGACGCAGTGCGATGGCCGTATGTTTACCATACGGTGCCTGCGTCAGAACCTCACCCCACCTCCGCAGCAACCACTGTTGCCCCAGCCTCCGCAATCGTAAGAGCTCCTCCCAAGTCGGCACCTCACCTTGCAGCCTCTTCTCAGTGCGGAAGAGGTGCATTTCGGCGAGCACCGACGCCTCGAGCTCCCACGGCGGATCTCCAGCCAGAGCAGTGGCTGCCACCCAGGAGACTGTACTGTAGCCCCTGACTACCCTCACTGCTATGACCCGCTGCGCCTTTCTCAGCTGGGCCTTATTACGAATGGTGAGGGAGTCCGCCCAAATTGGGGCTCCGTACTGGGCCATACTCCGACAGACTCCGGAGTACAGCCGCCTGCAGGCTTTGCTGGGCCCCCCTATATTTGGTAGGAGCCGGCTCAGCGCTGATGCCGCCCTCACGACCTTCGGCCCCAAAAGTTGGAAATGGGGGCCGAAGGTCCACCTCCCGTCCAGGGTGAGTCCCAAACATTTTAGGGTCGGGCTCACCCTGGCCTCCGTCTCTCCGATAAGGAGACGTGCACCCGGTGGATCCTAACAATATCTATTGTAGTCATAATTATACATAATAGCTCAAATATAGCGGACAACACTAATAATAATTGAAGACATGAATCGAAGAAGGTACCTACCTAATATGTCGCAAAAAAAAGTTACCAAGAAAATTAGATTTAAACTGTCACTTAAACATTTCAGGATAATATGTAGTCACGTATTTAGTGCATTGATTCTTCGGGCAGATCTTTAGATTAAATTTAATGTATATAATTATACTTTACGACGTATTCTAATATTATGTTAAGTGACAGTTTGAACTTAACTTTCTCAAAATGATAGTTTTGCTATATATCACCTTCATCCATTCATGTCTTCAATAGGCGTGACGACATTAACAAATAAACAAAGATTTAATGATTTCAGGGTAAAATTGATATAAAAAGGATTTTAAATACTGATATACTTTTATATAAAAGTTTGTGATTATTAAGATTTTCAATAAATTAAAAGATTAAAATAGTGCAATCGGCCATTTTGACTAAAACACCGCATTACAGCGCATGACGTCACGTCTAGGTAAACATCACTGTCATGGTCCATCGCTGCTGTCATTATATATTGCTTTTTTATCTATGGTTTACTTAAGCATCTGACGTTTACCTAGGCGTGACGTCACACTCGACGCCATGACACTTCGATCTGTTTTGGCGTACTATTGAAAATATATTACAAAAATGGCTATAATCTTCGATATTTATTAGTTTTTTACCGAAATAAAGGTTTTTTCATTATTAGAAAATGTGTACCCACTTTACAAAAGTTGATTTTAAAATCTTTCGTCATGCCTATTTTAAATTATTCAAAATTTACGTATAAAAAATTCTATTGACAACTTGATCGCCATTTTAACTGTCACTTAATCAGAGTAACGTTCGCGAAATATCAAGCCTATTTTATGGCTCGTAAAGTGGCGGCAAGTTCCAATTATTTAGCCATTATTTTTTTCAGAACCACGTGCGTAAACATTCATGGCGCTCACAATGGGACCGCCACGGCCGATTTAAAATCAATAACCCGTACAAAAAGACCACTTTCCCGATCTCAGTGAGAGATCGATCAATGATCTATAGATCTTTTGTTGGACGGAATCGATCTCATGTCGATTAGACCGAGGATGGCACATGTCACAAAAGAGTTATTATTTGTGGGTGATTAGTTTTATAAAAAGTGTATCAAATATTTTAATTGCAATGCGGTTATGGTATTTTACAACAATCATGTATTCGAGTAAAATTAATAATTTGTTACAGATTACCGGCAGGGGTTATTTCGAATGTTTCATTTTATTTTTATGTTTTTTTCATTTCATATATTTTTTTATTTATTTATTAAATCAATAAAAGAATTACATAAAAAAACTTAATCTACACATAATATGTACAATTTTATTTATTTGTATATATTTTATATACAAATAAATAAAATTGAATGGTCTGTTTGTAACTCTCTATTAGCAACGTTTTTCTCAATGCATATGACATTTTAAACGATACTGAAGACAAAAATGCAATAAAAATAAAAATTGTCTGTCTGTCTGTCGGGCTGTCGGCATGTCTGTTTGTTACGGCTTATCTCTGGAACGGCTGGACCGATTTTGACAAGATTTTCACTGCAGTATTTTAGGCTACTTTTCATCATCATCATCATCATCGTCGTCATCAGTTGAATCCAAATCTTGGTCCACAGACCAGAGTTATCCGCGAGCGAAGCCGTGGGCAAAGGCTAGTAACATTAGCAATAACACAACGTTATATACTTAATATATGTCGCAGTCATATGGTTGAATCCGCTATTTAATTGAATGACTAGCGCGTTCATTGAATCCTGTTTTTACCAACAAATTTTAGAATCCTAGACTAGGACAGCCATTTAATATTTTATTTTTAAACTTCAAAATTTGTGAATGATTACTATATTATAACACACATTGAAGTAAATTAATCAAAAAATATATCAACACATTGCTTTCTGTACGAGCTGTATGACGCCATCAAGTAACCGCGCTAGTCAATCAATTAAATAAACAGATTCAATTAGACTGCGACATAATATACTCATTTGGTGCGGGGAGACCACACCAAAATTGACAGAATGTTTTGTTAGAAAATTTTCGTGCGTCACTTATCCATGAGTATATAATCTAAGATATTGAAGTCATTTCTAAGAAATGGACGACGGACGACGAGGTTGGAGATAGTAAGATAACTATCAAAGTTAAATAGCTACCTACATACGATGTCGGCGATAAGGTAAGCCACCCATTCGACACCGACAGATAAAGAGACGTAATTAATATAACTATACGGTCGCCCAGTTGTCGAAATTCGTTTATAATTCATATTATAATAATTATTGTAAGTTTTAGGCTTAAACTATAAAAGGTTTTTTGCTTCACAAAAATTAAAATAATTAATCTGGATTCCCAGCCACCAAGGTATCCCTGGTAACGAAAAGGCTGATGTGGAAGCTAAGGAAGCCACGAAATATGAACAGTGTAATTACTTAACCGCTAACATTAATGACCTAAAAAAATATTTCAAACTAAAAATTAAAGATTTATGGAACAGCCATTGGGTAAATGATAACAGTATTAGATATATGAAAAACAGTTTTTGAAAAAAGTAAATTTAAACCAATTAATAGAAGGGAGCAAGTAGTTATGAATAGATTAAGAATAGGGCATACTAATGTAACACATATCCATTTAATAACTAAGGATCCTAAGAATAAATGCGTGAGGTGTGATAGTGATATATCTGTTAAGCACATATTAATTGAATGTCCAATGTATAATACTGAACGTTCGCAAGTGAACCTCCCTGTATGTTTAAAAGAATGCCTAGAAAAAACGGAGAAAACTGTACAATTCCTAAAATTAATTAATTATTATAATTTGATATAAAATGTAAACCTATAGTGGTCGCTAATGACCATTGATGTTTGAGCGACCTTAAATAAATTATATAAAAAAATAAAAAATAAAAATGTGAGCGCATTGTGAGTCTTATATAAATCTGAGGTGGACGCTAGTAACTAGTATACGTGTAAAATAATCTTTCTCTCTTTCTTATATATAAATTAATTGCTGTTCGTTAGGCTCGCTGAAACTCGCGTTCGGCTGAACCGATTCGGCCATTTTTAGTCTTTAAACATTCGTGGAAGTCCCGGGATGGTTTAAACGGTTCATCACAAACTGTTTCTACGCTCAACGAGCACGGGTCAGCTAGTTAAAATATAAAATTAAAAATACAATGTACGAGTATTGTGTACCTAAATATCGTAAAAAGGGATACAAAGTTTTATTTACGTATTTATTATAATTGTAAAGCTATGAAAAGGATAAAAGTATGAACGTGTAAATTGATAATAAAGTGGTTGAAATAATATCAACGGTTTAAAATCGTCATTGTAGTTTACAAGAAAAGATGTGAAATCAGAATGAAAATCTAATGACGACTTTTTTTGGGTCAGATCATCAGTTTCATACATCATGATTTTTTAAATGTCAGCCATATTTCAGTAACCAGTAAGTCCTCCAAAATGGTTGCTTCAAGTCAACAGTGGCTGTAGGTTACGTTTTTTTCTAAGATAAAGATAAAACTTCTACTAACATATGAAAACAAACGTATACCACTTAGAAAATATTAACCACTAGCTGTGCCCGCGACTTCGTTGGCGTGGTTTTTGAGTCACTTAAACCGTTTATGCAGCGCACGCAACGTAAGTCCCCAAATGGGAATAATTTTTCCCGTTTTTGCAACATTTCTCACTGACGCCTAAAGCCGCCTCTATAAATAGACTATCCGCCAAAAAAATATTTTTTAAATCGGACCAGTAGTTCCTGAGGTTAGCGCGTTTAAACAAACAAACAAACTCTTCCGCTTTATAATATTAATATAGATTGATCTTTGGCAGTCAAGACAATTTTTTTTATAGTTTTATACTTTCGAACGGTAATAGAGTGTAGTGGGCACGAGTATTCATAAAAATAATGCCCCAAGCAAAGCATAGCGATGCGTGCTACCGTGATTACAGACCGGGCAGTCCGAGCTGGCTCGCAGGCTTCTATTTGTAGCTGATTAATACGTTAGACCACTGGACAGGACATACGATTGATTATGCTGGCAGAGAGATCAATCCAAACTTTAGTTTTATAACATCACTAGCTGTGCCCGCGACTTGGTTCGCGTGGTCGTCGGAAACACTATTGCGATTATCTTTTGATTGCTCGCGTTGGTTTTTGTTATTATGATTATTTAAAAGTAATAATTCCTTCATACATATTTTTTGAGTAACTTAAGCGCGCACGCAACGAAAGTCCTCAAATGTGAATAATTTTCCCCGTTTTTGCAACATTCCTCACTGACGTTTCGCTCCTAGAGGTCGCAACGTAATGTTATATAGCCTAAAGCCTTCCTCTATAAATGGACTATCCAACAAAAAAAGAATTTTTCAAATCGGACCAGTAGTTCCTGAGATTAGCGCCATTAAACAAATAAACAAACAAACAAACTCATCCGCTTTATAATATTATAAAGTATAGATTAGTATAGATGTAGATTGAATCAACAATGTTTAGCTGCTTACATCAAAAGTGTTCAACATTTCTTCGAGTACGATTCCCACGTTGGAACAACAAAATTTTGTTTCAAGTTTGGTTGGGACAAGGATCACCTGATTTTATAGGGATGGGTAACCTCCCCGGCTTTGTCAGTCTCGGCGCCGAGGGGAGCGCTTCAGTTTGCCGAAGTGCTCTCTGGAAGTCCGGTCACTTATGAGGTAGCCAAGTAAGTCCCACATACCCCTCGGGGACCCTCCCGGAGGGATGCGTAATGCATTTCCCTTGCGACATCAAAAAAAAAAAAAAGATCACCTGATTCTCTGCGTCAGATGTGCATGTAAAAAGTCGTTCCTGCGCCTATTCTCTCGCCAGTCGTGTCGGTTATCCGTCGGCTACGAGAGTGAAAGAAGAGAGTGAGCTTCTGTGTATTGCGCACACACTTGGGCACTATCAAGTAACTCCTGCGTGCCGGCTGAAACAGGCCACCGTCACCGAAATCGGTGTGGGATGCAAAATTATTACCAAGCTAAGTAAATTTACCAAGTTCTTATGGTGTGTTTAATAACCCATTAGAATTCGTACTGGATATATTGTTTATATATAAAAATAATAAAACCTTAAAAATTTCCCTTAAACAAATTTGGATTCTTAATGCGGAATGTAGCATTTCCCAATTGTGATATTATACTCGTACCAGGGGGCCTACTCAAGATGCCATCGCTAATTATCGCTTACAATGTTCGATAACAAAATGTATGGGATTTGACATAAGGTACGCTGAATGACATACCAAATCGCGATCATTTAGCGTACCTTATGTCAAATCCCATACATTTTGTTATCGAACTTTGTAAGCGACAATTAGCGATGGCATCTTGAGTAGGCCCCCAGATATATTATGTGATGTTGATGAAGATGTTCATCATGTGTTTATTGAGTGCCCTAAGATCAGAACTGTTTATGCTTTTTAGAGGTAATCTGTATGATGTGGGTCTAATGTTTATTTCATAAGGTTGCCTCATATTGTCTTTTACACTGTAGTTGCATTAGTAAATAATTGTTTAAAGTCAAGAGATTCGTAAATTTATGTCGCTTGTAGTGTATATTACGATTTACGATCAGGCTGATGACCCTGTAGGTTGCAAGCCTCTATAAAATGAAAAAAATATATTATATAATAATAAAAAATGTACCTATCTACCTTTTAGCTTAAAAAATTGTTTCAACTTTACACTCTGATTGTGTAACCTTGTCTTCTAAGCTTTGTTTTTGTACATGTCTTTTGATTTTAAATAATATACTATTTCATATAAATACGCTACAGTAATACAAATAAAATTTTTATCAGACGTTGCTGTTATTTGAACGAGAGGAACAAATTATTTTGATTCCGTCCGTACAAGCCCTACGTCGCATGTGTACTAACGTAAGTAGTAAGGTGGTAAATAGTATATACATTTAATATATATAACTAGCTGACCGGGGGCGTAGCTACCGCCGTATCAGCCTTATCAATTATACGGGGCCACCGTTGCCCACGTTGGCAAGGGGGCCCCGTATGTACGTTTAAGTTTAATTATTCGTAAAATTTTTGGAAAAATATAATTATGTCAAATAAATATTTATTGTAATTTTATTATGCAAAAAAATTTTGTTCATTTGTGAGAAATCTTCATAGGGGCCCCCAAACAAATTTAGTTTTATACGGGGCCCCGCCAAGGCACGCTACGCCACTGTAGCTGACCCGTGCCCACTTCGTTGAGCATGGAAACCGTGTAAACCTTCCCGGGACTTCCACGATCTCTGATCTCGAGTTTTAGCGAGACTAACGAACAACAATTATTATTTTTATATAGCCTATGTTACTGTGATAATGTAGCCACCTAATAAAAAAAGAATTATTAAAATCGGTCCAGTACTTTTTGAGTTAAGTCGTTACATACAAAAATACAAATCTTTCCTCTTTATAATATTAGTGTAGATATAATATATACCACCCATCCACTTTCTACCAACTACGTGGATGGGTAGTAGACACACTAAAGTCTTACTAAGACAAGAATCGCTGGATGCAACAACCTCCTCGGAAAGAAATTATGCAATTTCTTTCCGATTGAGGGGGATTTTATTATTAAACAATATATAGTAAATTTATATTTTAGAAGTTTCTGTCTACCGCTTTGGCTAATGACAGAAAACCGTCTAAAAACGTGATCCTGAAAGGCATTTGCTCTATCCACATTGCTAATAACATCACGCTTTTATCCTCTGTTGATGATCAAACCAACATGCATTGATAAAGACGTTATTCTTGGGCGACTCATCAAAATGAAGGTAGGTACTCACGCAAAATTAGCTTGATACTAATCAAGTTAAAACCATGTATGGGGGCCTGACTTAAAATATTCCCATAGAAAAAAGGGTAAAAGCGAATATCAAGTACCTATTAAAATTTGTAACTAATTGGTTAGTCCCAAGTACCTAGTTACAAATACTGAGCTCAAATATAATACATAATTATTATCATGACAGCATATTTTAAATCCACTAATATTGTCCTACCTACAGAGGTAGAAAAAAGGGTTATGAAATATCAAAATAAAGATAGAGATCGTGTTTCTGGTATTTTTAATGTAAATAGTTGAATATTAACCTCCAAGATATTATCCTAATTATAAGATTTAGTTGTACTAGTTTCCACTAACGACAGATTTTAGTGACCAATTTCAGCCCGGCTGCCTAAATTCTAAAAGTGCGTACTAAGGCTTTAGAAATATTATACTAGCGACATCTGTGTGTCAATACTGAAACTAACGCGAACGCCTGATGGAGAGCTAATATAGCGCTAACGCCATCTATTATCACATTTGTAAAACATTTAGGCTAAAACGTAACTACGAAATATGATACTAGCGACATCTGTGTGCAATTGCTGAAAGTAACACGACCGCCAGATAGAGAGCTGTTGTATCGCTACCGCCATCTATTATCGCATTCGTAAAACATTTCGAGTACAACGTAACTCAAAGTCTGCCTTTTTAACTCCATCATCATTAGTTACATGACATAGCAGTAACAAGAAACGCTAATAGATGTCACTTACATGCAAATAGTAAAATAAAGAGAATGTGCGTGCGAAGTGGACCATTTCATAGCATTTTGGTTATTTCATGTATTAATAATATTATGAATAACCTATCTTATATTGGACTAACGGCCGAATACTGAAACGTTAATCAAATATAGCAATCAGCTGAATAGCGCTTAACTGTAAGCAACACTCACATTTAATTGGCATTCACAAACGCTACTCAACCAAGTTCTGGGTACACTCAGCTAAGTGGACCTGTAAGTAGCTGTTAAATATTTACGCCATGGCAACATTCACATTATCTCGTTTTACGCAACATCGTCTAATTGTTTATTATTTACTGCCTTACGGCCGAATACTGAAACGTTAATCAAATATAGCAATCAGCTGAATAGCGCTTAACTGTAAGCAACACTCACATTTAATTGGCATTCACAAACGCTACTCAACCAAGTTCTGGGTACACTCAGCTAAGTGGACCTGTAAGTAGCTGTTAAATATTTACGCCATGGCAACATTCACATTATCTCGTTTTACGCAACATCGTCTAATTGTTTATTATTTACTGCCTTACACAGTTAAGCCAAAACAGTAAAAAATCATATATATTTTTATTTTTACTCATCAATATATTTAATTAATTAGGTTTTAATCAATTAAACCACAAATTTTTGGCAAATAAAATAAAAATATGGAAAACCTAATGTAAAAACCAGCAACGACATTGTCTTAGAACGGAACACTTTTGACAAGTGAGTGATACTGCTGAGCCCGCGATTTTCAACAAATTTAAAACATTTTTCAAAGAAATTTCCAATTTTATTATGGGGGAAACAAAGAAACGTGGATCTAATTATACAGTGGCGGAAAAGAATATACTGCTGGTTAGTATTAGTAAAAATGTGAGTATATAACAGTATTTTGATTAGTAACAAACTTGTTTTTGATTATATAAACAAACTTTTCTAGATATCAACACCTAATAGAGAATAAGGAAACAAATTCTAGTATGATTTTAAAGAAGCGAGAGGCTTGGGTAATGTTTGCAAGCAATATAATGCTGTTGCTGCTAGTGGGTTCCGGACATGGCTGCACCTCTATGAGAACCTCAAACAGCGGTCTAAAAAGAACATAGCTAAAGGAAATGTAATAATTCCCATGACAATACATAATACTATCACATACACATAACAATTTATGTTATGTGTATTGTGTACATATAGTTCTATTTTGTATCTCTAAAATCACATTTATATACTTTCAGCACCTTCAGTTTTATGAAAAAACAAATAATATTAAAGAAATTCTAACTAAAGCTTCAGTAGATAAGGTTGGTAATTTATGTAAATGTACCAGTGTAAAAAAAGATTTTAAGCACTACCTACTTACATAAATTTAACAAGATAATTTGTGTTTTACAATGGTGGGTCTTACCAAAGCACACTTATACAGACAATAATAGCATTGAACAGACTGGGGCATCTCCTGATATATTATACGAAAGTATTGAGATTGGTAAACAATTCTATAATTTTAATTTTCATTATTGAAAAGTATCATACATGCATTAATTTATATTTCGTTTTGATTTTAGATTATGAAGATAGTAGGATAGTAACATACAACATTACCATGCCAGGAAGAAGAGGTTCATGCACTGTTATATCCAACCAAACTAATTATATTTTAGTTACATAATATTATGTATTGACATAAACATTTAATGCTTTTTAATTAATTGAAACCAATGACTATTTTAACTAGTTTCTTACGCCGGTTCTTCTCGCCGGCTAACCTATTTGGAAATAAAAGATTTTTCATTTTCATTTTTTTCATTTGCAATTATTAAATATATTATTGCATGGTAGCGGTGTAAATTATAATTTATTTATTTCCATGTCTGGAACCTTTTTAAGTAGTTTGCATACTTGCAGAACCAAATTTTTGTGGTGTGAGGGGGTGTCTGTAAGCATTATTTATTTGTAATTAATAAATATTTTTCTCAGAACAAGTAAAACCTAAATTTATGGTATCAAACAACATTAAATATCAATATTTTAAAGCAAAACTACATAATGCAAAAATTTTAAAAAAGTATTTAATAAACAAGAATAATATGGAAATAAACAAAGATTGAGATTACATAAGATGCAATCTTCTAAGAAAAAATAATGTGTAGTTATTATTTTGTATGAATTTTGATATGATGATTATATTGAGCTTAAAAAATAGGTCAGTACCTATTTGTTAAGCTCAAATTATTTTGTTAAGTTGTTGATATTTGTTAAAAATATATTTTATAACAAGGATTTCTAAATAAATATTCTGTTTAAATTGTAAAATGTGTATTAATTAGCATAGATCTCACAACAAATTTTTGATTAACATTTAAGCCAAATGGGTTGTGGTTCCTCCTCTTCAACATTCTGAAGTGTCGGTTCTTCTATATAAAACATCCTGTCTGGATAAAGCTATATTGTGTAGCACTGCACATGCCACTATGATAGGAGGAATATTGTTTATTTTAAGTCCTAGACCATTCTGCAAACAGCAAAACCTCCTTTTCAACACAACAAAACGCCGTTCAACTGGATTTTTTGTGTTTATTTGTGAACGGCTATATGGTGCTTCTGCAGATATTGTCAAAATCACCTCTTTCTAGCTGAGCACACAATGGTGATTCATTAAATATAGTACAGTCATGTACTGATCCAGGCCATCTTGTGACTACATTTCTGATCCAGTTCTGAATCACACATCATTTGGACATTTACAGAAAAGTAGCCTTTTCTATTTTTATACAGTTCAGATTGATCTCCCCCTAAAACAAGCATAACATAAATTAAATATTACCTAATTGAAATCAGATTTTGATTATTGATTTAGAGAAATATATATATAACATACAGACCTGGATAATTAATTTTCATATGGTTGCAGTCTATAGCCCCTACAACTCTGGGGAAGTTTGCAATACTATAAAAATCATTGCCAACTTGCAGACATTCTTGGAGTATTGGCATATTTATGTAAATCGACAGCATATTCGCTATTTTAGCCGCACAATACTATGGACAGTAGGCTGTTCGACGTGAAAAATATCGCCTATTACACGTTGATAACTGCTGGTGGCATAAAATCTTAAGGTTATTAATATTTGGTCCACTGGCTGTATTGATCTATTTCTTCTTGTGCACGGTTTTATCAAGTTCCCGAATCCAGACTCCAAATACAATACTTTTCAATCTTTGGAAACACGGAACCGCACATCATTACGAAGCACGAAACTCCACATCATTATAGATTTTAAATGTATTCAGCTTATCAACATTTCGGCGACTCACGGACGGTCTTTCATGATCAGAAAGAGAAGATATCGACGATAAAGACATATTTTATCTATTTACAAGCACTTTTTAAACCTTAATTAAAGATGTAAGAGACCTCTTGACCACTCTTAAATACAAGCGACGCTCAAGTCAGTTTTGACAGCTAATTACGGTTGAGTGACGTTCCAGTATACGATTTTTTCACTGAGTAACGCTCATGCGGAGTTTAAGTGTAACTTATTTCATGGTTCACTTAAATCTAAATGTCGCTTAAAATTTACGTTTGAGTATACGAATTTTCTATGTAAGTGGTACTCAAAAATTTAAACAACACTTAAATATTTGAGTTGCGTTTCAGTATTCGGCCGTTAGTCTCTGTACATTTTTTGGAAAATGAAACTTTTTTTGAGCTATAAAAAAGAAGCACGTAGATCGTAACATAAAATAATAGCGTAGACTAATCGGTGTCGGTACAATGTAGATTTGTCGGTAGGTACCTACATACTTATTACTTACATAAAAAAGCCGACCGAATTAAGAACCTACTCTTTTTTTACCTGACTTCCATATCCGAATAATGTTATTATTATTTTAATAATAGGTTGTCGCAATTTTAAATCTGCGCAAAATTAAATATAATGATACTTTTAGAAATTTTATTTATGTACGTATGCTTATATTTATACTTTTAACCATGTAGTTTGCCAACGTCCATACCACGTTGAACACACCGGTTCTCGTCCGATCACCGAAGTTAAGCAACGTCGGGCGCGGTTAGTACTTGGATGGGTGACCGCCTGGGAATACCGCGTGATGTTGGCTTTTTGATTTTACCCATATTTTTTTTGTTTTTATCATAGGATATATTATATAATATTCATATTTTTAACCGACTTACAAAAAAAGTTCTCAATTCCGCCGTTTTTTTTCATGTCCAAACCTACACGGATTACGCAAAGATTCAGATTTTCGTGATTCTTTTTTCATTCGACGCATATATATAGCAACGACGCAATAGGTAGCTGCCATTGGGTCCACTTAAATATTTTACATACTCGTTTTGCTCTGTAGTTTTTAACCCCCGTTCATTATCTACTTTGTACCCCCGACACAAAAACGACAGGGTGTTATATGCTTGACGTATTTGAGTAAATGCGTATGTGTGTCTGTGGCATCGTTGGTCCCAAACGGTTGATCCGATTTTAATGCGGTTTGAAGACCAATGATTGGTTTTCAATTTTCATTTTACCTACCACAGCAAGGCCCAAGGCGATGGAGGGGGTTTAAGTCTGAATTAAGTCTCTATCTTCTGATCTCTTACCCTGATACCACTCATAATACCGAAAGGCCCACTTCAGGCTAGCAGCTGTTGATGGGAATCCGCAAGCGCTTGTAACTTGTAAACCGGCGTGCTGTTGGGCCGGGAATCCCACATACCCCTAGGGGACCCTTGCTGTGGGAAAAAAGGGGCACTTTAGCTGTCTCAATAATGATTTAAAAGTGATAATGATTTTTTTCCATAAGCTCTCAATTAACGGACAAAATATAAAGATGTTTCCCGCGGCGTCTTACGTGGCATTCCACACGGTACAGGGTGTAAAATAAATGAGTGATAATACTTTAGGGTGTGTATGGGTCCCGGATATAGAGTTTACTGTGAAAGTACCAGAGCTGAAAGAGTTTTTTTTAAAGTTATTGTAAGGGCAAATTTATGATGTAGGGGGATTTCTCTGTATGAGAAAGCGCTTTTTGCTGCGCTGAAGTTTTACATGAAAGTAAAACTTAAGTCTTTAAGCGCTGGTACTTTCACTAAAAATAGGAGGCACTCACACTCACACATACTCTAAAGTATTATTACTCACTTATTTTACATCGTGTATAAAGTAACCTACGTCCTACCTTTACGTATGTTTATAACCTACCTATATGTTTTATTATTATATGTATTATGCATATATCTTCCATATCTAATTTTTATCTGTATCAGAATCCTCAAAATCTGTTTAGTAGTTTTGTAACCCCAAATATAAATAATCTAATCTATACTAATATTATAAAGCGGAAGAGTTTTTTTGTTTGTTTGTTTGTTTGTTTCGCTAATCTCAGGAACTACTGGTCCAATTTGAAAAATTCTTATTTTGTTGGATAGTCCATATAAAGAGCAAGGCTTTAGGCTATATAACATTACGCTGCGACCAATAGGAGCGAAGCGTCAGTGAGAAATGTTGCAAAAACGGGGAGACTTTCGTTGCGTGCGCTGCATAAATGAATGGTCGCGGGAACAGCTAGTAGGTTAATAAATAGCTTTTTAGGATTCCCTTCGTTTTGTACGTTGCTTCGTCCTCCGGTTTGTAGCGAACACTCGGTTCGAGACCGACTCGCACTTGTCCGGATTTCTGGTCCGACACAATAGAACCTTGTAAGAAAGCGTGACAATTTAAATAGACTTCATTTGGGAGAAGTACTTACTTGATTTACTTTAATAATTATCATAGGTATTTATTATTAATTATTATTACGTATTTTATTACAATATTTTTTATTATAAACTTAACACCTACCCGTAGGTGTGTATGCCTACAATTATAAGTACCTGCCGTACATCACGCAAGTGTGTACAACCGAATTCTTCAAGTGCGCATTATCTAGGCAACCTATGTTATTAAATACTTATTCTATACTATTACAATAGAGTCGATTTTCTATTCGCGTGAATAGTTGTAGAGATCGTACTGAAAGTCATAACCAGCCTCCGTACCGTTATTTTGACCTACAACGGTCGCAGCGCCTCAGTCTGCCGGCGAGCTAGTAAGGTACGAACGCCAAAATGTTCTTCGAAAGTTTACTCATAAATGTTTCGGTATTGCTCGTGCTGATCGGCGCGCTTATATTCGACTATGTAACAAAATTCTTCAGCTACTGGTACATCCGACACATTCAGTACAAAATGCCGATACCATTCTTCGGTAGCGATTATCACAGAGTACTAGGGTTGAGGAATACAACACAAGAAGTCGACACTCTATACACGAAATATCCAAAGGAGAAATTCGTCGGATGCATCAAGAGCCGAATTCCTGACTTAATTATTAAAGATCCCGAAGCGGCAAGAAAAACTCTGTCAACAGATTTCTCGAATTTCCATTACCGGGGCTGCGAACTGGACAAATCGAGGGATATTTGTTTACGAAACAACCTATTTTATGCGGAAGGTGAAAAGTGGACCTTCCTCCGAAGAAAATACGAGCTACTATTGAAACACATAAGCGACGATATTCAAGACAGTTTGCACGGCTGTGTGTCAGGAAGCACCGGAGATTTGAAGGTTCAGCAGATATTGACCGGGATATTAGATGTAGTCTTCAAAGATTTACTTCTCGATAACAATGTAGATACGTCCGTTATTACGAACATAAGAGGAGCAATGGAAAAACGATCTCTTAGTGGAAAATTGAAGAGCTATCTTAAGGATATTTTTCCATCCGTATATGTTTTGTTTGGATTCAGTGACGTATCAACTGCAGATTTAGAAGAGTTAAATAAATATTCGAACTCGTCTAGACTACTCAAATGTATAAAGAAGGTGGACGTTTTGAGTAACGATGACGTGAATGTAAACAGAAAAGTTAAGCTTCAAGAATCTGAATATTTTTATTCGGCGTTTTTACTTTTCATAAGTGAAGGCTACATTCCCTGCTATAATGTGCTGGTAGCACTTTTGTATGAACTAGCTCAACACCAAGACGTGCAGAGTCATGCACGAAAAAGTGCTGCAAATAGTGAGGATGATTATTTAAACCGAGTCATTAAAGAAACACTAAGGCTTCATCCACCATATTCTGTTATTACCAGAAAGTGCACCAGAACCTACACCTTCACTGAAAAAGATTTTCACATCAACAATGGTTTAAATATCACTGTGCCGGTTGCAAATTTACATAAAAATGAAGATTTTTTCAAGAATAGTAAAGAATTCATTCCAGACAGGTTTTCGGATAGTGATTCTGAAAAGATACCAGCGTTTCTACCTTTCGGTTTAGGACCGAGACAATGTATAGGTATGTATCGCTTACGTTCTTATTAATTACAATATTATTAGTAAGTATATATATTTTCTTATATTTTGTAAATTTTTGTATATATTTTCTTATGAATTATAATATTATGTATATTTTAAGATTTTATTTATAATAATTTAAGTAGTTTTAAATTATTAATGGATTCTAAATCAAATGACGATAATCGTCGATAAAAAAAATACAATATATAGAGCAATTAATGACAACATAAAGTTATAATTTATACATTCATAGTGCTGATAGCATATTTTAGCACCTAATAAGATTTATTATGCCTAATGGCAATTAGAAAGATATTCACAACAATTCTTGCTGGTATTAAACTGACAATAGCAAGTAATAAAGACAAAATATTAACTACTAGCTGTGCCCGCGACTTCCTTTGCGTGGTTGTCGGCAACACTATCGTGATTATCTTTTGATTATAATAATAATAATAAAATAATAAAAAAATCTGTTTATTTCTCGAAAATAATTTGCTTAACTTATGCTAGTTATAATCTCTTAAGAGATTTTACTCATAAGGAGTTGCTGACAGCAGAGTCATTATGATTATAGGTAAGTAAGAATTACACTTGAACTAAGTTAAGATTGCTCACGTTAGTTTTTGTAATTATGATTATGAAAAAGGAATAATTCTTCCATACATATTTTTTGAGTAACTTAAACCGTTTATGCGGCGCACACAACTAAAGTCCTCAAATGTAAATAATTTTCCCCTTTTCTGCAACACTTCTCACTGACGCTTCGCTCCTATTAGTCGCAGCGTAATGTTATATAGCCTAAAGCCTTCCTCTATAAATGGACTATCCAACAAAAAAAGAATCTTTCAAATCGGACCAGTAGTTTCTGAGATTAGCGCATCTAAACAAACAAACAAACTCTTCCGCTTTAAAATGTAAATATATTTTTGTCGTGAAACAAATACTTTATGTACCTACTTACGTACAATTTTGTTACAACAATTGTGCCAAGATGTATGAAATTAAGGACATAATATTATAAAGATTATGTGAAGATAAAGTGCAGAATGATAGTATTTCTTTAAATAATTATGCCAAGAACTATCTCGAATTAGTAAACCACAGGGCAATGACCATAGTGTCATGTATATCCCGCATCTCTAGAGATGAGGAATCTCTAATCTCCAGGTATATCACATGAAATTTAAAGAACGTAGGTGCATAATTTTATCGTAATTCATAATACTTAAATTGTGGGAACTGTTATAGGCATTGGCCATTAAACAAAAGAATATTAAGGAGTTATTGTTTCCATAGACAACAATGTTATCTTAAGAAGTTAAGATATTGACTTTGTCTAACTTTCCTGTTGAAAACATAAAGCAAATATTTTGTTTGCATACGCTCTTCCTAACAAGTACTTTAAAGTTTGCTGAGTTTAAGGTTAAAATAATAATGGACATAATGTAACGTTTCTATTTTAGTCAAACTCAAGTTCAGTATTATTATTGACTAGCTGTGCCCGCGTGGTTATTGAGTGACTTAAACCATTTATGCAGCGCACGCAACGAAAGTCCGCAAATGTGAATAATTTAAAAAGCCAAAAGCCTTCCTCTATAAATGGACTATCCAACAAAAACAATAATTTTTCAAATCGGACCAGTAGTTCTTGAGATTAGCGCGTTTAAACAAACAAACTCTTACGCTTTATAATATTAAGTAAAGATTATACTCTTTGTAGGCCTGTATACTTTTCCGCGTCAGCCCACCCTGGAGGACAATTAAGCCTAGTCACTCACCTCACCATTGAGAGAAACCCATTCCGATTTAGTTTCTAAGTGATTTATGATATTTATAATACCTCCGTGCTCCAGTGTTTTAGAGAGTACATCCACTCTTTAAAACACTTGGAGGTAGTGCGTTCGATTCCTGCGTTAGTGCGGCTAAAAATGTTGTAACCTGAATATCGTATGACAATGATGTGTCGCATGCGCATGTAAAAAGTCCTACGCCTGTTCACTCGTCAGACGGACATATTTAGTCCCACTGACGTCCGACCGACATTTAAGACACTGAAGACAGCGTGGTAGCCATTATTCATTCACTTACATTTAAGAGCTTCGCTCTTTTCGGTGGAGCTTTCTCCGTTCCTCTCTGCACTCCGCCCTCTCTTGACCTCATGACGTATTATAACAGCTCCGTAGAGCTATTATTATCATTATTTAAATAATTATCGTGATATTTTTTTTTACGTTCTCTGCACCTCAGTGGTTGAGCGCGTTGGTGCTCGAGCAAGAGGTCGCGGGTTCAAATCCCGTCGAGGGAACAAAAACTTTTAAATGTTCCTGGGTCATGGATGTGTAATAAATTTGTGTATTAATATAATATAAATATTAAATAATAATATGTGTATAGTATAAAAGTATTAAATATATTTCCGTTGTCTGGTGCCTGTAACTCAAGTTCTTCGGATACTTTGCACGGGGCCGTAGTGTGAAGCGTCCATATATATTATTATAATATTATTTTTTTGGTTACAGGGGAACAGCTAGCATTGAAAATCGTTCGCGGCGTCACTTGTGCTATTCTAAAGAAGTTCCACATTCAAAAGTCTGATAAAACACCATCATCACTTCCAGTAGTGGACTATAACTTGAAAAGAGTCGTCGACGGAGACATTTGGTTAAGGTTTCAACCCATTGAATACTAAAAGTAATGAATTAAACTTCGTAAAATACACGAAATATTATAAAAACATTAATACATTTTATATTTTGAATTATAATGTGATTTCTATGATGAATTTAGCATAAGTATATTAATATAGCATTAACATAGCAATCAAAAACTATTTTAATTAAAATATAGTTGTAAGATAAAAATGTTGTTTTATAAGTACAAATTGTGTACCTAAATTGAAGTAGATATAATAAATTGATTATATTTCTAAAGATTATATTTTCTTTGATCACAGTAATAAATGCTTATATTGTATTTGTTAAAATTTTATATCAATAATATATTAACGTCACAGACTTATTTATGGAATATATGTATGGTATCTTTCATGCAATAACTACTTATGTGATTTTAGTAGAATTTGGTATAGTGCTAATTGATAGATAGGTACTCTGGGGCCTTACTCTCCAAACTGATTTAATTTTGATTCAGATACGATCATGCCGCGTACTTCCTAATAAATTGACATTTGTTTATTTTGATTCTCAGTCGATTGACATGGTCGGGAGTACAAAAAGTTACGATCAAACAATTTTCTTTATCCTGATTAGTTTCAAAGTAATTCACCAAATAAAATACGAAAAACCACTGATATCGAACGGATTCGGTTCTCGATTGTGTCGGGAGTAAGCCCGCTGAAGGATGAACAGATAAGCTACTTTTTATCTCAGCAAAACTTACCGTTCCTGCGTGGTTTTGTCTTGCGAGTACATGTCTACGACTAAGTAGTCGTAGACATGTAGAGTTGCTATTAATATCACCAAAGGGCTTCAGCAGCTTGAAATGACGCACCTGGAGACTGCGCGTTTCCCAAAACAGTCATAAATATTTTAATAAAATACCCAAGAATACGAAAAAGGAAGATGAATATAAGTTTCGTAATACAATACATAATTCAGCCGGTGCGTAACTGATGAAAGTTTGAAGATGGCAAATAGGCGCAATGTCGGAGCGAAAAGACTAATCAAATATTTTTATGATCGACGGTTTTTACGAGCGGCTTGTTTGAGAGGTGAGTGGGCCATTGGTGTATGGAGCAAACACACACTTTAGGCGAGATTATATACTTAACGGGTGTAAAAAGAGCAGTCACTGTAACTTTGGGATATGATTATAATACCTTTTCTCATTCTAGAAATGTAATTTTTTTTATTTTTTACAAATAAAAAGTTTTTTTTTGCTTTATTGTTTTTTATGCGACAAAAAAATAAGAAATGGTAAATAGTAAAAAAAAAAAAATTAGTTTTTGACAAAAAAATATAAAAAAAATACATTTTCAAAATGAGGAAAGGTATTATAATCATATCCCAAAGTTATAGTGACTGCTCTTTTTACACCCGTTAAGTATATAGTATAACTTGTAGGTACTAGGTAAATATTTTAATAAATAATTTTGTACAAAAATTTTGCTCCTTTAAAACAAAGCAAGAATGTTCATTAATAAACCTAAATCAGAAATATGAATACCTGTTAAAATATTAAAACAACGCGCGTGCTGAACGCATGAATTTACAGTAATTAATAACATTACTTACAATAATTATAAGATTATAATGACCTAGGTTTCACTTTAATTTGTTAGCACCCAATACACGCTGCTCACTATTATTCATTATTCGGATAAAAACCTAATGCAGGTTATTTGCGAAAGCTTAATAAATGTTTTCGTTACAAAAGTGATTTTAAACGAGAAACGTTTTAAATAATTACATTCCTATATACTTTCATCATAGATATATTTAATTTATATATTAGAAGGTAAACTTGCGAATTCAAATATTCTGTTTTGACACAAACAGCTTTTTATTTTGATGTAAAATATTTAGTAGCCGCTTTTAGCTTATGACTTAAACTGCCTTTATTGCATTAAAGTATTACTCGGCGCGACTCTTCATTTGTGTAGATAAGTACCTATGTACCTACATTATTTAATAAAGATGTTATACTGACACCAGCATTATTAAAAAAAACTTTTTTTTTAATAATACAGGTGTTTGATTTTCAACTGTTACAAGATTCTTTTCGAACTTGACCTTTAAAAACCTGCACCTATGTATATTTACATCTTTGTTATGCTATCGAATAATTGTGCTGCACAATATATGATTTAATGTTATAAAGTAACATTTATATAGAATTAATAATATTTTGCTTTCAATATTTTATCTTACTTAATCCCACTAATATTATAAACGTGAAAGTTTGTAACTGTCTTTATTTGTTACTTAACGTCCAAACGGCTAAAGAGATTTTAATAAAATTTTGTATGGAGTTAGCTGACACCCTGGATTAACACGTAGGCTACTTTTGACCATATTGAAATAAACGATTCCTGCAGGATTTCATTTTGTGCGCAGTAGCGAGAAACATCTAGGTTTGTCTAAATCTCATCTTGTCTAAAACTACTACCACTAACAAGATGATGTAACTGACTTTTACAGACTGGAAACTATCTGTCTTGGTACTAACAATATTGAGTTTGTACCAACACTTGGCTGTTAGCTTGGCGTCGGTCCAGGGACGATAACTAGTGATACATGCTTACCACCAACGCACACATTCATATCTTTGGAGCAAAACTTTTCGCGTTTATTTTCAAATATTTAACACTACAATTCTGCGCCCCATATACAACGCAATCGATTTTTGGTGAAAATTAGTTAAAAGTATATTCAGAATCACCGTAACGAGATCTACCAGAATTACTAAATTTTTAATACTTTTTGTCATTTTGTTAATCGCTAACAAATTATTCCATTCCAAACTAATAATTAGTCATAACCATCGTAAAAATATCATAAATTAACTAAATATGTACATATTATAATATAATATCGCACATGCAAAATATACACTGAAAGGCACTATTCCAAAACAAAAATGTTTGGAATATACCTATTAGTTTTATAGAGACAGCAAAATATAGAAAAAAAAAACTTTGATCGCGATTTACTCGAAAGTAAAAGCCAGAATTATACAACGTGTAAAATAAATTAGTGACAAGATTTAAGGATTGAAGGAAATGGATAATAATAATAAAAAATGGATTATTATGCATTTTTCATTATCTTCCATTTGTAGAGTTCACAAGTAGTAACGCTGTAAGAGTTACTTTTGTTTACTCGTGCCACCGGACATTTTATTTTAGCATAACCTTAGAAAATTAGACGTATCTTATACTTTAAAAATGCCAGGGAAATCTACTCCTCATATACTTGTACTCAATTTATATCTAGCACTAGCTGACCAGTGCCCACTTCGCAGCATAGAAACAGTTTGTGATGAACCGTTTAGGCCTTCCCGGGATTTCCACGAATATTTCAAGACTAAAAATAGCTGAATTGGTTCAGCCGAACGCGATTTTCAGCGAGCCTAACGAACAGCAACTCATTTATATATAAGAAAGAGAGCAAGATTATTTTACACGTTAGCGGCTCTCGAGTTTTAGCGAGCTAACGAACAGCAATTCAGTTTTATTTAAATGAAAGAAAGAAGATTACAGAATTTAGCGAGGGCCGAGGGAAAGTGAACAGATAAATTATAAGGGTTTCTTGCAGAACTATATAACCCTAAAACTAGTACCAAGACCTGTTGCTTATGCGATGCCACTTCAGCGCTAAAAGCCATTTAATAATAATTAAAACCATTAATTTTACAGAAATATTTTTGAAGAATCTAATTACACGTCCAATTATAAACACTTCTAGTTAATCGTATTGGCTTTATTCACGTAGATAATATATTATACAATATCTTATAAATAACTAGGTACCTACACAGATCTCACCTACAAGGGCCTCCCTAGAGGACTAATATATAGACTATCTTAGGCATCACTGTCAGATGTCATCTTTAACATCTTATTGTTTTAAACCTAATACATAATGACATAGCATTACCTATGTAACAACTATAAAGTCATTTTTCTTGTCATATCTTTACGAATCTATGGTATTGTTATTCATTAGTTTTGTATTCAAATATCACATAAACACATCAATTATCCATATTAAAAAGTAACGGATAGTAAATGTCATCTTCACTTTTGTTAAGCAATCACTCTTGCCGTGTACAGTTATCGTTACTGTTAGATTTATGAATACCTAACGTTAGTATAAAAGTGTGATGATACGTCTTAACATTCTTTAGTTTTACATAGTGGTAATAAAAATATATAATAGTTGTAAAATCGTAATCATACATTTTTGTAACTTTTTATTTAGTTAATTTGATACTGAGTTGAAAATTACTTTTAATTTAAAGTTTCAAAAATACATGACCTTAATTCGGACGAATTTAGGTTTCTAATAGTTGTAAAACCGTAATCATACATTTTTGTAACATTTTATTTAGTTAATTTGATACTTATGTAGTAGGGTGGGTCAAAAATTTTTTTTTTCTGTTTTTGCACAGGCTCAGCATCAAAAAGGTGCTAAATGGCGTAGATAATTGATACGTGAAGTTGTGATAAATTATTGTAAATTTTTCTGCCTCCGGATTGAGATAGAAAATATTAAAAATTGAAATTTTTGAAACATAAGTAAAATTTTTTTTTTCACTTCATTTAAGTCTTTATTAGTGTGTATTTGAATTTAAAATTAATACAGTGTATATAACTTTCATAAAAAAAACCTGATCTGAAGTTTAAATTTATTATTTTATTTTCTTCTGGAACTGAAAAATGTATGGAAATTGAAATATTTTACTTGTTTATTATTCCAAAACATCAAGTGAACATTTAATTGTAATTAAACTCGATAGCGTGAATGTCAATGTTGGTATATACGGTGGAATAATAGAGAAGTTAAAAAAGAACTAAATAAACCCTGGCAGTGGACTATTGTGTCTATTGCTTATGAACGAACTACCATTTAGACACATTCTGACTCAACATGTTGATGGCAGTACATCTAGGCCTCTAACATTTTCAGAAGCGACTGGTAAGCAGATTCAAAACAGTGAGAAGAGATCTATAATTCAGTTTAATCCTATTCCTACGGATTTATCGGAGCTTTCTGCATAAAAAAATACTATAGACTTGATCTATTTGTATACTTGTACGGAATAGTCGAAGCAGTTTCAACAGTGACGTTTCCTTGTGATTTAGCGAACTAATCACCAGACAAACTGTCTCTTATCCGATGGTTAACTCGTGCCAATAGAATTTCGCGTCTATATGCTTCAGAAGAGACTACTTTGGAAATAGAACTAGAACTGAGAATACTCTCGCAACATAATATTATGCTGTCAAACTTTACGCACCAATATGGTTTTCCATAAAAACTCATTTAAGCTCTAAAGATGGATCGAGGCATATCTTTGATCTTATTGAATTAACCCGTTTTTACCACTAGGGCTCTATGGGGTGCCAGAGAAAGAATATCACCTCTATATCAACCATAATCGTGAGTGTCGTAATAGGCGACAGAAGGAATAATAATTATAATATAATTGCAGCATTTCCGCGGATCTTAAAACATCGCCCGCCAACCGGCCTGCAAAGCGTGGCGAGTACCTAAAATACATCAGGGGAGGCTGATGTTTAGTGGTGAACATCATATACATAGCTGAAACGACAAACGACGTTATTTACCAACAATATTAAAATCTATTGTTGACCCAGTACAAAGACCCAGTAAGAAACACCTACTTTGTATACTCAGAAAATCTATCTCTGGCAATATTAACAGATCCCAGTGATATATTCGTAAATTAACTGCACGTCAAATTCTAGCTAGATCAGCCAATGCGTCTACTTCAGTTTTCAACTTTGATGCAACATAAAATAACGAGTTAAATTGGCAGAAAAGTATAACTTAACCACCAATACTAAAATGTGTAACTAAAGATAAAATCCCATGGTTTATAAGTTGAAAGGAGAAGGAGAACTGGATTTACAACGCCTATGTTGTCACAATCAAGCAGTAGAAAGAGTAGTTAAAGCTGTGCCCTAAGCTTGAACTGATTTATGCAATAAAACATCAAGAGAGTAATTCTTGATAGCCCAGATAGATTTGAAGAAAGCGATGCCAAAATTCGACCGCAAGAACGATTTTTGCGTTTTTTAAACCACTCAGTTAAATAATGATTTAGTTAATTACAATTGTAATTCCTTCATTTTAGTATTCTTCTATTAATAAACAAAAGATTCTTATGATTTTTGGTATTTTTCTTAAAACAAAAAATTTCTGCTGGTAATAATGCTAGGGCCTTATTTTACTATATTTCCGTACTTTTCAAATGAATCCGGAGGCAGAAGATGAATCCCGAATGCTATCAAACTTTATACTCTATTTACAGTCACCATTTAGCACCGTTTAATCACTGTGCTCCTATAAAAATAAAACTTTTTTTTTTCTTCATACATATGTGACCCACCCTATTATGTAGTTGAAAATCACTTTTAATTTCTAAAATACATGATCGTAATTCGGACGAATTTAGGACTCTAATAGTTGTAAAACCGTAATCATACATTTTTATAACTTTTTATTTAGTTTATTAGATACTTAGGTGAAAATTACTTTTTTTTGGTTCCTAGATAGTTTATTTTTTCACAATTTTTTCATTCATAGTTATTTTTCACAATGGTGATCGTGATACTCAATAACTAATTTTGATGGTCAAACTATATTGCTTTACATATTGTAGGTACCTACTTCATTAAGTCTCTTTGTTTATATATTTTATTTAGTCTCTATATAAGAGAAGATATTATTTTCGTTTTAATGTACGTGATGTACAGCAACTATTGGAGCTCGATGTAAGCGTATCCCTTATCCCTGTTACATACAGAATGCAATTTTATTTGTTCAATGATTTTGTAACGTTTCAGGAACGGTTTTATGTTTATTGAAAATCTTGACAGATCTGATGTTCTAACGTTTTGGAAATTAGAATGTAGTTTTGTTCTCATATTCGTAGCTATAGGTATCATAGATAGCTGTCCTTCAGCAGGAGACGAAGAAATAATTATTATATCGTTCCTATTAATTCAGAAAGACTTTCCTTAGTCACATGTATGTATGTGACTTCAGGAAAGGTGAGTTTCAAGTCAGCAACTTTAGCAAACTCTGACTTTTTAATTGTTAAAGTCGGTTCTTTTAGTTTGGTTTCTTTTTTATTTTATAATATTAGTTTAAATTAGTGTAGAAGTACAGACTATCAATTTAATAACTACTCAATAATTGATATTAAATGATTAAATTCAATATCTACTCTTAGAGCTGATTTCTGAAAGGCTAGTAAAATGTATGATCAACTAACATGAAAGTTGATCATACATAATAGTAGTTTATTTCTCCCAAAAAAATACAAGAGCAATTTGTGGGAGACGTGGAGCCCAAACTAAGCATATAATACACTAGCTGTGCCCGCGACTTCATTCGCGTGGTTTTTGAGTGACATAAACCGTTTATGCATCGCACGCAACGAAAGTCCCCAAATGTAAATAATTTTCCCCGTTTTTGCAACATTTCTCACCGATACTTCGCTCCTATTGGTTGCAGCGTAATGTTATATTATCTAAAGCTTTCCTCTGTAAATGGACTATCCAATAAAAAAAGAATTATTCAAATCGGACCAGTAGTTCCTGAGATTAGCGGGTTTAAACAAATAAACAAACAAACAAACTCATCGGCTTTATAATATTAAAGTATAGATTAGTATAGATGTAGATTGAATCAACAATGTTTACTGCTTACATCAAACGTGTTCAACATTTCTTCGGGTACGATTCCCGCGTTGGAACAACAAAATTTTGTATCAAGTTTGGTTGGGACAAGGATCACCTGATTCTATAGGGATGGGTAACCTCCCCGGCTTTGTCAGTCTTGAGATTAGCGCGTTTAAACAAACAAACAAACAAACTCTTCCGCTTTATAATAATAGTATAGATTTGAATAACGTTTTAGAAGCCGGCCGTTACTCTCTAGTAAATTTGTCTAGCGTTTGTTTCATCATGGTTGTTGCACGTGTGGACCATCCGTTACAATATTTACAAACGACGTATACCTACTGTATCGATACAAAATAATCAGCTTTAAAAGCTTAGATACTTAGGTTTATTTGAACGTTGATAATTGGAAAGTTGCGAAGGCAATAAAGGTAAGTGGCTGAAAATGCATTATCGTTAACTGTTTCCCAGATATTTGTTCCTATTGCTGTTCCTCCCGTATTAGCCGGGATATCCAACCAGACGTATTACCGTTAATGTTATTACATTAGCCACTGTATTTTTTGTGACTTCATTTGCATTGTAATATAGTTTTTGTGGCAAAACCTTATTAACATCTGCTTATTTTTAATTTTATGTATGCAGTAGGCAATTAATTTTTACTTACCACATTTTTAAAACATTGTAAATGATAATGTAATTAATTATACTACACAGTTTGCCGTTGTAAGAGTTCAATGTTCTAAAAAAATAAGTAAAATTACATTATGAAATGTTTATGAAATTAAATGTTTTTTCTTTATTTTTATATTTGAATTGAAATGAAATAAATGTAGCATTACAAAATATAATAAAAAGCTGCCAAGTTCGAGTCGGACTCGCCCATTAATGGTTCCGTGGCAGCAAGTTACATAATTATATAAGGTTTATGTTTGTGAATTTAAATGATTTTCTTCATTTTTATATTTGAGTAGATTAAAAAATCATTCAACGCGAATGGTGATGTCAGCTAAACATTATTCTGGGCCTACCAACGCCTCGGTGATCCTGTGGTTTAGTTTGGCTCTCGACCTGGAGGTCCTGGGTTCGTTTCCCGCGTTGGAACAACAAAAACAATGTTTCTAAGTTAGGCTAGGCCAATGAAGTCCGATCACCTGATTGTCAAGAAAGACGATCCATGTGTCGAATGGGCATGTAAAAAGTTGACCCTGGGCCTGTTCTCTCGCCAGTCGTTTCGGTTAATCGTCCCACTGAGTTAAGAGAGTAAAAGGAGGAGAAAATCCATGTGTATTGCGCACACACTTTGGCACAGGCTACCGAAATCCGTGTGGGGAGCTATTATTATTCTAGGCGTTTCGAAACAAAATCTTCATGCCTAGTTTACGTTAATAATACGGCATGATTTGCGGTAAAGTATTTGTGTCATTGGCCAAAAGAGTCTTAAGTTTAAATATGCAAAATTGCGTTTCAAATAATTGCATACCCATTTTGCTAATAATTATTTTGCAGAACAGACAAACAGCATTGAAATCAAAAATCATTTATACTTTACCTTTAAATAATAATAAAAATACAGTTAAAGGGTTAATGGTATAAAAACTTGTGTTATATGATGTGAAAACACATTTCCATCGTATGGTAATCCATAAACGGCTTAAATTAAAAAAAAAAAACTATTTGAGTAGGTATAATTACCTATAAAATAAAACAAAAATGTTAATAAAATGAAAACTTTAGCGCCAAACTAAATATTTTAGGGGACCGATTGGCAAGTATTCTGCATCAATCTCAGTGTAATCGGTGTGCTAAAGAATGTAATAAATAGCCAACCGAATTGAGGACTTCATCTGTTTTTGGAAGACGGTAAAAAGTGAGCCGCTCCAAACCTGTAATTTTTTTCCCTAAAGTAACAAACGCGTCATCATCAACGAAACGTCGATGATCGTTTGAGATGGCTGTACCTCGCTATCGGAGCCAAGGGAATCGGAATACAAATTGACTTAGTTATAAAACTGTACACTGTATGCACATTCTTGCAGCTACCTTGTTTGTGTCTACTTAAGGGGTAAGATAACAAAGGTTGATAAATAAACGCATCGGTTTTCTATAATATTATGGAAGAGTATTTCCTGGAAATAGGGCTCTTGTTTCTTTCATTCTTATGTCTTTGTTTATTATATATGTTATGGGCCAAGTAATAAAATATGATTACATAATGTCCAGTGATTATAAAAAATGCCCATAATAGTAGTGCAATTTCATAATAACCATTCAAAGATGGGTAAATTTATGATATTGAAACATGAAAGTCAAAAGTACGCGCATATACAAGAAACTCATATAGGAGGCGCATACACACCCTAAAGTATTATTAATGTAGTATGTAGTACAAAACTAGTATAATAGACTAGCTGTGCCCGCGACTTAATTCGACTTCGATTCGCAGTTTTTGAGTGACTTAAAGTCTTCAAATGTGAATAATTTTCCCCGTTTTTGCAACATTTCTCACTGACGCTTCGCTCCTATTGTCGCAGAATAATGCTATATAGTTTAAAGCCTTCCTCTATAAATGGACTATCCAACAAAAAAAGATGTTTTCAAATCGGACCAGTAGTTCCTGATATTAGCGCGTTTAAACAAACAAAGAGACACACTCTTTATATATAGTAACTAGATAATATATTTTCAGCAATATACGTGGTAAATATTTTAGTTATTTATTGGTAACTAAAAGTAAGTTACACAGGTACAGTCTGCTGTTCTAGTTCTTAAACTAGGCCTCGCCTGTACCTTACGGACTACTTGCAGTGAGACGAAACAATATGATGGATGCATTCAATTTAAACATTGTATTGAAGAAACCGCGAGTGTTGTATTATTGACACAGTTCATGCACGCACACTTTATTATTCTCTAAACTTGAAGAGATCCTGTTAGGTTTGTTGATCGCTAAAACATTTGAACTAAACTTAACGTAAAATAACTGATTGCGTAGTAATTACCTTACTCCAATTGAAAACTCACGAAATTCAGGTCATTTTCACTTGGCAATATTGAAAAAATGTATAATTTATGATAATAGAAAATGCAGTGATATGAAAGGGTTTTGTTTTAAGCAAAAAAGAAAATATGAGATTATAACTTTTTAATTTTATACAAAAGTAACAAAATAATATTGTAACAAATCGATAAACTATAGTTAACAATTAGGTGTTAAAAGTATCTATTCTTTTAACAATAGATTTAACATGAATAACTGTGAAAATTGGTTCAACACGTCCTGGTCGGCAACAGTGTCTAAAATCACACATAGCACCAGACTATGTCAACGTCAAAGACTAACTTGGGAAAATAAAACTTGTCTAAATTTATAACAGGGCTAAGCAATACGCTTATTTGACTAGCTACCTATTATTATAAGTTACTGAAAGAAGTTGATAATATAATAAGTGCTAAAAAACTAGTGTATAAATCACAGCTTGTAAAGAGATCAGTGCTTTCCATGGTGGAAACCCCAGTCTTTGTGGTCATGATGACCGCCCTTCTTGCCATGGTCATGATGATGATGATGATGTTCCTCGTGACCGTGATGACCTTTGTGGCCGTGATGGTCTTCGTCGTAATGGTGTTTGTCATGATGGCCCTTCTTACCATGATGATGATCGTGATGGCCGCTCTCGTGATGTCCACCCTTCTTGTGACCGCCTCCGTGTTTGTGGTGATGACCGTGGTGGTCCCCGTGCTTGTGATGCTTGCCTTCCTTGTGGTGATCATCGTAGAAGTGATGGTCCTTGTGGAAGTGATCCTTGTGGTACTTCTTATGGTAGCCGTCAGTTTTTTCTCCCTTATCGTGATGTTTGTGGTGTCCGTGCTTGCCTCCCTTGTGGTGATGTCCATGTTCATGATGATGGCCGTGATGGTCATGTTCGTCCCAATGCTTCTTGTGTCCACCGCCGTGCTCGTGATGATGTCCAGCGTGATGATGTTTCCCGTGGTCACCGTGTTCCCCCTTGTGATGATGATGGTGTCCTTTGTGTCCTTTGTGTCCCTTTTCACCGTGCTCGTGGTGATGATGTGCATGGTGTTCCTTGCCGCCACCTTCTTCGTGGTGATGGGATTTGCCACTAGCCGCCGCGACCAGATCTTTCTCCTCTTCACCTAGCTCTCTGGCGTATGCCGCCGCTAGGCAAAGCAGACCGATAGCCACAACCAACCTCATGTTGATTGCTGCTGTTTCTATGTTGGTACTATGGCCAATAGTGTCTTTTATACGCGATCAAATAAGATGAAGAAAGAGTTTAGTAACGTTAGTGCAACGTTCAGGGACGAGGCGGTCCACTGAAGCGTTACTGGTCATTTCTATTCAATTAATTTATTTTATTGTTAAGATTTAATACAGTTATAATGTATTCCACAACTTATTGTTCTATTTGTCATCGACAGAAACCGCAGTAACGCTTGGATATTTTTTTGTATGAAAATATACAATCTTATCGAAATATCAAACATGGCACATAAAGATTATTTTTGTTTCAATATAATACCACGAATTCCGCGTGAAAATATTTTTCTCGTCAATTTCAATTCCGCTAGTGCTGCGTAAAAAGAACAATCAGCATCAGTCTGACGAAATTTAATCAAAACAACAATAGGGATTGTCCGCAGTTGGTTCAGATCCGCGGGACTATTCCAGACTCAATACTATTACAATGCGGTGTTGTTATAACGGAATACGTATTTCTCAGTAAAATGTTCTTACTATAACTGGGTGTAAAAAGAGCAGTCACTATAACTTTGAGATACGATTGCACTACCTTTCCATATTTTGGAAATGTATTTTTTTTAACATTTTTTTTTGTCAAAAACTAAAAAAAAATTTTTTTTACTTTTCACCATTTCTTATTTTTCTGTCGCAAAAATAACAATACAGATTTTTTTTTTTTAATTTTAGTAAAAAAAAAATTTACTTAATCATATCCCAAAGTTATAGTGACTGCTCTTTTTACATCCGATATAGGTCAAAAGTTTGAGGTACTTAAACAAACCTAATGCTGATAAGTAGTATATATTATGCTATGTTATAGTATGCTATAAGTCGACAATTGATACCCACCGATACTCATATCTTCTAGTGAGACCTTTTTTATTATATAACTATAGTATTAGTAAGTAATAAAATAGTTCTTCGTACACTATATATAAAATAACTAGGTATATATTTAGAAATGTGAGTACTGTGTTGTCAGTATAAATATAAATTTGCATTTTAAGATATATGCGAAAGAGATTATTAAACAACCTTTATTACAGAATATGGATGTATGAAAAGATGCTTTCATCTTTTTGGTACTCCATACATTTATTTGTTTTCATGCTAATTTTAGGATACATCTTCAAGGCCCGTATAAATAATAAAAATAATGCCTCCCACACCGATCTCGGTGACGGTACGCGGTTCCATTGAAACCAGGCCAGCTACGCAGGAGTTACTTTACAGTGCCCAATTGTGTGCTCAATAAACTGAAGCACTCTCTCTTCTTCACTCTCGTAGCCCAGTGGAACGGATAACCGACACGACTAGCGGGAGAACAGGCGCAGGACCGGCTTTTTACATGCCCATCCGACGCATAGATCATCTTTCATATCAGACAATCAGGTGATCAGCCTGCATTGTCATAGCCAAACTTGAAAACAACATTTTTGTTATTCCAACGCGGGAATCGAACCCACGAGCTTTGAGTCGAGAGCTAGGCTCTACCACTAGACCACGGAGGTACACGTGTATTGTACAGCTGTGCTAAGAGTTAACTGAATCACAACTAGGTCATCTAGATAAAACCACAAAGTCATCGTTAAGTTAAGACAATTACCATTGACGTCAATGAATGTGGAGTCTGGTCACTGACGCCGCCTTAATGCTCGGTTGGTTGCATAGAGTACTAATTTGACGACCTTCGTAGTGCAGTGGTTGAGCGCGATGGTGCTCGAGCGTGAGGTCGCAGGTTCGAATCCTGCCGAAGGAACAAAAAGTTTTCTGTGTTCCTGGGTCACGGATGTGTATTAAATTTGTGTATTAATATAGTAAAAATCCTTAATATGTTTATAGTTTAAAAACCATAACTTACGATACTTAATACGGGGTAGATTCACGTGGTGAGAACCGTCCATAGATATATACTTTATGTAAAAAAACAGTTTTTTTTAAAGATTATTTGTTGGTCGGTGTCGTGCTGATAAATTCAGATAAAATTCGGTAAAAATTAATGAGGTGACATGATATCTCAGGGACTCATACATCAATTTTAAAGAAATAAATGACACCCTGTGGACATCATAAATTAATTAAAAGTTCCGTCTACTTAAATGTGATTGAAAACGTAAACAAATATACTAAATCCTAATGTTGGCTTTTACTTTTTAACCGACTTCTAAAAAAAAGAAGGAGGTTCTCAATTCGTCTGTATTTTTTGTCTCGTGCCTTGTACTGATTAAGGTGATGTAATATTATATTTAACATTTAATGGATCGTTTTAAAATTCTTTGATCCAGGAAACGAAATAGATTTGTAAACGAAAAAGTGATAGGTTATACAGAATGATTAATGGTTTATATATTAACCGAATATAGCGTGAAGAGAATGACGAGTTTTTGTTTTAACCTCATATAAATTACTCAATATAGCTCAAAAATTAAAAAATTCAAAGGTCTTAAATAACTACAAGGACTGAATCTTACTATGCTGGGGTTCGCGGGCTAATAGTCTGTACACATGAACGCACTGGTCGTTGACCTAAGACATGACTAGGAATGAAACTCATCAATTTGTGATTTTTATGGAGATCTTTGATCGTTGTTAGTAATTTATAAAAGGTGTCTAAACAAAAAATGCTCTACGCATCATTCTCTTCACACTATATTCGGATTAATATATGAACCATGAAGCACCCTGTATAATATGATGGGATAATTGCAGGACAGAGATGCAAGCTAAGGCCGTGTTTCACCAAGCAATGTTAAAGTTAACACCATGTTAAAATACCATGCCATCTCATTCATTGACAGGACATACGAGAGGGTTAACATGATATTTAACATGGCGTAAACTTTAACATTGCTTGGTGAAACATGCCCTAAGGACGTGTTTCACCAATCAATGTTAAAGTCAACGCCATGTTAAAATATCATGCCATCTCATTCATTGACAGGAAATACGAGAGGGATAACATGATATTTAACATGGCGTTAACTTTAACATTGCTTGGTAAAACATGCCCTAAAGCAATATCGAATAATGTAACGGTAGACAGTAATTCGTCACATATAGTGCCGTTGTACCGCCTCAATGTAAACATTTTGAGTACCGTTACCGCTTTCACTCTATCAGATGCTGTGTTGAGGGTACTTAATTTTTCGTGAATTATTTTGATAGCTTAATAAGTACTTATCAGACAAGTAAAAGTTGCAGAAAGGTTGTTAAATTATTTAAACATAAGAACCTTCAAGACGATTTGCCAACAAAATGAAAATTAAGTATTTACGCCATTTTATTTTAACGTTACCCGCGTAACCACAATAATATAATTAAACATACTAAATAACCTATGAATCAGTGGGTAAACTGATAATGATGAATCATTAGAACTCAAAACACTTGCGAACATTTTATTATCTATGAACGTTTCATACCACGTAAATCTAGCCCCGTGCTAAGTATCCGAAGAACTTGAGTTATAGGTACTAGATAACGGAAATATATTTAATAATTTTATACTATAGACGTATTTTTACCCGACTTCGGCGAAGCCAAAAGGAAGGGTAATGATTTTGGCAGTCTATGTATGTATGTATGTTTGTATGTATGTATGTATGTTCCCTCGTAGCGGCTAAACTACTGGTCCTATTTTAATAAATGAGGTATCAATCGATTGGTGATGATACCGAGTAACATAGGCTATATAAATTTTCAAAAATTTTTGGATTTTGAAAATTAAACCTCAAAAACTATCTCCAAAAAAAATTTAATTATGATAATTGTCTCGTGTTTGGTATCAAAAGATAGGTCTTGGCAAGCACATAACGAATATGTATATTAATATTTTATTAATTATTATATTTTATCGTTAAATTCAAAATAAACGTTTAAAATTCGGTCGTACAAGTAGTATCTAGGAGTTGTTTAGTTACTTTCTATGGGTTAATTTAACGTTAATTTAATGAAAATATAATGTTATATTTGATGTGGAAACAGAAAAATATAAAATAAAATAAAAGTTTAAAAAACTATAACCTGACTTCGCAAAAAAGGGGTCTAAAAAGGCTGAAACAAGAAAATAAATCAATTTAAAATCCAGAAATGCATAGGTACAAAAATGGTCAAGGTAGAGCCGAGGTCGGACCCGTTTAACAAATGAAAAATCATAATATTCGTCTGCTGTTGCAATTATACAATCCCAATAGCGGGTTCGACCACGATTTATTTTCTTGTTTCAGCCTTTTTAGACCCCTTTTTTGCGAAGTCGGGTTATAGTTTTTTAAACTTTTATTTTATTTATTATATTATAGATACACAAATATACCTATCCATGACCCAGGAACACAGAAAACTTTTTGTTCCTTAGGCGGGAGTCAAATCCGCGACCTCCAGCTTGAGCACCGACGTGCTCAAACACACGGAGGTCGATTGAATTGATGATGATTCGAGAGCTACGATGACACACACAGATACACATCAAACTTATTTGACACCCCTAAGTTTTCGTTGTTTTTTGTCATACTCGAGTTATCTACTTAAGTTTCATAAATCTTAAGACTCTGTCTTGATGTTGATGTGAGAACACCTTTTATAGATGAAAATGGCACGAAAACACAATAAGGTCTAAAACCTTAAGCCGGTTAAATCATTCGAGAACTTTAAAAGTTTATCATGCCCAAACGCCTACAACTATGCTCTGGGGATGTCACCTTCTATAAAAGTTTTATGGTGTGGAAGAAAGGGGTTCGACTATCAAGAAAATACGGCTGAAGTTTTTACATTATCTCCGCTTGTTTTATTTTGCTGGAACACTAAAGCCATATTACCACCAACTTTTTAAAATATAAATTGGCTGCTTTGTAGTATATTTGCTGTTACTTTATTGCGGAAGGACTTTTTTCAGTCCACAAGCATCAATTTCTTGACTAAATTAGATGCTTTTTGAAAAATATCTTATAGCTAATTAAGCTAAAATAATTATTATAGCTTTGAATTACGTTAAAGGTAGTATAAAAACATAAACCCAGCGAAATCTTACAAAACCTTATAACCTTAATTCGATTGTTCAGAAATTTAATCAAAGATTCAAAGGGAGAAGTAGACGTCATGAACTTGGCACAGTTAAGTTTATAGATTCAAATTTTTTATTGTTATAAAATAATAATAATGTCAAGATGTGTTTTTATATTATTATTATAAATAATTGTATATCCTCCGATTAATATTTACACTACAATGTGTCAGAAAATTTTGTTACACGTTAACATTTGCACTCGTATTTCATGTTAGAGTCTGGCCAATGAAAGTAGACAATCGTATTTATTGCAATCTTAGAAATAGCAACACTATAATCAATGTCAAATGCTGATGATGGCGTTTGTCAGAAATAATGTGTCATTGTTTGGTTCGTATTTTTCAGTTTTTAGTGCCCTAAATATGAATAAAACAATTAAAACTGAAACTCGCAGACTATTATTTTCTATGATTTCTAAATATAAAGAAAAACAAGAACAGAAAGAAGTAGAATTCAACCAAAAACAGGATTGTTTGCGTGTGGTGAAGGAATTCTTAGGTAAGTAGGGTTTACTAATTTTGATACTTGATTTTTTAGATATATTTTTGGTAGAATACAAGACATTGTGATTTTAGATCAATAAAAGCATTGAATTTCTTTAAAAAAGAATTTCATGTATTTGTATTTTATTTTAATAAATTATTTATCTTTTGGTTTAGAAAATCTGGAGGATGTAGCAGAAGTTGGTGAAATAATGAACACGATTCAAAAACTCTCTGATTTAGAGCAGAAAGACAGGATAATAACACAAAACCAGTACTTTGAAGAATTAAAGAATTCTTGGACTTTGATTCGTTAGAATAAATTTTTGTACTAAAATGTTTTTTTTATTTCATTTAATAATTATAATATACTTATACTAATGTATAATTGTCTATAAAATCGAAGAAATTTACCAAAGGTTCAAACAGAAACTAACATGGAAATCTCAAGTCTTGTAGTAATGTATTAAATATAATCATTAGCTGGAGCCTAATTCATAACACATAAAAGTTATAAAAATCAAATGCATAAAATAAAAATATTACAAATATCAAGTCGTGTTAGTCTATGTTCATCTTGGGTTGCTATGCTAATTTTTTTTGAATTTGCCGCGCTTTTTCAATGTCTACTTTCATTAGCCAGACTCTAATTTTTTCTATATTCCAAGAGGCAACGGAACCATTATAGTGTTTGAAAAAAAAAATATTTTGAATTATCATGACCGAATTTTGACTACAGGCTGATCAATTGATCATGTCACTATAAAAGTACAAAAATACGATAAACAGAAAATAAACAAACAAACTTTTCTACTTATTATTCTTTAGAGCACCTTACATGGCTTTCGCATCTCCTTAAAGCTCACTTTATGACTTTTTATATTGCTTTTAACTGAGTAATTGTTTTTTGAGAATTCACCCCCACGTTTATGTCTCGACGTATAATGAGAATATGGAGTTTTACTTACTTTTTATTTTATTTTTATGTTCCTCGAAATTTTCGCTGTAGAAATTATATTTTAATTCTATTTTCATATGTGAACCCTAATAAAACACCATATCTGTTGGTGGATCTTGAGCTTATCATGAAAGATCTGTACCTACTAAATAGTGAAATAGCGAATAGAATCACAATAATAATTAATTGAAGACATGAGTGGATGAAGGTGATATGCGCAAAATACTGATTTCGAGAAAATTGAGTTACAGTTTCACTTAAACATTTTAAAATATTTCGTAACGTATCGAGTACATTAATCTTAAGATCCGTCTTTAGAATAAATGTACTTAATATGTTACAACATATCATAAAATCTTCAAATGACAGTTGAAAGTCAATTTTCTGGGTAGACAATTTTTGCTACATCCTTACTAATATTATAAATGCGAAAGTAACTCTGTCTGTCTGTTACGCTTTCCCGCTTAAACCTCTCAACCGATTTTGATGAAATTTGGCACAGACAATCTTTAGACCCTGAGAAACGACATAGGCTACCTTTTATTGCGAAAAAAAGGGGATGAAGAGGTTGAAAGTTTGTATGGGATTTCTTTCATTTTAAAAGATAAATCCATGAAACTTTATATTTAAGCACTTGATAAGAAATAATTAAACATTTGTCCTAGCGTTTTAGAAATTTCAACCTGTGAGGGGATGAAATAGGGGTTGAAAGTTTGTATGAAGTTCGTCATTTTTGAAGATAAAAACATTACATTTTGTATTTAGGCACTAAATAAGAAACAAAAAATCGTTTGTTCTAACATTTATAATTTTTACCAGTGTGGGGGTGAAATAGGGGTTGAAAGTTTGTGTTCGTAATTTTTTTTAGATAAAATCATGAAACTTGGTAAGTAGGTCTCTTAGGATGTGCAGAGTTTTTCTACAAACGAAATTCCCGAAATTCGAACGGAACGGAACGTATTCGAAACGGGAACTACGAAGCCAAACTTTTTGTATACAAAATCTTAACCACTGAACCTAGGAACATGATATTTAGAATGAATAAAATATTTTTTTATTAGTTAGGCCCTGTAAAGTAATTTTGTACAATATGTATCTACTTAATATTTAGTGATCTTTTAGTTCATAGTTCCATCTAATTCCACAAGTCAATCTCTTTATATTATCTTTTAATCAAACAAAACTAAGAGCCGAAAAGTATATTCATCTCCAAGATGCTGTATTGAATGATGCCAACGTGAACCCTAATAATATAAGTAGGTAAAATGGTGATTCTGCCTTCTTCGTTTGTGAACAGTCACCGATACTTACACGAGCATACTCAAGACGCATTTGCCTATGTGCGTATGGTCGACCTGATTTATTCGTAACCTTTACCTGCAATCCATCTTGGTCTAAAATAGTTGACGAATTGATGCCAGTTCAAAGCGCCAACGATAGGCACGACGTCATTGCCAGAGTGTTTAGATTGAAAGTTAAAAAGCTTACGACTGTAATAACTAAAGGAAGGGTTTTTGGAGAAGTGCATTGGCTTTATGTATTCCATTGAGTGGCAGACGCGAGCGCTCCCACATGCTCACATTTTACTTTGGTTAAAAGATAAATTGCGACCTGACCAAATCGATAGAATTATAAGCGCTGAAATACCAGATCTTAACAATGACAAGGCACTTTACGATATTGTTATGAAAAACACGATCCACGGTCCATGCGGGGTTGAAAACCCTCCATGCCCGTGCATGAAAGACCGTAAATGCACAAAAAAAAATCCTCGGAACCTACTAAATGAAACTCTCCATAATGAGAACGGCTACCCGATGTTATCGTAGAAGAGCACCAGAAGACGGAGGCCGGACGGCATCTGTTAAGCTCCGAAATGGTTGTCAAGTTTCTGTCGACAATAGTTATTTTTAATATTTTTGTACACAACGTGACGCTGGCCCCTGTAAGTGTCTCTTGGACTTAAGGGACCAATAATTTTTCCCTAGGTACTTTCTGCCACTAAATGGAATACATAGGTACCTACCATATACCTACTGTAAACAGATATTTTTTATTTTTTTTAAATATACCAACTCTCTTTTAACCAAATGCTATACCCAAATCTATACCGTTCTTTTAAATAATATTTAAATTACAAATACGCAGACGAAGTCGCGGGTACCAGCTAGTAATATTATATAACTACCTTCATCCATTTATGTTTTTAATTATGGATATGAGTATTATAAAACGGATTTTCTACTGTCTATAGGTATGTAACATATCTTATATGTCAACTCTAAACATTTTCACTTGGTATCAGCTGGATAAACTTTAATTAAGAATACACTCACAAGCTAAAATTGTTTAAAAAAGTAAACTTCTATTTCTATCTTCGTTGTTATAGCAATTACCAGCAAATATATTTTTTTATATTGTGCTTTGAACCAAGCCATGCTAATGCCTGGATAAATTCGGTCCTATACGTCAAAGGTTAGCACTTGAGGGGATAAATGGACCATTTCATTCAGCCACAGTCGTGTTGACGAGAAAAAAAGCCTTTCTTTCTGCGGTTGACATATTAAAACGTGGTAGTAATATATGCCCTTAATTCTCAAACGATTTATTGATGAAAGACCCCATTTTATAAAAAAGGTCTATTGACTTCAAGCGATGATATTGCAAAAGGCGACCCTTATTTTTATTGGGCCATTTTAAAACCTTTCAAATGAATTGCGTTTTAAGAGGAATGTATAAATCATCGTCCGGATTTTCTCGTTGGTCATGCTTTTAAATTTTCCCATCTACTAGTTACTATGCTAAACGTCACATAGACGGTGTAAGACACGAAACTTCAGCGGTACTGCCAAAAATAAAACTGCACATACATAGCATGCTTACTCCCGACACAATCGAGAATCGAGTCAATTCGATCTCAACGTCTTTTGGCATTTTATTCGGTGGATTGCTCTTTTTGTACTCCCGACCATATCAATCGACTGAGAATTCAAATACACAAACGTCTATTTATGGGTAAGTACGCGGCACGATCAAATCTGAAACAAAATGGAATCAGTTTGGAGAGTAAGGCCCGTGTTCGGTCGGTGGTCATTCGTTCAACAATACACTAGATGACGTGTTGTGTGAACGATCCAGGGCACTCCCCCCATTAACGGCTGATGGTAATCCGCAAGTGATTTTAGTGGGTAAACCGGCTGCAGTGAGCCGGGAGTCCAACATACACCTAGGTGACCCTCCCTGGGGGATGCGTAACGCATTTCTCTTGCGACAGTAAAAGCGACAGTGTCGCTCAGTTCATACTTGAGCAAACAGCGTTTCTGAACGATTTTTTGTGAATATAGCGAGTGAACGAAGGTTTTGCGAGTGATGTTCGCCAATGAGCTTTTAGAAACTGGGGGTTATTCACTTACACATTTGGATGAGGTCATTTAGATGAGGGACGGCAAAAGGAATGAAGTGGGAACCGCACGCTACCAGTACCAATATTATTTTATGCCCGCTACAGATGATAATATGAATAGTGAATACTTTGCAGTTTATGTTATCAGTAGCGGTATCTTCTTCTTTATATTATAAGGCGGAAGAGTTTGTTTGTTTAAACGCGCTAATCTCAGGAGCTACTGGACCTATTTGAAAAATTCTTTTTATGTTGGATAGTCCATTTAGAAAGGAAGGCTTTGGGCTATATAACATCACGCTGCTACCAATAGGAGCGAAGCGTCAGTGACAAATGTTGCAAAAACGAGGAGACTTTTTTCCTTTTTTTCCTTTATTTACCAAAATAAAAAATATACAATCTACTTAAATATATTAAAAACAGCATTAAAAACCACTGAGGTTTGTCCAATACTGTAAACAGTCTTATTCGCAATAATGAACTAAATACACAATAGCTGTTAGTAGGTAGGTACTAGTAGGTACATTTCGTAAGATTTACAATTATTAAGAGTAACAATTAAGTATTAGGTAGGTTACATAGGTACATTGGTAATTCAACATTGAATATAATTATTATGATTGATAAACGGTTAGGAACCAGATAGAATGTAAACTAATTTAACTATAATAATATTTTCACAAGAAAATTAATTATTTTTTGTAAGGAAATATGTTTTTAATTTGCATTTTATATTATTTTGAGTCAGATTATTTAATTTTGAACTTTCGTTGCGTGCGCTGCATAAAGGGTCACTCAAAAATCACGGGAACGTAGTCGCGAGCACAGCTAGTCTAAAATATCACGTCTTAGACCAAAGTGCTAAATTAATATCAATTACGGTGCTAATTCAGTGACATTCAGTTGAAAGTCACAGGTGTCTGCCAGACTCAGATACCCTCGTCAGGGCGATTGTCGTACAACGCGTCTTTGAATAATTTATGACAAGGTTACGCCCTTGTCAGCGAAAGTTTCGCTTTAAAATACTGTTTATAGATTAGCACTAGTTTAGTAAGCAACAGCACCAGCAGCGAAATCGGGACTTAGGGCGTGTTTCACCAAGCAATGTTTAAGATTAACTTTAACATTGCTTAGTGAAACACGGCCTAAGTCTACCACTACACTTAGCTTCGCCGGAATCAAAGAAGAAACTTTAATCTTCTCATCTTTAATCTTCTCATCGGTAATTACGACGACGTAATTCTGGGATCCCATTCTCGTGCTTTCGTTTCGATTGTCAGTCTATCCCGCTCACGTATGTGTGATTTAACGGGCTTGCAAGCGGGACAAAATTAAGATCGAATCAATGTTCAAGTTACGAGAATCGAAAAAAAAATCTTACAGTAAACAGGAAGTTAATATTAAACTTAATATTTTTTTCAAATGGGCGAATTTTTTATTTTATTTTAACCTTTAAATATCGCCTGTGGTATGAAAATATTATGTAAGCAATTGGAGAATGGTTGCTCGAATAGTTTGGAAGATACACAAGTAAGTATTCATTATCTACACTAATATTATAAAGCGGAAGAGTTTGTATGTTTGTTTGTTTGTTTAAACGCGCTAATCTCAGGAACTACTGGTCCGATTTGATTTTTTTTTTGTGTTGGGTAGTCCATTTATAGAGAAAGGCTTTAGGCTATATAACATTACGCTGCGACCAATAAGAGCGAACCGTCAGTGAGGAATGTTGCACAAACGGGGAAAATTATTCACATTTGGGGACTTTCATTGCGTGCGCTGCGTAAACGGTTTAAGTAATTCAAAAACAACACGAACGAAGTCACCGACACAGCTAGTTTATTATGTAACGTAAAGGTCGTTTTATATTTCTTGGCGAAGAAATATGGCAGCTTCGCCGTTATCTATACTTATAATAAAACTGTAGAGAGGTCAATTCTGTACATTGAATATTTTTTCAAAATACATATTGGAGGATGATTGGCGATCGATACTGATGCCAAAAATGCAATTAGTAAAATTTTTGTCTGTCTGTCTGTCTGTCTGTCTGTCTGTCTGTCTGTCTGTATGTGCGCGATGGGAACAAAAACTACTGAAGGGATTTTAACCAAACTTGGTACGATTGTAGCCCATATTCCTGGGCAGGTTATAGGCTATATAACATAACGCTACGATACATAGCAGCCGAGCAGTGACGATAAATTGGAAGCAAGTCGGATGAATTTCGCGCGCGCGGGCTGCGGACGAACGGTTCATGCGGGGGGCGCGGGGGGATCGCTTACACAGTGACGCGAAGCAATAGAATGTCGCACTAAAGTAGATTAGAACTTGAAATAAGTACCTAACTAACAGATTTTTTTTTCTGAGAAGAGTGTTTCCACAGTGTCATAATAATATAAAAATTGTATTTTTGAACTTGCTTCACAAATTGAAATAAATTATCATTTATTGTATAAATCAACTTAATTAACTGTATTATTAAAAGAAAGCCTTTCGCGATAATCTAAAAAAACGGGCAATTAAGCGGTTTTTGGTAAACTATTTATACCATCACGGTATTAATCCTTATCATTTTTAATACGTTAGTTGGCTTAAGCATTTCATGAAGACTATATTTGTCCTTTATACCTAGCAAGTATAATTAATAGTTTAGGAGATAATATAGCAAAATTATTAACAAATATTATAACAAAATTAATTAATAGTTTAGGAGATAATATAGCAAAATTCGACCGCCGCATCGCGGCGCCGCGCGATACAGGCTGATGCGTGACGTCTTTTATCCGAGTCGGGGTGTAGTGTAGGTATCAGATGCTGGTAGGTAGGAATTTTGGCGAAGGTCAACCAAAGGAACTCCACCCCACTGCTGGGTAAAAAATACTATTAAAATGTGCTAACAGGCAGTACCGGTAGTATGAATTTAACCACGCACAGCCGCTAACTGTGCCCCCAGTAATAATCGTGTTAAAAGTACGGCGTATGGCGTATAGATGTCGCTTTGATTTGAAGATATATGACAATAAAAAAAATACTGGACGTTTGTATGAAGCGCGGCGGGAACCGCGCTGCTTCAAACATTCAAATTTATTCTTTTTTTATTTTATAATTTGTTTAAAACAAAATTTCATTTATTTATATTATTATTATTATACTTAGGGTAGGTTATAAAAAACGCTACTAAAGCCGATCGGCGCGGCGCGCCGAGCTGGGGCCTAACTCTCCAAACTGATTCGATTTTAATTCAGATTCGATCGTGCCGCATACTCCCGAAGAAATTGACGTTTGTTTATTTTTATTCTCTGTCGATTGATATGGTCTGGTGTACAAAAAGTTACGTTCTAACGGTTTTCTTTATCCTAATTAATTTCAAAGTAATCTACCAAATAAAACACCAAAAACCGTTAAGATCGAACTGATTCGAATCCCAGTTGTGTCGAGAGTAAGCCTGCTGGATCCTCGGCGGGGCGTGCCGCTGCGCCCATGTCTAACCGAGAGTTCCGTTTTAAAGACCTTAGTAATTGCAATATAAGTTTAAATTTAATAATACTTCAAAACATTAATGACAAAACGGTAATAAGTTGAAATAATTGAAAATATTTTTATGGTTTCGCAATTTATCCTATGTCGTTTAAATTTGATATGAAGCAATGTTTTAATAGTGCATATAAACGGCTGAATCTTTGGGTAGATGTGGCCAAGATGCCTGTTTCTTTTCACAGCCAGAAGGGACAGTAGAACTGAGTTTTTAATATGATTTTTAGCTTGATACCTACACGTGTTAAAGTTTTGACACCCAGACAGACAGACGGACATCGAAGTTAAATACTTTACTAAATTAACGTGAAAAATTGTCTGGGTCTATACGGTGCATTCGAATAATATTATCCTAACTTCGAATACCTTTGCTGACTTCTACATATTGTTCGAAGGCCTACTTCTTTTGCCGAGCTCCGAAAGGATAGTAATATATTATTATTATACCCTGCATACCAAGAGGCTTGCCGGGTACGTGACTTGCTGGATCGGGATCAACACTGGGATGCACTGGGAAGTACCTATTAGCGAAAGTTGTCAGCGGTTGCGCCAATAAACTAAAATATATTTAAAAATACTAAAGTGCCCTAAATCACTGTTCCACGCGTACGAAGTCGCGGGCACAGCTAGTCTATAATAAGATGATGAGATAATACGCCAGCAGGTTTGTGGTAGTATAGCAGTTCCCATAGCCCCGCCAGAAGAAGGACATCGGGGGGCTTAGTTGCTATACTCAGTGCGAAGCACTGTGGAGTCCAACATAACCTCGCGACCCTGCCCTGGGGTCACTTACGCAACGCATTTCACCTCGAATAAAAAAGATCAAATATTTGTCGCAGTCATCTGATTGAATCTGCTTATTTAATTGAATGACTAGCGCGGTTATATAATGGCGTCAAACAGCTCGTACAAATAGCAATACGTTGATATTGTTTTTGATTAATTTGCTTTAATGTGCGTTATAATAGTACACATTCGGAAGTTTCGAAGTTTAAAAATAAAATATTAAATGTTTGTCCTAGTCTCGGATTCATTGAATTTGTTTATTAAAATAGAATTCAAGGAACGCGCTAGTCATTCAATTATATAGCGGACTCAATGCGATGACTGTAACATATTTACAAGAATATCTAATCTTGTGTTAGAATTAAAGTAACATAGACACGTAAAATTCAGAGTACACCTAAAAGTTTCAGTCGCAAAGCTTCGGCGCTCAGTGTATAGAACTTAAGTGCAGGCGAGGCTTATATAAAATGTATCACCTGTCTCAACACGTCTTCACAATGGAAAGCTCGAGTTGACTAACTTTGAGCGACTTACAACAAGTTTTTAACAACGGTATAAAGCGAAGAAGTGACAGAGTCAGCTTTGATAACGCGTCAATCAGAAAACTTTCCCACATCCGGGCAACCTGAGTTACGACGAAAATGGAAAATGATAAAAAAATGTTTTTCCTACAATAGTATTTTAGTTCTTAATGTTTAAAATTTAAAATACATTGATAATTAGATTGTTAGGGAAAACGAAAAAAACAAAAAAAAATGGTTCTCACTCCTGGGTTATAAATGTGCGTTGAATAAGCATAATAATATTTTGTTAAATATATACCTTACTTTCAATTTTTAGGTATAGCATAAAAGTAAAACATATCCCGGTGTGCATAAAACATTAAGATCTTCGCAAATTTAGCATAAGACCAGAATGACGTGTTGCGAATCTATTATTGAAATGAAATGAAAATATAATTTATTGTGCACAATCAGAAGTTACACATATGTACAGTAAGATAAACAACACAAAAAAACACGATAATACACAAAGGCGGCCTCATTACTACAAAATTAAAAGAGAATCAAAAATAAATTTAAACTCTCCTGAACACAGTATTAATTATCTCGAACATATTGGCCGAGAGTACAAGGCTGAAGTTTCATATAATACGCTTCAAACCTCAACAAAAAATAATTTCCATTTATTAAGTGGTAGCACAGATTTCGGTGTCGGTAGCCGATTTCATTGAAACCGGGCCAGCTACGCAGGAGTCATTTTATGGTGCCCAAGTGTGTGCGCAATACACACTCTCTTTTCCTTTTACTCTCATAACCCAGTGGGACTGTAAACCGACACGACTGGCGAGAGAACAGGCGCAGGTCCGACTTTTTACATGCCCATCCGATGCATGGATTATTATCTTTCTTGTCAATCAGGTGATCAGGCTGCATTGTCCTAATCAAACTTGAAACTAACATTTTTGATGTTCCAACACGGAAATTGAAACCCACGACCTCGTGTCGAGAGCGAAGCTCTGAATTCTAGACCACGGAGGCGATTATTTTATATTAAGATATAATATTATTATTAAGTGGTAGGTTATTATTAGATGGAATAGCATAAAAGTAAAATATATCTCCGCTATCCATAACATATTAAGATCTTCGAGAATTTAGCATAGGACAAAAATAAACTCAAACTCCTCTGTGTTCAGAGGAGTATGTATTTTAATTACCTCGAACATATTGGCCGAGAGTACAAAGCTGAAGTTTCATTTACCACGCTTCAAACCTCAACAAAAATTAATTTCCATTTATTAAGTGCATACCGAAACTCAAATTACATTAGATCGCACTCGAAACTTGAGTGAATATTGAAAACTAAACAATTCTCATAAAAGTAACAACTACAACTATTCCCCGGGCCTGATTAAATTATTCGAGGCGAAGGAACTAAATATAGGTTGGGCTCCGTTAATAAGATTTCATCGGAAAACAATAAACTACTAAAAGTTAATATCCCGTCTATATTTAGGGCGACCTCCGTAGCGCAGTGGTTGTGCGCGTTGGTACTCGAACGAGAGGTGGGTTCGAATCCCGTTTATAGTCCCATAGACGTTATTATTATTATATTTGAAATGTTTTTTTGAGTAAAGTGATTTTGTCACGTTGGTTTGTTGGCTTTGTAATCTCTACAATATTTGCTGAAAAGTGAAAAGTGTTTTTAATTCTCATTATTATAAATTTTATTGCATCATATTATTTCGTACATCGGTTACAGCTTAATAATTATTGTTTATTGTACCTATTTTAATATCACTGGTACAACAACTGACCAAATCCTATAATAATAAGTTTGTAGAAGTATAACGGAAGTTTATTTTTACTCTCTCCCTTCTGTTTCTCTTTATTGCAGGAATAAGTGACTTTTAAATCAGAAGCATTCATTACATTTACTATAATCATGGCCTACCATTCCATACAATATATCTTTAATACAAAAAAATTACAATAGATGTCACTACTATTAACGTTTGTAAATTACAAAATGTAAATATGCCGAATTAAGTACAAATATTGACATTAAAAAAAGATAAGCTCTAAATTCAACTCCTTAATAGAAAATACGAAACACCATTAGTAATTATTATTTTCCAATAGTGGCGCTAGATGGCGGTTTCCGGAATGTGCCTGGATATCGAAGAAAAAATAATAGCCAGTCGAATTGCCAGTATTAGGGTGATACCATTTTCTAGTACTAGGTCGTGTCTCTGTTATATATATCTACTTTGTGCTATAATTTTATAACTTACTAGCTGACCCGTGCTCACTTCGTTGAGCATGGAAACCGTGTAAACCTTCCTGAGACTTCCACGAATATTTCAAGACCAAAAATAGCCGAATCAGCTCGAGTTTTAGCGAGACTATCGAAGAGCAATTGATTTTTATATAGCCTATGTTACTCATTGATAATGTAGCTTTCTAATGAAAAAAGAATTATTGAAATCGGCCCAGTACTTTTTGAGTTAAGTCGTTACATACAAAAATACAAATCTTTCCTCTTTATAATATTAGTGTAGATCTCATTGTTTACGAATCACGGTTTTAGGTCTAAGGTCACCTTTGTTCCCCAGTCCTTTGAATAATAATTAATTGTTTACATTATATCACCCTGAATCGTTCAGAGTACACCTATCAATTTCAATAATATATTTCGTCCGGGTTGTTATTGCAAAATTAATTGGCGAGTAATTGGCTGCACCCGGGTTTACGTCTGAAGGCGTCCTGCTATTGACTGGCGGTTAATTAGATCCGGGAACAATGTGGAACAAACTGTGCAGCCGGCAGAATAACGGACTGCGGGCTGCCTTAAAATAAGGTGCCAGGTTGTTTTAGGACGTTCATCGTCTTGCTAATAATCACCATGGGGTCTTGCCTGCAGGCTGTGTGAGTGACAGATAGTTGACATGGACAAGGATGTAAATTTAATGGATGATAATAATAATAATGATAGCCCGCAGGGCAGCTTGTGGCGAGCTGTTGGGGAGTAGCGACCCCACGTACCTTAGTGCTCCCAGGGGAAGGACTCTGTTCTCCATCTCCGGCTTGCCTTCACTGGCCGGCCGGAGTGATTACTGAGGAAGAACAGCCCCTACTGACTGACCCTCTGACTGACCCTCTGACTTGCCTTAACCGGCCGGTCAGAGTGGAGTCGCGAGAGCTTCGTGCTCGGAGGGAGGATGTGAAGCGTAAGTGGCGAGTGGGCGTAGTGATGGGACCCTCTGAGGGTGCAAATGATCGGCGTATAAAGTCCAGCGACACCTCTCCTGCCTCGAGCCGCTCTGTAAATGTTGCCGCCTTGGTGCACCGTGCGTGCGACCATCTTAAGGGGCCCATTACGATGAGTTGGCGAGTCACCGTCTGCCAACTTTATGATACATGTAACCACGTGGTATCTGGCAGACGCCATAGTCCTTCCATAGTCATAGATAGCCAGTCCACTAGCACCTCACCCCTATAGCCCAGAATCTTTTCTTATAAACATTCCTTGCAATAGTCCTACACTAAGCGGTGGGTCTCCGTGGGCGCACTCCCATGGTGCGTACAGGGAGAGTCGCTGGCTGGTGTCAACACTACATTTAAATTAAAATTGTGTAACGGGGCCTCTGCGTGTTGGCTTCGGCCCCACGCATGCCTTCCAAAGGTCCGGGATTTAATTGCCCGTGAGCAAGGAAAGCTATACACAAACATAATCCTAATAATATATTTTATTGCTTATAATAATTTAATATATTTTATGATCAAATTCCAGGTTGGTCCTGGGATCTTGACGCTCACAAATATAGCCGTAGTCTAAAGATGTGGAATTGTAAATATAACCGTACATTATACAGGCTGTAATATTAATGAGTGATAATACTTTAGGGTGTCTATGGGTCCCTTATATAGAATTTACTGTTAAAGTACCAGCGCTGAAAGACGTACTTTTTTCACTTATTGTAAGGGAAAATTTATGATGTTGGGGCATTTTTCATAGAAACATGAAAGTCAAAAATAAGTCTTTCAGTGCTGGTATTTTCACAGTGTACTCTACATAGGAGGCACATAGGTATCCTTAAGTATTATCTCTCATTTATTTTACAGCTCGTAGATAAATTATGACTCTATAATACTCTTTAAGCTGTAAAAGGGAAGACGAAGAATTCAGGAAGACCTGGTAGACAGGGCGTCATGTCTAACGTCTCAGATAGCTACGACAAAGAATATAATGATAATATTTGATGTGGCATATTTTTTTACAATATACATATCTTAATGAACAATTTAGCTATGACCTTCTAGCACCAGTCTGGGTTACTTAATAACCCAGAGTTTTGGTGTGTGGTTAGTGTGTGAAATGTAATGAATTAACTTAATAAACGTTTATTTGTGATTTATAATTTGCGTCTAATTATTATCATTTAATTGTGCTATTATATTTTACACTAGTTGCCTCCTGAATAACATAATGTTTGTTATGAATTATTTATTATGTGATAATCATATTACTATTATTTAATTAGGTTCATATTACATCAACTGCATTTTCATCTTATACATAAAAATGGATTGCTGTTCGTTAGTCTCGCTAAAACTCGAGAACGGCTGAACCGATTCGGCTATTTTTAATCTTGAAATGTTCGTGGAAGTACAGGAAATGTATAAACTGTTTTTTTTATGCTCAACCAAGTGGGCACGGGTCAGCTAGTCTTATATATAAAAATGAATTGCTGTTCGTTAGTCTCGCAAAAACTCGAGAACGGCTGAACCGATTCGGCTATTTTTAGTCTTGAAATATTCGAGGAAGTCCAGGGAAGGTTTAAACGGTTTGTATTCTCAACGAAGTGGGCACGGTCTGCTAGTTTTATATAAAATAGCTACTATAAAATATTTTTATACTTTAAAGGATTTTTATATTCAAATTTACGTACACTTTGAGTAGAACAAATCGTGTTACGTCTCAAGATCACAAGACTGATCCAGATTACATTTAGATAATTGAATGAGGATCTATTTTCCCTGGGAAAAGGTTCACTGAGGGTAACAAGAGTTTTGGGCCACTAAAACATCGTATTGATGTTGAAAACTAATATAATAGACTGCTGCTGCAACTAAAAAGCCCGTGGTGCTTTCCCTTAATTTTTGGCCTTTTTGACCTTAATTACAATTTTGTACTGTCTCCCACTTTGCTTGGGAAGGGAAACTGGAATACTTACTTTACTTACCCCTCTTTTTTTTTCTTCTGATTAATTTCGACAGATTTAGCTTGTCCCTCGGGCACCCCTGAGAGCATATCAAAGGTTTTTTTCGTGGTTGGTTACCGCTGTTGAGGAGTTGCAGTGGTGGGACTGTGAAGTGGACCAATGCCCGTTTTAAAAAAAATAAAAAGCCAATACAAGACCATAATATATCTCAAAGATGATTCATGGATCATATATCATGTGTGAAGAGAAGGACGCCTTTTTTATTTACTTTGTGACTAAACGCTTGCGTTATGGCCACACAAACGGTAACGCTGACTAAAGTTCGATCCTTTCCGTTAAGGTGTGATTAATTCCGGACGTTTACGTTATCTAGTTCCGTTAACCTCCTCACATTCGCTAAGAAGCGCCCTTTTTACCTAAAACGATGTATTTATTGTGATAAAGTGCGCGAATTAACCAGATTAAAGGTAGCGAACCTTTCAGGTTAATGTATAGTTAAACCCGCATTGCTTTTACCATTTTAAGTACACAAGTAAATTGATAATCTTTTTCATTTATTAGTATAGCTATTTTTTTATATTTAAATTTACAATGTAGATTTTATGAGCTTTTTTCCGAGATTGTTAAAATAACTATGTCTGTGGAAATAGTATTTACCACAGACACAGTATTCCACAGACATATAATAATTCCAATTTTGAAAAAAATCCTTAAAATATTACCCGGCCTTCAAAATAAAACAATATCATGAATGTAATTGGGTCACATGGTAAAAGGTTTAAAATTAGAATTTATGAACCAATTATAAACTGGAAGCGGAGGGCGGGAGATTTCTTACGCTGAAAGCGGGTAAACAGCTACGTTTGCTAAGCGAACTTCCGTTTAGGCGCCGGAAGTGAGGTATGCGAGCGGAAGTTGTCGGTGTACGGCGGATATGATGAACAAATTTCTGATTTCCGCTCACTTTAAATTAAGTTTTCATGAATTTTCTTCAATAAAAATTGAGTGCTTCAATACTTAGTTATTTCCTCAATGCAGTTTAATAGTTATTGCAGTTTTATGTTCTGTTTTTCAAACGTAAGCAAGTAAACCATGTAAAATTTTGTTTTAATATTTTTTTCTGTAGTTCAATTAAATGTTTACTTCATATGGTCATGTATCTTAAACCAGCGTAGGTACTACAGTCCAATTTCTCCTACTAAGCGTATGATCGACGATGAGCTGATGTTTAAATCTGTCTGTCTTGTTACTTTTAATGTTTTTAAACAAAATAGTGTTAATATAAACTAAGTTTATCTTAACTGACCAATGTAATCCTACGAGTATATGACGCTTACCCAACGTTGAACACAGATAAAAATTTTAAAACTTACTTAATAGAAAATAATTATTTTAAGTTACAATAGAAGCATACTTCATTTCACTTCCAAAGTAACACAATTATTTGTTTAATTGATTACATTCAGTATTTATACACAAATTAAATCTTCTTCTTTTATATATAAAAATAAGTATTAAAAAAAAAAACGATCCGAATGTTTATGCCGTATTTAACTGCCAGCCCGATTCCACCAACGCTTGTTAGTGTTAACGGCTTGTTAAAATATAAAATAATAATCTTTGGTGAAATCGGAACTTACTCTCGAGTGTGTGTCACCACTATTTGTCCAGTATACAAGTATAATATTTGTTATACAAATGATGCGGTCAGTTAGGTACACCGATTCCAAAATTTTGCAATTTAATAGCCATTCAATGCCGAATACGCACTGCAATATAATATTCGCATTCATTACGGAGAATCGATATTTCACGATAGCTTTTGCTCGTCGGCGGCAATTAATCCGGTACTTTATACCTAAGTATAAACGGACCTAGACTACAATATAGGTATCAAAGAGTCCCCGTCGCAGTAATCCTTTGGTGGGACCGGATAATTAACGGCCAGAGACTGCTAAGCGTACGTTTTAACAAACCTTTGGTGTGACGTCATAGATTATTACCGCTGAATTATGGGAGGGACTTAGGGCTGTTTTATTAGGAATTTATATTTTGCGTCTGGTCTTTATTTACCTACGAGTGTACTTCTATACTACCAAAATCTCTATATTTAACAATAGCTCTTTTAATTTTTGTGAAATATGAATACATTTCACACAAACTTAAAGATCTGTTGAAAGTAGTATTTAGTGTGCAGGACCTACGTTACAAGTATATTATTTTATTAAATGGTTTTTTTTTTGTCTTTATTTACCTACGCGGGCACCTCTATATAATACTCGTATTATGTAAAGAAAAACCAAAATATCTATATTTAACAATAGCTTTTTAATTTGTTTGAAATATACAGGGTGACCTAAAATTCGATACATTCCTTTGAAAGACAGAAAGTAGACCTCATGTACAGTAATATTTTTCATGACATCCCCTATCCGAAAGATGATATTTACAAAGTTATTGAAATTTCAATTTTTTTTTCTTTTTTTTCGACTTTTTGACTTTGACATGACATATTTTTAAAAATGTTTGTCTATTTAGTGATCTTTTTATGTATTTTAACCGTCAATGAGTCAAATAATATTTTTAAGGAATAAATATGGACAAACTAAGCGAGAATTTTTCAATATGAGACATGAAACTGAATTTTCTCTTAAGAAAAATGCACATATTTCTTAAAAACAGGTAATTTTCTTTAAAAAAATGTATGATACAATGCGTACAAATATTCTAAATAACTTCCTTATCTCATTAGCTTTCCAAAAAGGTGCAAATGTCTACATAAAAATATGACGTTGTAGTAAACATAGAAGTAAAATGAAATAATGTCTAAATCTATTTATTTACGATAAGGTTAAAATAAAAGGAAAAACTTGAATTTAATTACGTTTATTGTGTTTAAAAAACATCAATGGTTAATTAAATTTAATAATAAATATTTTATTTTAGGTCTTGTTTAAAATGTGAGCCTCTGTTTCTGATACAGGCCCGTAGTCTTCTCCGTACCTCTGTTTTGATTATTCTGGTAGTAAGACTAGTTTTGATTTCTTCTGCTGCATTTGTTATGCGGCTTCTGAGCTCCTCTACATTAGTTATGAGTGAAGTATACACCAAAGCCTTCATATGACCCCAAAGATAAAAATCACACGGGGTCAAATCGGGACACCGTGCTGGCCAAGGAATTGGCCCGCCTCGACCTATCCAGCGATGTGGGTAAGTTTGGTCCAGCCACTGGCGTACGCCGAGGCGGAAGTGGGCCGGGCAACCATCATGCTGGAAAATCATATTACGACGAGTTTCTATTGGCACATCTTCCATTAAACCAGTAATCTCCTCTCTTAGGAAATGTTCATACATTTCACCATTTAAATTTTGAGGCAAAAAATGAGGTCCAACTAAATTATTATTAATTATACCCATCCAGACATTTAGACTGAATCTGGTTTGATGGGCCCTTTCTTTTTTCATCCTGGGGTTTTCTCCTTTTGGTGCCCAGTAATGTGTGTTGTGGAAATTGTTTATCCCGTCACGGTCAAATTTCGATTCATCCGTCCACAATATTCTTGAGAAGAAATTGCGATCCTCCATGTCTGCATTTATCATAAAACGGCAGAATTCCATTCTTCTAACCGGGTCTCCCTCTTCCAGCGCTTGGACAGGTGTGTAGTGAAATGGATGTAGACGCGCTGTGTGTACTGTAAACCACACCTTCCATTGACTCAATCCAAGCCTTCTAGCTGCTGCTCTTGTAGAAATAGAAGGATCATTTTGAAAAAGTGTTAAAATTTCTTCTTCTTCTTCTGGAGCATACAAACGAGGTCTGCCTGAATCGCCACGTCTTCTATCAACACGGCCGCTTTCCCGAATTCGTCGAAATGTTGTTGAAAACACTCTAACGTTTGGCACTCGTCGATTCGGAAAACGTTCAACGTATGTTCTTCGTGCAGCAGCAGCATTACTACTACAAAGTCCGTAACAAAACAAGATGTCAGCGTATTCATCGTACTCAAAAGCAGCCATCGCGAAACAAAAAAATCACAAGTAGAAGTAAGGGTGTAGTTTAAAGCAACAATACGTCCGTACACGGCAATAGTTGACTTAAAACTAATATAAGCTATTTAATTTGCTCTCTAAGCCAGTCGGTAACTCATTGACAAAGGGCCGCGACGTAAGTACCTGAAACATTCCAAAGTTTGAACAAAGGAAAAAATTGAAAAAAAAGGTCGCCTCAGGTAGAGTAATTCTTGAGATAACGTTACCTGATGATTGTTTTGTCTTTGTTTATTACATGTTCATATTTTTATCTAGACATTTGCACCTTTTCGGAAAGCTAATGAGAAAAGGAAGTTATTTAGAATATTTGTACGTATTGTATCATACATTTTTTTAAAGAAAATGACCTGTTTTTAAGAAATATGTGCATTTTTCTTAAGAGAAAATTCAGTTTCATGTCTCATATTGAAAAATTCTCGCTTAGTTTGTCCCTATTTATTCCTTAAAAATATTATTTGACTCATTGACGGTTAAAATGCATAAAAAAATCACTAAAAAGACAAACATTTTTAAAAATACGTCATGTCAAAGTCAAAAAGTCGAAAAAAAAGAAAAAAAAATTGAAATTTCAATAACTTTGTAAATATCAACTTTCGGATAGGGGATGTCATGAAAAATATTACTGTACATGAGGTCTACTTTCTGTCTTTCAAAGGAATGTATCGAATTTCAGGTCACCCTGTATACATTTCACACAAATTTAAAGATCTATTGAAAGTAACACTTAGTCTGCCGGACCTACGTTACAAGTATATTCAAATATTTTTTTTTGTTTCAATGTATAATTATAGGAATGGGGATTGTTAATTTTTTTTTAATTGTGCCCATTACAAAATTACAAAAACATTTCTAGGAATAAAGTCCGTGATCATTTTTCTGTATTTAAAGAAAAAAAAATCCGATTAGTTACTTATATTTTTACTTTACTAAGTCCCGATTTCACCAACGCATGTTAGTGATAACGGCTTGTTAAATTACTATGCCTTCTCATTCATTGATAGGAATTACGAGAGGAACATCATGAGCAAGGATTGACTTAACATTGCTTAGTGAAACACGCCCTTAGATTTTATACTATATATTTCCGCAAAGCAACGCGTGATTCCATTAACTATTTACAAGTTTCATCAATCTATTTAATGCCATACAAATATATTTTCACCTTATTATATTATTGTACGATGATGACTATACAATAAAGTTTTCAGTCCTTTTACGGAGATTATTAAACTTGTGCTCGGTTGTCAGGTGACGCGTGAAATATGCGTGATGTGATTTAGGCCCCCATTTATCACAGCTACCCGTCACACACACACACACACACCAAATATTGTAACTTATTGCGAACTATGAAACTGTACAGCGAGATAACCAGATAGTAGATACTCTTTTGTATAACTCGGGTAAAGGCAGCCGAATGTTTAATGTATTTAAAAATAATGTGATTTATACAGGCTATAATATTAATAAGTGATAATAATTTGAGGCACACCCTAAATACGGGATTCATACACATATGGGTCCCGTATTTTGAGTTTACTGTTTAAGTACCAGCGCCGAAAGAGGTACTTTTTTAATTTTTTGTATGGGAAAATTTATGATGTTGGGGCATTTTTCATACAAACATGAAAGTCAAAATTAAGTTTTTTAGCGCTGGTACTTTCACAATATACTCTACATAGGAGGCACATACACGCCCTAAAGTATTATCACTCACTTATTTTACACCTTGTATGTAGGTAGTTAAGCATTAAGGAATAGATCGAATAAGGGCTGATTTTTCAATCGTCAGATAACTTTTATCTAAGGAATAAATATGTGACTTAGGGCCGATTTTTCAATCGTCAAATAACTTTTTTAGTACTCATGCGGGATAAGTAGCATCTTGGCGCCCGCTGTTGCGGTTAAAAACGAGCCGTTTGCCCATTCTAAAATTTGCGTGCGTGCGCCAAGTAAACTTTTCGCACTCAAATTCCAAAATGGGCAAACAGCCCATTTTCAACCGCAACAGCGAGCGCCAAGATACCACTTACTTACTTATCCCGCATTTGTAATAAAAAATAGTATGTGCAAATCGTGCGACGTTGTCGATACCCACTCAAGCGAATGACCGCACTCGCTTCGCTCGTGCGTTCAACTTCGCTTTCGTGGGCAATCGACAACTTGTCGCACTTGTTGCACAATATACTATTATCTGTTGAATAAACATGTGACTTTGACATTTGTTTCATAGAAAATCTGCCAAAGTCACATATTTATCTGACGATTGAATTATTATTATAGTTCAATCGTCAGATAACTTTTGTCCTTAGATAAAAGTTATCTGACGATTGAAAAATCGGTCCTTAGGCAGATTTTGTATGGAACAAATGTCAAAGTCATATTATATTTATTTAACAGATAAAAGTTATCTAACGATTTAAAAATCGGCCCTATATATTATAGTAATAGGTAATTAGTCAATGTTCAGTTTAAAATAAATTGGTAATAAATTTATTATTTCATCTTCTTTTACATTATTGTTTTTTTTTTAAATGTCTCCGATATGTTCTTCCCATACAAATAAAAGTGAATTTGGCAGAATCATTGTTTCTTTCTTCCTTGGATCATGCAGACGCCTTTTTCATTAAACTGACAGAAGATCAACTAAATAAGCTGGAGCGTCTTGAAATTATTTTATTTATGATTAATTTTTGGCCTAAGCAATATCTCTGAGTATCATCGCAAACTCAAGCTCCCGATCCGTTTCCATCGTGATGCTCGCGTCCTCTCATTACAAGGACGTAAAATAAATGAGTGATAATATTTACTTTAGGGTGTGTATGTACCTCCTATGTAGAGTTAACTGTGAACCAGCGCTGACTTTTGACTTTTATGTTTTTAATTTTTATGGAACATCATAAATATTTTGTCCATACAATAAAGTAAAAGTATCTGTTTCAGCGCTGGTAAGTTTACAGTAAACTCTATATACGGGACCCATACACACCCTAAAGTATTATCACTCATTAATATTATATAGCCTGTATAATATTTCATTGACTCTCGTTGCCCTGTTTATTTAAAAAACAAATTCGAATTTCACCTCTCTGATATATATGTCGCAGTCATCTGATTGAATCCGCTATTTAATTGAATGACTAGCGCTTTCATTGAATCCTGTTTTTACCAACAAATTTTAGAATCCGAGACAAGGACAGCTATTTAATATTTTAGTTTTAAACTTCGAAAATTCCGAATGTGTACTATTATAACGTATATTAAAGTAAATTAAACAAAAAATATATCAACACATTGCTATCTGTACGAGCTGTTTGACGCCATTATATGACTGCCTAGTGATTCAATTAAATAACCAGATTCAATAAGATGACTGCGACATATACAAGAGCTCCGATCCTTTTTTAATCATCTCAGGAACATCACTAACCACCGTACTAAACATTTTTACTGTGGAGTAGTCGCAGTCAAAGCTATTTTGCTTTGACTGTGACTGTGAGTGTGTGTGAATTATTTGCCTGTCCAATAAGCAAGCTAAAAATTAGAAACACTGATAAGTCGTCGATAGTCGATAAAAAATTACTACCTCGATTTGTGAGCTCTTAATAATTTTGTTACTCAGCAATTAATAGTAGACCATGTAACATGTTATATTGTATGAATTACTTTATAACTTAAATATATTAATTAAATTTACTTGTTAATATTTTATTATTATTTTTAGTTTCATTAGATATACCTTTGAAAATCATCTTTTATCCTGTGCTTCATGCTTTCCAATATAACAAAAATCCGATGGGTTACCTAAAAGAAAGTGCTTTAAAGTAATAAGGCCACCTTTGTGTGCATATCTCATTTTATGTGTTTGTTGTCTACATAATATTATGATAACTTTAAATGGTTTTGTGCACAATAAAGTATATTATATGATTTGCATTTGTATTATTCCCTCTAAATAACTTGATTCGCGAATAAATTGTAAACGGTCATCATTTGATGCTACACTAAAATAATAATTTGATATCATATTTAGTTTGATGATGATGATGATGATATTTTTTACAGTTGCCATCATCGCCAATTGTGTATTTAATTAAAAAAAACTTTTTCAGATGAAGACAATACTTTTCCAACACAGGTAAAAAAAACTATAAAAAGGATCGAACATGAATTGTAGCATGGAATCTGGATTTTTTATTGTTTACCATCACACACAGATTGAGACTCTATGCCCGTAACTTAAAGTTCTAATTCGGTTAGTCATGTGTGACAGGGCAAAACAATTTTTACTATTGCTAGGTTTCCGTCGGAATCATGGACTAAGTACGACTCGTACAACAAAGTTAACGAACCACGAATGAGTGCGCTGGAATAACCCGAAATTGCAACAATCGCGAAACGCACTAAATCCACTTTTACGGACCAAGTTACGGGATTTTTACAAAAGGTAAAATATTTTTGTACAACTTTTCGGCTTTTGGTAATTAGTTTGGGGTTGAAAGTATTTTTCGAAGGGAAATTGCTCTGTTATGGACTTGACGTGGCAGAGTTTATAATATACGTATTTATACAGAATGTATAAATGTATATTGGGATTTTATGACCATTGGCTGACTGATTTTGTTATATGTACTAGCTTTTCGCATTCTGAAATAAAAAAAGTTAAAAACTATAACCCGACTTTGCAAAAAATGGGTCTAAAAAGGCTGAAACAAGAAAATAATTCAATTGAAATCCAGAAATGCATAGGTACAAAAATGGTCAAGGTAGAGCCGTGGTCGTACCCGCTATTGGGATTGTATATTTCGCAGCAGACGAATATTATAGATTTGTTTAGCGGGTACGACCACGGCTCTACCTTGACCATTTTTGTACCTATGCATTTCTGGATTTCAAATTGAATTATTTTCTTGTTTCAGCCTTTTTAGACCCATTTTTTGCGAAGTCGGGTTATAGTTTTTAACTTTTTTTATTTTATATTTTTCTGTTTCCTCATAAAATATAATAATTATTATATTTTTATTAAATTGTCCATTACATAGAAAGTATCAACTCAAATATTAGTACTACTTGTATGACGGCATTTTAAACGTTTATTTTGAATGTAACAATAAAATATAATAATTAAATAAAAATATAAGTACATATTCGTAATGTGCTTGCCAAGACCTATCTTTTGATACCAAACACGAGACAAATATCTTAATTTAATTTTTTTTGGAGATAGTTTTTGAGGTATAATTTTCAAAGTTCAAAATTTTTCAAAAAATGATATAGCCTATGTTACTCGCGGCATTAATACAAATCGATTGACACCTCAATCATTAAAATCGGACCAGTAGTTTAGCCGCTACGAGGGAACATACATACATACATAGACTGCCAAAATCATTACCCTTCCTTCTGGCTTCGCCGAAGTCGGGTAAAAATAATGAGAAACCAAAGTTGTAGTAATTGTTAATTTTACATTCTGTATTATATTAGTAGCCTACCTACTTGTAAATTATAAAATGTAAATATGCCCAAAATATTGACATTAAAATAAAATTAATCATATTTTTTAAGCATGACATCACATTAAGCTAAATTTAACTCCTTAATTAAGAAGAAGACACGAAACGAAATTAGTAATTAGTACTTTCCAACAATGGCGCTAGATGGCAGTTTCCGGAATGTGCCTGGACTTCACCATTTATCTATTGGAAATCGAAGAAAACAAAAATAGTCAGTCGAATTGCCAGTATTAGGGTGATACCATTTTCTAGTACTAGGTCGTGTCTCTGTTATATAATATCTAATTAAGATACTACTATGATTAAGATTAAGATTAAGTAAAACAATGTTATCACGTAAGTGGCATCTCGCCTTTGTTGATAATAAATATCTTTAAACCTAACCTAACCTAATTATCTACTTTGTGACATCACCTACAAGTCAGCTCCAGGCTCATAATATTATATCCCTGTCCACGTTTGCCTGCATGTTTAATACAACCGCCCCATTTGTATAAAGTTACGCGACCAACTTCCGGGCTTATTCAGTGCCGGACGAAAACGACCACGACATCATTTGAAATATACGCCATTTTTTTTTCTTTATTGGCTAAACTTTTTTTAGACGGCAGTCTGGGGAAGGATCTCGTCTCTAACACTCCGTACGCATGCTACTTATACCTTGTGAGTAACGCTTTACGCAACAAATTTTAGTACGGCTATTTCGTCATTCTTATACTAACTATATATGCTTTAACCTTTTATTACAACTGTATGCACTTACAAATGCTTAGGAAAATGTTATAACTGACTAGGTGACCCGTGCCTACTTCGTTAGGCATATTTTCTCACCGTTTAAACCTTCCCTGGACTTCCGCTAATATTACAAGACAAAAAAATTGCCGAATCGATTAAGCCGTTCTCGATGTTTTAGCGAGACTAACGAACAGCAATTCATTTTTATATATAAGACTAGCTAACTTATGCCCACTTCGTTGAGCATAGAAACCGTTCAAACCTTCCCTGGACTTCCACGAACATTTCAAGACTAAAAATAGACGATTCCATTACGCCATTCCCGAGTTTTAGCGAGACTAACGAACAGCATTAATTTTTATATTAACGAAGAAGAAGATTAAAGATTATTGGAGCAGTACAAGTTACATCAACTACAACGATATCAGTTGGTGATCATGATAAATGTAAAAGTAAGATCGTTTACGAATTTTTCAAAACGTAACTAAAACATAAAAAAATAACTCTGTGCCTGCAACATTATTTTTTCACGGAAGTAGTAACATGCACGATACCACTTAATCCGGGGATCCATTTTTAGATTTTAATCTCATTGTATATTTAACGTGACATGGACGTGGCCGGGAAATCCCCGTGAACTGCGGCCATTTTCTCCGGCTTTATCTTCTAACGTAAGGTCAACAAAAGAATGCGTTCTGAAAAAAATATGTAAAAAAGTTGTAGTTTGATTGTAAACTTATCATCTGTGAAAAGTTACTATATATTATTTAGATACTGTAAAGGTACGATTCCACCAAAATAGTGTTCAGAACATTTGTTAGCCAACATTTTTTCAGAATACCAGATGTGCCAATTTGTATGTGTTCCAATTGTTAATGTTGCGTTAGCGAGTCCACTGGAACAAACATCTGTTACGCACAATGTTCGCAACAGTTCAGGGCGGCGATTCTCAGGCCTTGAACTTAGTTTTTACTATCGGTCTGTCCCGCTCATGCAAATGAGATTCACCGCGCGTGCGAGCGGGATATACTAATATTCGGAAATAAGTTCGAGGACTGAGAATCGCCGCCCTGAACACCGGTAGAATCGCGCCTTTAGATGATAGACTTATCCCGGTTTCTGAATGGCTGATCAAATCTCCGATCAGCTAGCATTTCATTTAACATCCCGTTCTAAACGCTGATTGGTGAACATAGCGAATGGTCGTTGGCGCAGATTAGCTGATCAACGACTTGATCAGCCTTTCTAAAACCGGGCGTTAGTAATCCATTTTTACCCTTTGGGTATTATTAATATTACCTTCATTCAATTATTTGTAAATCATTAAAAAATATTGTAAAACTAAAATATACTATTCCATTTTATTACCGAACTAGTAATGAGGGCGAATAATTTAGTGTACAAAATAACAACTTTATTAAATACATAATTTTATCAAAAGCTCCTCCCGGCCTAGAGCCCTCTACCACAAAGTTGCATTAAGTACGACAAAGTTCACGTGGCTTTGACACATTTGAGTTCTGAAATAAATGTTATTATTATGGACGTAAGGTTTATTTTTACCTGGCAAATATCTCCAAGTCTTCCCGATTGACGTAGATATACTATATTTTATAGAATAAACAATCGTATAAATTGCATTAATTAAGATTCAAAAACTTATATTATGTATTATAAAATGTATTTGCAATAATTAACGTCAAAATTTTTTATTCATATTTTTGGAATTAAATTCCGAGTCCTAAATAAATTGAGTATATTGTATTAACTATAATGATGCTTAATGCCGACCCCTTAGTAGTCCCCAGTAGTAGGCTTTTGGCTAGTATAGTGGCCTTAATCCTCTTAACAATGAGGCCGCCCTCACCCGGGTCCCAGTACTGGTGAGGTTGCTGTCGGCTTTGATACAATGAAGCGCCATAATATAATATAATATAATATTCTAATACTTCGATACTAATATAAAGAGAAAATATTAGCATTTTTATTTTTTAGACTCAAAATCTATTGGAATTATTCGTTATAAAAAATTACATCATATCTGAATAATATAATAATATCTATGGACGGTTCACACCACCACAATCCGGCCCCGTGCCAAGTATCCGAAAAACTTGTGTTACAGGTAGCACGGAACGGAAATATATTTAATACTTTTATAGTAAACCTACACATATTTAAGATTTTTATTATATTACACACAAATTTAATACACATCTATGACCCAAGAACACTGAAAAATTTTTGTTCCTTTGTTGATACGAACCCGCGACCACTTGCTCGAGCACCAACGCGCTCAACCACTGCGCTTTATAGCTAGGAGATCGTAAAAATTTGCAGTTGTATTTTTTTTGTAAATTATAAAGAAGAGTGTACAACCAAATATTATATTATTGTGACAAAGCCGCTGACAAAAGCTAGTTACAAAATACTAAGTAGAGTATTTCTATGAAAGGCGGCTGCTATCGTATGACATAGTATTAAATCAGCGGACCTATTCTATAAAATCTCCAAAGAGAAAAATATAAAAGCTAATATTTACTGAGATCGTGTTTCTATTTACGGGTTATTCCTGCAAATACTGACCTCCAATTTATCTAGATAAGTATTAGTTATAATAACTGCTGCGGGAGTTCTTTAATGGAAATGCCATCTGGATCTAGATTGAAAACGTCTATGGTCGCTCTGCATAATATACTGTAGGATCTGTTGTGCAGGCGTCTTCGGGCGCTTTAACTTTAGTTTTCATTACTATATTATTATAATATCTAATGTTCTTAGTTCAAGCCTAACAGGGCGGCAAAATATAGTTATGTTTGCTTCTTGCTCGTGTTTCGTTTTTCACGAGATATAATCTTATGTCTCTTTCTACTCGCGACGGAACGGAGACGCTATTTTACAGTTAATCAGTATATCTACTTTGTGGTCACAAACTAGATAAGTAACAAAAAAAACTGCAAATAGTGCTGCAATATTTGGCTTAAATGGCTAAAATTACGAATTCTTATAAGACAGACAATAATTGATTCTTTGTTGAAAAGTTTTAAATTTAAAAGTAATATAAATACTTCTAGTCAGGGTTCCCCCAAACATGGTTTTCACTTGATTAGTATCAAGTATATTTTTCGTGAGTACCTTCATTTGGATGAGTCGCCCAAGAATTTCTTGGACGGAACTCTTGTCTGTGGTAGATGGTGGTAGCTAACGGAGATAAGAAGAATAAAGTTTGTGGAATTGGTGATTCCAAAATATCTATTATTTTTTTTGATAAATGTCAAGATAATGATCTAAATTATCCGAAAAAATATTTGTCCTTCAAAATCTATGGTTTGATCAAAGAGTTCCCCTCTTGCCAACTTGTATCGATAACAAGGTCATCTTAAATTATTAGTAACCAACTGATTTTGTTTTTATTACTTAGTTAATATTAATGTAATTCAACAGACATAATTGTCCTACAAATTGCGTGGTACGGGATAACGTACCACGCAATTTGTAGGATACGCTCGAAAGTTGAGCATTTTTTTTATTCTTGGTAACTCTATTAGCTACCACAATCGAGAGTTCCGTCCAAGAAATTCTTGGGCGACTCATCGAAATTAAGCTACTCAAGAAAAATTTGCTTGATACTAATCAAGTGAAAATCATGTATTGGGGAACCCTGACTATTCTATTAAATCACAAAAGTTGGTTTAACCAAAGTTGAGAATATAATTCAACAAAAAAAGTAATCATTTACAAAAAGATTTTGAAGATTCAAATGAGTACAAAAATGTAAAATGCTTGTATGGATTAATTATAATTAAGGAGTGTTCTTATGTCGATGAAATCGGGATGAAGCCTTAGGGCGTGTTTCACCAAGCAATATTAAAGTTAACGCGATGTTAAATATCATGTTAACCTTCTCGCATTTCCTGTCAATGAATGAGATGGCATGGTATTTTAACATGGCGTTAACTTTAACATTTCTTGGTGAAACACGGCCTTAACTTTACATATAAAGGATACCTAACTGGTATGTTTTGAAGACTAGCCGCTTAGACTAGATTACATAACATGAAATACTGAGCTTGAATTAAAATAATATTTTAAAAAACCACAAAACAAGCCCCAGGCTCTATTTTCAAAATTTTTTGTACTGTTTTCAAATTCAAAAAATATTCTTGCAAAATAAGTTTTAGCAATCACTGTTTGATTGTACGAGTACATTATTATTACCAATTAAATTATCCTTACGTATTATAAAAAAAAAATCCTCCGCCGTGTGTGTCTGTTTGCGATAAACTCAAAGACTACTTCTTCACCAATCTTCATAAAGAGCTATTTGTGTTCCTAATTTGTAGTTTCTTTTAAAATCCAGTATTAGAATAGTTCAGATTCGAATTTGTACCACAAGAAAATAGGGAATAAATTCCCCAGGTAACGTAAAGTGTACGTCAACCTGGAAACTTAAATGAGACGCCACCTGTCGTCAACTGCAGCTCCGCCTTAATTACTGTTCAAAAATTTACCTGCGCCAGTCACTTAACTCCAAGTATTTCACAACGAATTCTTCATAAATTTGTGATAGGACTGACGCAGCTGTACTTACGACAATAATCTTGAATACTTTTGAGAACATTTAGGTGTATTAAATCATAATTTCAGCGAGGACGTCCAATAAAGACTGAACATAACTCTCACATAAATCAAAGGATTTCATAGGAAGTTGGCTATGCTTGGCATGCTGGTTGGCGAGTGTAGTTAGTAGAAATGTCCGCGAATCGTTGCTCATTCTTTCTCTGGTGCCCCACGGCTAACCTTTTTTAAATAGTAGAATATCTAAATATTTATAGAATTCCTAAGAATTCTTTTATGTTCTTTATAGATTATTTTTATGGGGAAAATGGGAAACTGGATATTAAAGCGCCTACAATTTTCACTTGCGCAAAATTTCAATAATAATAATTTGAATGTATCCTCTAAAAAACAATAAACTGAGTGATGTTTGCCGCACTTTCATGCTATAACTATAAATAATAAAATTACTATATTGTACTATATAGTGTGGACATAATAGTAGAGTAAGTAGTTATAGGAGTTATATAAAAAGAATCATATTATTCCAGCGACGCCGCAGGCCGAACTTGCGGCGTCGCTACTTAATAATATTATCTAGTATTGTAATAAAATATTTTATTATTTATTAAAAATAAAAGATTTATAAAATTGTTAATGCAATATACGATAAAGCTTTCTAGAACAATGTAAGATGGCTGCTATTGAAATATGTTTAAGATATTCCAGCGTCTACGTTCAATATAATTTATCATCTTTAGTGTTAGGTTACACGCGGTAAAAGAACGCGGTAAACAAAATATGTGAAGTTTTTATTTTACTCCACGTGCAATTCATTTCGTCCTAAGTAGCTTTCATGTAAATTATTTGATGAGGGTTAAATAACGCCTCCGGGTATACTTTACCTTTTCGGAATTAGATAAAAGATGTTTCTTTAACAATTTTGGGGCATTTTCAACTTTTCTGCCGGGGGACTGATATTGTTGAAGAGTGTTTCTTACACTTTAGTTAAAGTTGTTTACTTAGTCATTAGTTAATATCAAAATGTTACATTAACAGAAGCTAGGTTGAATTTTAACAACCTTGGATCCCACTTAAAAGGACGGTAAATATGAAAAAAAAAACCTACACTTACAAATTTACGTACAAATTTATATACTTTTAGTATAATTATTATTTATTAAAAAGTATGTATAATAGAATAACATTATTAAATTTTATAATCTCCTAATTATGTAGCCAATCCAACTAATCTTGAAAAACTTCAGCCAATGCTTGAAGTAAAACATCACCAAAAATATTTTTATTACAAAACAGCTGTAACTAAGTATGGAGACATAAAGTAAGGAACCCATTTCGGGACACCTCACACAATCAGATAGGTCAGGTCGCGTGACAGGAACAAATGGGACAGTTACTCACGGCCCCCCTTCGAAACATTTCTTATACGCCAGTTATTACATTTTTACCGGGAAAATCGCTAGGAGCTAACAGATTTTACCCCACAAGATGAAGTAGATAGGAATAATAAAACCAAGGGCTCAAATGTTTATGATAATGTTATGTACTTTTGAAATAGGAGTAATAATATTAAGTACCACGAAGAAGAATTGAAATGGAATGGCCAAATAAATATTAAATCTAGTTCAATAGCATACAATGTAATTAATTTAAGATTAGGTGTATAATTACTTTTTAAAACTAAATTTAAATATTAAATTAATCTTTGACTTGGTAAGATTTTTTTAAATTAAGGCCCAAATGTTTATGATAATGTTATGTAGGTACTTTTTTAATAGGAGCAATAATATTAAGTACCATGAAGAAGAATTGAAATGGAATGGCCAAGTAAGTATTAAATCTAATTCAATAGCATACAATCTAATTAATTTAAGATTAATGTCTAATTATTTTTTAAAATGAAATTTAAATAGGTATTAAATTAATCTGGTAAGATTTTTTAATCAATTAGAGTGAACTGATAATTATGAGTTAGCTAAGAGCACCTGTGATCTCGTCAGATTCCAAACAAAAAACACTAGATCAAAAACGGTTCATCCATTTCTGAGTTACGATAACACAGACACACACACACACATGCACACAAAAACACGAGAAACTTATAAAAATCCTATTTTCTCTCAATAATATTTCTTATTCTACTAAAATAATTTGTCATTGTATATTAAGATATTAAGTAAATGTAGGAAATTCTCCTAATTGTTATGATTGTGCAAATAAGTTCCATTTTGTTGAACACAAAAATATCAATCGATTAAGTCTTCTCAATTAAAATTGGGCTTCGAATTGGAAGCTTTATTCAATATTTTTAAGTTCCAACAAACTTCGTCTTCGGAAACATTTTAAAACAATCAGTTTTCAATTCGCTAACAAATTGTGAACTGATTGTATCCAATCACCGGTAACGTTTTATCTTAAGACACACCGATTTTTCCTTAAGCGAGAGGAGACGTATTACAAATTATATAATTTGTCTCCTTCGGGAGCTATTGATCAGAATCAGCGCCATATACTTGGGTAGATTAGTCTCTGGGGCTCAAACTTATGTGGAAGTAATAAAGTTGTCCGACAACCCATTTCGGTAACATGTTATGTGTTATTATCATTATCAGCCAAGTACTTGTGCTCAATGTTATATCTCGCTGAATGTTTCACCGGTTGTTCGAATTAATATTGTATTTGACTTGGTTAATTTGATTTTATATTCAAAATGTCTATAATATTCTTCATGATTATTATTTGAATGAGAGACAATTCCCGTATTGAACGTTATAATCTAAATTCCGATCAATAAATACAATCTTTACCTTTCTTGTTCGAACAACTCTGAGAACATGAAAAAGTTATACAAAAGTTGAGACATTTTTTTAGATTTATGTAAAAAACTTAACCCATTTTTCATTGCTCCGGATCTTCCTCATTGCGTAACGATTATGTTTTTATTTAACTTTGTGTACTATCCGTTTCAGAAGATTTCCTGATAATATATGGAACAAGTTTATCTTTCTGAACACAATAACTTTTTGTGGCTTTTGTATGCCTAACTAAGAAACTTCAAATACCCGCTTCTATTATTATCTGCTTCTATAGAGCTTATTAGGTATTTCATTTGAAACATCGTACAGAATACATACTAATTTGAAAAATAAAACACCAAGATTGATCAATATTAATAATTTATAATGTATTTGTTCATAATTACGTATCTATTTAAAAGTAACTCGACTAGAGAATATTCGTTGTACCCAGACTGATGTTATAGACTAGTCGATATTTCGTTGTTTCTCAGATCAGGCACCTTCAGTTGAAAGTGTCTATTGCAATCACAGCATACAGGTCCACCTAGTTCTTCTTTCGAAATGCAGATACTGTTGTAGATGTCCAATGGATTTTTGCCTTTCTCAAAACTTACTGGAATCGAATAAATAGCTTCGTTGTCAGAATATATATTTTCTTTTCTTTTGATTATATCAGATTTTTTTTTCATTTTAGCATTCTGATATATGTCTTGGTTTGGAGACCAGCCATCGTTTGTTATTTTGTTGTTGTTTACGTTATATTTATTAATTATGTTATTAAAAGTAGTCGTGTCTACGTCGTAATCATATTCTGAAGTCTCATTGAGCGAACGCTGCGACATCCAAATGTATCTCGACATAGGTTCCTCTGGGCCCCATAATCTTGAAGGTCGGAAAGCTGATTTAATTTTCTGCAAACAAATTATGAAGGATAATTAGCATGTGTGTATAACATGAGCAGTTTATATTTTAGTGACATGAAGTACATGGTTGTAAGTTAGCTTATTACGAGGAAACAGTACGGTTGAGAGAAATACAAAATAGGTATTTATAAAATCTATGGCTGTCTCGCAGTGCCTTAGCTAGCCACTAGCGCGATAAAGACAACTGCAACTTGAACTGAAATTACCTATAAAAACTACCAGAAATAGACGTTTAGGGGATTCCTGTTTCCTACTCCAAAACTTAACCGATTTAAATATTTTTTTCTTAATTAACTATAAAAAGAATTGGGCTAGGTTGCTATTTTTTGATTTTGTTGTATAATGTAGTCAAATCTGTTTCCTGGATCTTTAAACATAGCGGAGAGTCTGGCCATTTTGTTTAGGTTTTTGAACGTCCATATCTCTTTAAATAATTAATTTATTAAAAAAATAATAAAATAGGGACGTACTAATAATATACATAGATATTTACAGGAGGAAACAGGAATATTTCTGTATGGAAAAAATTTCGTAGTGTTTCCTCTTAATGATAACATTATATAAACACCTAAAAACAACATAACGCACCAAAAACTATCATCATTGTTATTTTTTAATCTGGTTAAATTATTTTTATTGCATGTATTGGCTGTATATAACGGGTGTAAAAAGAACAGTCACTATTACTTTGGGATACGATTATACTACCATTTTCATTATAGAATTTTTTTTTTTTATAATTCCTGCGACAAAAAAATAAGAAATGGTAAAAAATAATAAAAAAAATAATAGTCTGACAAAAAAATATATTGAAAAATACATTTCCAAAATGATTGTTTTTTATGCGTACCGTGAAAAGGTTAAACTGTTCCTCTTTGGCCACTGCAATCCCTGCTAATATTATCATGATCACCAATATTCCAATGAGTACTCCACCGAGTGGCCATAACGACTGTCCATGGCCCCACGTCGCACGAAGCAAAGACCTAAGCCACCATCCCGACACGCCCATCAGGAGGAGTGGCGTCAGCCACCACATCATCAGCCAGAACCAGGGTAAATGCGTTCCGGTTATAAACTCTATGTCCACTGAAAGGTAGAATAATCCTGAAAAATATAACAATTTAAATCACAGCAGAAAATGCTTTCTGTGTTACGTGAACTTACGTGTACTTAAAAAAAAACTACTTATGTAGATAACTCAGACCTGTGATTTCAATCTAATGGTAGTTTTATTGCTTTTATAAGCATCATAACTGCTTAAAAGTGAAAACATAATAAATCATTCGTGACGTATCTAACCTTCTATTTCTCGTGGACAAATAAGTCTATGCCTATACTTTTATGATCAGTGTGTCAGTGACTTAGTTAGTGACAAAATTAAGAAACTTTGACAAGTTATAATTCTAAAACTTCCGTTTCAAATTAAAAGAAATTAGAAATTAGATATTATCGCGTTTATACAATGCCTGCTTAGTTAATAAAAATAAAGGCTTATATGTTTCGAGAAAAGGATGGTACGGCCCTGCTCTACAAGTAGAGCAAGTCATTTGCTTGATGTAAAAAAACTTACCATAAATAAATACAAAGCCTACAACCTCCACGACTGTTGTGAACACAGCCAGTACTGGCAGAACCAGGTCATCCAAGATGGCCGCCGCGTTCAGACCCTGAGCTAAAATGGCGACGGTGACAGCGGTGCCCAGGGCTGAAGTGGCCGCTGCAAACGTCCTCCAGTTGTCTCCAGCGATGCGGTTCAATTTGTGATACACGGGGTATAGAAGTGTAAGCTGAAAATTTAAATAAGAAATTTTCTCACAGTGTATTTATACATTGAGATAAATGGTGCTACTATCTTCAGGATTAAAAAAACCTTAGCACAAGGACGTCAGTATTAAGTTTAAAGAAGATTTCGTAACAATCCATTCGCAAAAGATGTTTGAATTAGGTAGTCAAACGTTTTTGTTTGATTTAGCCGAAAATAATAATTATCCTCAAGGGTTTCATTTAGCATGATTAGCATGAAAAATTACAAGCTTCTTCTCCCAATTAGTATTAGAGGAAGAAGCTTGTAAACATAGTGGATTAATTGTTCTAAAATTACTGAAACTAAAAAAAAATTAAAGTTAATATCTAAATTGAATTTTAAAAATATGTTATTTCTAGTTAATTTATATTGTGGAACATAAAATTTTTCTACTAACCAATTAAAAACATAACATTTTATGGTCGGTTTATTGTTTTTACACGACTACGGCAAGGCGAAAAAATAAGATTTAAGTAGTATGTGTACGTATGTTTATCTGACCTTAGCGCCTAGACTAGTGATCCAAATTTAGTAAGTGAGGTTTTAGTACTATATCACTAATAAACATAACAGTATCAAACATAATACTTATTACTTTGTATGAAACCCCTGAATAATATTGTAATTGGCTTGGCAACAGTTCCACATGCTAATTTTAATAAGCTAAGCGAATGTGGCAGCAGCCTGCAAGGTTTTCTCGACTTTAATCTGTAAGATCCTGGCTAAAGATTGTGCTTAGTCCCAATTATATTGCAAAACTTTGTTAAAACATTTTATAACTTAATTAGTTCTGTGAAAGGAGCCAGATGAAAATATGTTAGGAATTTGAGGCAATTACGAACAAATTAAGCGTAGGATAATTTCTGTTTTAATTTTATTAAATCTAAAGTCTTTATTATTATTTAATAGTGTTTAGCGTATATCTCACTAAATATATAAGTTTCTAACCTTTTTTAGGGGAGATTTGGGGGACATTAAAACATATTTTGATTTAACAGTGTGGGATTACAAGGGGAAGCCCCAAAGGGCTCCGGCCGAGCGAGGTGGTATGCTCGGCCGTAGTCATTTGATTAAATCTGGTTATTGTATTGAATGACTAACGCGGTCATTTAATGGCGTCAAACAGCTCGTACAGATACCAATGTGATGATATTATATAACTTGATTAATTTACTTTAATGTGCGAAAAGTACACATTCGGAAATTTTGAAGTTTAAAAATAAAATATTTAATGGCTGTCCTAGTCTCGGATTCATTGAATTCGTTGGTAAAAATAGAATTCAATAAGCGCGCTAATCATTCTATCAAATAGTAGATTCAACTAGATGACTGCGACATATATACCTCCGATCTAAGAAAACTTTAATAGCACGATGCATGATTGTGGCGCAAGTAGTACCGCAACAGTTTGACGATCACATCACTGCATCTATGTTACTTTTCTATTTATGTAAGTCTATCATTCGGTTCATTGTGCAACATATTCTGATATTATTCTATTAAAAACTTACCAGTGTAATTATTCCTGACGCCAAGACTACGCCAAACGCAAGTACCGGCCATTGCTTCGGCCGTTTCTCCGCCACAGACGACTGATATATTAAAACTAAAATGGCTATGAAACTCTTATCGTTATCACCCCCAGTATTTATCGACTGCCACAGAAACACCCACAACCATCCAGACAGAAAGTTTGTTATGATTACGAATGTCGACGTCCTGAAAAAATAACAGATAGAAAATATTAATCAAATATAGGTATATTCAATAACAAGGCATTATGCGCAAAGTTGAAAAAAACTAAACTCGCGGGTGATGACTAGTGTATATATATTACATGAACCATTTCACGCCAATTTCGTCCTCCTCGTGACTAGACATGAAAATTGGCATATTTAATTATAATGGCTACCTAACCGAGAATAAAAAATGACAAATGCCAAGTCTTGATATTATTTATATTTTATAGCAACATCACATATTTTTTATCAAGTAAAACTATAATGCCTTTTTATAAAAACTTAAAATAATAAATTGAAGCCTAAGGTCAGACTTGGCTAGTTTTCATGTACGAATTAACGTACAGTCGGCTGCACTAACATGGATACATCTACAAATTTGCAAAAATATGTCTACGTTAGTTTTTCAAAAATATCGTCATCTTATTGCATTCAATGCGATGTAACCAGCAAAGTGTTGCAAAATTATGAATACATTATTTTCATAATGAAGTAAACAGCAGTATTTCAGTGAATAGTATACACACTTAAATTCATAATTATGAATACGCAACAAATTTCAATAATATGTAAACATTGTTTACTTCATTACAATGTAAACATTAATTGTATCAATAATATGGATACACTTTTTTTACAAATTTTAGCATTTTTCACTTTTCTGCAAATATGTTTTAAATGCCACAAAAATGTACTCGGGGTATGTTCCAATAAGATGTATACATTCATTTTTTCTTTTTCTTTTCGCACAGCCGTAACTACAAATGGTAGAAACATGAAATTTGGACTATTGAATTAGTAAAAAATCCCTTTTTGTACCTCCAACAAAAACAGAGGGATTTTTCGAGTCTGTCTGTATGTCTGTCATCGTAGCTCCCAAACGGATGAACCGATTTTGATGTAGTTTTTTTTGTTTGAAAGCTGACGTGGTCATGTTAAAACACTAAAGCTATATGATTCAACAAAATAAATTTGCTTACTGCTGAACAATTCGAGTGTTACTTAAAAATAGTTTTACTTTTATGACTAGAAAAAACACAAAAAGAAAAGAATCATGAAATTTATTACAGTCGATCAGATATTTTACCTAAACATATATATTTCAGAAACTATTTTTGTTAGGTTTTTACTTCTACCCTCAAACTATATCTATGATATTTTAATATTATATTAATTTTGTTTATCACACAAAATGTTAGCTTGCGTGTCTGCAAACTAAACTTACACTATGATATAAGTTTGACGTTTATTTATGTATATTTGTCTGTTTGCTTGTGGCATCGTAACTACTAAATGGATGGACCGATTTTGATATACTTTTTTTTTTATTCAAAGCTGACGAGATCGCAATAATTCGTCTTCAGTTCATTCACTTTTTGACTATTCAGGGGCTAGTTAAAAAAATAATTTTGCTTTTCTGACTAAAAAAAAAAAACAAGAAAAGACAAGAATTATCCAATTTATTGCAGTAGATCAGAAATTTTACGCGAACATAATATTTTATTTCAGAGACAGAGAGAGTGATAACGAAACCAGAAATATTTAGTCACGAGTTTGTACAACAGAGTTAATTTACAGTTATCGTTTGCACTTCTCAATATTCATTATTCAGTAATTATTTTTTTTTTGGTTTGTTTCTTGTTGTTAAGCTTAGGTAATCCAAATGGAGTCATTTAAAACTACAATTTTTATTATTTTAAAATATGGGATGTTTTTCATGATGCCCGTGTTAGTCTATATTATTTATATTTACAATATTACTAATATAGAACGATATTAACATTGTTTAGTTTTGATCATATTATAGTTTGAGGGTAGACTATAAAAACCGATGAAAGTAGTCTTTGAAATATATACGTTCGCGTGTATCAGAGTTATACCTATTACAGTAAAGAATATAATTGATATTCTAATGTATGTGTGATTTTTAAATAACCGTCAATAATAATACCCGTCAACATATCACCTCTATTCATAATCATAATCATAATCATAATCATTTATTGCAAGAATGTCGTACATTACAATTAGATGTTAAAATTAATTACATATAGAACAGACATTCTGCCATTACAATGGCATGCAAAATACAGTAGAGGAAATACATTTTATAATTATTTTTACATATTATATTATTCTAATTTATTATGAATGTCAATTTATTTTTAATAGTATAGAATTACAAATTTATTAGTATTGTACATGTCAATTTATAATTATTATTAGTTTTTAAATGTCATATATTCGTTTAATGTATAAAAACAATTCTATTATATTTTATAGAATTCATTATTGTATATATTGCAATGTAATGAAATTTTGACTAGCCTTTTCTGAAACACAAAATTAACGTTTACATTATAATGAAATAAACAATGTTTACATGCTACTGAAATTTGTCGCGTGTTCATAATTATGAATTTAAGTGTGTGTACTATTCACTGAAATACTGCTGTTTACTTCATTATGAAAATAATGTATTCATCATTTTGAAACACTTTGCTGGTTACATCGCTTTGAATGCAATAAGGTGACGATATTTTTGAAAATTAAACGTAGACATATTTTTGCAAATTTGTAGATGTATCCATGTTAGTGCAGCCGACTGTACCTATTTATTATGAAAACTTACCTCGGTCTTCAAAATATATTTTAAGTTGTAAAAAGACAAGTTTTGTTTGTTATAAATTATTTTATCTTAGTACGTACCTATAAATAAATATCAGGACTTGGCACCCATTTAAATTTCTTTTTTTTGTCTTTGAAGGTTCGCGTTTCAGTTCTATGTTTTTGGTGGGATATCAATCAATTTAGCTAAATCCTTATGATACTCTTTGTGTCTCTGTAATTTTATTACGAACTAGCTGTGCCCGCGACTTCGTACGCGTGGAAAAGTGATTTAGGGCAGCAGTTCAAATACATTTTTAGTTTATGAACACTGGCGTTTGGATATTTAAAATCACTAATTTATAGTAATGCTTCTTTATACACGGTATTAGACGTGCATAGGCAAAAGAAGTAGGCCGATGGAGTAATAATAATAGTTTACCGTCAAATAATGGCCGTTTTTGACGTAAATGTTTTGAGGTATTTTTTCTAAGAAAATGCTAACAATTCCTACTACCAGCTCGAAAAATGACCGTGTATTATTAACCGACTTCAAAAAAAGGTGGAGGTTCTCAATTCGTCTGTATGTATAATATTTTTTTTTCTTTTATGCGAACGGGACTACTTGATAGTACGCTGATATATGCGACGAAGATCTCTGTACTGAGATTTGTATGGACTTTACGCCGCAGCGACTGCAGACGATGATCGTTTTCACACCGACGCTGCGCTGCTGGCGCCGAGCGCCAAATTTTTCTACTCTCGGTGCGCAATTCCAACTCGGACTTGCCCGGTTTTTTATTTATTAATTACCTACGCTAACAAACATGTAGCCTACTTAGGGACTTTACGGTTAAAGTACTAACTTCCTTTAGACGACAAAATAACAAAAGTCCAAAAGAAAGAAAAAACCCAAGCCGTACCCTAGCATGAAAACTAATAAATAAAAATATCATGAAAAACATAAATCTTACTTTTAGTGACATAACTTTTCTAATTTAAATGTACCTATGACATCTCATTCATATCTTGAAAACAAACTATCCTACGCCTATACTTTATTAATCGTATTTGCAAAACCTAAGTATAATAATAAATTACTTCGCACAAAGTAATAATTATTTTCACTTGTACTGGAAAATAAGTATAATAATAAATTACTTCGCACAAAGTAATAATTATTTTCACTTGTACTGGAAAATAAGTATTTGTGCGAAGTAAATTTAATTGTTCCTTTTAGTTTACCTTTTGAAGTCGTTTTTTTTTGTTTAAAATTATTTAATTTTCAGATTTTTAGTGATGGGTATAGACTGAGTAGGGATAATTCTCGAATGATCAGACGACGATTAAAATTAAAACTTCGAAATTTTTCACTATATATATATATATAGTCATACTGAAACGCGAAATTTTTTGATATTATAGATCCAGGATATGGTGCAAAACCTTACTGTTTGGTAACATATGCTTAGACTACTTCAGAAAAAATCAAAATCAATATATTGTTCCACATAAATTTTGAGGATTTCCTTCGATTCCTCACGGATCCCATCAGCAGTTCACCATTTTGGTGACAATGGGACCAAATTTAAATTATACCCTACACAACATAAAAAAAAATTAAAATCGTTTCAGAAACGATGAAGATATCCGCGAAGAAACATAAAAAACAAACATATATTTACGAATTGAGAAACCTCCTCCTTTTTTGTAAGTCGGTTAAAAATATTATGTTGGTTATTTCATGTTACAATCTACCTTTGTGCCAAGTTTCATTTAAATACATTGAGTAGTTTGGCTGAAATACCGTCAAATAGGTAGCTACAATTTTTTGAAGATCCCACGGGTACCCTTACGTTTTTTGGGATAACAATTTCCAATAATGCTCTTCAGGTCATAAGCTACCTGCCTGCCGAATTTCATTTAAATACTTTGAGTAGTTTGGCTGAAATACCGTCAAATAGGTAGCTACAAGTTTTTGAAGATCCCACGGGAACCCTTACGTTTTTCGGGATAACAATTTTCAATAATGCTCTTCAAGTCATAAGCTACCTGCCTGCCGAATTTCATTTAAATACGTTGAGTAGTTTGGTTGAAATACCGTCAAATAGGTAGCTACAATTTTTTGAAGATCCCACGGGAACCCTTTCGTTTTTCGGGATAACAATTTCCAATAATGCTCTTCAAGTCATAAGCTACCTGCCTGCCGAATTTCATTTAAATACGTTGAGTAGTTTGGCTGTAATACCGTCCAATAGGTAGCTACAATTTTTTGAAGATCCCACGGGAACCCTTTCGTTTTTCTGGATAACAATTTCCAATAGTGCTCTTCAGATTATAAGCTACCTGCCTGCCAAATTGCATTTAAATACGTTGAGTAGTATGGCTGAAATACCGTCAAATAGGTAGCTACAATTTTTTGAAGATCCCACGGGAACCCTTTCGTTTTTCGGGATAACAATTTTCAATAATGCTCTGCAAGTCATAAGCTACCTGCCTGCCGAATTTCATTTTAATACGTTGAGTAGTTTGGCTGTAATACTGTCAAATAGGTAGCTACAATTTTTTGAAGATCCCACGGGAACCCTTTCGTTTTTCGGGATAACAATTTTCAATAATGCTCTTCATGTCATAAGCTACCTGCCTGCCGAATTTCATTTAAATACGTTGAGTAGTTTGGCTGAAATACCGTCAAATACGTTGAGTAGTATGGCTGAAATACCGTCAAATAGGTAGCTACAATTTTTTGAAGATCCTACGGGAACCCTTTCGTTTTTCGGGATAACAATTTCCAATAATGCTCTTCAGGTCATAAGCTACCTGCCTGCCAAATTTCATTTAAATACGTTGAGTAGTTTGGCTGAAATACCGTCAAATAGGTAGCTACAATTTTTTGATGATCCCACGGGAACCCTTTCGTTTTTCGGGATAATAATTTCCAGTAATCCTTTTCAGATCATAAGCTACCTGCCTACCAAATTTCATTTAAATACGTTGAGTAGTTTGGCTGAAATACCTTCAAATAGGTAGCTACAATTTTTTGAAGATCCCATGGGAACCCTTTCGTTTTTCGGGATAATAATTTTCTAGTAATGCTTTTCAGATCATAAGCTACCAGCCTGCCAAATTTCATTTAAATACGTTGAGTAGTTTGGCTGAAATACCGTCAAGTAGGTAGCTACAATTTTTTAAAGATCCCACGGGAACCCTTTCGTTTTTCGGGATAATAATTTCCAATAATGCTCTTCAGGTCGTAAGCTACCTGCCTGCCAAATTTCATTTAAATACGTTGAGTAGTTTGGCTGAAATACCGTCAAGTAGGTAGCTACAATTTTTAAAGATCCCACGGGAACCCTTTCGTTTTTCGGGATAATAATTTCCAATAATGCTCTTCAGGTCGTAAGCTACCTGCCTGCCAAATTTCATTTTATTCCATGCAGTGGTTTTAGCGTGATGCGACGACAAACATTCCCATATGGACAGACAGACAGACAGACAGACAGACAGACAGACAGACAGACAGACAGACAGACATTTTTTTCAAAAATGTTATTTTTAGGTTCTGTGGCTTATATAGACCCCCTTTTTTTAATTTTCACTTAAATATTCTTAATGTACAGACATGACCCCTCTACAGATTTATTATATGTATAGATTAACGTACCTATTTATTATGAAAACTTACCTTGGTCTTCAAAATATATTTTAAGTTATAAAAAGACAAGTTTTGTTTGTCATACATAATTTTATCTTTAAAAATTTGCTCATTATTTATAAAAGATGCTTTCAGTGGACATTCAGATTTTTTTTGTAATGGCTTGTCCATTAAGAGCCTGTTACACTTTCTTCTGATTTAGTCAAATAGCAAGAAATGGTATTTGGACCGTATTAAGCAAAGTTGGCAAGTACGTTTCTGTGTTCCTCTTGATTCCCAAAAAAATTAAAAAAATTAAGGGCCCTTTCTGTTATTAATAAGTACTCTGGCACTTTAAATTTAACTTTGGGACGTATTACCAGTTCTCGACTTTCGATTTAGACATAAAATAGAAATATATATGATTGATCATCATATCGACTTACCACCGTACATCAGAATATTTGTACAGCGTCCCGCCTGAGCTGATCAGGTACCCGCTGACGACGTGCGACGACAGCAGCGCCTGCACCATCGCGCTGTGCCATATGTCCGGCTGCGCAAGCGCCGCCCAATACTCACTGTCAAGTAACGAGGTCAGATTCCGTGTGCTAGACACGCACGTACAAAGGCCGATCCCTATTACTATTATCATGGGCGATAGTATAATAAGTGACGCCTTCAGTGACTTCTGGAGGTAGAGCAACCTGAAAAAGTAGATTATTTGTGTATTATTTCTATTATACAACTGTATTATTTCTATTGTAGACTCAACCCACATTGACGCACAGACGAAGCGTCAACTTTTTCAACTATAGCAAATACCTTATAACGGATGTAAACAGTCACTATATCTTTGGGATATGATTATACTACCGCTTCTCATTCTAGATTTTTTTTTGCAATTATGCTTTTATCGTTATTCTGACGACAACAAATAAATAATGGGTAAAAGTATAAAAAAATAGATTTGACAAAAAAAGAAAATAAAAAAAATACATAATATTTTCCAAAATGAGGACAGGTAGTATAATAGTATCTCAAAGTTATGGTGACTGTTCTTGTTACACCCAGTATATTTTATCTCTAATATCATGGCTATGGCCGACGCTCGCTAATATATTTCGATAATATAAATTTGTACCTTGATAATGTAACAATAGAGATATAAGTGTATATTACGTTAATTGGCTAAACATTCTGACTTTTCTAAATCTTTCGAGTCTGCGCTAATATTTGTTGAATGTAACTTTTAATATTACGCGTCACTTCAACGCAGTAATGTATCAAAACTATAATAGAGTTGCGAAATAACTAATGATAGTTCCTCATAAGTTATCTGATTATTGTCATTAGAAACTCATTAAGCGGGTGATCGACTTACGAATGCGTATTACGACTAAGAACAGCAGTGCTGTGTCTAAACTCGGTTTACCAAGAAAATCCTTGCTGTCACAATATTATGGTAGTTATGTTGATTCACGAGCATTTTATGTGTAAACAAAAAAATAATACAGTAATAATAATAATATCTATGGATGATACGGTGACCAGACAACGGAAACATTTTTAATACTTTTTTATACTACACATATCATATTTAAGATTTTTACTATACGAGTATTATACACATGTGCTCAACCACTGCGCTACGGAGCTCGTCAACAGTTTTTACTAACATAGAAGAAGTAATGAGCGGTTTTTATTTTGACAGTTCTACTATTTTAAGAAAAATGCTGATAGATGGCATTAAACCTAAGTAATATGTCAAGTCCTGTGTAAAATATCAATTTCCACTTTGTTTTTTGTTTGTTTACCTTTCAACTTTCTTTCTTTCACTTGCAATAGTTTATTATTTATTAATTGTGCCCTGAGAACTAAACTAAACATGGCTAGTCCATGCGTAGTACAATTTTGTAAAAATATAGGTAACCACCGCTTTCCCCAAGATGAATCTCGGAGATCAAGATGGATAGAGGCTTTCAAACATATAAAAACAGGATTAACTATAAGAAAAAATTCCTTCATATGTTCAACTCACTTTACGCCAGCAGATTTCATCTCTCCGTCATCACATAATATGGCAAGAGCCCCAAGAGCTAAAATATTTATCTTAGCGTGCAATAAGAAATAATAATAAAGTTTATTGACATTAGACTTAAATTAGTTACATTTTTTTAAGTTCTTAACCTAAATATAAGTATATCTTTATGTTTCTTACCTATCTTGGGTATCATAAGTTAATGGAAACATACTACAGTAGGTACCTACCTTAGGAGTTCATACCTAAAAAACCAAACTTTTGTTTGCAGCTCATCGCCTAAAAATACTTAAAAGAAAAGCTGAGGTTTTTTTGACATATCACATTATGCAAGCGCCATCTTACGGTAGTCTCTGTGCCTAAAAGTGACACTTCGAAAACCCCTCATTCACTACCTACTGTTATTCGACAGCAAAGCTATTCTAGGAAACCAGAGCTTAACGGGTTTCAATAACCTCGATTAATTATAATATCTAATAACTAAAAGTGAAGTTCCAAAAGTCACATTACGCCCTTTTTGCTTGTCGATATCGCCAAATGAACCACGAGTAAAACCGCCATTTTTCAAAACCACGGTATTTCCTAGTTGGGAAAGACCACCCACTTTATAACAACAATAACTAAATTGTCCCCTCAATAACAATATCTCAGTAAATTTATATTTATCGTGTTATAACTGTTTTAATGAAAACTGTGTAATAGTATTATACTTACATAATGGGCACAAAGAACCATAAAACGAATATAATAATCGCCATTACGCCGAGATACCGTGGCTGTTCGGTGAATGGCGCCAAAAACGTCGAGCTGAAAATTGTTAATGATATATTTTTATGCCAATTAACATTTATTTATGCCGACCGGAGTATAATTTGATGAGTATTTAGCATGGTAATGTTTTGTTTATACCAAATGGTCGGATTGAATTTTATTTGACTTTTTATGTCATTTTAATTATATTTATTATATTTTTGATATAATATCAACTCATCAATCATATTTTCTGTGGGTGTCGTAAAAAGGCGACATAGGGATTATATTATATACATCCGGAAATGGCCATCAACGTTTACGAAGAATGCGTAGACGTTGTTGCCCATTTCTCTTTTCATCATGAGCCGCCTATACATATTGGCCCAGCGTTGCCGAGCGGCGGAAAACGCCAATGTGTAGACAGTCAATTTGCCTTGCTTTTTCCTCGCTCGGCATCGCTCGCATAGCTGGCGAGCGCCAACGTGTCGACGGCTCATTTTCCGACACTTGTCTACGCTCGCCGTCGCCACTCGCCTCATTTCGGATCGGAGTCGGTTTTTAAGCACAAATCAAAGGCGCTCGCCTGCGCTCGGCCAACAGCGTCCACACGTTTGCAGCTCTACCTTTGCCACATGTGTGCATTTGCCGAATGTGTGGACGGTAGCACTAGCCTTGCACCTATTTGCCGACGCTCGGCCGATATGTATAGCCGACTTTATAACTGCGTTTCCCGACCCATTTGTCGAGCGTAGCAGGTATAGAACAAAGTTATCTTAGATACGAATATGTAGGCAACTATCCTCCATTAAATAGTCCAGGGGATGCTTAATATGTCTAGCAGTAGACGACATATCAGAAGCTAGTCGTATTACTAGTCGTAGAACTAGTCGTATTAAATATCCGTCCGCGGGTGCTTGCTCTCGAGGGAGTGCAGATTCGAACCCGGGTTTAGGCTTGTGACAGTTGTGGCCAACGAAATATATAATCATAAGCACTTACAATATTATGATTTTATAAACTATGCCAGTATTACTGTGAGAGTATAAAAACACAAGCTATAATTTGTGAATACTTTAACGAAAAAGAAAAAAAGTATTTTTAGAAGAAGACTAACAATTTGGAAAAGCAATAATTGGGAAGTCTAATAAGTAACCTAACCTAACTAAAAACTAAACCTAAAAAATAACATTGATGTGAAAATATTGATGTCACTGGTGATAATGATGACTCCAGAGAGGCATTTATTCCATATAATAAAATTTGATTACTGAACCGGAGCTGATCCTAGTTGACAATAATTGACTTCCAACTCAGTTTATTTTAGTGCTTCTACCAGTCAGGCATTGTTAAAATCAAGCCTATTAACTCTTAACTTTTATTATACTGAAGCTTACCAAAGGACCATTTCACGGGAGAATAATGGACGAATTTTCTACAAAGGCTATATATTTTAGGTACATTCTAGCAATACAGAGCTACAATTATACTAAGACCTATTTACTACTAGTATGCAAGACTTAGCTCAAACGATTGAATCAAAATTTTCAATTTTGTTTATAGATATTGTAAAAGTTTTTTTTCAAACAATTATTATACTCCTAATTTATATGCATTATATACATAATACATTATTATGTGTCAGTGTTATTAATAAAGATAATATTGTGTCATCCTATTGATGAAAGAATTATCGAAATGCTGTTCATTTTGATTCAGATTCGATCGTGCCACGTACAACCGAATAAATTGACGTTTGTTTATTTTGATTCTCACTCGATTGATGTGGTCGGGAGTACAAAAACTTACCATCTAACGATGTTCTTTATCCCGGTTAGTTTCAAAGTAATCCACGAAATAAAATACCAAAAGCCGTTGAGATCGAACCTGAGTTTTCGAGTTTATTCGTAACAGATATAGAAAACTACAAAAATTTACTCCAAACTCTAAAACTCTAAACGCTAAAAACGTATCAAAACGATACTGCTAGGGCAAATGATTACTTGTAGCTTGCACGAAGTTACAAGACACGAAGAAATGCGTTAGCACGAAATCTTGGTGACATATTTCTGGAGATTGTAGAAACCATGATTTTCATTTAAATTCTTATTACTGAACGGCATTGCAAAAGTTTACTTTAGCAATTTCCCGACAAGCTACTCTAAATAGCATCGGTGATTTACCGCCTTACGTAACAAGTAGGTAATGTAAGTAATATAACGTCAATCATTTGTAACTTCCACGTTCACTTATATTATGTACAACATTTATATAAGCTATAATGGCTATATGACTTCTTCTTATAGCAATAAATGCATTGCAAGAAACGTACGCATATATAAATTGTGACGTATATTGTACTAAGCTTTTCCGGTAAACTTTGTCATGGTTGAATTGCGTTTCTTGGCGCCATCACAGCAGCGCCATCTATTGGGTCCAAATAATACACTAAAAGCTTCCAATATAGCTATTCGTTGGTGAAAATATAGATCGGTGAAATAGTCTTGGAGTTTATAGCGAATATTACAGACAGATAGACGCTGTGGAATACTATAATATTTTGTAAGTACCAACTTAACCATTTGTGATGTCTCCAGTATGGATGTATGTCTATGGGCGGTGGTTATCACGGTTTAATATATTTCCGGATCATATTCGATAAATAAAAAATGGTACGTACTAAAGTTTTCATTCTCTTACGGCTTGTAACAATGTTAACCTAGATAGGTTTAACAATCTATTTATTAAAGGAAGTAAAACATGAGCTACGACAGAGCGAAGGTTTTAACTGTTACTTATAGATAGATAGGTTATTGAAACCAGTCGTTGAAAAATTAAGCGTTTGTTTTTATTATTATTTTGATACTTACTTAAAACATTCAGTTGCGTTCATTTTATTTTCGTATCCATTCTGTAAAAAAAAAAACAAAAATTATATATCTCTGATCATTATTATGTACTCAAGTTGCGAAATATACTATACACACAATATGTATAGGTGTAGTGAGTCGCAGAACGCATAGAAAATTCACGAAGAAGAGACTACTTGAAAAAAATTACATCTTTCTTTTCCCAACAGTAAATAGGTAAGCGAAGGTAATGACGTCATTATAAGACCGCGAAATTCCGCAGACAATCAAACTGCTAAACAATAAATTTCCTTGACTGTACTAACAGTAAGATTAACAACTTAATCTAAAGTGTTATTCCGTTAACCGTCATCAGTTTCCTGTCATTGTCAACATTCCAATTATCTGAATGTTTTTTCTGTTTTGAAGAAAACGAGTTGCTTTAGTTTTTTTAAGCGGTTAGTTTTTGTTTTTTTATAGTTACGCTCTAAATTGTTATATAGTTAGCCTAATAAGTCTCTTTATATTTATATTTTTGACGACAAAAAAATCCTGAATATAAAGGTAAATATGAAAATCTCAACAAAAAATGCATACTAAAAATAATATAATGTAGGACCTAATAAAGGAAGTAATAATTATAATACAATTATAATTATACAATTACTTGATTTTTTGTTATTCTGGCAACTAAAGAAACATAGATTGTAAAAAGTAAAAATATTTTTTATAGTTTTGACAAAAACATTTTTAGTATTAGTAGTCAGGGTTCCCCCATACATGGTTTTCACTTGATTAGTATCATCTGTATGGGGAACCCTAACTATAGGTATAGTCATATACCAAAATTATAGTGACTGTACTTTTGTACCCAGTATAAGTACTAATATTATAAAATATTTATAAGTGTGTATATCTTTCAGTAACCTTTTCGAGTCTTTAAGCTATAACGCTGAACCGATTATGGTACTTGCAAAATTAGTTCCTAGAAAGGACATCATATTACACGGTTGCATGGTATACCTAAATGATACTCACAAGTGTGATCTGCAGTTTTGTGCAATCCCGTAAAGGGAAAGAGCCTTTCCCGATCCAAATGATGTAAGCAGCTGATAGGGCCACGTAGATCATGCTGTAGGCGCAGCACAGATATGAAGTCAGCAGCCTCAAGTGACCAACACCTGGAAAAAATGTGGTTGTCTGTAAACTCAAACAGGTTTATGGACGACAAATTTACGTGATAACGGCATAAGAAAATATTAATGAAAAACAATGGAAATTACATCAAATTTTCATTTCAGTTTATAAATGATTGAAATAACAGTTCACACGTGTAGGCATTCTCAGGCGGAACGTGACAATGAGTCCTGCTTTTTCATACGTGCAGCCGGCGTTTATCGATTTAGAATATGAGCGCTCGCTTGACCAACAGGTTATTTATAATATCATATTATCTGTTCCATAACTATAAAATCCTATTTAAGGATTGTAAGAAGCGAGAGAAAATAGAAGAAGAAAAAAATTGTTTTTGTGTGTCTTAGACTGTCTTTCATGCAAAAGTCGCTGAATGACTTTATATATCGAGTATCGGTATTAGTCCTGTCTAACTATATTACAAGATTTAAAATATTATAGTACTAGTACTATAATGTGTCCGCGACTTCGTTAGCGTGGTTGTCGGAAACGCTATCGCGATTATATTTTGATTGCTCACGTTGGTTTTTCTTATTATGATTATTAAAAAGGAAGAATTAAACCGTTTACGCAGCGCACGCAACAAAAGTCCTCAAATGTGAATAATTTTGCAACATTTCTCACTCACGCTTCGCTCCTTTTGGTCGCAGCTTCCTTCCTCTATAAATAGACTATTCAACAAAAAATATTTTTTCAAATCGGACCAGTAACTAGTTCTGAGATTAGCGCGTTCAAAGAAACAAATAAACTCTTCAACTCTATAATATTAGTATAGAATCTTAACAGTTACAATTTACAAGAACTCCATTAATGGTTATAACATAAATCGGTTCTATTTCACGCAAACTACGAACAATTGAGTGACAGTATTTTTAAATTCCCTACATTCTATTAGGTAATAGAATAAAAAAAACTTAAAGATTTTAATCCGCAGGTGAAAGATGTTTCATAATCAATTGAAAAATTGATTTCTCATAGATATCTTGATACTTCATACTGTATTGAAATAATGATCAGATACACAGATAATGCATATTGCAAGTGAACCAAAAAAAAACGTCTAATTAAAGACAATAAGCTGACTTACGGCTCAATAAATTATTTTCTATAAATGAGTATAAATTATAAATGAAAATATTTCTACTATTATAAAATGGTCCGACCCTTTTATAATAGTAGAAATATTTTCATTTTATCACCAACATGCATAGGAAGCCATTCCCATCAAAATACATTACTGAATCAAAATTTTGAAAATAGTTACTTTGTGAAAATTTTATTTAAGTTAACTTTTCATTAGTGGTGCAATCTATCGAAATATCTGATTCTGATTCACTTATGGAAATCTCCTCCGTATCCGAAATCTCCGGCAAACAGGCACTTTGAAAAGAATCGGTCGTCGGTGGATGCGGCCTTTTGAATGGAATAACTGGGTGAAAATCAGTTGTGACTGTAGATTCATGATCAGCAGCAGTGTTAGGGTTGAGATCAGATGAATTATCCGGACACTTATTAGCGACATGACCTTCCTTTTTGCAGATAAAACAAGTCATTATGTCAGTAGATATATAAATCCAATAGGTACTGCCTTCGTAGTCTACTTGTATGCGATCGGGTAAGTTTTTAACATCCTCCGGTGGAACATAAGCTTGTCGACGAAAGCTAAGAATGTGACTAAAACCAGGTTCACTGATTCCAGCCCTGATAAATGATACAGGCGAAACTAGTTTAATGTTCGCCTCTGTCAACTTATTTTCGATAAAACTGTGCGGTATTATTGGGCATACATTTGATAATATGATTCGTTTGTTTTTCGTTATAAGTGGCCGAATCGGAACTTTCTTATTGTTTAATATTATACACTGATGTTTTTCAGTAAGTTCATCGGCGATTTCTTTTGTAGAAACAAATACACAAACTCTGTTATTTGACATACGACTGAGGAACCTTATCTGGAATGGGTCGATGATTTTTCCAAATGCGTAAGCATATTCCTTTATTTGAGTATCGTCCACAGCATCTATGACAACGGCTTGTTCTTTTGAGGGAAAAGTGACACTTTGGGTAACGGACGAGTAGCTTAGTTTAGATTCCATCGTTCCTGTAGTCAGAAACGACGCGATTGAGGATAGTTCGAAATAACACGAAGCCGGCGCGGGCGCGAGCGGCGCGCCGTCGATAGACAATACACACGATTACCTATGCACTCGTAAATCGCTATACAATACACACGGTGCACCTTCACCAGCGCATCGATAACAACTGTGACCGGAATATTAAAGGATGATAATTTATTGTCCAATATACTTTGTAACAATCAAGAAATAATCGTAATTGTGTGTAATAACACTAATGCTGTTCCAAAAAGAAAAACTGCAAAAAAACAGAAAAAGTCACATATTCTTGACATCCAGCCCATAGAATTAGAAGAAATTAAACGTACACTCGACAACAGCGACTATCCGATGACTATAAATGAATTTATAACATATTTAAAGGAATCATATGGTAAAGAAAATATTCTCGAACTTAGTCTCAGCTACACAGAAGATACAGGACAATTAATTAAAATGTTTAAGGAAGTTATTCAGAAAATTTCATCGAGAAAACTTAAAAACCGTATTACACGCATCGTTAAAAAACTTAGTATATAATAATTTTAATATAATGGATTTAAAAATCATTCAATGGAACTGTCGCAGTGTTTTACCAAAGAAAAATGATTTAGAGATTTTTTTGTGTAGGGAAAGTGTACATATATGTATTTGTTCAGAAACATGGCTTTCTGAAGATAGAACATTTAATATTTCAGGCTACGAATGTTTTAGAAAGGATAGGAGTGACGGTTTTGGTGGTTTAATTATTTTAGTTCATTTTTCTATTTTATCCAGGCTGAAGAATATAAATTTACCGCACAGTAAGTTGGATATTTTATGTATAGAAATTCTACATCAATCAACAATTAAATATATTTTAGGAGTGTACGCTTCTAGTAATAGATGCATAACTAAACGGGATTTTGATGAGTTGTTTTCCATTTTTGACAGTAAAACTTTAATAGCAGGTGACTTCAATGCTCACCACACCTCATGGTCTTACACTACGGATACTAGAGGTCGCTCAATTACAGAGAGTTGCTCAGACTATAGCTTTGTCTATTTGAATGACGGTAGCCCAACCCGTATATCAAAATTACATGATAGGATAATTTGTTCTTCTCCTGATATTACATTTGCTAGTCCTGATCTTATCCTTTCATGTGCATGGTCCGTTACTAATGAAAATTTTGGCAGTGACCATCTACTTATTCAAATTAAAATTAAAAGTAATTCATTTTGCAAAAATAGTATAAAAAGAAATGTTAAAAAAGCAGATTGGGCCAAATATCATTTAGAAATTGAACATAAATGTAACACATTTTTAATGACGAATTACAATGTGCAGGAGAATTATGATACATTTTTAAATATTATTAATACTTCAGCAGACAATTTTATTCCACTTACTAAAGTTAATAAAAATCCTTTGTCAAGATTCAAAGCAAAGCCCTGGTGGAATCAAGAATTGTCGAGAGTCATAGCAGAACGAAGGCTCGCTCTCAAGACACTTCGCAAAAATCGCACTGTCGAAAATTATATAACTTTTAAAGAGAAGGTCATTGCAGCTCGTAAATTAATACGTCAGGCTAAATTACAGTCATGGGAAAAATTTTGTGACACTATTAACTACAAAACTACTAGTGCAGATATGTGGCGAAAACTTCGGTGGATAAAAGGATATCCAAGTAGAACATGCACGTTGACAGATGACGAAGCCCATAAGTTCGTTGCTAATTTAACTCCGGATAGTGTTGCATTTCCACCATTTTCACAATACTCAAATGACACTGAGAGTGTGAGTACTCCTTTAACAATGGCTGAGTTGCTTTCTGTAATGAAGTGTAAGGATACATCTGCAGGACTTGATGGTATTGTTTATTCGATGATTTACAATTTACCGGATAATGCTAAAAAAATATTGTTGTACATTTATAATTTGATATATACTACTGCAACTATACCTTATCAATGGAAACACATAAAGGTTATTGCTATACCTAAGCGTAACGGTTCTGAACTTAAGTATCGCCCAATATCACTAATTAACTGTTTTTGCAAAGTTTTCAATAAAATTATAACCAAAAGATTAGAAATGTTTTTCGAAAAGAACTCATTTTTGCCAGACTATATGATAGGTTTTCGTCGTGGCCGTTCCTGTGCAGATGGTATATCTCGTCTTTGTATGGATGTGGAATTAAGTTTTACAAAAAAAGAATATCTTTTATGTGGTTTCACGGACATTATGGATGCATATAATAATGTATCAATTGAAGTGCTTACTGAGCGCCTCATTGAATACGGCGTAGATATGCACATATGCGAATATATTAGAGAATTTTTAAAACATAGATCTATTATTTTCGAATTGATGGATGGAAAAAAAATATGCAGAGTATGTCGCGATGGCTTGGCTCAAGGGGACCCTATGTCCCCTATTTTATTTAATATTGTTACCCTGAAAATTAAGCGTTTATATACTCCTAATTTAAAAATAATTCAATATGCTGATGATTTTATATTTTACTGTAGCAATCGAACAATTAGTGAATGTGCTCTTATTATGCAGGATACTCTGAACAATTTTGATAAGCTTTTAAATGAAATCGGTTTACAACTATCTCTTGATAAAACTAAAATGTGTGCTTTTACTCGTAAATACCGTGTCCCTTTTTTTGACATTAGCTTAAATAATATTCAGTTACAGATTGTAAAATTTGCTAAATTTTTAGGTGTATGGTTTGACTATCGGTTAACTTGGAAGAAACATGTCAATGAAACGCAGCAAAAATGTTCAAAGTACATTAATATTTTAAGTTGTGTTAGCAGTTATAAGTGGGGAGTACATCCTATACATTTGAGGAAGTTATACATCAGTTTGGTTAGGAGTAGATTGGAATACGGATGTGCTGTGTTTGGTAATGCTAGTCAAAACGTTCTTAAAAATTTAGATCTAATTCAAAACCAGTCTTTAAGGCTATGTGGCGGTTTTATCAAGTCCACCCCGATACATACTTTAGAAAATGAGCTTTGTATACCCCCCCTAAAATTTAGAAGACAATATTTAACAGACAAATTTTTTATGAAAACTTTTTCGCGACGTAATGACTATCTATCGAAAATTATTGTCGATTTCGATAATTTAATGAAGTCAGAATTACGCTATTGGAACAAATACGGCATTCCATTAATGGTTAAAAGTTACATCAATCTTAATCATTGTGAAATTACAAAGTATGACATTTGGCCAACTTATGAGCTTCGTGCGGACTCCTTTGATATACCCTTTGAAAATTTATGCTACACCAGCATTCCAACAGTTCATCAATCCAAAAAATTATTGTCACACTTAGAACTTAAAATAGCAGCTACTGAATTATTGTCTACTAAATATAAGAACTATGTACACATTTACACAGACGGGTCTAAGTCGGCTGCTCACGGGGGATGCGCATTTTATGATTCCCGATCTAAAATGAAGTCTCAATTTTCAATAACTAACTGTCGCATACCTATAATAAGTATAGAGATCGTGGGTATACTTCAAGCACTGAAATATGTAGAAATCACCGATTACCAAAACGTTGTAATTGTAACAGACTCTAAAAGTGGTCTTCTACATCTGTTATCTTGCAGTAAAGGTAACACGGGCAGGGCTGAGGCTTTCCTCGTTATTAAATGTATTTATAGTTTAATACGTAATGGGGTAAACGTCCGCCTACAGTGGGTGCCTTCTCACGTAGGTATTGCCGGCAATGAGACCGTTGATGCTTTGGCAGGCTCAGCACATTCCGTAGGTACAAATCTAAGTGTAACATCTCATTATACTGATTATTTGTGTTTGATTAAACAAAAATGTTATGTTGAGTGGGATAACTATTTCCAACAGAAATCTATGGTTTTGGGTATTTGGTACAGAACATTAGTCAATAAACCACCAAAACGTCCTTGGTTTGCAGATATTAATTTAAGTAAGAGAGATCTAACGCTCTGTTTTCGTATGCGATCCAACCACATTCCATTGAATAATTTTTTGTTTTTGATGGGTAAAATAGACAATCCTAATTGCACCGTTTGTGGACGATACGAAGACCTTTACCACGTTCTCATGGAATGTGAGAGGAACGAGCACTTACGTCGTGAATTTGTGCAGTTTACTAAGTGTACCGATTTGTACTTTTTTATTCATCATATTCTGTATTCAAATTTTAAAACCGATTTTAGTCCAATATTTATAAGTTATGTAATACACTCTTTGTACTTAAGGGGAACTAGATTTTGAAAATTAATTGTACATAATTCTAAAGTTAGGCAGATTTAATCTATAAGATGTAATGCCTTTAAATAAAGAATTAAAAAAAAAAAAAAAAAAAAAAAAACTTTTCATTAACTATACTTTGTGACGTAACCTACTTAACATTTTATTTTTAGATTTAGTATTATGTTTTTCATAATCATTACACTCGGCGGTCGGCGAAACATCCCGTGTATCAGTCTTCAACCTTATTACATAGCAACAAGGTTCAATAGCGGCACGGTCGGCAACTGTACCCTACCTAGTACCTACGTGAGATGCGATGACTTGATGCAGTCATATTATCTCGTTTGATCGTACAGAACGCACGTATGGCATCATAAATCGTTAAGAAATGGATGGACAGACTTCGATAATAATTCGTTAATTATAATAATGCCCTGATTAACATAATTACAGGGTGATTCACGGTTACCATATAAAGCCGAATATAGTCCTTCCTAGTGTCCTTCTCTTATATATCATAATGCGACAAATCTCAATTAAAGATGTCCACAAAAGTTATATTATCTACTTTGTGACAAAAGTCACAAAACAGATGATTTTCATGTAAGGTCTTTGGTCAACGACCAGTGCGTTCGTGTGAGTAAATGAGGAGCATTCGAGCGCCAGCATAATAAGATTTACTCCTTGTGGTCTTTGCCTTTGAATATATTTCGTAAAAAAAAATCAATGTAAACATATAATAGGTATATATGTGCGCTACGCATCACAATATATTCGGCTTCCTATATAAAACCCACGAATAACCCTGTATTAGGCAAATTATAGCCATAGAATAATGAATTAGGTCTGTATGTTGTGTATTGCCGTCGCGGACCGTCCGACAGACTGCCCGATGCAATTCCGCGAGATCTCAATATAATAGCGAAGCCTGTCCTGCCGAAGACATACCTGTAGGCTTGCATGCAGGCATGTCCGGCTAGTGAATTACTCGAATAATATAATATAATATTCCGGCGCGCATAAATATGAAATCCACATTCGTAACAAATGTATACTAATACAAAAAACAAGCGGAAGAGTTTGTTTATTTGTTTAAACGCGCTTATCTCAGAAACTACTGGTCTGATTTGAAAAACTCTTGTTTTTGTTGGATAGTCCATTTATAGAGGATGGTTTTAGGCTATAAAAAATTACGCCGCGACCAATAGAAGCGAAGCGTCAGTAGGAAATGTTACAAAAATGGGGAAAATTATTCACATTTGAGGACTTTCGTTGCGTGCGTTGCATAAACGGTTAGAGTTACTCAAAATATGTAGGACAGAATTATTCCTTTTTAATAATCATAACAACAAAAACCAACGTTACCGATAAAAAGATAATCGCGATAGTGTTTCCGACAACCACGCGAACGAAGTCGCGGGCACAGCTAGTTTATAATAATTAATCATAACATCTATGATCCTACACACCACGTCAATCAGGCTCTACAGAGATTGCACAAAACTTAGTAACAATAGGGAATACTTACGAAATATTTACCTCGCAATATGGGGACGGCTCGCCAGACCCCCACGGGGTCTTGCTGGCTGAGTTGCCCCATGGCCAGTTGCAGCACCGCCGTCGACACCCCCACGGCCAACAGCCAGAGGGAGTACACAACTAGGTAGGCCAGCTCCCCATACTTCGCCGCCTCTCTCGGTAGCCTTACGGTGTTGAACAGAGTGAGCGAGACGGCTACAGTACATATTTGCGTGCTGATTATGTTGAATATCCGTCTGAATGTCTGCAAAAGAAAAAAAAACATTTGGTGTGTTTTATCGGCAGGAGTCGAAGTTATCAATGACAGAAGCATAAGAAATGTACAAACATACATAATATTATACAGTTTACAAAGCAGGTACGGTATCCGTTATCCAAGATACTTAACACTTACTCAGAGTTAGATAGACGTGATGTAAAAGCGTATTACATAATCTATACTAATATTATAAAGCGGAAGAGTTTGTTTGTTTAAACACGCTAATCTCGAAATCGGACCAGTCGTTCCTGAGAACGACTGGTCCGATTTGAAAAAATATTGTTTTGTTGGATAGTCCATTTATAGAGAAAGGGGCTATATAACATTAGAGTCAGTGAAAAATGTTGCAAAAACGGGGACATTTTTTCATATTTGGGGACTTTCACTCAAGAACCACTGATGTGGTTTTTGAGCTACAGCTAGTAACGATATACGCGAAAAATAATGTAGGAACTCTAGATTGGGTGCGGAAAATACAAATTTTCACGTTGTTAGAAAGATAATATATTATTTTACAAAAAAAAATTGTCTTCGCTTCCCGACGATGTGGTAAGACGAAGCCTAATTAAATTACCGTCAGTGCGGCTTGCCAATTAACGAGTGTGTCATGTGAGACCTCATATTAACTCTGATTAGGTGTACAGTCACAAACACAATTTATGGAAAACTAACATAATGATATAAAAAAAAAAACGCCGATTTAAAGTTAAATATTATAGATCGTTAGCGTTAAGGATTTCGCTTCACTACGTCTTCATCATCAAACTTCTAGTGACAATCACAACCCAATGTAAAGTTCTCGTAATTAAAAATTAATCAAACCAATACACTAGATACTTGCTGCAAATCGTTGACGAGATACCTCAACTGACTTTCGACTACATCATCAGATCGACTCCAAAGCTTCATTAAAATCGAATGAACAAACACTCTTATATTTAAAGTCAGTTAATACCTATATAAAATAAATACCTAATATTGTTACTAACGTAACACAGTGAGAACCTGACAAAACTGGATTGTTTAAAATTCAGTTGAAATCCACAGATCTAAATCTAAACTGACTTTTATACATGTGTACTTTATAATGACTGCGCATTAATAATAATGCCCGTATTGCTTACCGGGTTCATTATCCAAAACATAATAATACATTACAAATATATCGGGTAGAACTCAAATATCGAGGTCCATTTGATTTCATTGTTTTTCTATAGAAATGAGAGACGTTGTATAGAAATGACTAAAAGACAACGAACGTGTCAGTAATTCCATGCCATAACTAAGGAGATGTCATAATATATCACGCGTAGCCTATGTAACGACAGTTATTATCGAAAAAATATTCAATACGTGAGTGTGCATATCGACGTGACACTCGAGTACGTAATTTTCATTACAACTTCATAAACTGTTTCTAAAATACAATCAGTTAAATAATGTTCGTGTATCATAATAATAACATGAGCGCTAGGTCCAACGCAAGTGCCATACAGGAAATATTTTACAGGATTTTTTAAAAATCCTATAATGAAATGTATATTCGTATAAAAAGGTAGAGTCAATATTATTAAGGGATTGTATAATACCATAAAATAGAGTTGATATACAATAACTGATTGAATGTACTGTTGGTTCTTGATGGAAATTCATGTTCACAATAATACGAGTAACACAACTTTTTTACACTTTTCCACTTTTTATTACGTTTTAATAAGTTTTTGTAAAAAGTTTTTGTAAAAATGAAAATTATTTACGAATCTATAGATATACATTCACAATAATAACACACAACTTTTGTGGAAAAAGTGGAAAAGTGTTAAAAGGTTGTGTGTTATTATTGTTTATGTATATCTATAGAATCGTAAATAATTTCCTTTCTTAAAAATCTCGAGTTTTCTGAAAACTATACTAGCAATTTAAAATTCATCTTTGGATATTCATCTTTGTACTCTGGTGGAAACAAACAGGTTTTTATAATTTATGCACTTTTTTGTTCCTTGTCTTTACTTTATTCATTGAAGATTATTTTTCACTTTAAATACAATGGAATACAATAACCACAGTCTGAATGCGGAAATTCAAGGCCATAATTGAGAAAAATAAGAATATATTAAGACGTCTTATTTTCCTAGAGATATTAGATACTTGTGTTTCACCAAGCAATGTTAAAGTTAACGCCATATTAAATATCATGTTATCCCTCTCCTATTTCCTGTCAATGAATGAGATGACATGGTATTTTAACATAGCGTTAACTTTAACATTGCTTGGTGAAACACGGCCTTAACTGTTAACAATTAGATGTTTCATATGTCTACTAGGTGCGGATGTACTACGTGTGCACAAGAAAATCCCACGGGAACTCTATTTTTTACCGGAGTGGGCTATGTCCTTTCTCTTGGTCTAATCTATATCTGGATCAAATGTTATCTTATTCGATACAGTAGATTTCGAGCCTATTAAATGAAAACAGACAAATATTGCCCCTTTATAAAATTTGTACATATACAAGGTGTTTAATATTATATAAATGAATGATAATACTTTAGGGTGTGTATGTGCCTTACATGTAGAGTATACCGTGAACGTACTAGCATGTTTTCCGGTATGAACGACTTGCAGAAAATATTGTATAAAATTCTATTGATCATATTGTCTACTATGGAAAAATTATCTAGTACCTATATACACGATCTTACGACGATCGTACGGCCATGATCTTATTGTCTATCGCAAATTGTCGTTTTATGTAGCTTTTCACGTAATGACTGGTGTAAAAAGAGCAGTCACTATAACTTTGGGATATTATTATACTACCTTTTCTCATTCTAGAAATGTATTTTTTTTTAATTTATTTTACAAAAATTAAAAAAAAAATTCTTTTGCTTTATTATTATTTTTGCGACAAAAAATAAGAAGTGGTAAAAGAAAAAAAAAATAGTTTTTGACAAAAAAAATACATTTCCGAAATGAGGAAAGGTAGTATAATCGTACTCAAAGTTATAGTGACTGCTCTTTTTACACACTGTATAATTATATTATTTGTTTTTTTTTCTCTATTATTACTCGTACAATAATAAGGTACAAAATTGTATTATAATATGATGATCACATTTTAATACGATAGCGAGTGTAGCGGCACGTCTTCATTTATCACGCGTATATTATATGTATAGCATATTATTTCGATAGTACTAATCTGTAACTTAATAATGTAACAAAAGAGATGCATAGTATTATTATACTGTCGGTGAAAAACTTTATACTTTGACTGCGCCACTGTTCATAATATGATTCCGTAGTGCAAGGAAACATCAAGGCAAAAAGGAGTTGGGTTCGGTCTGTCCACGTACCATACCCCCGGTTTCTAAAAGGCAGATCAAATTGTCGATCAGCTAATATTTAAGATAACAAGCCACTCTAAAAGCTCATTGGTGAATGAAGCGAGTGACTGAAGTTGTTCCGAGTAATGTTAGCCAATGAGCGTTCAGAATGGCTTGTTGGCTGATCGCCGATTTGATCGACCTGTCTGCCTGTCTTTTTCAAATGTTCATACTTAAAACTTTAATCGGACTGTTAATGTCATTATATTATCCTATTGTGCGCGTTGGTTACGTAACCCTCCTAAAATAATCTTGGTTAAGTTTTTTTACATCGTCTGCTATTCCTAGAGCAAAACTATTGTATGGCGTATTTTTATTATACAAATATGTCATTTAAATAATGTAGTAGAGTGCTATGTAAATATTTAAATATATATTTTACCTAAGGTACTAATATAAAAGTACTCGTGTATTAAAAGAGTTATTATATAGTCACTATTTTAAGATGACTAGAGAATATTAGCTACTGATTTTTTTTTCTGAAAACACAATAACTATTGAGCTAAGAATATGGTTAAAAACAACTTGTCTCGTTGACTTAAATGGCAAAAGCAATTATTGTAATCTGTTAACCATCGCACAATACCTTACATAATTAATTTATCTTCTCAGAAGATTAAATTTGTAAGGCCATATTTAAAAATGCATTCTTGATTGTGTTTCGATACTAATAATAATAGTATATTCTCTATAATTAGTTTTCATCGCTAATTAAGGTTTGGTTAGTTATTTGCCTTTTGTGAAATATAAATTTATATACTTTGTGTCTAATTTTGTGTGTTTCTTATTCCAACTTTAATTTTTATAATAATATAATAATAGATATAGATTATATCTACTGTATAATCTATATCTATCGATCCTCTTCTTATTCTCTCTTATATATAAAAATGAATTGCTGTTCGTTAGTCTCGCTAAAAGTCGGGAACGGTTGAACCGATTCGGCTATTTTTAGTCTTGAAATATTAGTGGAAGTCCCGGGAAGTTTTAAACAGTTCATCATAAACTGTTTGTATACTGAACGAAGTGGGCACGGATCAGCTAGTAGTTATATAAAAGAAGCGAAAGAAAATAATACCTACGCATCACATTAATTTTATACATGCCAAATGTAAGAAAAATTTAGTGACTTCTTTACGCGCAAACAGCAAGAAACTGACGATGTGGATAGGCTACTTTTTATCCCAAAAAAGTTCCCGCTGAAGGCACAGCTAGTATACATTTAAGGAGAATGCAGTCATTAATTTCGCCGGCAAACTGAGATCTCAAACGTAATATGGAGTCAATGGCCCCAGTAATTAAATTAATGCATAATGACTAAGCTATGCAAGTACTTGGATAATACCTCAGCACTTAGTTTATGTTAAACATGTTTACGTAGAAGCACCAATGTTATGAAAACTTAGGCTTTGCTTTGTTTATGTACATACTTTACTTGGAATACTCAGTACTGAGTATTCCAAGTACAATGCGTTACAAACACGTAACATGGTATCTAAGTTTGTACATTATACATACTTAGATACCAATTAATAACTAATATTATTGATGTCAGTTGCTACATAACGTGGAAACGTACAGAGTAAGTTTCCTGCAGAGCCTATAATAACACACACGCAATCCTGAGAATCCCGAGGAAATAGTTTTTTCAAAAACAAATAGAAGCACTAAAGGATGCCCTTATGAATTATTAGAACTAAGGAAAATAGAACTCGAGAAAAATAAAGACAAACTAAAGTGTAGTTGATGAATAAATAATTGACCTTCTTGTCAGCAAGGACTTATCTAACCTATGAGATCCGGTGCCATTTAACAGGAAACGTTGAGCAAGATTAAATTACAGTGCTTAAGGTAGCCTTCTGATCTCTGCGACCAAGACGGGCGACCGCGACCTGCGAACCAGGTGCTGTGGCCAACGCGAACGGTCGCGGGATTTGTTCTTTGCTGTATAATATAAAGTCATAAGCAGAGTTCACGACCGTTTATGTCTCAGGACGCGGTCTCGCATCGGACGTCACGTAGATCGATAGGCTTATTACGTATCTTGTAAAAGCAATGCAATTGCAAAAAATGCGTAATTCTTTCTCTTGGACTTTACCGCCAAATTATAACTCCAAAAACAAAATTAAACGAGAGGGCAGTTCAAAGTCTCAAAATGAATATATTATTCGTTTAAAATTATTAAATAAAATCCATTGACTAGTTCATATTATTACACACTTGAAAAACATAACCCTTCGGGCGCAGTCGAGTAAAAACACAGCGCCGTGTCTGGTTTCGGTACGAGCTGATGCTATAGCTGTATTTCAAAGATCTTTATGTTAGCCACGAACCAACTATAAATCAAAAACACAGCAAAAAGTTACGAGAAAGAGGTACGTGCGAATAACATAATGTGCTCTCTGAACTTTGGACATTCAATACCAACTCTTTAGCTCCCTTGAAGTCTTTATGTGGGATTATGAAATTGTTTTCTGAATTTGAATAAGTTAGAACTTGAAAGTCGTAATATACGAGAATATTATTGTCTATACGATTTTATATAATAATGTGTAAATAATTTATACATTAAACAAAGAAAAATCTAAATTATTTGGGTTCACGTAACCTATAAATACGTTAATCTATTAATTATTATGCATGTTCTTTGTATTTATTTTATTTGTAATTCTAATATTAATTGATGTAGCGTTACCAGTTAGCAAAATTTTCTAATTTCAGTAAATATTTATGTACAATAATAAAATATCTTTAATTCTAAACTTTGCTCCTAAGTAGATAATAAAATATTACTGTTAGGTATACATATAACTAGCTGTCCGTTTCGTTTTACTTCGTTCCTTGACGAACTAAAACAGCACCATCAACCTATAGACTGATTACGTATCTCGTAACAGCAATTCGACAGGCGTAAATTGTACAATTGTGTACAATAATGCTGTCAAACGTATCTTGACAGCGATATTTCACACAATTCTACAATTTACGCCTGTCGAATTGCTGTTGCGATATGCATAATCAGTCTGCAGGCTAATTAATACACCATTGTGATCAGCATGAATATCTGTGTAGTCTTCAAGTTTATTGCAAACATACAGACAAACGCGGCGGAATACTTTGTTTTACAATAACGTGTAATGATAACAATATATAGGAAATAAAAAACACTAATAGATGGAAGCTCGGTATGATACTGGAATGTTATAATGATGTCCATAAAAACAGATTCCCGTCCACTAAAAACCTATGAAAGAATAGATTGCGGCGTAATGGAGAAAAGATGATCTAATGATGATGAGACAGATCTATGGCACGGTGGAGGAAACGACAACGATTACAGTCGTGTGTGTGTTACGTTTGTCGTTTTTTGATTGATTGATTGATTGATTGATTTATTTATTTGCCTTTATTCCCCTTTACAATATTAACTTATGTGTATTCTTACTTGTTTGTCAGTAGTGTTAGTTTTGTACTTAAGTTCTGTTGTTAGTATTTTTAAGTGTACCTAAGTTTTTATAGTTTATTCGCATGCATAAAGTGATGATCATGAATAAATAGTTTAATTTTTTCATTGTATGATTATTATTTTAGTTAATAAAAATATAATGTTGTATATGGAATCTGACAGAAATACTGACAAATATGTAAAACCTACTGTTACTATTATAAAAAGGTACCCAAAGTGGGAATACGTATGGAAAATTTCATACTCCTTCATTCGTGCAACATTTTCGTAAAAAAGAAAAATAGTTTTGCCTCATATTATATAGATTACCTACGTTACGTTTTCAAACAAAGGTATAACTTGTCACTCTATGATAATAATAGTTATTCCTTCCTCCCTTTCCCTCTACTCTGTATTGTGTTGTCTCTATTTTTTTTAATAATGACGATTATTTATCTACTTATTACTTATATGACATCAATTAAATGTCACTAATTTTCACTATAACATAATAATTATATTTTCTTGCAGCAATTATTGCAACTATATACTTGCTTTAAACTGAATTGGCTTTCTCATGGTTTTTTTTTTAATTTGGAGTTGGCAACCCTAACATTTATGTGGCTGAAGACTCGACTTAAGTTTTCCAAATTCCATACATTATTCGTCATTTTCTTTAGCTTCTTTCTAGATAATTATTGTAAATTGTATTGGACAGAAACTATAGTAATTTTAAAATATATATTGTTGGATTACATACATCACTCTTTGAGAAGCTTGCAGAGGAAAATAACTGATTAATAATAATTAACATTCACCATGAGTAGTAACAGCCGGTTAATGATATGCGATACAAGCCATTGATGCGTTAAATTGTTTTGCATCATTTCTTTTGGAGAAAAGACTCTGAGATTTTCTTCGCAGGTATGCATGTAGGTACTATTCAGATACACGTTAGTTTGATATTAGGTAAATATTCACTAAAGCAAACATTATGTTAACGCCTCGTTGTCTAGTGGTTCAGGGAGTCAAGGGTTCGATTCCCGCGTTGAAACAACAGTAAAATGTTGTTTCCAATTTTGGTTAGGACAATGCAGGCTGGTCAACTGTCTTATAAGAAAGATGATCCATGCTTCGAATGGGCACGAAAATAGTCGGTCCTGCGCCTGTTCTCGCGCCAGTCGTATTTAACTTCCCACTGGGTTATGAGAGTAAAAGAAAGAGAGAGTGTCCTTGTCTATTGCGCACACACTTGGGCAGTATAAAACTATTGCGTAGATGGCCTGGTTTCAATGAAATCGGCTACCGACACCGAAATCAGTGAGGGTTCGGAATCGGTTTTGTTCTAATCGGTTACTTTACTCTCTGAGTATCGTAACTTAATCGTATTATGAGCATTTTAGGTTAGGTTAATCTATAAGTTAGAATATTTTATTAATACATAATATCATTATAACTGACGAGATCTGTATCGCAGTGGTTGAGCCCGTCCGCGCTTAAGCCGGTGATCGCGGGTTCGAATACCACTGAAAGAACAAAACATTTTCTGCGTTCCTGAGTCATGGATTTTTATTAAACTAATATTAGGTTGGGGAAAAAGTTTCTTCGCGTTTTATATAAAATTCGAAAGGTTTTTTATAAAGTTTATTTACAATTGACTATGTAAATAAACTGGTGCCATTTTGTTCAATAATGAAAATCTCACATTTACCTAATTTGAAAATGGAATTCTCTTCTGTAAAATTAAAACTTTTTAAGGATACTAAAATCAGCCAGACACAATTGGTATAGCCCAAGAGATTTTATGACAAGTTCAAACTATAATGCGAAAAGATTTTTTCCCCAACCTATTATTATCACAATAACTAGAAATCTTAAATATGTTAGTAGTTTAAAAGTATTTAAATATATCCGTTGTCTGATCCCGAACGTTCTACCGAGCAAGGGGCCAGATGGACGCGGTGTGAAGAGTCCATAAATATTATTATAACTATAACCTAATTTAAGTAAATGAATACTAATATGTTACTATTATATATAATAGGTATCATCTGACGAAAACATTTAATTAATTTTGTAATCAACATTTTTTTTTGCTAAGTATATTAATAATTATGTTAAGTTATTGCCTATTTACACACCATTGTTATGGTAAGATGTGCTGGAACTATTTATACCCTGTAACAACTTTTGTAAACCACATTTTGTGAATAAATGATGATTATGATTAACTGTAAGTAAATAAATATTAAAGTTAAGCAACACGGACAGTGAAATGAAACGTATCATTAGAGTGCAGTAGCAAGTATCGCATGACTGTAATTTTCCTCTTAATCAATATGTAATTAACTTTTAATTTCTGTACCGTTTTCGAATACTCATTCCTCGTGCGGATATAAATTACTTACATTTTATTAGTGTTACCGGTATTACTATGCAGTATGCACCTTCTCTCCTTATATGTGTAATATGAATTCGTAATTAGCAATCTGTTTTAAATACATTTTAAGATAGCGAGTTGTAATGTAAAAAGAACATTGAACAGTCACTATTACTTTGAAGTATTTTACTACCCTTTCTCATTTACTAAATACAATTTAAATTAATTTATTTGTTACTAATTATAATGATAATTTTATTTACCCGTTTGAAATACCTAAGGGACCCTTGTACTACAGTATTACCTCCTCTAAAATAATGACACTTAAAAGGAAAATATTTGAAGACATGAATCGATGAAGGCGATATGTAGCAAAATTATGATTTTGAGAAAATTTTGTTACAACTGTCACTTACACTTTTCAGAATACATCGTAAACAATTAATTACAATAATCTAAAGATCCGTCTCTAGAATTAATGTACTTAATCATATTATTAAAGTTAGAACAATGCATTTGTACTAATAACATAAAATACTGAGAATACAGATATAATTTATAAGAAGAAAATATACAAAATATAAGAAATAGCTGACCCGTGCTCACTTCGTTGAGCATAGAAACCGTTTACACCTTCCCGGGACTTCCACGAATATTTCATAACCAAATAGCCGAATCAGTTTAGCTGATCTCGAGTTTTAGCGAGACTAACGAACAGCAATTGATTTTATATAGCCTATGTTACTCAGTAATAATGTAGCTTTCTAATGAAAAAAGAATTATTGAAGTCGGTCAAGTACTTTTTTAGTTTATTCGTTACATACAAAAATACAAATCTTTCCTCTTTATAATATAAGTGTAGATATACAAATTATATATACTTAATACGTTACTACATATCTTAAAATGTGACAGTTTAAACTCAATTTTCTGGGTGAATTTTTTTCGTGACATATCACCTTCATCGATTCATGTCTTTATTTATTTTGCCAATTACTCATTTTGGCGATTGTGTTTGAAGTATACAAAATATGTACGTATGTACACCCTGTGAAAGTCCCTATTTTGTGTGTGGAGAAATTTAAACTGCCTTATCATTAAGTTGCCATCTATCAGGGCAAAAAACTGGAGCGTATAAAATTGAAAGTGAATCCATCTACGCGTTAAGTAAAGCATTTCGAGATAATTTAACTCCCCCTTAAACTTGAGTGACCGTGGAAATATGACTTATACTTAAGGCACTTATTAGCATCTAAATAGTTCCGTCCTTTATTAGTCTAGTGTAACACAATCGCATACTTAAACGCCTCTTAAATTTAGACGCTCTCAAGTCACATGTTGTCATTGCCACTCTGCTTGACTAAATGCTTAGAAGAGTTACAATGACATGACATTAATACAGCATGTGACAATTAGTGTAAATAAACTTTGCGTTAAGAACTTCTTGCACTTATTTGCACTTAAAGAGTTTTTAGTTTAGTGTTCGATAAAATCATGAAATGTTGTAACACTGTTGACTCTAAGCAAATATTACACAAAAACATACACGGAAGTAAACTCATGTAACGTTACAGAGTGTTGAAAAAACATTTTATACTTTAATTTTAACATTATACGTATAATATGAATAGTATATTTACTTGTTAATACTGATTAAACTAGAATAACTACTAACATTTAACAAGTAATTTTTTATATTAAGTATAAAAAAAATAGACAATGAAACTAGAGCACTGTTTTTATGGCAGCAAAAACGACGATTATAAATTTACTATTAATAAGTACTTATGGAAGTATTTATTAGTTATGCGTAAGTATTTAAAAATCATAGGTATGTTGTATTAAAAAAATTATAGAGCTACCAGAATATATCATAAGCTAAGTTGCAATATGCATAAGTTTTATTAAATTCTAAATGGATTGTCTTGACGTTTTACAGTCTTTGAAGTAAACAAGAATATAATTTCGAAGAAGATCATAGACTGTACTGAAACTGTATTATTATAAGATTGAAATAGAAGAATTGATTTTTCATTATGCGGTTTTAAAACTCGATTTATAACGTATACAAGCGGGCTTACTCCCAACACAATCGAGAACCCGAATCCGTTCGATATCAGTGGTTTTTCGTACTTTATTTAATGAATTACTTTGTAACTAATCAGGGTAAAGAAAATTGTTAGATTGTAACTTTTGTACTCCCGACCATATCAATCGACTGAGAATCAAAATAAAGAAATGTCAATTTACTAGGAAGTACGAGGCATAATCGTATCTGAATCAAAATCAAATCAGTTTGGAGAGTAAGGCCCAAGGTGTAAAATAAATAATACTTTAGGGTGAGTATGTGCGTACTATGTAGAGTTTACTATGAAAGTACCAGCGCTGAAAGACTTACTTTTGACTTTCAAGTTTCTATGAGAAATCATAAATTTGCCCATACAAAAATTTAAAAAAAAGTTACCGTTTCAGCGATGCTACTTTCACAGTAAAATCTATATTCGGGACCCATACACACCGTAAAGTACTATCACTCATTATTATTGCAGCCTGTATATAATAATAATAATAGCTTCTCTCACCGATTTCGGTGTCAGTAGGAGTTATTTTATAGTGCCCAAGTGTGTGCGCGATACACAAACACACTCCCTCTTCCTTTTTCTCTCATAACCCAGTGGGACGGTAAACCGACACGACTGGCGAGAGAACAGGCGCAGGACCGACTTTTTACATGCCCAACCATTGGAAGCTTGTATATTGATACACGATAAACAAAGTGCCTTATGGGTTCCCTTTTTCCTCTTGAGGTACTTAACCCTAAATTAATATAACAAGAGGAAATCTATGGTGAAACGAAAACTGTGATAGTTAACTAACGCTCTAACTGGTAGAGCCAATAGCTATGTGCAAATACCTCGCATACTTCATAAATTTCATGAATATTTTATGAAGTAGTACAATCACGAACGAGCACTTACATAATATCACATAGTTTTTAAACTGCTCTCGTCATTAATTAGAAAACACATTAGTTTTTCAAATACCTATCATTCATTTTCGATTAATGATGAACAAAGTAACAGCTGTTAGTTATTGGTAATATAATATTACCAATAACTAACAGCAAATAACAATAAAACAAAGAATTTACATTTTTGTAAAAAAAAGAAAAAAAATACATTTCTAGAATGAGAAAAGGAAGTATAATCATATCCCAAAGGTATAGTGACTGCTCTTTTACACCCGTTATAAGACAAGTAAAAAATATATCATAGTTAATTTTGTAGTATAATGTGTAGAGTTATAAGATAAAGTCGATTTAAATTACTTTACCTACTTACTAGATCTACAATCGATATCCATACAGTATTCCGTTGTGCCAACATTATGTATGGAAAAATAAAAATATTATCTACCATGACATAACTTCAACCTTAACCATAAAACTGCTTACAATATACAAGGTCAATATACAATTAGTATTACCCAGCCATTTTGGAATGGTCTTGTGAGAGAGCAATTGATTCCCGCACTTCGAACAACGCGAAACGGTCGAGTCACCACTGCCATATAAATTTACTTAAATAATATACACAAGTACGGTGAAAAACAGGAGACGGTTGCGCGCATGCGCTTTGCGCGTAAACTGAAGAGACGGAAGGCAGGCGCAGGTAGTGTTGTCACAAGTAATTATCAAGTATCAACACGATACCGTGTACTGACAACTGAGTTGTAATTTGAGTTTGCACTTATGCAAATATTACTCATTCTTTGAATGGAATTTGTATGATGAATACTACAATAAATAATTTAGACTTATTGTAGTATTCATCATACAAATTTGTACATTATAGATTAGAGAAACGTTAATTACATAAGTAGAGCATTTAGACTGTGATTTTAATATTACTATCCAGAATCTGAGAAAATTTTGAACACTGAAAATAGAACACTGAGCGTTGAGTTTTTAAATGCGTGATAAGTGTTGAATTTTCGTCTATATTGCATATGCGCAAAGTTGAACTTTCAGCGCTCTACATTTTCTCCGGCCGGAGAGATTACGGACAAAATTATACTCCCAGGCATAGTGTGGTTTTTGTTTTACCCATATATTTTAGTAACAGTATTTTGTTACACCCGGAATTGTTATTAACTTATCAAGAAATACATTTTTTTTTATTCTAATCCAAATATATCTATGTATTAGGTATTTCATGTCTTACAAACTTAGAACAAACAATCATCACTAAAAATGTTTTTTTTTTTTATTTCATTATGGTTACATGATTATAAAATAATTTTATCGATATCGATAAAGTTTTATTTATCGATAGCCAGCACACCACTAGTGAGGCGCTACGCAACAGCGCGTGCACTATTAAGTGAAGCAGTTTAAAACATGGGACGTTACGGCGCGCACTGACCATCACATTTTAAACTCGAATCAAAATACACTTTCCAAGCGAAGTATTGTCTATACTAATAATATAAAACTTAAGAGTTTGTTTGTTTGTTTGCTTCAAGTAAACGCTTATATTGTGTGCAATCGTAGTTCCTTTTAGCATACACCTGTACAAGTCACCAAGATATATTTTGTGAATATACCAACTGTTGTTTACCTTTAAAATAACTTGGTTACTAATAAAGATTTTTGGAAAAGTTTAGAATCGAAAATCTAAGGAACTGCTATTCCCATTTGAAAAATCCCTAAGGCTAAGCTCTACCAAATGTTACATATTCACCATGCAATGAAGAAATACAATAAGTTTGTCGCTTTTTAATTACATTTGACTCAAACTTGAATACTTTGTGACGACGCGACGGTTCAAATCCCACCGAAGGAACAAAAAAAGTTTTCTGTGTTCCTGGGTGTCTATTAAATATGTGTATTCTAAAATAAATTATCTTAAATGTATATATTTTTTATATTTTTGGAGTTTATTGGAGTTTACTCCTTAAGAAACGATTTGAGTTATAAGGCCCGGTATGGAAATTTTATGAGGAGTAAAATCAAGTGTAACACGAAAAGTTGAGGCGTTACGTAGAAAGAGACAACTGTAGGATTGAACGTGTAAAAGAATGAGATGGAATACATTACACATCGTATCTCATTCTCGGGGTCTCCTCTTTGCGCTATACTTCTATTATTATTATTATTTATATTGTTTTGTAACATACTTTATGTAATACGCTTTATTGAAGTAATATAAATAATCCGAATAATTACAGATATATGTTTGTTTCTCTTATCATTTTAGCAGATGCGTTCATTTACCCTTTTTTTCTATTCGATATATATCATAATTATCGTTCGTAAGGAGTAAACTCCAATAGTGTGTCGTAGCTGACACACACACACACTTTTTTTTTCGTTGTCTGGTACCTGTAAGACAAGTTCTTCGGATATTCAGCAAAGGGCTAGATTAACGTGGTCTGTTACTTCCATAGATATTATATTATTATTATTACTTAACTGAACTGGAACAGTTCCGCGTCCATTCGGCCCGTGGACGGAGTCGCGTTCGCCCGTAGTTTTGAATATAACTGAAAACATTTATGTAATAATTATGATAATTTAAAAGTCTTTACCGCAATAATTGGCTTCGAATGTTTGAAACCGTTTAGGTAAATGTATTTAATAATAATACCTGCGGATGTCAAATACCCAAATTATATATTTTTTGCATTTTAAGATTTAAAGAACACAATTACTTTGTATTATTAATTAGTTTCAGAAAACTAGTCTTGTTCAAAAATACTAAAATATCAAATTTTATTTCTAATTTTGTATAATTGATGATTTCTAATAATGTGCTAAGTTCCAGAAGAACTTGTGCTACAGGTACCAACTAGATAAAAAATGTTTGTAATTTTATGACTACGTTACATAATATACTTTTTTAATCAGACACATACCTACATAATTTACCCAAATCCAGGGCCTTAGGAACATAGAAAACTTTTTTCCTTAGCGTGATTCAAACCCGGGACCTCCGGCTTCGACCACCGCACTCACCCACTGAGCTACTGAGATTATAATTTTAGCATGTTTGTTTTACACCCCATTTTGTCCAATATAACCGAAAATTATATAAATGGCGTCGGTTGTCTTATACAAGTTCAATTTTAAATTATTCAGCACCTGTAATTATTAATTATTTTAACAATTATTGTTAAAGCTCGAGTTAATCAAATAAATGACTCCCATTTTTTGGCGGTAACAACTGTTTTAATTACGCTCATTACTTTTATAACTATAATATAGGTTGAAATATTTTATTGTATTTAATTTTCTTTACTATTGTACACAATATAAATGGGCAAACGTGACCAATGTTATGTTTCACTATTTTTAAATAAAGAATTATGAAATAATATTATATTGCCGAATAAAAAAAAATGCGTTTTATTTTGTAACACTAGTAATAGTGTCGGAATAAAATATTCACTTTACTAAAATTATTTCGCAGCTATTATTCTGTTGATTGTGTGTTATGACGTATTAGTGTAACAACACGTACTTTTTATAGGAACACAATATTAAATCATATCACTAGAATTCTTGGGCTCAACGCAAATTGGTGAATAACCAAAGAGTTATTATGTTTTTTATAAAAAGTAGTTTAATAATGGAAAAATGGAGATTAGTATTATGCTATATAATATATATAGCCTATATTACATAATATAACAACAGACAGCAGATCATCCGAATAAAATTGCTAAATCGTCTATTTCTCTTCTAAGACTAAATATTGTATACAATAATGAAAAGGAAAAGGTTAACACCAAAACTCGACCACGAAAATTATACCCTTTCTTACTTATTAAGAATCAATTGATACCTAATTCATAAATCGTACAATAAACGATAAATACCTTTAACGCCTCCGTGGTGTAGTAGTATAATTGATATAAAACTTCGCTGAGGAGGCGATCGAATCGCACCCACGACCGTGGGTTCGATTCCCCCGCGTTGGAACAACAAAAAATGTTGTTTCCAAGTTTGGTTAGGACAATGCAGGCTGATCTGATTGTCTGACAAGAATAATGATCCATGTGTCAGACCGGCACGTAAAAAGTGGATCCTGGGCCTGATCTCTCGTCAGTTGTGTGTTCTGCTCGTCAGCGGTTATCGGTCCCACTGGGCTACGAGAGTAAAGGAAAAGTGCTTCTGTGTATTACGCACACACTTGGGCACTATAAAATAACTCAAGCGTATCTGGTCTGGTTTCAATGAAACCGGTCACCGTCACCGGAATCGGTGTGTAGGCATTATTATTACAATAAACCTATGTCTATGAATAGTCTATGTAAGACTGATCAAATCTTACATAGACCGTACCATAGTAAGAACCATAGTAAGAAAGACCTGTTGGTGACCTGTCGGTGAAGGTAAAAGTGAAGGTTAATGATGTTTCATTACCCTTTATTTTGGCTTCGCCGTAGTCCGGTAAGATGGGTCGCTGCTGATGATGTTCTATGACCGTTACACGACCGTGATAGTTTGTGTTAGCTGCAAACATTTTAAATCCGTCGAGATGTTTAATTAGGGATTTGGTGTCCACAATGCATGAAGGCCAGGCGAGATTACAGCGCATTCACGGTGCCTCTTCGATACTTAAATTCCTATTAATACTGTAACTGTATAAAACCGTTTTATTTTAGAATGCGCTTGCACAGATAAAATTATATACATTTTACCGCATTCGGGGCATTATTAATTAAACTTATACTTTTGGATTTCAAAGTTAACATAGTATCTACATTTCTTAGGGCGTGTTTCACCAAGCAATGTTAAAGTTAACCTCATGTTAAAAATCATGTTATCCTGTCAATGAAATAGATGGCATGGTAGTTTAACATGGCGTTAACTTTTACATTGCTTGGTGAAACACGGCCTAAAGCTATCGCAATGATAAAGCTAACATGAATAAAATAGCTTGGACGCATTTGCAAAAATAAGTATTATTTTGTGGTTGTTTGACAGTGGCATTGTAAGGACTGTCTTGTTTTTCTTTCATGGATAATAGCAAAACACAAATAAAGATAACCTCCCCATTTATATCCATCGACATATTATTGCTATGTAGTTAGGTGGGCTACATGTTTTTTTTTTTTTTTTGATACTATAGTGTAGGGGTACTAGTTCTCTTATGTCAATATCACAACAATATATACGAATCTAATTATACTTTAAACTAACCACCTCTACGGCCCGTATTAATAAAGAAGTCTCAAACCCAACCTCACTTGAGAACCTTTTTGACAGATAGACATACATACAGATATTTGAAGAAAACAACGTTTCGTTTCAATTTTAAAAGTGACCAACTTTAAAAAAATCTTTGTGTACCATAATGTTCATATTATAGATTACAGAAAAACAATAAAATAAGTATAATATACATTTTTATAATTTTTTTTACGTTTTTTGTACATTTAAAGTAAAGTTCTTCATTTTTAAAAGTGAAACGTAACGTTTTTTTTTCTTTAATAGGTTCTCAGGTGAGGTTGGGTTTAAAACTTCTTTATTAATACGAGCTTCAGACCTCAAGCTAACATCCATCGAGCCATTCAAACTGCAGAGCGTACCAAATACACCCTTCCAAAAATGCCCTTCTGACACTGTCAAGTAAAAAGTAGCTAAGATACGTAAATCAAAGTACAAGTAAGTAAACGCCTAGATTACTCGACTAGCCTGTGTCCTTGCTTCTGCCAAGCTCATAATTTTGTCTGAGGCTTGTAGGATGTTCCAGTTTGGGTTTTAAAGTCTCTAGTGCAGCGTTTCCCAATTGCCGGGTCGCGACCCTATACCGGGCCATCAAAATAAAATACCGGGTCGCAACATTTCCGCTTTGTTTTAAAAATAATACCTACCTACCTATATAATCAACATTCAACATTGAAGAGACAGTCGTGAAATCATATCATTGTTTTTCCTTAGAAGTCGACGAAAGTACAGACATATCCGATAATGCCAATCTGATATATTTCGTAAAGTTTTATTAAGAATAGTCATCTACTATTAATGAATGTGTATTATTTAATCTTATTCATAAATTAATTATGAATAAGATTAAAAAATATATATTTCTTAATCTAATGGAATCGGTTTGAATTTAAAATTAGATGGGGCATGAAAAGGCAGGGTGAAAATTACCAGGTACTACCAAAACAATGATTGGGAAACACTGCTCTAGTGTAAGTGGCTCACAGGCGAAGTGTTAGTGTTTGTGATATTGGTGTCTTTGTGAATATTAAAGCCGTGCTAATCTCGACACACTCAAGCATTTTAAAGACGGTGCACGCTGCAAGAGATTTGGTGATGAAGTCTGAGCACTGCCTAATCTTGCAAGGCTATCGGGTGGAAAGTCTGGTGTTTAGATTTTACATATAATATAGAATAGAGGGTCTTAAGATTATAAAGTACTTAAAATATTATATTGATATTTGTCAACCTCCGTAGCGCAGCGATTGAGCGCGGTGCTCGAGCGAGAGTTCGTGGGTTCGAATCTCGCCGGGTACAAGAAGTTTTCAACGTTCTTGGGTCATGGATGTGTATTAAATTTGTGTATAATATAATAAAAAATCTTATATATGTGTATACTGTATAGTATGGAAAGTATTAAATATATTCCCGCTGTCTGGTACCTGTAACACAAGTTCTTCGGATACTTATCACGGGGCCAAATTAATGTGGTGTGAAGCGTCCATAGATATAATTATTATATTAAATTTTATATATGAAAAAAATCTGTGGGGTAGCCTATGCCTTGTGATCCTGTATTATATACTACAGGATCACAAGGCATAGGTAAGACATATATTTGTACCAAATTTTATCAAAATTGGTGTTGTAGTTTCAGAGACGGTAAAATGCACAAAATCTGGAAACTCTCGCGCTCGCCAACCCGCCTGCCAAGCGTGGCGAGTAAAGGCAACGACCTCTATGAAATATTTTGGGGGTGGCTTATGTTCAGTAGTAGACGTCATACCTGAATTGATGATGATTAATCATAAATAGAAAATATCAATAATTCTTAACGTACACTTGGCTTATTTAAGTATTCGTGAAATAAATAAAAAATAAATGTAATTATTCATTATTTCTTTAGCCACGCATTTTAGTGAGACAAGTATCTCTATTTTTCTGTACTTTGTGCTGTAAAGGTCTACTTATAATAAAAAAAAATAATAGCTTCTCTCACCGATTTCGGTGTTGGTAACCTATTTCATTGAAACCAGGCCAGCTACGCAGGAATTGTTTTTATAGTGCCCAAGTGTGTGCGCAATACACAAGGACATCTCTCTTCCTTTTACTCTCATAACCCAGTGGGTAAACCGACACGACTAGCGAGAGAACAGGCGCAGGACCAACTTTTTACATGCCCATCCGACGCATGGATCATCTTTCTTGTCAGACAATCAGGTGACCAGCCTGCATTGTCGTAACCAAACTTGAAAACAACATTTTTGTTGTTCCAACGCGGGAATCGAACCCACGACCTCCGGTCGAGAGCGAAGCGAAGCTGATCCATCAGACCAGGAGGCAAACTAAATATAGTTTGCACGTTAGTAATAGAACCAACATCAAGCAGGCGTTGTGTCATTGTGCACACACAACGGTAGATAAACTATTGTTGTTACACTTACACGGCGGCTAAATCATCTGTACAAATATGGTTTTGACGTGGATACTTTATGACCGACCTCCATGGCGCAGTGGTTAAGCGCATCGATGCTCAAGCGGCCTGCTGATTACGTAAAAAACTAAATTTAAAAAAAACCCCGACCGGGACTTGGCCCACCAACGCATGTTAGTGATAACGGCTTGTTAAATCACCATGCCTTCTCATTCATTTAAAGGAATTACGAGAGGAATTGCATGATATTTAACGAAGGATTAACTTTAACATTGCTTGGTGAAACACGCCCTTAGCGTGTAACATTCCTATAACAACTTGATGACCTTGAATACCTGAACCGATTTCCACCAAACATAGCTAAGAACACTCTCGACTGATATACCTTAAAACAAAAAAAAAACGCATTAAAATCGGATCATCCGTTTGAGAGCTGCGATGCCAAAGACATTTACAAACATTACACATTTACAAACACGTCAAACTTATAACACCCCGTCGTTTTTGCGTCGGGGGTTGAAAATAGCGATTAGCAAAAATCGCGCGATAGACGGGCAATCGATTGCTGAACGTCAAAAAAAATAGTGCTGAGTATGTGGTACTAAATATAAAATGTGGTACTAAATATAAAATGTGGTACTAAATATAAAATAGTGCTGAGTATGTGGTACTAAATATAAAATGTGGTACTAAATATAAAATAGTGCTGAGTATGTGGTACTAAATATGTTTCCTACTCCTCCTTTTTCTTTCTTTTCATTAATTTCGTTGTGGGTCCCAAGACAGATTTAGCTTGTCCCTCGGGCACCCCTGAGATCATATCAAAGGGTTTGTCGTGGTTGGTTACCGCTGTCGATCCTGGCACACAGGAGTTGCAGTGGTGGGAATGTGAGGTGGGCCAATGCACGTTTAAAAAAAAAACTAATATGTTTCTGTTGTCTGGTACCTGTAGCTTCGCTATGTGACGTACAAAATGGTATGTCTTACAGCGAAGCTTATGTCAAATTGCATATTTTAAAAGCTTATTTAGAACTTCGTAAGTGATATTAGCGATGACATCTTTCATCCCAGGCCCATATTAGATAAATAACTTATATTATTACTAGCTGACCCGTGCCCTCTTCATTGAGCATACAAACCGTTGAAACCTTCTCTGGACTTCCACGAATATTTCAAGACTAAAAACAGCCGAATCGGTTCAGCCGTACTCGAGTTTTAGCGAGACTAACGAACAGCAATTCATTTTTATACAGTGTGACTGGTGAGACATGAGCAATACTTGAGTACGTGATATTTTGCTATTATATGAGATGGAAAAAAAAAATATATCAATTTATCACTGAGTAAATTTATTTTAAACTTGAATATTTCTTTACCCAACGCAGGGACACCGCGGGTAGGAACGCGCCCGTACTACCTACGTTGATGTTGCACACCGACAACGTTAACAATATCTAAATATATATTGAATCATCAAACAGAAGTATATGACTGACGTGTCTAGTGGTATTTACAAAAACTTATATATATGTACCTACTACCTATATATTCCGTTATATAACTATCCTAATAGTTCGGTAGAGACTATACTATTTATTTCATAATTATTAAGTCGTAAATTTTATAAAGTACTAGCTGTGCCCGCGACTTCGTTCGCGTGGTATTTGTGACTTAAGCCGTTTATGCAGCGCACGCAACGAAAGCCCCAAAATGTGATATACATAATTTTCCCGTTTTTGAAACATTTGTAACTGACGCTTCGTAATGTAGCGTAATGTTATATAGCCTAAAGCCTTCCTCTATAAATGGACTATTAAAAAAAAATCAAATCGGACCAGTAGTTGCTGAGATTAGCGCGTTTAAACAAACAAACTCTTCCGCTTTATAATATTAACTAGTATAGATAGTAAGCATAGCTTGTCTAATTAACTTGTCAATAAGTGAATTATATTATTAACAAATATATCCGTTAATAACGTACTCCAAACCATTATCGCGGTTTTTGGTCGTTTAATAAAATTATTTTATACATAAATTAATTTCATAATGATTGTGAAAATGAAAACCCATTAATACAAAACAGTTATATTTCACCGTTAACAGTTTTTTATAAAATTTTAACACAAAAAATATTATCTTCTTGCATACAATATAATGGTGGTGTGGTATTATAAAATGTGAACAAATTACCGACTGAAAACTATCCGAAATAACTTTTTTGCTAGCTACGTGTAAACTTCAATCCCATCAAAAGCATAACTTGTAAAAATTACTATTCTTCCTAAATGTCGTGATCATATCCATGTAATGTCGGTGTGAGTCAGTCGGTCTAAAACATCTTATAGAGATTATATTATCAATAGTATTATATATTTTTTTAATGTTTTAAACAAATAAGTATATTGACTTAGTAATCCTATGAAAATACAATATACGTACATATCTTTCTGACAAGTCATACGTATTAAATCAGATTGTTTAGTGCAACTGCCAAGATATTATGTATTCAATTCAAAAAAGGTATAAAATGTTTGAAAAAAGGATCGTACCTAGTCTTGTGCTAAGCCTGGAGGGGGCACTGTTGAGCCAGATACTTGGTAATCTGAAAACACGGGTGCCTTGATTAGAGGTGCCTGTTATTGTTTATGAGAAGCTTCCAGAGCCTTATAAAATAACAAATATACCTTCAGATCGATATACCCCCGACACAAAGTATACAACCTGAATATAAATTGTGTAACATTGAATCATGTTCCCCGTTCAATTCTAAACTTTTCCGGAGCCAATCCACGTTTTTAATCCATTGGTAATACGAAAATTGATGTAAAAGTCTACGTAGACCCAAATATCGGGACCCATCGTCCATACAAAGTGCAAAACCTCCGAAAGATTCTCAGATTTTCCACCAGAATCACTGCGGTGGCGCTCGCGTGCCAAATTGTAACTTGAACCGAAGCAAAAAAGGTTTAAATTCAATTGGTTTACGAGATTATTGGAAGCAATTCCGTTCAGAAAGAACTATAGAACGTGTTCGGGGTAACAAATCGGGCGAGGGGACAGAAAACGTCGAGGGCTTAACGTCGGTTTATTTAAGTTTTTATGAAACCACCGACATTGGGACGATTTTCATTCAAATTTTATTACGTGACTCAAGTTAATATGCAACGAATTTCTCGAGTGTTTTATGTAAGTGTTGTGATAATTACGTAATTTAAAATTTAGATGTATGCGCGCTCTTACGCGGAAATCACTAGACGGTTTCATTACACATTGCCGCGGAAAGGTTCAATAGCACGGTTATAGGAAGTTAGTAATTTGTATAAGTAGCTAAAGTCGTGATAAATATGTACCAATTAGCATTAGTTGTTCTGTAAATATTTACAGAATTGTAGCGGTATAAAGGGTGTAAAAAGAACAATTACAATAACTATGGGATATAATTATACCTACTACCTTTTTGCATTCTAGAAATATATTATTTTACATTTTTTTTATCATTTCCTTAATTCTTGTTATTCTAGCGCCTAAAAAATAATAAATGGTTAAAACAGAAATATTTTTTAAGTTTTTAGTTAAGAAAAGGTATAATCATATTATTATTATCAAGGTAAGTATACTAAAGTTATTATAATTAGTATTTTTAGACTCTGTATATTTAAACCTCATAATATTATCATTTTAAGAAAATGTAGCGTTTGTTTTAATCAAGAGCTTAAACTACTACTATCACAAATTTCATCCGAATTCATTCAGTAGTTTTTGCTTGAAAGATTTACAAAAATACAATTTAGATCCAAATGGATCTAAATTTAGCGTCAATCACTGTATTTCTATGGACATGTCATTACGATTTCAGAATAAATGAGATATTAATAAAGTGGTTAAAATTATTATAATTATCTTAATTATAAATAACAATAATGTGTTATTCGGTCTAAACATTACCATATCTAACTATTATAGGTAAGTAAATGTGAAAGTTTGTGAGAATGGATATTTATCCATTCTCAGATAATTATAATAATTTTAACCACTTTATTAATATCTCATATTCTGAAATCATAATGACATGTCCATAGAAATACAATGATTGACGAGGTACAAAAAATATTGCAGTGTATTTTAACTCTACATAAATTGAACTCGGTTTTACATACCTGATACATTCTTATAAGAACTTACATAACTTTTAATACCGAATATTATAACGGCTTCATTAATAATTAATAACAAGTACAATATCTACAACGTCAATCGTCATTTACTTTAATATTCAGTGAATAATATTTGTAATGTCCATGAAAAATCGTAGAAAACCCATATTTTGGGACAGGTAACTTTGGGTTAACTACTGGGTCCGAGGTAACTACTGAATACCAGTTTACCATTGCCAGTCTGAGTTAAATTAATAACTTTTGGTTATAAATTTGGCAACAAATTTAACTCAGACTGGAAAAAGTGAGCCTAAGTTCTTTACTGGATTAAAATTAAAAATCCTTATGTGTAGGCTATTATTGTTAGGTGAAATAAAAAACAGCATGACTGTGATCTGAGTGCAAATTTATTTAAATATTAAGTACCTATTTAGCCGTAAACTATGTATAAAGAATAATGTCCTGTTGAAATGAAATAGCAATCACGTGATATATAATATTAGATCAGATAATTTTGATAACCTAATCTCATCTTTAGATAAAACAGTAAAATAACGCAATATAATTATTTTACAATAATGCTGTATTTAGGTATATCTACTATCTAAACACCTACTTGCGAGACAATGTTGGATTAATATTATTAACAAACTCTGAATAAGACATTTGATACAATTTGTGTTCCCAATCTAGTTTCTGCTCAACCTTGGATCAGACCCTACATGTGTCTATTAAATTAACCTATCCCATCGATAATCGGATCAGGTATCGGTATTCCACGTAGCGTATTGTATTAAATCCCATTGTACGTTAAGTTGGGGATTGTTCTAAGGAGAATTAATAGAAGTTCCACAGAGCCCCGGAGCCCTATTGTGGCCTGATTTATCGGTTAAGAACAATGATAAATCAAAACGGAATTGCCCCGTCGAGCGTTCTTCAAGCAACGCGTAAGTTTGTACCCCGTACGAGATAATCCGGTATAATCGGGTATAATCGGTCTCTAATAATCATTTAAATCGATCCATTTAAATATACAAGGATAATTGGAAATTGTATCAAAATATTGCATTATCATTCGTCCTACTTGAAATTACTCAGACTTCTGTAAATAAATTCTGTAAATAGTTACATCCATAGATACGTACTCGTACATAAGCACTGCCTAAGATTATAAAGCGTCTTAATAAATTTTATTGAGAATAAATAGAGTTAAAGTTTGCCCAAATAATATGCTAAATTTGCTTTTAATTGTTAATAGGGGAAAACGACAAAATAAAGTCCAATATTATACTATAACTAGCAGCTGTGCCTACGACTTCCTTCGCGTGGTTTTTGAGTAACATAAACCGTTTCTGCAGCGCACGCAACGAAAGTCCTCAAATTTGAATAATTTTCCCCGTTTTTGAAACATTTCTCACTGACGCATCGCTCCTATTGGTCGCAGCCTAATGTTATATAGCCTAAAGCCTTCCTCTATAAATGAACTATCCAACAAAGAAAGAATTTTACAAATTGGACCAGTGGTTCCTGAGATTAGCGCGTTTAAACAAACAAACAAACTCTTCCGCTATATAATATTAAGAATAGATAAAAAAATGCAATTTTTAATAAGTATTCCGTATAATACGGAATACTTATTATAATTTGTAAACTTCAAGTAAGTACCTATAACAAAATAAAGAAAGCGATTTTAGTCCGCTACACATCAACCTCACAAGGTTCAAAATTGTATCGCAAACAAGTGAAATCACTGACGAAAGCTGATCACAAATGATTGGAGAAAACGGATTTGAAAGGATTATCTCAATTCCCCTCCTCAATAATTTGGAGGAGTACAGCAACAGATAAGTGAGAAGGCTCAAGGAATTACGGAGGGATGTTGATTTGTTATAATATTTTGTTATTTCGATGTGTAAATGTGTGTATGTAATGTTATAAAGTAAATACTAGTTAATTCCTGACTAGCAGGTTTCATTGAATCTAGTCTAGGCTCAACGAAGCCTGCATCTACAGCCTATCTCTGAAAGCGGTGTAGAAGCTGTTATTTATGTATCTAATAAAAGTGTTACGAACTATCAGAACCTAAATAAAGTCACTTGGGAGGCAATGACAAAACAATGTACCTACTATCTACCGTATAAATATTGATAACGAAACCACTGAATTATGATTTCTGTCAATGAATTTGACGAAGAGGGAGTCATAGTAAAAACAGTACAATTGCATTAGTGACAACACATCAATAAGTCGGCGGTCGGCGTTGATTGATGGACCAGCCCAATCTGCTAATAGCCAACCCAACGGGGGCTAATACGTACACATAGCAATCAGTCTTCAAACGCCATGCTTCCTGAATGTCGATTCTGCTATTTCAAACAAAGGCCGGGCATGCCAGGCCGGTAGATCTGTCAGGGGCCGTATTATGATCTTTAGCAATACCAGCCTGGTTCCAGGCAATTTAATAACACGGCCTTAAACTGCCTTGTTCTTTTTTATATTACGACGACATGTTACTTTGAATGGATGCACCCTAGTTTAGTTGTCTAAAAGTGACATTCGGAAGCAAGTCAAGTGTCACGTGACCGCTGACTGGCTGTCAATGAGTGATCGTAATACGAAAATGCGAGGCAGCCTTGTTGTATGGCGTAAACTGGCTGGAATTAAGAGCTTGTAATGGGTCCCCAGTTCAGAAAATCTCCCGGGATGGAATTATATGAAGATATTTACATTATCCTGGGCCTGGCAGTATCTTGAATAAGCAGCAACTTTAATTACGCTTGTCCAAGCGAGATCTGTGGGATAAGACCAAAGAAACTTAAAATTAGCAGAATGGCGTCTGTCCGATTTTCTTGTGGGATCCCTTATAATTAGAATCGTGGCCAGTATCCGGCAGATCGACCGGTTTGGCATAGTGGAAACCTGCAGGCTGATTATGTATCCTGAAACAACAATTCGACAGTCGTAAATTATACAATTTGGTTATTGAATGATTATTAAATTTATTTACTTTTGGACTCATTACCCAAACAATTAAAAAGATAAGCAAAATCAGAAAGCAAAGCCATCAGCTTTCCGTGTTTTGCTATATACTAATACATCTTGAAACTAGATATAATATCAGCTAAATAATATTACCGTAAAAGAGTGTAATTTTAATTATTCTCAAAAAAATATTTGATTTCATTTCCCGTCTATATGTAGCCCTAGAATCAAGGATCAAGGACCCGATTGCTATTGTATCTAATAGGCCGGTTGAATTGCTAATAGCCGGACCCGTAACCCCTATGAAACTCCTTCCGCTCGCATTAACCTTTCTAATCGAGTTCGTGCTGAAATATCTCCATATTAATAATATTATAATTCAATATTCCATGTATCCAAATACACTGCTTCGTTACTTAGGTTACAGGCAATATTATTTTTTTGGTTATCCTCTTTTAAATATCTATCGATGCAATAATTGGGAATAAAAAAATTAACTAACCCTTCGACTAGACGCAATAAACGATAATGAATATTAGTTAAGAGCACCAACATCACTTCAGCTTTCAAACAAAAAAGTTTGTGTGTGTCAGCTACGACGCACGATTGGAGTTTACTCCTTACGAACGATAATTATGATATACCTATATCGAATAGAAAAAAGGGTAAATGAACGCATCTGCTAAAATGATAGGAGAAACAAACATATCTGTAATTATTCGGATTATTTATATTACTTCAATAAAGCGTATTACATAAAGTATGTTACAAAACAATATAAATAATAATAATAATAATAACCCGCCCGCCGCAACTTCAGACAAAACACAACCCCGCAAGGGAGAAAAGAAAATTAAAAAAAATAAATAATAATAATAACAATAATAATTAAAAATTGTGTTCAATTTATACATATTTATTACATAGTATTCCATCTCATTCTTTTACACGTTCAATCCTACAGATATATATGTTTGTCTCTTTCTACGTTATGTTTGTCTCTTTCTACGTAACGCCTCAACTTTTCGTGTTACGTACTCCTCATAAAATTCCCGTACCGGGCCTTACAACTCAAATCGTTTCTTAAGGAGTAAACTCCAAAAAACTAATCAAAATCGGTTCATACGTTTAGGTGCTATCATAAGCCACATACTAAAGTTTGTGTCTACCCACACAAACATGTACACACACATACACACAGGCACATCAAAAGCCCTCTGTTTTTGTCTGGGAAATATACTATCTATCCCTTACCCCTTTTATTTCAATATAATAAAATGTATCACATTCCCAAACCATACGTAATAGCACTCTACAAAACCAAGTTCGTAAAGTTCGTAATCAAACTGAGTTTTCCGCTGACAGTATTTCAGGAGCAGCCTGTATATGAGTTTTGAAATTGATACAATATGACATAACTTCTCGGCTGGGGGAGCAGCTAAAGACGTGGAAATTTAATATACGAATAGAAATGTCTAATTAATTTTGTAACGAGGGAGTTTCGTGTATTTAATTCATTAACACAATGTCACAAACATATTATACACATTTGAACCCACTCGTACGGTTATCGGGACGACGCAATCCTCACTTCCTGCTACACCCCTCTACTGACTCTAAAGATATAAGAAGTGAGTAGATGCGCCTAGGTTTCCTTGTCTTTTTTATCGCGGTTGTATTATATTTCCCGTGGCTCCGTGGGCGGCGGTTCCTGTTTACCGCCGAGTTTTAGTGGGTATGGCTGCGTCCACTTACCATCTCAACAGATGCAACGAGCCCCACATATCCGTTGTAGGAATCCCCATCCTCCACGGGATGCGGCAAATAGCATTTGTCGGCGATTAAAAATAAAATGAGATCTCGTGCGCCCGATAAGCTGAAAGTTGGAGTACTTTGAAACCTTTTTTCTCAATATTGGGCTTATTGAAAAATGCAAAGATAATAAATAAAATATGTTTATTATATTTATCAGAGGATTATCGTTTTATAAATAAATATTTTTGTTTTAATATAACTTAAGACTATACTTCACTCAAACATTTTAGGATATGTAGTAAAATATTGCGTACATTCATTCTAGAGACGGATCTTTAAATTAATGTACTTAATACTTTACGGCTTATTCTAATGTTTAAGTGACAGTTTAAATTCGATTTTCTCGAAATCATCATTTTGCTGCATATCACTTTCATGTCTTCAATTGTTCTACACGATAGCCACTTTCTTTAAACTGTCTGTACGTTTTGTAGGTCTCTATTTAAGCCCTTTGCATGAGCTAAAGATTTAAGACCAAGGTTGCCCCAGAGATAGACGTATTATGAGGCAAAAAGTACGCGCAGTCTTATCGCCCGCGAACATTCACCCCTTCGGTAGTGAAAAAGACATTTAAATTGCTTTTGTTTTAAACGTAGCCTTGTTGAATGAACAGGAGTTTTATTTAGTGTCCCGAAAATTTGTTTTTTTGCTTTTAAATATACCATTTCCTAATACTGTCACTAAATCATGAAAGGCTCTTAATTCTAATTGATTTGAATACCTATGAATGTAGAGCACTTAGGATATATTTTAATTAGTATTTAATATACGGTACTTTAGGTATATATGTATAGTATGATATGATATTGGGATAAACAATTATATTGAAAATAAATAAATGACATAGAGTCATTTTATATATATTATATACCTAGAGTATCGTACATTAAATACTAATCAAAATATATCCTAACTGCTCTACATTGATTTTCATATCAATTAGAGTAAAGTGCTTTTCATGGTGTAAAAGCGCGCCTATTAATTAAAAAAGGTTACCGTGCCCGCAGTAAGTCTTCATGGCTTAATTATCTTAAAATTAAGGCCTTTATAATTGGAGACAACGAATTCCAATAATTTCTCCACAGTGTTTGTTACAAAGCTTGTTAAGAGAACGGTGGAACGGTTAGCGGTGTAAATTTTGCCAACTACTCGCTTCGGTGTGGCCATTAATGGAGCGAAGTATTTTCACATTTAAATAGTAGCATTTTTGTAAGTACGTACATTATTTTCGGGGTCAAGAGGACGATTTATTTTCTACAAACTTTATCTATAGGATATCTAGCTTAACTGATAATAATTAATATTAAGGTTATTCTAATTCACTTAGTGTTAGGTTTTGTTTTAAAGTAACTTTTGTTTTTTTAAAGTACCTTCATTAGAATAGTATTTTCTAAGTTCATAAAATATATATACCTTTCTCATTTAAATTTTCTATTATACTATTATACTATTTACTATTTACTTAATAATTTGATTATTAAACTACAACTAGTTTGCCACGTACGGGTCAGCACCCGTGCTCACTTCTTGAGCATAGAAACAGTTTGTAATGAACCATTTAAACCTTCCCGGGACTTCCACGAATATTTCAAGACTAAAAACAGCCGAATCGGTTCAGCCGTTCTCAAGTTATAGCGGGACTAATTAACAGCAATTCATTCTTATATATAAGAATAAAAATAAATACCACAACAAAACTTTAGTTATCAAACAACTTAAATCAATTCCGTGTCCGCCGGCTTAGGTGCCGCACCAACCTTAAATGCTCTCTAATAAATTAGCCAACTGCTATTGTGTGGGCTCACTTGGTGGCAGACTTATTTACCTGAGCATTGTGGTACTTGGCCAGAATTCAGAGCTATCCCTTTTTATATAAATTACTGCTCCTGTTTAGATAGGCTCGACGCAGATGCGACAATCGACCGGACGTCGTTTAAGCTATGATGCCTACACTCACCACGCTTGGCAGGCGGGTTGGCGAGCGTACTTTTTAAATGTCCGCGGAAAGGCTCCTGCCCATTTCTGGATACATTATATTCCATCTATCGCCTTTTACGACACCCACGAGAAAGATGGTTGACAGGGTACATACACTCAGGCACCTCTCGCTAAACAATTGAATACATGAATGGTTGAAGGTGATATATCAGCAAAAAAAAAATTACCCAGTTTGAGTTTCAACTGTCACTTTAATATTTTAGGATTCATAGTAACGTATTAATTACATTGATTCTATAGACGGATCTTTAGATTAATGTACTTAATACTTGCGACGTACGTTTGAACTCAATTTTCTCGAAATCAGATTTTTGCGACATAATATCACCTTCATCCATATATATAAAAAGTCTTCAATTGTAAAATATTTTGAGTTGCCGAATGCCAGAGTACGCATCATTTATGGTGAGTATTTAAATGTCAGCAGACTCGCGTCAGTCGCTTGTAGCTTGTTTGCACTGAGTCCTAAATATTTATATAATAGTATTTTTAGTTTTGACAATACAAATATATTGAATCGCCAAGTTGCCTGTAACTCCTTATGTGCGGCGAGAGTATAAGATGTTTAAAAAGCGTGTCAACAGATTGTCGCGTCGCGTTGCTTGCAGCTTGTATTCGCCGAGTTTTACTTATAAATTATAGTGCCTTTTGGTTTCAGCAAATGCCACAAGCGACCTCTACCAGACGCCATCGCTAAACGATTGTTAAATATTTGTGGTGGTTGTCAAGTGGCAGGCTACATAACACGTCATGAGCAGCGAATATTTAAGATGTACGAAAAGTGAGCAGGTTGTCGCGTCTCGTTGCTAGTAGTTTGTTTGCGCCGAGCCTTATATAAATTATTGTGCCTTTTTGGTTAGATAACGTTGTTCTTATTTATATAGGTCAAACCGCCTGTGTTTTAATTTAAATTTTCTCTACATACTCTTTGTTGTATTAATTAAGGTAGTTTGTTACGTACAGAGCTTAACAAGATTAGAAATTACTCGTGGAATTCTTCTGCAGTGTAGTTAGTATACAGAGTAGAACATGCAAACGGTGTGCAGAACACTTTAAATTGAATTGTTATATTATTATGTACTACATCGTTTAGCTTTAAGAAAAAACTAGCCTAGTATTAGTTAGCAGCTATAAATTATTGTGCCTTTTTGGCAGCTGCAGGCTAACCCCTCATGGCCGACTTTTTGTAGGTGAAAATAGAACATACTGATTTCAATTATAGTGCAACGCATTCGTCCTATTTTGTATAGGTATAAAATCGGCCATATTTTTATTTTGGAACAATCTGCAGCAAAATTGGCTATACTTTTATGGTGGAACAATCTGCACCAAAATTGGCCATATTTTTATGGTGGAACAATCTGCACCAAAATTGGCCATATTTTTATGGTGGAACAATCTGCAGCATAATAGATTCAAAAATCGGCCACAGAATGTAGACTCAATGCAGAAGCGGCAGCCTTAAACTTATAACGTATTATTTATTTGTGTTTATCTTTTTGCCTAGCATCTAGGTACCTATAAGATTAAAAATAAATCACAAAGCTGCTATTAAGTAGGAGAATAGTAATAAAAGATATTCAAATAATAATTAATACTATAAGATAGATTTGGTATATTTTGTAGTAAATAGATTTATTAAGTTTCAACATTAATAGGTATTTGGTTCGTTAAGTGCCATTCATGGTGTAATTCATTCTTCATTATATATAATATTATACATAAAAGTCATTCGTGCCTAATGGCTTGGATACAGATTTCCCTTTATTTTGTATTAAACAGACCATTATGAAGTTTCATGAAATAACATTTTCGTAATCCCGTATTTATTTCATAAGATGGAGTCATCTAGACACAAAGTCGCCCCTCCGCAAAATTTAATCCGGGATAGTCCCTGATATTCCGACTGTTCCGTTTTCCTGGATACACACTGTGTGGACACATGGGATTTCATAGATTGTGCAAATATTTTTAATCTAAATTTTAAATATATCCGACGTTGAAATATATTTATGAAACGAAACTAACTTAACATTGTGCTGTCAACCTCTGTAGCTCAGTTTTTGAGCTCGGTGCTTAAGCCAGAGGTTGCTGGTTTGAATCCCGCCGAAGGTACAAAAAGGTTGACTGCAATACTGGGACAGATGTGTATTAAATATTTGTTAATATTTTAGTTAAAATTTGAAATATTAACCTTTAGTATAAAATATATTTGTCTGGTACCTATAACACAAATTATTTAGATGCTTTAGTACGGAGCCAGTATGACGTGGTGTGAAGCTTCCATATATTATAATATCATGACTGGGAATCGTAATATATACTTAGTCCATATTATATATTATACACAGAATCATAATATGTAGTCCATAGCTATTATGATTGTGACGTTTTGAACGAAAAGGAATGAAAACCGAATGGGTCTAATTTTCCCATGAAAAGTAAATTTAACGTTTATTGTAGCGATAAATTTTAGAACATTATTTATACAAAGCCCGTCGGACGTTAAAGACCATTTTCAAAAGACGCCCGGCGAACTGAGTTAGGTTGAATTTATGTTTTGTTCATAAACGCTTATGTTATAGTTTTAAACCTCGACGCAGATGTTCGGTAGATGTCTAGCATTTTTATATCTTTTAAGGGTTTCTTAGCTAAATGGAAAAAAAAAACGGAACCATTATGGATTCCTCCTGTCTGCTCATGCATTTGTCCGTCAGCCACTTTTTTCCGAAACTATAAGAACTATACAGTTTGAACTTGGTAAGTAATGTATTCGGTGAACCACATTAAGATTTTCACACAAAAATAGAAAAAAAAACAATAATTTTTAGGTCTCCCCATACTTAGAATTGTTTTTTTTTAAAGTGGAAAAATGTGTGTTCCCCTGTACCTTTTCAAATAAGGGTAAAAATAAATGTAAACAATAATATATTATGATGTCCCGTATATGTATACGTATATGTATATCCCGTATGCATGTATGATTACCATGCAAACTTCCACCGAAAACTGGTTTGAACGAGATCTTATAATCAGTTTTTTAATAGGTTACAAATCGTAATAAAATCAATTGTACGGAATCCTACGTGTGCAAAACTCGCACTTGGCCGGTTTTTTTAAAATATTTTAAGTGCTAATTTCACAAACGCCTGTTAGTGTTAATTATTAGTCTTAATAGCATTTTTAACCGAAAAAGGAGGAGGTTTCTCAATTCGACCGTATATATGTTTTTCTTACATTTATACAAAGGACATGACATTTAATAAACGACTAACTTTAACAGCCGTTAGTAAAATTGGTACTTAACCTCAAAATTCTAAATTTTATTTAATAGTCAGTCAGTAGTAGTAGAGTTAAAATGTGGTATACCCAAAAACGTTTTTATAGTTAGGAGGCTTTTAAGTCACTTAGTTTGCTGTGTAGAGACAGTGTCATCTGTTTTTGAAATATTTAAGCCTCACGGCCCAATGCTTAAACGATAGTCAAATTAAGTGGCAGCAAGTCACATGATGTCCTTCTCTTTCTGCCAGTGACAGTGACAACCTGTGAATAGGATGTTAACGTTAGGTAACAAGCATTTCAGTATTCCGCTATTTGTCTTCATAATGATAGTCAATACATTTACTATAGAAATATTTAAAAATTAATTGTTACAAAACTATTGTTTGTTTAATTACAAGCCTATAACATCATGTATGTTAGTATTAACAATATTATGTATGTTCTAAACTAAATTCTTAGCCATAAATTAAAAATTTACTTAAAAATAAATTGATACAAAAGCTGCAGTTGTTAAATTTGAAAACAAATAACATTATGTATGTTAGTATTAATAATATTATTTATGATATTATAGCTTTACAGAGCGCTAAACCCACCGACAAAATGCTACTCAGCTAGGTGGGCTGCATGACTTAAAAATGTAACTTAAAAAAAATACTTTTTGTTATTATTATTTATTATTACATCGTGCAAATACTATAGAATCTTAAAAGAGTTTTAGATTGTTTATATCCACAGATCCATTTATAAAATTTTCCTTGAATGTTCAGTATTGCAGGATTTTTAAGAGTTCCCGGCTCTCCCAGAAACGATTATCCTCTTGTCGGGAATTTCACAAAATGGCGTCGCTCTTCAGCCCTATTTACAAGGCACTCAATGCGTATTTACTGTACTTTCAGACTCTTCGCTTAATACCTTATTGAGCTACTCGTTATTACTAATACCTTAATTGCTTCCAGAATGTCTGAAGAGTCACTTAATATACATAATACCGGACAACAAATTAAGATGCTTCTTAATTATAAAGATTTTATGAAGTTTATTACTCAAGTATTTTATTAATTAGAATAACCCTACTGCCGCTGCTAATACATAGAGGCCCGCCTGCAAAACTACATAATTAATTTCAATGATATTTTGTGTGGCAGTTATAATTTAGACTAGAGCCTAAACTATAAATCCTGGAGGATTTATCATTTACATAAAAACAAAGTAGAGACTAAATGCCCGTAAATTAACCAGATATTATAATATTATATTGCCCAGGTGACATATACACGTTTGTAACAAATATAGGCGCCAGGTTGCCACGTAAGCTACATTTTATTTCGAAAAAGTACCATTATGATTTTATGTCGTATGCTACTGTACAGTGTACACACAAAAACGGAGTCTGCTGATGCTGATGCCCATATCAGCTTTTATAATATACTCTACAGCTTTTACTTGGCTCAACTTTACAATTCTTCGGATTTCCAATCATAATCCCAGCATTATACATTAAACGTATGATAAGATAACTTCAGTTTAGTGTACCTTTCACTTCGTTTAAATTTCAAAATTGGTTCCTCATGAAGTCATAAGTTAGAACATTAATTATATTCCAGTTAGTGTACTCGGTATGAATTCGCTGGAAACGTTTCGGAGAATCATAGCTCAAGGATTATTATCATTGAGCAATCGTTTAATATCGCGTAATGTACCAACTTACTTTTGTGCTGTGTGCGGACAAACTGCTCTGTAAGGAAGGAAATTGTAATAACTTTAATACCTACAATTTTGTCCGCTCTCTTACTAATCTATCATTTAATTTTGTAATAGAGTGGAGAAAATGTGCCCTTATTTAAATTTGTAAATACATTAAAAATTTTAACATTAAAAACATTATGTTAAGGCGAGGAGTAACAGCAACTAGCGCCACTCTTTTTAAAATAAATTTTACAATGACACAAAGATCTTATTAAAAAAAGTAATCGGTTCAAACTTTAAGTAAATAGTTAAACTAATTTATTATAGTAATCTATATATATAAAAGAAAGTCGTGTTTGTTACAACACTTATAACTCGAGAACGGCTGAACCAATTTTCATGGTTTTTGATTCGTTGGATTTGTCTCCTCCCCGAATAGCAGAATACATATTAAAAATAGTGAAAACTTGATGTGTAATGAATAATTAATCATATAAATAAATGCTCATATTTTGTTCATCAAATGTCAAACATTTGTTGTCAAATGATGTAACAACTATGCGTTCAGAAATCTATTAATGTATGCGTATTGAAGTGTCAGTTTGTAACTTTCAATTAGCAACGTTTTTCTAAATGCATATGACATTTTAAACGACATTTTCTTCTTTTTTTTGGCATTGAAAACGATATCTAGGTACTGAAAACGAAAATGCAATTTTAAAAAATGTCTGTCTGTCAGCGTGTCTCTTTGCTCCGGCTAATCTCTGGAACGGCTTGACCGATTTTAACGAGACTTTCACTGGTAGATAGCTAAAGTTACAAGGATTAATTTAGGCTACTTTTCATCATCATCATCATCATCTAACTAATGATCACCGAATCGGCTGGACCGACTGTGACGGGAGCATTCACCGGGCGTTAGCTTATGTTAGTAGGAGTAATCTATACATCTATATGTATAAAAGTAAGTCGTGTTAGTTAAATTATTGATAACTCAAGAACGGCTTTATCGATATGGCTGAAAATTGGTGAGGAAGTAGCTTAGAGCAAGTAGACAGACATAGGATACTATTTATTCCATTTGACAGCGTTTCCGTGAACGTTGCGGGTTCTGCGTTAGGGTTTCGCGTTGTGGGTTCCGGATTCCGCGTTGCGGGTTCCGCGTTGCGGTTTTCCGGTTCCCATGCTGCTGGTTCCGCGTTGCGGGTTCCGGGTTCCCGTGTTGCGCGTTCCGGGTTCTGCATTCCGGGTTCCGCGTTGCGGGTTGCGGGTTCCGCGTTGCGGGTTCCGGGTTCCCGCGTTGCGGGTTCCGGGTTCCCGCGTTGCGGGTTCCGGGATCCCGCGTTGCGGGTTCCGGGTTCCCGCGTTGCGGGTTCCGGGTTTCCGCGTTGCGGGTTCCCGGTTCCCGCCTTGCGGGTTCCCGGTTCCCGCGTTGCGGGTTCCGGGTTCCCGCGTTGCGGGTTCCGGGTTCCCGCGTTGCGGGTTCCGGGTTCCCGCGTTGCGGGTTCCGGGTTCCCGCGTTGCGGGATCCGGGTTCCCGCGTTGCGGGTTCCGGGTTCCCGCGTTGCGGGTTCCGGGTTCCCGCGTTGCGGGTTCCGGGTTCCCGCGTTGCGGGTTCCGGGTTCCCGCGTTGCGGGTTCCGGGTTCCCGCGTTGCGGGTTCCGGGTTCCCGCGTTGCGGGTTCCGGGTTCCCGCGTTGCGGGTTCCGGGTTCCCGCGTTGCGGGTTCCGGGTTCCCATGCTGCGGGTTCCCGCGTTGCGGGTTCCGGGTTCCGGGTTCCCGCGTTGCGGGTTCCGGGTTCCCATGCTGCGGGTTCCCGCGTTGCGGGTTCCGGGTTCCCGCGTTGCGGGTTCCGGGTTCCCGCGTTGTTTTTTTTTAGTTGAATTTATCATAAACTCTTTTTATGCTCAACGAAGTGGGCAAGGGTCAGCTAGTATATTATAGTTAAACTAATATTATATATTATATCTCGTAAGTAATAACTAAAACGGCAGTTTTAGTTATTACTTACGAGAGTAAATACAGTATAGGATTTAGAGCTGTAATTAAATGCCAATAAATTAGTTTAACTATTTATTTAAAGTTTGAACCGATTACTTTACGAGAACCGAATATAAGATATTTGTGTCATTGTAAAATTTATTTTAAAAAGAGTGGCGCTAGTTGCGTTTACTCCTCGCCTTAACGAACCATAGCAAATAATAATATTTGTAATTATTGTCAATTGGGTTAGGACGGTTCTTGAAAAAGACATCCAGCATAAAGTGTAGGTTCTTTTTGGCTTAAAAATTAACTAAATAAAGTATGGATGAACGACTAAGTTTATACAAAAAAAAATCGGTCATATTATGTTTTTTTTAGTTTGTGTTTATGTTTGTCTATTACACAACTTTTATCTAGAAACATACTTATAGCAAGCAAGACATAATCAATACATAAAGGAAAAGTGTAATTAATTGTGATCGGGGAATGAGCGATGTGTTGATTTCCTCAATGGAGGGCGATGTTGGCCGCGCGCCAGGACGGGTTTATGCGAGTGTGGACAATCTACTAACCTATACAATGTGTAACGGAAATGAGTGATAAAAATTTACTGGCGCTATTCTTGAGTTATATTTTGTACTTTTCTACAAACTACTACTTACAAAGATTTGCAAACTATACGATTTTGGAGAACATCGAATTTTAAGTATTGTTGAAATATATAAATTATAGCTTGTATGGTGATTCTACACGTGAACTTTTAATCAACTAGTTCGTGCCCATTATGACTCCCCACCATAATCAGAAAAATAGATAATGAACCGATTGACTGGTGAGATCTCTTTGACTCAGTCTCCAGGCAAGCGTATACAATAATAAATCATTCAGAGTTGCTACTTTATTTATTTATATAAAACGTACTTAGGTGTATGAAATGAGGCACATTCAAAGTTTATGCTAAGAAGATTTCAGAATGCTAATATTTCTAAACCTCGTCCACATCATTATAGCTATAACGACCGTATAGACGTATTTCTATACTTGATGATGGCTTCTCCCAAAATATTTGACTGGTAGTTGATTATACTCGCCACGCTCGGCAGGCGGGTTGGCGAGCGCAGTATTTAGATGAGATGGTTGGTGGGGAGGTGATATTTTTTCTCTGGCACCTCACGTATAGCAAAATTACCTAAAATATATAAAAATATACACCACACAAAACAATAACTCAACACTAACTTACAACAGAAGGTTTGTCTCACTAACCAAAGTTCTCAATTCGGCCTGGTTTTTGACAGTCTAACAATTTTATATTTTCTCTTTTTCTTCATTATTTTAGATTCCTTGAACAACTTTGGTAACATATTTTATTGCGCATCCATGAGGCAAAAGGGATTTAAAAAAAAAATAAATTAAAAATAAAACATTTGAATAATAGTTGAATATCGTCCACCGGCGATCAGAGTTATTATAATGATATCGCCGAAAATATATATAAATAACTCGTGTTTGTAGAATTTCAGGAATTGTACTGACAAAATACCTCGAATTTTAGTTAAATGTATGGAAATATACGGTGATAACTTTCTTACCAATATGACGTTCTAGTTGCGGAGTTACCTCATATAGATTAATGATCACATCAGATTTTAAAGCGACAATTAGTCTTTTGAATGTTTTTTAATTGATGTTTGTAAACTAGATTGTAAACAAGAAATATAAAATTTAAATTATTTAAGCGCCATTAAAAATAATGAAGATGTTAAATTATGAAACTTAACAAGCGTTTTCCGGAAAATCAACAGAAAACAAGCTACCACCAGTTCATTCCTAACCCGCCAAGAGCAACTCGCAAAATATCATTTTGCGAAAACGAGATCGATGATTTTCTTTAATTACTTAAAACTTAAATATTTTAAAAGATATGCCAATTTTTATTTTAGATTTATTCTTATTTAAATTTTTTTCATCATCTCATCTCATCTTTTTGATTTTCTGCGTAACGAGTCCAAAAGTAAATTTAATTCAATTGCATGTATGTATGAAATTGTCGGTAAAATTAATACCAACATTTAAACAGTTATATAAGTTTTTCCTATAGTTGTAATTTTAGTAGGATCATATTAGAACACGTCTATTTCAATGTCATAAAGTAATTCTTTCTGTCAGCGCAATATTTTTTTAATCCAGGTGGATAAAAAAAAAGGTATTGACGGTCTCACCACCCCTGGCTTTGTAGCGGAAAATCCTGCTCCACCCGTGGACACTTAAAATTATTACTGCATTACGTAAATGTATTTCGACGTCCACTTCAAAATTCAAATTATCGAAAAATAGTCCAAAAAAATTTCTAGTTCACATTTTCTTCTAAATGTATGAATTTTCGTAGTATTTTTGGCAAATGCTCTCGACTCGCAGTGCTAACCAGGCTGTTATCAATACCCTGGCTGGCTGCCAACAGGAAGCTGATGTTTTTACCTTCCGATCATCCTAAAACTACGATCGTATTCCACCCTCTTTTGTTTTTAATAAGACATTACGAATAATCAAATGTGTTTTGTTCCAGGGAATGGATAACAATAGAAATAAAAATTTAAGTATAGCATGAACCTCCATCAGAATCCGAAACGAGAATATTCGCAGTAGAACTAAAGTAACCGACATAGCTCGTAGAATCAGTCAGTTGAAGTGGCAATGGGCAGGCCACATCGCTCGGTGAACATACACCAGATGGGGAAGGAAAGTTCTCGAGTGGCGACCATGGATTGGAAGACGCAGTGTAGGGCGGCCACAAGATGGACCGACGATCTGGTACGAGCCGCGGGCGGCTGTTGGATGCAGACAGCGCACGACCGGTCGTTGTGGAAGTCCTTCGGGAAGGCCTATGTTCAGCAGTGGACGTTTTCAGGCTGATGATGATGATGATGATGAACCTCCGTGGGGTGTCTGAGTTATAAGAAGCCTCCCCCATCAACCTCAGCTCAAGTATATATCCGGAAATGGGTAGCAGCGTTGCCGCGGTATTATTATTAGAAATATACCTACCAAGCGTGCCGAGTATAGTCAGTGACCCGCCATTAAATACTTTGGGAGGGTTATATCCAGCAGTGCAGGCTGAAACTAGGGATTTTAGGGAGCCCCTATCGGATATCCGATATAGTAAATTATCCGTAACCGTAACCGAATCCGAAATGAAAGTTTTGCTACTGTAAAAAGGAAAACCAAATTTGATTGATATCAAATTTAGTTTTCCTTTTTACAGTAGCAAAACTTTCATTTTATCTATTTTTTTTTATATTAGGTTATCCTATAATATATATAGTTACATCAGTAACCGAAGCTCGGATAACCGAGACAAACGGGTAATCCGAAATAATTTAATGTCCATATCCGTATAATATCTATAATCATATCTATAATCATCTGGCTGATACGGCAAATAGCAAGAGGAGAAGATGAGTATAAATTACTTGTTTCTATTGTTTGGTCCCCGTAACACAAGTTCTTCTGATACTTAGCACGGAGCCAGATTGACGTGTTGTGAAGCGTCCTTTGATATTGTTATAAATAATTATAAAAACATTTATTCAACAAATTTAGATTCACAGACATCACATTACATACAAAGAGTTACCCTATTATTGTAATAAATTGGTCAAACAATTTTTTAGTTTTATTACATGTAAAAATGTAGGTATAATATATATTTCCGTCAGTTAACACTATCTAAATTCTAGGCACATAACAATATATTGATATTGGACCATTTTCCCCATTAGGCTGGGACTAAATGATACGGAATCTCGAAGACCGGAAAAATTTAGAGCTGAGACTACTTTTTACAACTCGACACTCGTGTGCTCGATTTTACTCAGCTCTATCGTATAAATACAGAATTATATTTTATGCTCTCATTACATACAAATATTTACACTAATATTGTGCTAATTTTGGTCGAATACCTAAAAAATATTATTTTTTTCGTTTAGGTATATTAAATGTAAAAATTTATATGTACGTCAGCTAACACTATCTAGGTACATAACAATATTAGACCATTTTCCCCCTTAGGCTGGGACTAAATGATTCGGAATTTCGAAGACCGGAGAAAATTTAGAGCAGTGAATACTTTTTACAACTCGACACTCGTGTGCTCGATTTTATTCAGTTCTTTTGAATAAACACAGAATTATATTTTTATGCTCTGAATGTTTTCCGGCCTTCCGAATCCCGGATCATATACCCAGCCTTACATTCAAATCCAAAATATGTCACATCGCATCGTTCGTTTCATTAAAATTTCATTAAAATTCGAATGTCAGCTATATTGAACGTTACAGCAGGAGCTGTATCATCAAAAACCTGTTTTCAGTCGTTTCATTGAAGTTCAATATATTAATTGCACTGGATTCATTTATAAGATAACTTTCCGCCTCGGCGCGGCGGTCGGATAAGCGATATGAACCGTATGTAATGGATTGACAAATATTTCTATAAAATTTTTTCCATTACAAAATCTCGTATTATTAAAATAATTTTGAAATTGTGTATTTTACCAAGTTGATGTAATATACAACATTATTATAGTAAAATGACCGCTTAAAACCAAATTAAAGGGTGGAGAATGAATTTGGCAGCCTATAAAAGTACGTAAGTATGATTGTTCCATTGTAGCGCCTACTCTACTGGTCCGATGCAGATGAAAGAGATGTCAATAGATTCGCGATAATAGCCCGGGACCTATACTCAAGATGCCAACTCCATTATCTCCTTCGAAATTGGAAAATTAAATGTAAGGAATTTGACATATTATTTAAGCTTCGCTAAATGACATACGAATTTGTTCGTAATGTCATGTCCCTGATAACAGCGATGGCCTCTTGACTAAGGCGTTTCCACTGACGCGAATCGTGGCGGAGAGGAGCTTAGCGGTGCCAAAATTGACCAATCACTATGCTTGTGCTGTTTCCGTTGAAGCGGAGCGGAGATTTCGAACATAGTGAATGGTCAATTCGGGCACCGCTAGCTCCTCTCCGCCCCGCTCCGCGTCAGTAGAAACACAGCTCCAGTAACATGGCCATTTTTTTGTTGTGGTTTTGTAAAAGATGTAAGCTTCTGGTCGCAACACATTTGCGTACAAGTCGCGATGTCCTAGTTACTCATTGTTGGAAGCCTATAGAATGCAGTTGATTCTATAAATAGCGGTATCGACCAACCTTTATACTGCAATATTTTGCATTCGCTATCAGTTCTTGTTATCATTCACTTTTGTCATAATTAGCAATATGATAACTCAAATTGTATGTTAAACTAGAATATTATAATATTTATTTATTTATTTATTTTCACACTTTATGCACAATGTACAATGGCGGACTTAATGCCAAAGGGCATTTTCTTCCAGTCAACCATAGGGTGATGCAGAGACAATACAAAAGATAATAAGTTCCTGCATCGATTTTGTATGTCACTTTACGGAGCTTATGTCAAATCCCATACATTTTGTTTTCGAAATTCGTCAGCGATAATATCATCTTCAATCAAGACCTCCGTCGGTTTTGTAGTATTACCCTATTTCAATTATATCTCAATTATAATAGTAGAAATGTACAACAAATGTAAGTATTATTTAAACGTATCTTGAACTGCCTAAAAAGTGAACGCGTGCGTTTTTGAAAATGAAAGTGAAAAATCTTTTATTCACAAATAGGTTAGAAACTAACACTTTCAGAATTGTCCTACATGACCTACCACTGGTTCAGGGACTAACCCGGCGAGAAGAACCAGCGTAAAAAACTCGCGCGGGGCCACCTTTTAGCAAAAAGGTTGGAAAAAGGAAAAATGATATTATTAAAAAAATATATAAGTTTACAATGTTAACTTAACATAAATTTCAATTTACAAAAGTATAGAAGTAGCCTTGAAAGTGGGCACCTTATTCCCAGGGTTTTTAGTTCGCTGCGATATGAATACAACATATCAATACGTCTCCATCGATGTCCACGATCGATATAAGCGGTAAGGCATACAAATGTTTACATCGGATTTGAAACGGGCGTCGGGCAGCGGCTGGGGAATCAATTATTAAAGCCCCCTGTATCGATTCGGTCATTACTTCCAACGGAGCCTTACTCATAATAACGCCGGTGCTACAACGAGCACTAAGAAGTAAAATCCCTAATATTTTGACAATATTATGATTGATCTTTCGTTTAGTTGTTTAACATGTCGGAGGTATGCTCAAGCCAGATATCACGAGTCCGAATTCCGCTAAAGCTCAAATAACATTTTTGTGTTCCTGTGTAATAATAATACCTCCCACACCGATTTTGGTGACGGTGGCCGGTTTCGTTGAAACTAGGCCAGCTACGCAGGAGTTTTTTAAGGTGCCCAAGTGTATGCGCAATAAATAGAAGCACTCTCTCTTCATTCACTCTCGTAGCCCAGTGGGACGGATAACCGACACCACTGGCGGGAGGTCAGGCGCAGGACCGACTTTTTACATGCCCATCCGACGCATAGATCATCTTTCTTGTCAGACAATCAGGTGATCAGCCTGCATTTTCAAATGCAAACTTGATAATAACATTTTTTGTATATTTCAAAGCATTCTAGCTGAAACTAATTCAGCAGCAGCTAGAATGCTTTACTCCTTTAATTTTAATTTATAGTTTTATTATTATTTGTTCAGTGTAATTAGTTTAAGGTACGATGGGATTGACATCGTCAATTTTGTACACAAATCCCTTAAAATAATAAAGATTAAAAAAAAAAAACATTTTTTGTTGTTCCAACGCGGGAATCAAAAGCAGGATCAATTGACATCTACATATTAACGTTACCTAATGTTCACTGACATAATTGTCATGCAATTCTCCTTTGATAAAGTTACGAATGCGTAGCTGGCGATGGCTGGCTGGCCTGCTAACCCCACTTATACACAATACACATACAAGTTACGTACCCCATCTGTCCAGTCCAGACTTTATTTGCACTATGTGGGGTGAGTAGGCACTAACATACACCGGTCTCCTAATTAAAGCAACACACTCAAATCACGTGCGGAATACGTGCCCCCATAAACTTGTATTTTTGTTTGGCTAAACAGAATCTGAGTTTCATTCTCTTGGCTTCAATTAGGTTTCGCTATGGTCAAAATTCACACATAAATATTATTATTATTATGAAGTTTGATCATAAAATAAAAATTATCTTTATAGGGTTGTTTTGCCTTTTGAACACAAATAACTGTTAAGCAACCCACCAAAAAAAATTCGGTTTTAAGATGAACTGATGATGATCAAGTTAGTATCAAACACCCGGTAGTGCGAGTTACAAATCCAAAGTAGTCTATTTGCTATCCAATTCTAACTTCAAAAATGTATAATTTTGCACACCTTTAACTGTGCCAAACTTTGTACTCCTGCATTCGCACAATTCTCCTAAAACTGCAATCAAAGTTGCTTCACGCATTAATAAAAATATAGCCCAGTGTGCAACGATCCTAATAAATTTCGTCTTTGACACATCATTTCGTTGAAATAGCTGAAATATGTTTCCACAAGCTGTAATATTAATGAGTGATAATACTTTAGGGTGCATATAGGTCCCGTATGTTGAGTTTACTGTGAAAGTACCTTTATACTTATATAATATAATAAATTGCCATTATTCTGGCAAATTATAAGGCATTTCTCGTAGAAATATTCAAAAATAAGTCTTTCAGCGCGGGTGCTTTAACACTTAGACTCTACATACACACCCTAAAGTATTATCACTCATTCATGTTACATCTTGTATACCTACTAGGTCGCAACCCATACACGTTATGGTTTACTTGCACAGTTATACCTGTTAGGATAGCTGATAGATACTGTATGAAATCTGCTGCTGTGCCAACAGTTACGGTTTAACCCTGTAAACCTGTCAGGTATACCGCTAAGTATATAGCTATCATTAAATACAATATTTATGTATATTTTCAGGAATAACTTAAAAGTTGTAGTTTTTAAAATTAATGAATGTCTATGTCCAAATCTCGCAATAAGATTTATGATGATAATATTTGCTCAAAGTTTTAAACTTTATGATAGAAGCAAATATCAGTAGGTGGATAACTAAATAACAAAGATATTCGTGTGTTAATAACGGCTTGTTTTAGCACGCTGTAAATACTGCGAACAGCTAACGAATATGCTACTTTACCCAATATATCATTCCAAAGTTGATATTACGTTTTTAGAGCGCAATAAATTTCGGCGATTTCGAAATCGCCCTGTCGTCGTGAATTCCAGAATATTGTGTCAAAAGTATTTATAAGTCTCGCATACTAAGTTTTCTTAAGCGTGTAAATTATCGATTTTCTATACGTCCATAATGAAAATAAATTGTTTAGTTGTACGGCGGTGTGTGTGGCGCGGCCAGTTGTCAGTTACTTGCGGTGTGGAGTGGAGTTCGGTAATAAAATTGTTTTCCACCGCTTTTCCGCGCAACACGTGGCTTCGAAAGTTTGCAAACAATTTCGGCTGATTACGTTCCGTGGATCTAATTAAGTGTGTGTGTGAATGTAGTGATGTGTGTGTGTTTGGGGTGAACTGAGTTTGCGGATTTCATTATCAGGTGAGTGCGAGTACAAATACTGCTGAATTATAATGAGATATTAAATTACTTTTGCATTACAAAGAAAAACAATATACATCAAAGTTCATACAACATAATCTAATGCGAACAAATCATTCCTTGCTATTACATAAGTACAGACTAACTTATACTTCATTCCGATTTTATGTGATCTATATGTAAACAAACTACTATATGTAAAGGCACTTGCGGCTAAAATGTATTAATTATAATAAAAATAATTTATTAATTTACATCTAGAAATTCTTATGTTATGTTATGTTAGTCTTGTTATATTACAATAATAGTTTTGTTATACTAGTCGTATTCAAAAGTTTGACGTGAATGTCTCGCTGTCTGCCTGTGACATCTTAGCTTCCAAACGGATAAACAGAATTTGATCTAGTTTTTTTTTACTTGAAAGCTGAAGAAAGCTGATGTGTCCTAAGCTATAATTCTTATAAGTTCACAAACTGCTAGACAATTAAGTTACTTAAATTTTTTTATTTTATTCATGGTTATTTTTGTTAACATTGAAACGGAATAATTACGTTGGCAAACCGTTTACGTTTCCAAACAAAAACAATAAAATCACATTATTATTTAGTAGACTTTCATTGTGATAAAAGTTTAGCAACAATAAGATGATGATAAAATGCTTCAGATAGTGATGATGAATCTACAACGAACAGTCTATGGTGGTGGTCTAAGTAGTATCTGACTCGTACATTATCTTGTCAGTCTGACCAAGGCCAGAGACAGTGATGAAGAATCTGCAGTAGACAGTGATAATGAATCTGCAAGAGACATTAAATATGAATTTGCACGAGACAATTAAGATGAATCTGTAAGAGACAGTTAAGATGAATCTGCAAGAGACAGTGATGATGAATCTGCAAGAGACAGTTAAGATAAATCTGCAAGAGACAGAGATGATGAATCTGCAAGAGACAGTTAAGATGAATCTGCAAGAGACAGCGATGATGAATCTGCAAAAGACAGTTATGATAAATCTGCAAGAGACAGAGATGATGAATATGCAAGAGACAGGTAAGATGAATATGCAAAAGACTTTGATGATCTGCAGCGAACAGTCTATGCGTTCTAAGCAGTATCAGTCCCGTACGTTATCTTGTCAGCCTGACAAGTCAAGAGACAGTGATGATAAATCTGCGAGAGACAGTGATAATGGATCTACAATGAACAGTATATGCGTTCTTAGTAGTATCTGAACCGTACGTTATCTTGTAAGCCTGACGAGTCAAGAGACAGTGATGATAAATACGGAGTAGACAGTGATTATAAATCTGCGAGAGACAGTGATGATGGATCTGTAGTGAACATTCTATCGTTCTAAGTAGTATCTGACCCGTACACTATCTTGTCAGTCTGACGACTCAAGAGACAGTGATAATAAATATGCAGTAGAGAGTGATGATAAATCTGCGAGAGACAGTGATGATGGATCTGCAGTGAACAGTCTATGCGTTCTAAGTAGTATCTGACCCGTACGTTATCTCGTCAGCCTGACGGGTCAACGCATTTATCGTTCTTCCTCGATCCTACGATGACGTGAGTTATCATATTATTATTTGCGTCTTGTGCATTTGTGTATGTTTTTAATGATGCAGTAGATCTAGTTTATAAGGATACTAAATTACCTTGGGGTTTTTACATTAAATTTATATAATATAATACGTATTATAATCAAAACTGTCAGGTACAATTTTACAATATGTGTGTAAGCAGAATATATAGGTAATATTATTTTAATATTGCTTAGAAATATAAAAAATTACTAGCTGACCCGTGCCACTTCGTTGAGCATAGAAAAAGTTTGTGATGAACCGTTTAATCCTTCCCGGGACTTCCACGAATATTTCAAGACTAAAAATATCCGAATCGGTTCAGCCGTTCTCGAGCTTTAGCCATACTAACGAACAGCATATTATCATTTTTGTACATAAGAAAATAAGAGAAGATTGAATTGAATTTACTAGCAACAACGCACACCGAGGCACGGACACTATCATGCGTTGTATAATGAAATGTTTGACATAATAATAAGAGGCAAAATAAACCGAAATATTTACTTTTTTTTTGTTCGTATTTTAACGAATTCGCCTTATAGTATTAGGAAATTGGCCCTACCCACAGACAACACCTGGTGATATGTAGCCCAAGCAGGAACAATTGCCTACTACGTATTTATAGCTTTATCTAATGGCAACTGACAACAACAACTTGCAACTTTTTGTTGTTGTTGTCAGTTGCCATGTCATATTTTTTATACAATAATTATCGTAACGTTATCGAAATAGAACGATTGTATCGTCAATTGTTTGCCGCTGTACACTAAATGCAAGTGCGTTTCTGCGGTCTTTTTAAGGTTCCATATACAAAAGGTATGGGACACTATTACTTAGGCCCGTATAAATAAAACAATCTCAAACCCAACCTCACCTTGAGAACCTATTTGACAGATAAAAAACGTTTCGTTTCACTTTTAAAAATGAAGAATTTTACTTTTTTTTTATAAAAGAAAATAAATGAAAGTACTATGTAACATATATTTTTATAATCTTCATTTTTAAGTTTTAAGTAAGAAAAAAATTTAAGTATATAACATAAGTAAAATTCTTCATTTTTAAAAGTGAAACGAACCGTTTTTTTATCTGTCAAATAGGTTCTCAAGGTGAGGTTGGATTTGAGATTGTTTTATTTATACGGGCCTAAGACTCCGCTCCCTCCTAATACTAACAAAACTTTCTCTGCGTAGCTCAGAGCTAGTTTTTACTGCACTTCTAACCTATGCATTATGCAAAGTACCCTCTTTATGATAATATTCCACTTATTGCCTACCTAATTATACATACTCGGCAGTTCAATACACTCGCATGATAGAAATTTTTAGTCTCATTAATGAAAATTTACTTGTGCCTCAAACCAAAGCAAGCAAGCAAAGAAGTAGATTGATTTTAAGGTCGAATACTAAATGCTAATTATATTATTAAAGTTAAGGGCACAGCTATTGAGTAGGCAAACAGTCATTCAAGGTATCTCTCCTTTACATTCCTTTACTTCGTAACAAAGCCTTAAGCTGGGAATTCAATAGACGGACATGCCTGCAGAGAAACATTCATGTATGTCCGACAGGCTTCGTTACTATTAGGACTGTTCAGTGTATAGCAGTCGCAGGACGTCCGGCAGACTGCCCGATGTAAGTCCGTGAGATCTCAATAGTAGCGAAGCCTGTCGGACATACCTGTAGGCTTGCCTGCGGGCAGGACCGTATAGTGATTTCCCCGCTTTAAGTAAAAATTACAAAAACTGGCACACCTCACATTCTATGAAGTACGACAGACTAATCGATAAACCGGCTAAATGCATGTCTTGTTTATTTGTCTAGGACGCAGTTTCGTCATCAATGCCAAAGTTGGGAAACACTTAACTAATTCAAATAGTAGTTATTTATGAAAAACGTATAAATATATTTTTTGTTATGTTTACGTGCAAATCTATAAGATGGATACAGTTCCAAAAATTATTCAACATCCTTTTTATTTGGTAGCATTCGTACCCTTCCCAATAGATGGCTATTACTACTACTTGATGTAATAATTTTATTAGAGCGTGCAGAACTAAACATTTGACCTCTGTTGACATTTTTAGAGAAGTGATAATATAGTGTGGCATAAAATTTGCACTGTATGAGAACGTCTTGTGCCAAGAATGCGTCTCGCATATACTCACAATATACACATTGTACGAAAGATAGTACAAGTATACAGAGTGTAAAAATAGTAGTTACTATGACTTTGGGATATGATATACCTTTTCACATCCAAGAAACGAAAAATCCTAATCCCGTCCTAGAATTTATTACGTCAAAAAATTTAGACTACGTTTTACAGTTTATTAGGTATCATCTTCTAGTTGCATAGTAATTAGAAAGGAAAACATGCATTTTTTTCAATAAAAAAAAATACATTTATAGAATGGAAAATGGTAGAATAAATATAATAAAAGTTATTGTGACAGCTATTTTTACACCCTGTATAGCACGAAAAGTAATTCAAATACACATTAACATGTATAAAATCATAGATATTGAAATAAATCCGGTACGTGGGTGTGACCTCTAAATTACTATTTTCGTTATAATAAGAAATGTCGCGGCATACCTGACGCTGGCGCATTCTAGCCTAAGAGCTGTAAGCATTTTCGTTAACACACTAATGTCAATATAATATCCGGAAATGCGCATCACCGTTGCCGTGATGTGAAAACTACGCTCGCTAACCCGCCTGCCAAGCGTGGCGAGATGATGATGACTAATGCCAAAGAAAGTCAAAAAATTTGGACGGTGGAGTATGAAATTTTCCACACTTCTATTGTATATAGAGATCCTTATAGGCAATAGTGTATAGGTCCCGTATAAAGAGTTTACTCTGAAAGAGGTACGTTTTTTATTATTTAATTGGGGAAAATTTATCATGAAACATAAAAGTCAATAGTAAGTCTTTCGGCACTGTTAATTTTACAGTGTACTCTACAAAGGACGCAATTTTCAAAAATTTTTTTTTTCACTAATAAAATACCTTCTAAGTTTTATTTACTTACCTATATGTAGAGTATAATATATGTATATATATATATATATGTATTATATAAAAATCAATGCCACTCACTACTATAACAAAAGAGATATAGTTAGACAATTTTGGATTGAAAACATTTTTTTTAGTCAATAAAATAGTCGATATTAAATATAGCTAACAAATTAGTACCGTACTTTAATATATAACGTAGCGAAATAAAAATGATAACAGTAGTACAGAATACGTAATAAATATCAGCTCTCTTACTAAGTTATTTTAGAATGAACGCAAGAGCTATAAAATTTTTGAATTACTCTATGTTAAAGAATTTCTTCCGGAAAATATTTTATGATTCATTATTTTTTTAACCCCCGTTGAAAACACTGATAAAATTTTATCGTGTCTGTGTTTGTTTGTCTGTGCCCACGTAGCATCCAATTTAATAAAAAAAAACAATTCCAAAAAAAAAACAAAAACTGATTTTGGTCTAGTTTTTTTCGTTTGAAAGTTGACGTGATCGACACTATTCTAAGCTAAAACTCATCATCACCAGTTCAGTCACTGCTTAACGGGGGTTACTTCAAAGATTTAATGCTGTTTATAATTTAATTAAATAGGTAGGTACTTTTAACATGTTTTGTGTCTAAAATTAATATAGGTAATATAATTGCCTATATCAGTGTTTCCCAATTAGTACTCTTATTATTGTGTAACTAGCTGTTCCCGCGACTTCGTTCGCGTGTTTTTTGAGTGGCCGTTTATGCAGCGCACGCAATAAAAGTCCCCAAATGTACATAATTTTCCCCGTTTTTGCAACATTTCTCACTGACGCTTCGCTCCGATTGATCGCAGCGTAATGTTATATATCCTAAAGCCTTCCTGTTTATATGGACTATCCAACAAAAAAATTTTTTTCAAATCGGACCAGTACTTCCTGAGATTAGCGCGTTTAAACAAACAAACTCTTCCGCTTTATAATATTATATTAGTATACGCGTACCTCCGGGGGTGCTTGAATTTGTATCAAGGGCTACGCTCAGTTATCGGTAAAAGCAACAATTTCCAAAGTTTTATTTTATAACGATGTTATATGCAATACAAATATTTTTTTTAATTTGTCATTGCTACAACAAGGGGTACGCAGGTATGAGGTATTTTTTGAAGTGGTAGCAAAAACTAACTGGGAACCACTGTCTTATTCTATAGTCTAGGGTGGGCGGAGATGACTCATGAATGGCCACAGTTTATTGCAAATGCACACATCACTCCTGCAAGTATATGGGCAAAATTGCATTTCATTTATCACTATTTTCGCTCACACCCTTTGAAGTGCTGACAGGACATAAAATTCAAACAGAAGTTCATAAAACCATCGCCTCTGAAATGTGTCAGTGGTTCACAGGGCATATTAATAATGGTGTCCGCGAGTTGACACTCGAATTTATACGACCGTACGGTTCTATATGCATCATGCTCAGCCATGAAATTCGGTTAAGTATGTATTTTGGATTGAGTCCAAAACAATTAGTGCAGTTATAGTGTAGAACGAAAGCGGCAAAATTGACTGAAACAACGTAATAGTTAGTTTTATCAAGTACAACTATTATTTTGTCCGTTGGATTCGCGGAATAAAAAACGATGTTTATTTGTTTCGGGAGATTTAATGACACAAAAATTTGGACGCGCGCCACACAATGGAGCTTTATTTGTGTCAACGGACCGTTTGATGATTTATCAGATTCTTGCAACAAACACCTTGATTAATCAAAGGAAATTCATCTTATTGTTGAGTGGCAAGTTGTATACAAAATTAAATGTGATATAAACCATAAATGTAATACCAAACTGACTTAGGGCCACGTTTATTATAAACTCATTTTTATCCCCAAAAACCAAACTGCACATTTTATTTGGCACTCTTAATTAGTGACATCAATATTGTATATAATACAATAACAAAAAAAATGTTACACAATATATTTTACATTATAATTTGTGTATGCTGAGTTTCAAAAACGAAAAATAAAAAATAACAGATATTTATAACCCTAATTCATCATATTATGTGATTCATTCCTTTATTAATGATATTGCTTTTATATTTTTTGGTACTTTTGGACGATCAATTTGGACTGTACAATGTACCTACATCAGAAAAGTTAATAATATATTCCAACATAAAACTTTCACGAGGTTTAAAGTGAACTATTTAAAAAATCATGAAAATGTTACGCCATAATAAAGTTCCAAGTTCGCCAGATTAAGCTCTTGACCAATTGAGCTTTCCCCGCCTTTTGATGAAGTAATCAAATATTTACGTCCGGCCGCTTAAGAATGTATTAATTATTAAAAACTCAGATATATTTACCTCCAGCGGGCTTTCCACTTTTTATTTCCTGAAAAATATTCACGTTAAAAAGTTTTTCATGTTTCAAGAACTTTTCACTTAAACATCCTTGTAGAGGAAACCATCAAAATAAAAGACCAAGTTTAACCGAAATAGAAAACTTTGCTCCTAAATATTTTTACAATTTTAATAATTGACACTAATGCATCTTTTGTTATATGCGCGAAGATAAATAATTATTTTATCACTTCGAGAAAACCACACTATTTGTGCGTATACCTACATAAATACATACATGGTTTGAAAGCAAAACGTAATCGAAGGTATTCTTAGCTATATAATTCATCATAATATTTAATTTTATATTACAATAAGGGCCTGTATTAATAAATAAGTCTCAAATCCAACCTCACTAGTCACTTGAGAACCTATTTCACAGATAAAACAACGTTACGTTTAATTTTTAAATGTGAACAACTTTATTAATGTTACATAGTACTTTAATTTCGTTACTTTTCATACCGTGATATTCATATTATAGATTAATGAAAAACATTAAAATATACTTATTTTTCTTATTTTTTTTTTATCTTTTTTCTTATATAATCTTTGGTTGGGTTTGAGACATCTTTATTAATACAGGCACGTAGTGTAGTATAAACTATATAATAATATATAAAAAATATGATGAATTATAGCTAAGAATACTGTCGTGTACATAAAAAAACAAGATTGAAATCGGTTTATCCGTCTGGAGCTACGATATCCCAAACACAAACTATCAATATTATTATAAATATTTTATATTTTTACGGTTAAAAACTAAGTAGCGAGACTTGGCATGTCTTACAGGTTATGTTTTGATGGGATACAATTTACTGCGGGTCTACTACAAACTGCAACTTAATCAGGGCTTTAAGAGGAAACACCACGAATTTTTTTCCATGCAAAAATAGAGGTCTACGGGATTCCTGTTTCCTCCCTGGATAATACCTCTAGAGTAACTATTTTTTTCCTGAATATTTATGAATATTGTTTGTACGTCCCTATTTTTTCCATTTTTTAGTAAATAAAAAAAGAGGAGGAAACAGGAATCCCCTAAACGTCGACTTCTGGTACTTTTAATAAGTAATTTCAGTCCAAGTTGTAGTTGTGTCTATCGCGCTAGCACTGGCTAGCTAAGGCACTAGGAGACAGCAATAGATTTTATAAATACCTATTTTGTATTTCTCTCAACCGTGGTGTTTCCTCTTAATATTGGCTCCAATTTCGTTTGAAATGTAACGTCAAGAGCTCCGGGCGGGTTGTAATAATGTACGCACGTGTATAAGCGGTATAGGTGTAACACAATAACTGAGCACTAATTAATATTGCTGGTGTAAATAGATTTGAAACAGGCCACTGCACTCTCCAATATTTGCTTTATTGTGATTGAAATTGAAATGTAACATTTGCTACCCAATAACTTTTACAGAATACTGAAACGAAAGTTAAAATATAGCGCTCAAGTCACATTGCTATTGTCACTCCGTAAAGGTGTGATAGGGATAGCCTGTCAACAGTTGGACTCACTTAAATCAGCATCGATCGTTAAATAACAAAGTTTAGGGGTAAGCTATATTTTAACGTACTTAAAACTTCTTTTATTGAGGCACGGTCGTGCCCCACTAAGACGAGCCGCCACACGATGAATACCTCTAAAATCTTCGTAACGGTAGCAAAACGGCCAAGTATCACGTTTTGACTCAAATGTAGAGTGTGTGAAGTTAGGCCTTGTAAAGTAAGGGCGCGATCAAGAATCTTGGCTCTACGTGAGATCTGATAACTTTTTCAAGGTAAGCTATGTAGACTCGCCTTGGCAACATTGTTACATGAAAATGTTTTTGTTGAGATTAAGTTTTCTTGAACTGAAATCAAGTCAAATTTTTAGAATCGCTCAATGACTATATTTATTATAATCTATACTTATATCATAAAGCTGTTTGTTTAATCTTAGAAACTACTAATCTGCCCATTGATCAAGGATGGCTATAATATGTCACACTAACCCCGGTTTTTCGAACGCTATTCAAATAAATGATCAACATGGCATTCAAGTAATCAACCCCATTTTTGAACGCTGATTGGGGGAATATTAACAGAAAGGAATGGACAGATTACATCACGCTCGCACTTGCAATATTGGTTAAAATTCCTCAGATAAGGTAATCATTCATTTGAATAGCGTTCGAGAAACTGGCGGTAAGTTAATAACAAAGCACTTATTAAGAATGTTTCAAAATCGAGGGTTTTCACTATTTCGTTATAAAGGGTACGTTGTGATCTATGAATTTTAATTTTAAAGTAAATTAGATTAGAATTCTAAAGTAACCTCCGAACTAGCATTCAGCGAATTGATGATAATGAATCAAGCTCTTAATCACGTCAGCTTTCATACAAAAATAAATCGATCAAAATTATTTATTCCGTTGGGAACCTATGACGATGCCACGGATACGCAAACACGTCAAATTTTTAACACAAGTATAGTACTTTTGTCAATCAAAATCAAATCTTCGGAATATCACAATGCTTCCACATTTTGTTTTTTTAATTCTAGGATAGAATGAAACCCCTATTGTGGTCTTAAACTGGATCAATAACGAAGCAATCTAATAACCTTACGTATAAAAAGTCTACGCGGTATCGGTCAATACGTATCCAAGTAACTGGCGACCTCATCAACAATTGATTGTCTGATATCGATCAGCGGCATAAGGTGGACTATACCGTCATTATCGAAGGCTATTACCGCGCTATTTTACAGAGGGTTGAAATTTTGATCGCGTGTCCATTTTGTAAGACGAAATGACTGCAATCAATATTTGTATTGGGCTGCCGTGTATGGTAAGTCCCTTTAAAAAAATATAACGAATTAAAAAAAATATTTGTAGTAAAATTTTGTTCTGTTACATTTATATCAGTCGATTAAAATTTATGGTAATATAATATTACCAAAATTTTTATTTGATCCATTACACAGTTTTATTTATTCCTTTGTTTTCTCGTACTCTACAAAAAGTGGATATTATCACTATTGATTAACCGCCGACAAAACAGAGGGGTGTTTTATGTATGACGTGCCAGTATATGTGTGTGTGTCTGTGACAACGTAGCTTCAAACAAACTGATGAACTGATTTTAATCTAGTTTTTTTTCTTTGAAATCTGGTGTGATCCACAAACACAGATACGTCAAACTTATGACACTCTTTTATTTTCAGAGGGTTGAATACACGTTAAACAGCAGTTTAACGTATCTTGTAATTAAAGACAACTTGAAATGAGTATGATTGGTTGATTTGGGGCTTATTTCACAATCTTCTAATAATTGTCGGATGACTAGTTTTGTCGCTTTTTACTTTATATCAAGTGACAAAGACAAAACACGTTAATGTCTTCCACATTTAACGAGAAGAAATAAAAAGGAAATTAGCTTTTATTAAATAACATAAGCAGTTGGCCACAGCAGAAGTGATTACACGGATTTTAAGGATCGAACGAATGTCTTATAGGTAATATTTCCTCAAAAGGCTTATTTTTTAAAAGTTTCTTTAATGTGATAAAAATACCTTTTTAATTTTATTTTCATGGTCAGAAGGAACAATGACAAAGAAAAAAGGCGTAAGAATAAATTACTATACAATTTTTTGTAAAACTTTCAGGTTTGTATAAACGTTGGTTTTGGCTGTGAATCGATCCGTCTGTTACAACTTAAGTTATGTTTATATATTTAAATAATGTAAATATTACGATATGCAATTACAAAATCATTCAGGTAATAGTGAATAAACAATATTATGATCTAACTTAAACAAAGGTTTTTATGAAACAACGTAAGCTGAGGTTGTTCCTAAGAAAAGCTATGATATAAAATAGAAAACTATTATTTCTCTTCAATAGTAAGGCTTCAGGACTGTAGGTGCTTCAAGATAAGTGACACTGATTTGATTAGGCTGACGGTGATTCAGACAGGGATATGTTTATAAATAATCTATTCCATCTATACTACTGTATTGAAGGCACTTCTTTCAGGGTAGAAACTTTTCAATATGTGACATATAGGAGACAAATAAAAATAACTGTTCAAAATTTTATTTGGAAACGATGCTACAGTCCTGATCACAAAAACTAAGCTGGTAGTGGAAATTTTTGTGGAAAACATAATAATATTTATTCAATTTAGATGATCAAAGAAAAAACAAGAGAAGAGTCGACTGATGTCAGTTTGCCACTGATTATTTTACTTGATCCGTTTTTATGTTATTTATCGGATTCAGTATCAACTTTTACTGTTATTATCTTCAATACTATTGTCGATCGCTCTCATCTTCTCCTTCACAGATTGACTGTTGATGTAGGGGTAGAGATAGATGTTTATTAGCCGTTAGTTAATTACTCCAGTTTATAGTGGAGACAAGAAATCGTTTGTGGGGTTTAGAAAACCCTAATAGATATTATTATTATTCTAGGTTAAATAAAAAAGAACATAATAATATTACTTTTTTGTATAAATTGTACTGTATACTATATAGTACAGTCGTGAGCGCAAAATAAATGTAACATTCGATGACAACTATTGCTGAACAATTTTGAGGCACACGTGGTGAGAATGCTGTATCTGTCATGGCTACAGAGGTGCCTATATCAAGTCATTTTTAGCATAATACGGTCTGAAGCTGATTGACGATGACACACTGCTCCATATAAAATGCAAATCGTATTCACCTGAGGGCACTTTGAAATATATCCCGAATAATGGCCTACGTGACCTCAAAATGTGATCAAGACTGACGCATTATATGCAAAATACGTCATTTTTAATCTCTATCATCGTGATCATGTCGTACTTTATTAAGTAATAATATTACAATATAAGTAATAATATTACAATAGTGACTTTTATGTCTATGGTTGCTGTCTTATTCAAAAAATACTTGTTGAAATAATGAACGCAGCCCATAGACTATATAATTCATAAAATGAACGCTACCGCTGTAATCTTTTGTATTGTAGATGTCGCTGCAGTACTTCCTTCTTGAATATATCCCGTAATGGTGAATATCGTACTCTGCCTTTTTATTGTATTTCCCTAGTCAAAACTAAGTTAATTGTTATAACTATAATATAATAGTTTTCATTAATACTCAACGGATTTAAATAAAATGTTGCAATAATAAAGCTTTTAATAGGTTTACCTACGAAATTGCCGTTTCGTATGTAAAAAGTTAAAGGATTTTATAGGTATATGAAAAGGTTTATTTCTGTTTGTGAAGCAATAAAAAAAAATTAGATTTTATAATTATGATCCCGTGGGAATCCTTTTGTTTTTCAAGGAAAAATATCATGTTAGATATTTCATGTTCCAATCTACCTTGTGTGCGAAGTTTAATTTAAATACGTCGAATAGTTTGCCCGATATCGTACCGTCAACTAGGTAGCTACTATTTTTTGAAGATTCCACGGGAACCCCTTCGTTTTTCGGGATAATAATGCCTATTTTACCCTTCGATTTCTTAACTACTTGCCTTCAAAAACTTTATTTTATTCCATACAGTGGCTTCAACGTGATGTGCTATCAAACTCAATCATACGGACTGACAGACAGACAGTATTTTTAAAAAACATTCTTTTTAGGTGTGGATTTTCACATAGACTGTATTTAATGTACATTGTACAGACATGACCCGTCTACAGATTTATTATATGTATATAAATATTTCTATGCATTCTTTAAAAACATTTCAGTTTTCAACTAGTTAAATAATCTATATAGGTACATTAATACGTGAAGCTAAAATTTCTGGTACAATAAATTTTACGAGTTTGTGCAAACAGAGGATTGTAAAACTTGGAAAAATTACCCTCGGTTTTTTGAAAGGCTGATCAAATCGTCGATCAGCTAACATTTGAGTTAACAAGTTTTTCTGAAGGCTCATGGGTGAACATCACTCGCAACAACCCATCTCACTCGCACTACTCCTTAATGTTTAGATTATTTAACAAATTGACTATTCTACAAATCAGTTTAGCGTATATTAATGTAATGAAGTCTGGCATTATCCTATGTTACATTAATCAGCCACATGTCGTCAAAGGCAATACAATAAAAGGCTTCATTTTATTCATTGCCCACTTATGTAAATAAATTTTAATTGTGGTACTTGCGGTTGACCCGCTGCGATAATGATAATACACATCCAATTCAAAGTAATAACGTAAAACTCATATGGAGAGCGTCATTATGATTGCAGTTGCAATTTGATTATTTGAGACAATATATTATTATCTACTGCCATAGTATGAAATGCATGTATAAAAAATAAATTTTCTTCTTCTAACTTAAGAGCTTCGCTCTTGTCAGTGGAGTTTTCTCCATTCCTCTCTGCACTCCGCCCTTCTCTTGACCTCCTGATACGTCACGACCATCACTCTCTCCTTCACCTGGTCCATAAAAGTTCTTCTCGGCCTTCCACGTTTTCTTCTACCTTCTATCTTTCCTTCAATTATTCCTCTAATGAAGTTGTCGTGCCGTATCAAGTGTCCTAAGATCTTTCCTCTCCTGTTCTCGATGGTTTTTAATATATCTCTCTTTTCATTTACTAATTCCAAAACTTCTTCATTACTTTTCTTTTCAGTCCAACTTATTCTTTCCATTCTTCGCCAACACCTCCCAAATGTCTCCAATCTTTCTCTATCGTGTTGTGTCATAGTCCAAAAAAAAAGAAATTACAGGCAACATTACGGTTTTTTTTTTGTGAAACACATTATGATATCTATACTTACTAATAATAATAATGATTCCCGCACCGATTTCGATGACGGTGGCCGGTTTCATTGAAACGCAGGAGATATTTTATTTTTATAGTGTCCAAGTGTGTGTGCAATACAAATAAGCACTCTCTTCCGGAGCCCAGTGGGTCGGATAACCGACTGTCTATCTATAGTAATGTAATATTATAAAGACAAAATATTTGTTTGTTTGCATTGAATAGGCTCCAAATCCCTATATTAATATGGTACAGATAATACTGTAGACCACAAGAAATAAATATTTTGACTAAATAATTGCGTCGTAATTATGCTACTCTCGACATTTAGAAAAAACCGGTCACCGATGGCATTGGATTGGAATAGTTCCATAAAATCGACTTGAAATCGAATTGAGATTCGTGGTGGTAACTATGGAGGGGTCTAATATATACACGGTGTAAAAAGCGCAGTCACTATAACTTTGGGATATGATTATACTACCTTGTTTTATTCTAGAAATGTATTTTTTTTTTATTTTATTTACAAAATTTTCAAAAAAAAATTTTTTTTTGCTTTATTGTTATTATTGCGACAAAAAAATAAGAAATGGTCAAAAGTAAACCTTTATTTATTTTTTGACAAAAGAAAAATAAAAAAAATACATTTCCAAATTGAGGAAAGGTACTCGTAGTATAATCGTATCTCAAGGTTATACCTAGTGACTGTTCTTTTTACACCCCGTTTAATACTGTGTCAACAAAATACAAGGTGTAAAATAAATGAGTGATAATACTTTAGGGTGTGTATGGGTCCCGTTTGTATAGTTTACTGTGAAAGTACCAGCACTGAACGAGAAACTTTTTTTTATGATTGCATAGGCAAATTTATGATGTTGGGGCATTTCTCGTAGAAACATGAAACTCAAAAGTAAGTCTTTCACCGCTGATACTTTCACAGTAAACTCTATATTGGAGGCACATACACACTCTAAATTATTATCACTCATTTACTTTACACCCTGTATATTGGATAATCCTTAAGCGCCTTCATTCATCCAAATTTGAAATTGTTTTTGAGTACACCTCTTCCTTTAGACAGCCCCAGTAAAAAATCAAGATAAAATCTGGGGATCGAGTAGGCCACAAATGGGACCCAAACGACCGATCCATTTATTTGGATATGTGGCATTTAAATAAGTGCGGACGTTTGCATTTTGCATTTAAATAGTAATAAGTTCGTAATAGTATTTAGTAAAACGATGTATTCCATTTATCAATTTTGTAAACTGTATTAAATGCCCACTTTTTAAAATAATTGGCCACTTAGGTACTAAAAGTACTTTTTTGTTTACTCAAACATGTCGAAACTATTTTGCTATCAAATTTCATACTGAAAACTTAAATTTATATTTTTTTTTCTCAAAAGCGTAATAGATTCTATTCACTCGAAATATTTATGTCTATAGTTATTCTACTGCCTATTTGTATACTATGTCGTTAACGGAGGTCATGCGAGTTCACAATCGCTGCGTCCGAGCGGAGCATCGCGCGCGCTGCCCTGATAGCGCTAAATGCCTACTTCTTCAGGAATACCTGCCCTTAACAACTAACTGTGCGGTTCTTTCGTTTAGGCGTAGCAGACTAAGGGCGTGTTTCACCAAGCAATGTTTAAGTTAATCCTTCGCTAAATAGCATGTTGTTCCTCTAGTTATTCCCACCAATGAATGAGAAGGCATGATAGTTTAACAAGTCGTTAACATTAACATGAATTGGTGAAAGCGGGACTAAGTGCAAATTTCACCAACATATGCTAAAGTTATTCCTTCATTAAGTATAATACTTAATGAAGGAATAACTTATTCTAAAGTTATACCTCCTTACTAAATGAAGGAATAACTAATGCTAAAGTTATTCCTGCTTACTAAATGAAGGAATAACTTATGCTTAAGTTATTCCTTCATTTATTAAGTAGTTAACCCTTTCGTATTTCCTGTCAATGAATGACAAAGCATTGTATTTTAACAAGCTCTTACGCGTTGATGAAATCGCGACTTAAACCGTTATAATATTTTGACAGTTAACGTATTTTATGTGACTAAACTAAAGTCAAGCCACTCACAAATGGCACATGCTAAGCTTTATTATACCATTTTAATATCACTCCCCTTTTATAGCCTTCCGATTGCAATAATAAATATGGAACACAAGGGACTATGATTTGGGTGCATAAGGGTTGGAAAATATCCCTTAGGACAGCGAATTTGTTACAAAACGACTTTTCTTTAGATGTTCAAAAGTCAAAATGTAAATTATATATGGAAATTGAAAAATTCGCTACTGAAATATTATGTTTGTATTTATTCAGTATTATTATAAATCATATAACTAATAAATTGCGGCAAACATTGTACGTAAGAGGACACTACAATTTTTTTTCCATAAAGAAATAGGGGTCTACGGGATTCCTGTTTCCTTCCTTTATAATGCTGCTCTGTAAACTCCGTTGAAAATAAAAATAAAATTGAAAAAATGATTACGATACGTCGGGTAGTTTCCGAGATATTTCTAAATTCGGAATTCCACCACGCTCATGCCCGACACGATGACGTCACAGTACAACACCTACTACGGACCCCGAATATTATGCGAATATTCGCGATAATTTATAATGTCTGTAAATTCCTTTCTAGTTGGTATTTTTTAATGAAACAAAAATTGTGTACTTTTACTGTAGCCTATTTATATTTTTTGATTTTCGAGTTAGGTACACAAGCTTTAGTAGTACAATAGTTTCAACCGATTTTGAATATTAATAGACGTTCTTCATAACGAGGTATTCGGTGTGTTTGATATACAAACCCTTAGGGCCTGTCCACATGTCCACGTCACGTCGTCGCCGTCGGGGCTCAAACACAAACACGGTACGACGTCGCGTCGTACAACGATGCAGCGTCGACATCGGGTCGCCACGACGTCGTATCGATGCACGATACGACGTCGTGACGTTAGAAACTCACAATGCAATCCGGCGCATTATTAGTCCGGCGTAGTTATTCGAAATTCAAAGATGACGGATGGTATTGAAGTCGATCATTTAATTACCCTAGTCGAGCAGCGTTCCGTAGGTACTATAGTACAAAACATCTAAAGATACAAGAATAAAAATGCAAAAACTATTTAAGGCTGTACTTATTTATATAGTGACTACCGTTATGCATGTTTGAACGAAATGGGTGGATCCAATATCTTCTGAGTATCTGTCTTTTCTTTCTTCATCTTCTTATTAACAGCAGAAGCAGAATGCGTCTATACCGGTCCATTTTTCGGAATGAACTAAAATACTAACTGTATCGACTACATCGTACCGTGTATCGTGCGTATTACGTTACGATGTCGTGTTTTTTACGATGCTCATCGTAGATTTCCACGACGCGACGCCGTATCGTGAAACGACGCCGCATCGTTGTACTACGCGACGTCGTACCGTGTTTATGTGTTTGATAACGGCGTAGCGTTACAACACGGTTCTATGTCATGACACGGGCGTTGCCAAGTCGCGCGTCGTGCCAGATCACTGTACGGCAACGTTGCCGCAGAAAGGCGCCTGCGACGTTGTCGTGATTAGCTAATACGGTGAAGAATGTACTGCAATGTTTTAAAAGGTATTTTAGGATCGCACCGTAAATACTGACATGATATGGACAAATTTTGCCACCAACCCACGGCTCAATTAACCGATCGTGGTTATACGGACCGAAACATGAAACACCCTACTGTAACGAGTCCTTCCCTTCAGGTGCGTAGTTCTAAATTACAAGTCAATCTCTTGATGTTTCTTCCTAAGTCCTTCTCCCCTTTCTGGTGTCGACACAGTTACGACTTATCGGTATATACGGTATCTTCCGATAGTGCAGGGCCCTGATTCAAGATGGAATCGCTATTTATCGCTTACGAAGTTCGAAAACAAATTGTGTGGAATTTGATATAAGACTCGCTAAATGGCATATGACGCTTGTCATTTAGCGAAGCTTATGTCAAATTCCATACATAATACATATTGTCTTCGAACTTCGTACGCGACAGATAGCAATGGCGTCTTTAATCAGGGCCCCGATTCTACTATCTTATTTTCATCCTTGATTGCAATCTTCTTTTTACTCTCTACTTATTATCCTATGATATTATCCATAGTCGCGGTTACTGATATAAGTAGAATTTTGTCTGACGTGGTAATGTGGACACGCCTTTACAATAAAAATGCAAAAACGCCGACGGAACTTTGTAATCATATTTTATCAAAGTCAAATCGTGTTCCGACATCGCCGAGCTCTATATCTGACCTGATTGCATCAAGTTGTTCATGAATAAATAATATTGTGAGAGCACTTAAGGAGAAGATTAGGGTACAAGATTGATCACGTGTAGCTAGCAAATTTATTTATCTGATAACTTTTTAAACGAAAAAAATAAGGAGATTAAATTCGATGTGTAGATTTATTTTTGTTTAACGACTTTTCAACATTATTTTTTTTAAATAATTTGACAGTGGTACTATATCCACTTTTTTACTAATTATCTTTACTGCACTTTGCTTGAAAAATGTTTTAAGTACGTTAGAACAACCGAAATTATGGTCTTCATAGTTAAACGAGTGGCATGTAGCTTCAAATAACATTTTCTGCCTTTCTAATAAAAAATAATTGTGGTGTAAATATTTTTATTCATAAGACACGTTGAATCATGAGTGGAAGATTAATTTTAAAGTATTGAAAGTATCTATATATATTATATAATATAATATATTATATTTATCTATACTATATATAAGTAATGGTCAACGCTATACGATGTTTCGTCCGCTTGCTTGTCTGCCAGAAATTATATATTATACCTATCTTATTTTCTTTTATTATTTATACCCTTCCTTCCCTTTGGCGTCGCCGAAGTCGGGTAAAAAAGTACAGTGTCCCTGTGAAATACTGTAATTACAAAAAGCTATTATAAAGCCGTTATTTGGCATGCACTAATTTTATTGAACGTCTGTAATACGCAATATAATATAGCTTATGCTGAAGTTCTGTAAATCCAATTCTAAATCATTGAACCAACCGTAATCCCTAAACCAAATTGAGATTATACGCTTACTTGCTAAGCTCTTATAACATGCAAATTTCATTTTCCGTCTTACTAAAGTTACAAAATGTAGGCCTACAATATTTTACCCGTTTTGATAGTACCCCTAAACGTTTTTGATCTGTTATTATACGCTTTAGCATAATATTCATTGCTTTGATTGTATTATTTCACTTTTGATGACCTCATTGCTTAGTGGTTAAAGGCGTTGGTGCTCAAGACGGGGTCATGAATCATGATTTTAAAAAATTCCAAAGGATTCATAAAGTTTTCTGTGTTCCTGTCGTGAGATGGACGGTAGATACTATCTACTATCTGCTGTCCATCGGCTGTCCCAAAGATTACACCTATAATAATAGATACTGCACATAAAGAAGTTTTTCCCTAAATTCTCCTTCTCTTATTCTTACTCTGCCTAGGTGTACATTCACGATCGTACAATACTACCACCACAGGCAATAATGTAAGCTACATCGTTCAGGGTCCCCACACCACCATGCAGCTTGTGAAACTCGAAGCGCGTTTCGCCCGACACCGGAGCATCCACAGGAAGTGGACTCAGCGGACAAAGTTACTTAAGGGGATGTGCTCGCGACAAAGCTGAAAATTTAAAGTTTTTTTCACAGTGACCAAAAAATTGTCCTATTAAAAGACGTCCTATTTGACGAACTCCGTGGCGTAGAGGTTGAGCGCGTTAGTGCTCGAGCGAGAGGTAGCGGGTTCGAATCTGCCGAGGGAACAAAAAGTTTTCAATGTTCCTCGGTCATGGATGTGTATTTGTGTATATTGTAATAGAAATCTTAAATATATGTATAGTATAAAAAGTTTTAATTATAATGTTTCCGTTGTCTGGTACTTGTAACACAAGTTCTTTGGATACTTAGCACGGGGCCAGATTAACGTGGTGTGAAGCGTATAATATATGAAATGAATGAAATGAAATGAAAATGAAATTTAAATATACTTTATTGCGCACAATCAAAAGTTACACATACACAGCATAAAATAAATCAAACAACACAGAAACACGACAGTACACAGAGGCGGCCTTATTACTATAATAGCAATTTCTTCCAGACAACCTTTGAAAGATAGGATTAAATTGCTGGATTAGAGTATTGTGCTATACAAATAATTTTAAATAATGATTTTTTTAATAATACATTAATATAGTATATTAATCCTCATTATAATTTGCAGAGAATAGTGTTTTTTATTTAAATATTTTTATGCTAAGTTCACTCTTTTACAACTTAAAAAATCTTTTTCTCATCTTAATTAAGTAATACGTGTGAGAAAATAACTTCAGTTTTTTTTTTCAGGCAAGAGTAAAGGGATTTTCATATCGTTTTTTTTGTAAAATTTGTCTTATTGAAATCGTATAAAAATCGCTTAAGCTTGTTAAGTGATTTTTACACGATTTCAATATTCGGCTGTCGGCGCGATACCTCTTTGTCGTCTTCAAAATCAATGAAACAAAATCACTAGCGTTTACAGGGGCTTAAGTGACTTCAACTTTGTTCGCAAAGGTGTACTCATAAGCAGTGTGGGGGGAGGTTATTTATTAGGTTCCTTACTCATACCTATGCATGCACTCACACTACCTTTGCAGGTTTTGAGTGGAACTTCTAATTAAATTAATCTAGACAGTTAAACATAATGTAAAGAATAAAATGTTACATTTTGTTTTAGGTTTTTCAAACTGAACTCCAAAGTGAAAAAAAAAATGCTTTTATATCTTTCAGATATAATATTAATCTGAGATTAGGTATAATATCATCTAAAATTCGGAAGTCTGGAGAAACTTCATAACTCAAATTTGACAACATCACACTGCTATCGAATATATATTATAATATCATAGATAATAATTATTATCTATGGTATACTATGGTATAATAATATAGATATAGTATACCAAATTATATAGTTTCAGTCTTATATGTGTCGCAGTCATCTAATTAAATCAGCTATTTCATTTAGTGACTAGCGTTTTTATCGAATGACGACATTTAATTGAAAGACTAGGCCGAACATTGATTGTACAATCGTCACTCAACGTCCAATTAGTTAGCGGATTGTAACATAGCCCTTATATGAGAGCGGACATAAAATCAGTCAGGTGACTGAATTTTCCCAAAAGCGAATCTATCAACCCCGACTCCACGTAGTACTTATCTGTCAACCCCTAGAGTGTATATTTAAGCGCGTAGGCGCGGAGGGAGAGCAGCCCCCGCCCGCCGTAACGAAATGCAGAAACCAGGACTCGCCGTGGCGGCGGAGGCTGGTCGCCGAAGGCGACCAGAAAGCCGGAGCTGCCTAAGGCGAGTGTTGGTTGATGTCATTCGTTACGCATGGGCGAAGGGGCTGCATTTCCCGCAGCGCCGGAGACGTGACAGACCGACATTGTCCCAAAAATAAATCTATCGACTCCACGTAGAACTTGTCTGTTTTATCTAACCTCTAAACTACAACTGTAAATAGGGAGGGTAGGGGGGATTTCCTTTGTCCCCTTACCGCCGTCTCCACCTTTCTCCCCTGTTTTACTCCTGGAAATATCCCGGAAACACAGACATAACCTCAAAACTTCAACCATAAATATCTTACAAACTAGTAGTCTCCTAAAGGTGGGAGTGGTAGGGAGGGGGGGTTTCTCCCCCCTCCCCTCCTCCCCCTCCCTCCACCCCCCAATTAAGAGGCATTTATACTTAATTTTTTCCAGCTCCTCCTTTTTTGGAAGTCGGTTAAAAAATCGGAACTTTATTCGCTAACAAATATAAAAAAAACCTACTTATTCATCGAATTGAGAAAGCTCCTCCTTTTTTGGAAGTCGGTTAAAAAATCGGACTAAATGACGTTCAGTCAATGACTACATGACTAAATGACGTTCAATCAATGTTCAGTCAAGACATTGGACGTTACAATAAACAACTTGACGAGTTGTCCTTTAGTCTTTCAATTAAATGTCGTCATTCGATAAAAACGCTAGTCACTCAATGAAATAGCTGATTTAATTAGATGACTGCGACATATGCATAACATACATGTGGTTTATGTATGTTATCACAGGCTTGGAGTGTTCTATCTTAGTTTGAGGTTTTAGTGATTCGAAACCACATTTATCGATCAGTTGCGATAGCCACAATACAATCACAGAGTACTTAGTATGACGACATCCGTAGCGCAGTGGTTGAGCACGTTGGTGCTCGAACGAAAGGTCGCGGGTTCGAATCCCGCCGAGGGAACAAAAAGTTTTTCAAAATGTTCCTGGGTCATGGATGTGTATTAAATTTGTGTATAATATAATAAAAATCTTAAATATGTGTATAATATAAAAATATTAAATATATTTCCGTTGTCTGGTACCTGTAACACAAGTTCTTCGGATACTTAGCACAGGGCCAGATTGACGTGGTGTGAAGCGTCCATAGATATTATTATTATTATTACTTTATAACATACCTACTAGATGTTTTGCTTCGGTAATAATAAAATAAAGTAGTTTATGTGTAATTCAGTATATAAACTAGTACCATATTATATTCGTTCAGTAGTTTTTGCGTGAAAGAGTTAAACATCCAGCCATCTCTCCATTCCTGCAAACATTCGTGTTTATAATATAAGTATGATAGTATAAACTTACTTGTCGCCATTTTAGCATGATACGATCGATCGAGACATAATATTAATTGTCTTTTTCTTTAAAATTATATTATAGCCTTTTCACCGCAAAATCTAATCTTGACAGTCGTGACATAACATATTCCTTCAAATTTCGGCACATCAAAATTCACTCAATTTTAGAAATGTGACGGGAGTATACACAAAAATTTTGTGTTGTGTGTTTTTTTATTATGTGATTGTTTAATTTTTTTTCAAATCTTCAGTGTATTGTTATGATAATTTGTGTAGTATCGTGACTTTGTGCATTTCATTCAAAATTCGGAGTAAGCCAGTGACACAAGATTATCGAACAAAATTACTTAGTAAAAAGTAAGTTTTCTAATTAATGTGCTTATGTAAGAGTAGAAGCCCAATTCTGCTATTTAAGTCCTAAGGTACAGTATCCATCTAGTGTAACAGGAAATTCTATAAGCCTCATAGCCGGCAAATGCAGTACAAAAGTGAAGTAGAATGACAACTTTAGGCCAGTTTATGACAGATTACCCAGAATATAGGACAGCCAAGTCTTCAATGAATGAAATGAGAGTTGTATTAAATTCAAGAAGAGTGTGTGTATTAATTGTTTCTTTCGATTTTATAACTAAATATTGTAACCTGAGCTGTACCTTACTTTTTATTAGACAGTTTTCACATAACACCGTGACGGTAGCCGCACCGTCACCGCTGCGGCGCCGCTGCATTTATCTCCTAAGGAATTATATGGAACCTTACACATGTTGATGCGGCGGCGAGTGGTGCCGCAGTTCTTATAAACTGTACGTGTTTGGCTGGACGCTTTCACATTTAGGGCGTGTTCCTTTAAGCGCTCTTTTTACTCTGAACGCTCAGATCATTCTTAATGCTAGTGGAACGACTGACAGAAGTCAAAATTTAAGATTTCGTTTTTAACCCATAAATTATATTAATATTTTAAATTAACAATAATAACTACATTAAAAAAGAATCTAGAATAAATTTGCTCGATCCATAATTTAAAAATAACATCGAGATCAGTGAAATCTGTGAAATCTAAGTAAACGTCAAAAACAAGATGGGTAAAAAAATGCAAAATGACGTGATCATTCTGAGCGTTTTGACAGCTGACAGCTGCATCTGGAACACCGGGGTAGAGAGAAGTGAGCCTAGTGCGAGTATTTGTCGTATTGTTTACCATAGTTTGGTACTAGGGGCGCTGGTTCGATGTAATACCAATTGTAGTTAGCTTTCTCACCGTGAGAAGTAAAAAAAATTCGCATGGCTCACAAAAGTCTATGATACTCGTGCCGTGTAGACCGCGGTGTCACTGCGTTTCGACGCAGCTCCAAACTTCAACCGCAGGGATGATATTTAAAAAAATCTTCACCAGATCATTAAACTTAAAATTACATATGCCACTTTAAATATATTATACATGTGTGTAAACGATATTCAAGTATATAGCGTCTGGCACTTCATAGTAGGTATTTTTATATTATAAGAGCTTTCATTTTTGTATGCGTGCACTTCCCTCATCAAGTTCTTAATCGGCTTATCGTATCAGCGGCCACATGAAAAAGCTTCCAGTGAAGTTTTTCCAACTTAAGCCACTTGGCATAGAATTACAAATTGGTGCCCATTCTATGCAAATTCTTTAAACTGTTATTTCTTTAAGCTTTACATTTTACAATTTTCTCTTAGCTTCTTTATTAGATATCTCATTATTTTTTCATGAATATTTTTCTTTGTCTATGTTTAAATTATTAATTGTTAATTTTAGGTGAGGGTAAAATAGTATTTTATAATGCAGCGTACTAGTATAAAGATAAGGAAAACATGAGCGCCACATAATCTAACTATCGTTTTAGTATTCGGCCGTATAGTAACTAATTGGGTGTAAAACTAAAGCAATAAACGTGCCGTGCTGACCATTGCTTATAAAATATAGCTTATGTTGCATGGAGGAAATCCATGAATACAACGCTTCATATAAACGGCGAGTTTGTTTTCATTATCGAACAAAATTACTTAGAAAAAGGAAGTTTTCTAATTAACGTGCTTATGTAATGTAAGAGCAGAAGCCTAATTGGGTGTAAACTACAGCAATAAATGTGCGACCACTACTAATAAAATACAGCTTATGTTGCATGGAAGAAATGCATGAAAACAACGCTTTATATAAATGGCGAGTTTGTTTTCATTATCGAACAAAATTACTTAGTAAAAAGTAAGTTTTCTAATTAATGTGCTTATGTAATGTAAAAGCAGAAGCCTAATTGGGTGTAAACCACAGCAATAAATGTGCGACCACTACTTATAAAATACAGCTTATGTTGCATGGAAGAAATGCATGAATATAACGCTTTATGTAAACGGCGAGTTTGTTTTCATTATCAAACAAAATTAGTTAGTAAAAAGTAAGTTTTCTAATTAATGTGCTTATGTAATGTAAGAGCAGCTAATTCTGCTATTTAAATCCTAAGGTGCAGTCTCTAATTGGGTGTAAACCACAGCTACAAATGTGCGACCACTGCTTATAAAATACAGCTTATGTTGCATGGAAGAGATGCATGAATTTATATAAACGGCGAGTTTGTTTTCATTATCGAACAAAATTACTTAGTAAAAAGTAAGTTTTCTAATTAATGTGCTTATGTAATGTAAGAGCAGAAGCCTAATTGGGTGTAAACTACAGCAATAAATGTGCGACCACTGCTTATAAAATACAGCTTATGTTGCATGGAAGAAATGCATGAATATAACGCTTTATATAAACGGCGAGTTTGTTTTCATTATCGAACAGAATTAGTTAGTAAAAAGTAAGTTTTCTAATTAATGTGCTTATGTAATGTAAGAGCAGAAGCCTAATTGGGTGTAAACTACAGCAATAAATGTGCGACCACTGCTTATAAAATACAGCTTATGTTGCATGGAAGAAATGCATGAATATAACGCTTTATATAAACGGCGAGTTTGTTTTCATTATCGAACAGAATTAGTTAGTAAAAAGTAAGTTTTCTAATTAATGTGCTTATGTAATGTAAGAGCAGCTAATTCTGCTATTTAAATCCTAAGGTACAGTCTCTAATTGGGTGTAAACCACAGTTATAAATGTGCGACCACTACTTATAAAATACAGCTTATGTTGCATGGAAGAAATGCATGAATACAACGCTTTATATAAACGGCGAGTTTATTTTCATTTAAAATCTAGCACCTGTAAAGCTGTAACATTTTCACGGCACAAAGCGTGTGCGTTCACAGGGTTACGTTTTATATAGCGGCTGTCTCTTCAAAAGCCTCTCTTTGTGACGATCTCTCTTTACTTTGACGAGTGTCTGTCTGAACGACTACAATCGGAGTAATTACAAATGCAGAGACTATCACTTGTATAGTTGTAACCACTGTAATAGTGCTGCTACAATGTTTATCAAAACTTATACAATATTTTTGTATGATAATGTGTAATAATAATACACAATATAAAATACAACAGTAATATGTATACTAGAATTTCACCCCTTTATTTGCAAGGTTGAATTTAAATAATTGTGAAAAATCCTGTCTTTGTGAAATTATTAAATATTAGTATTAGATAAGTAGGTAAAAACAAATCTCGACGCGTGGCATTTACGAAGACGCGCCTCGCTATCATATTTCGATAGATAATACAAATGTGTACTAAGATAGATATAACTATTATCCTATACGTAAATCTTTACTCTTTGACTCAGCACTAATGTGAGACGAGCTTTAAGTTAGAGTAAATTACATTTTGGAACTCAAATGTAGTAGTTTCAATAGTAATTGAATATGTGTCCTAAAACTATACCATTTTTATGTAACTTTTTAACATCGGCACGAGGCGATTTAAATGTGGATCGACTTTTAAACGTTTAAAAGAGATCGAATCTGTAATTCTGCATCCCCAATTGTTCTCTAACGAGAGAAGCAAAACGCTGACACTAGCGGTCGGCAATCACTCCGTGGAGCCCAATTTTGACTGGAATTACTTTGAGAGACGAAGCGATTATATTATTCTGCGAGCAGACATGCCATTTCTGTTTTTTTTTTGTAGACTAAAAAAATTAAAAAAAATAAAAACTAGTTAATGACAAGGCGCCATTTTGGTGCGCGTTAAAAATGCATATTCATAGCATTTTCAGCGCGCACAAAAATGGCGGCTTGTCATTAACGATACATTTTATTTTCACTATTTCGAAATGTGTTTCAAAATCTCATACTGGCCTGAATGAAATCATTCATTAATTGATTTGTGTTCACTTTGTCATATGCAATAATATATTGTCAGCGCGTGCGAAATATGGGTCATATTAAAACAGAATTTGCGTTATATTTAGGATAAAATGACACCTCAGATCCACAACATTTGGCTGGAGACGTGCCAGGGATGCTGTTCATCATTACCTCACTTCAGCTTAGCTACCTGATTTATACCGACAATGTGCGTGCTGACACCTGTGTGTCTCAAATGTTTTGAGAGTGAAAGTCAGTAGGTAGCGAATTAGAATCACCTTCAATTAGCTCTTTTGTCGTCTTATAAGTAACTATGCAAAAAAAGAAATTTTCCATCTTTTTTGTAAAAGGCGTGGGGGCCACGATGCAAGTTACTTACCCCAGATGTTCTCGCTGGGCTAGTTTCCGAACCGGTGGAAGGCATCACATAGATACGACGTTCAGAAAATATTTTTGTAAAAATTGTTGCATTCTGAATAAAAATGTTTTGATTTGATTTGAACTATACCACGGCCTCTGAAAAAACACTTGCGATTTTTGCCAAGAGGTCCAGCGAGTAGATATGGACCACGCCGGAAACTCTGTGGTTTTTAACTCGGTAACATTAATAAAAAAAGTTTAAAAGGAGTCCCGATCGAACAGTTTCATAAACCGGCCATCTCTGGTTTCACCCTAAACATAAATGAAATGCTCGCTAACGCATCGGCTCAAGTTTTCTCGTTAACAGGGGTGAAAACGCCTTAGTCTTGAGGTTCATTCGTTATTTGATTAAGGAGGCATCTGCCATCATTTTCCTCTTAAGAGACGATTAGCGGATAATTTTGATGACATAGAAGTTTCATTTCAGTCAGCTTAATCATCAGTAGAGACGACAAAATATATCTTTCTTATTATGAAAAATAATAATTCATATTCCCATTTGGAAAATACAGTAAAGTCTAAATCACTTAGGCGCTGACAGCTTTTTATGAAATGTCTATGATAATATTAACTTACGGACCCTCGATACACAGAAAATATGTACCTCGCCTTTCTTAACGATAGCTTTTATGGGAGCTCTCCAACCCAACGTTTTATGTTCTATTATAATAATAATTTATGGCGGCTTCCTAACTTTATTTGCTATTTCCCCTAACATCTTGCATACACTTTGATTCACAAGGAGATTCACTATCATAGTCGACCTGTTTAAACAACGATCCTTTCAGTAAGGATATTATGTAGATAATATTTTTATTATATACGCTTTACACCACGTCAATCTGGCCCCGTGTTAAGTATCCGAAGAACTTGGGTTACAGGCACCAGACAACGGAAATATGTTTAATACTTTTATACTACTTATATACACATATTTGAGATTTTTATTATATTATACACAAATTTAATACACGTCCATGACCCAGGAGCATTGAAAACTTTTTGTTCCCTCGGCGGGATTCGAACCCGCGACCTCTCGCTTGAGCACCAACGCGCTTAACCACTGCGCTAGGGAAATCGTCAAAAAATATTATATACTTCATTTCTATTCAATGACATGTAAATGTTAACAAAATAGCAATTAAATTGATATTATATCACGGTTATTCGTTACTGCGTGATGAATGGGTGACATTTAAATTTGAAGCACTATAACCACCCGTTATCCGTGCAAGAGTTTATTACAGCTTTATTTACAATATTTTATTTAAAGATTAGGTACATTCAATCGGAATTGATTGTCCATAGGTATATTTACTATTAGTTTAACACTTGTTTGCTTTTACAAATCATTTTTAAATCAATGGTTCAAAATAAGATATATAATAAAAATAATTTTATAAATCTTAGCATAATAATTTATCTCTATTGTTACAATATTATTACTGTCTATAAGATCGCCTCCGTGGTCTAATGGTTCAGAGCTCTCGACCCGGAGGTCGTAGGTTCGATTCCCGCGTTGGAACAACAAAAAAAATGTTGATTTCAAGTTTGGTTAGGACAATGCAGGCTGATCACCTGATTGTCTGACAAGAAAGATGATCCATACGTCGGATGGGCAGGTAAAAAAGTCGGTCCTGCGCCTGATCTCTCGCCAGTCGTGTCGGTTTACCGTCCCACTGGGTTATGAGAGTAAAAGGAAGAGAGAGTGTCTTTGTGTATTGCACACACACTTGGGCACTATAAAATAACTCCTGCGTAGCTGGCCTGGTTTCAATGAAATCGGCTACCGACACTGATATCGGTGAGGGGAGCTATTATGATTACTGTATATAAGTGAAAATTTTTACCCTACGATTCTGCACTATTGTGAATGAAGCCTTATGCTTACGATAATGAAATTAATTTATAAATAAATAAATTGTATTAGTGGTGTTAATTTTAGTAATTTTAATTCGTTTCAGGTTCCTCGACAGTCGGCAAGCTGGCGCATTTAAGTGAGTACAACAATGCCTGTTATCGGTTCAATTGAGTTTGCGAACAAAGCGGCTTGCGGCTCTTATCTTACTGCCTTAGTGCTCTGATTGTTGATTTAAAACTTCCATTATATAAATTAATTATATTAAGGCGTAATGCGCCACAGTTTCTCGTCTTGCGTAATTATTTTGACGTTGTATTATAAACCGATGAGCGCCGGCTACACGCACAAAAAACCTTGACTTATTATATCACGTTCCGTCTGAGCTGGTCGTGCAAGCGAGAGCGCGATGAGTACGAGTAGAAAAGAGACGGAAGAAGCACACGATCTACACGTGAATGGTTTTGTCAACCGTTAAGAAAGTAAAGTAAAAATTTGATGATGTTTCCATTGTTAGCAGATAAAAGTATTGTCTGTGAACCGACATTAAATACACGACAACGATTTTGGTAACACTTACCCTGACCTATGAAAAATATGGTTCAAAGGCAACTCGTTAACGATAACAAATTCAATAAATAATAAAATTACTTTTCACTCTTTCCAATGCATTGTGCGACGGAACGAAATTGAAAAATTCGAATAAATATTTTTGTAGTGAAGAAAAACATCAGACTGTATTCAGATTCTATCGGAAAGTTGAATAAATGAACTACTCGCTCACGACAAATCGCGCGTCGCCCGCCCGCCTGTCCCGCTGTCCCGCTGTCCCATCGCGTTCCCGCTACGTGAAACTTGGAGTGAACAAGAGTTTCACGTTCAATATTTAAAACAAATTGAAATTGAATTCTCTAGGATATAACTTTTGATTCAATTGAATTAATAATTGTTTTTTTCCGCTTGACAATTTTAGGACTCTTTCATTTGGATAGAATAATTGAGACTTATTTAGCTTAATAATTACATTATTTGGTATTTTAAACTCCTAAATGTATATTAAAAGCTGGCTATAAAAATATAGTTTAGATAGGCCAAATGGTTAAATAAGATTTTTGATATTCTCGAGATTAGTAAATATATTCACAATACATAATCCGATTTGGATTCAGGAACGTCCTTCGGCAATAAACGCTTGCCATGCTAAGTCCCGACTTCACCGACGCTTGTCAGTGTTAACGGCTTGTTAAAATACCATGCCATTGACAGGAAAGACGAGAGGGTTGTGTTAGTGAAATTGGCACTAAAAGTTGGCCAATAACGACGCAGTATGTTACGAATCCAAGTCGAACGAGAATTGTGAATAGCCCCCCGCTGGTACCATTATACTCATAATATTTTCACTTTGTCTGGAGAATTACTTACTTTAAGCGTGGCCTACTACTACAGAGACACGGACCTAGTACAAGAAAATGGTATCACCCTAATACTGGCAAGTCGACTGGCTATTTTTTTTTCTTCGATTTCCAACAGATAAAGGGTGGCTTTCCATAATGTCGGCCCATAGTACAAACGTCATCTGAAAATCCTCTCAAAATTTGAACGCTAAAGTGGAAAAGATTTAAAGGCACGTGGCGCGTGTCCCGCTTTATTTGGAAGTACTCCAAAAACTCTTGGAAAATAATCTTAACTTACAAGGCGAACTTCGCGCGTCGTCTAAGTAAAGAGTTTGTGAGAGTTGAGATGAAAAAAACAGTTATACAAATAGAAATCATAAAAGCGTCTATTTTGATATTTGTTTTTAAAACTGTTCGAAAACAGCTGAAATATCTAAAATGGTGAAAACATTAAATAGAATAGATATTCTAAGTATAGCGACAATTACGTCTACCCGTTGGTTCATTCCGTGTTCCCTAGATTTTCAATACCCGCCCTTACCTTATACGGACGGAGGAGGAAAATAAAAGATTTTAAGGCTTTGTATAGCGCCAGTGACCTTGAACGACTCTGTATGGCGTTGAAATTGTATAAAAACTAGATTTATAGAAATGAGAATCCTTACTAAAACCCCAAAAATGTAGCCCAAAGTGTAAAAAAACGACCTCCAAAATTTCTTACGTCGTGTGCGCTTCGACAACGGCTTGACCAATTTCGCAATTTTTTTTACGGTATGTTCGTTATTGTCACGAAAAGGTTATTATGAAAGAAAATGTTGAAAAAAATAAGCAGAAAATTAGAAAAAAGAAGAAAATACGTGATGGTCACGCGGGGTTTGAACCTGGGCTCAATCGATTCACGTCGTTGCCAGTTTATATGACACTGGTGTCATGGTAACGACATTGTTTACAAATGGAAAATAAAAATTATGAAATGCTATAAATAACGTATTAACATAAACTTAAACTATTTGGATTCATTAAACTATTTGTCCACCACTAATAAATAGTCGGGTCATTTTAATAGGTAACATTTGACAGTTTATCAAAAATGAGCGACGTAACGTTGTAACGACGACATTATAAAATAAATATTTTCTTTTTGTTAAAACTGCAGAATTTACTAAACTTTATTTAATAATTATTAGATATTTATTGTCAACATAACCAATATGAGTTTTTTTACGATTTGCTTTCACTGATAAACGATCTTAAACATAATATACAAATTATGATTTAATGAAATAAACGTCGTGATAATGTTACGTCAGTTAACACTTTTTCTTATTAAACACTAGAGACTTACTCAAAAAATCGATTAATCTTTTAACAACTATAAATATACCTATTTAAAAAAAGTACTTAACTTATAAGTTGTAATAAGAATATATTATAAATGTTAATTTAAAAATCAGATCGAAGGAGTTAGATCCATGGTCATAATTCACGATCAATAAAAAAAAATCGAAAACGTCATGATAAGACACCATTATGTCTTTTGTCGCCATTTGTCTTTGTGCGAAGTTAACGTCTGTCTGTTCTGTCTTTTTTTTTTCTTGCTACTGAAAACGAAAATGCAATTAAAAAAAAATGTCTGTCTGTCTGTTAGCGTGTCTCTTTGCTCCGGCTAATCTCTGGAACGGCTGGACCGATTTTAACGAGACTTTCACTGGTAGATAGCTAAAGTTATAAGGATTAATTTAGGCTTCTTTTCGTCATCATCATCGTTATCTAACTAATGATCACCGAATCGGCTGGACCGACTGTGACGGGAGCATTCACCGGGCGTTAGCTTATGTTAGTTCCATCTTTACATCAGCTTTTTGTATTAAAGTAAGTCGTGTTAGTTAAATGAATTATTTATAACTCGAGAACGGCTTTATCGATATGGTTGAAAATTGGTGAGGAAGTAACTTAGAGCCAGTAGACGGACATAGGATACTATTTATTTCATTTGACAGCGCAGAACCAGCAACGTTCACGGAAGGGTTTGGCGTTGTGGGTTCCGCGTTGCGGGTTCCGGGTTCCCGTGTTGCGGGTTCCGGGTTCCGCGTCGCGGGTTCAGGGTTCCCGTGTTGCAAGTTCCCGTGTTGCAAGTTGCGGGTTCCGCGTTGCGGGTTTCGCGTTGCGGGTTCCGCGTTGCGGGTTCCACGTTGCGGGTTCCGCGTTGCGGGTTCCGCGTTCCCGCGTTGCGGGTTCCGGGTTCCCGCGTTGCGGGTTCCGGGTTCCCGCGTTGCGGGTTCCGGGTTCCCGCGTTGCGGGTTCCGGGTTCCCGCGTTGCGGGTTCCGGGTTCCGGGTTTCCGCGTTGGGGGTCCTGGTTCCCGCGTTGCGGGTTCCGGGTTCCCGCGTTGCGGGTTCCGGGTTCCCGCGTTGCGGGTTTCGGGTTCCCATGCTGCGGGTTCCACGTTGCGGGTTCCGGGTTCCCGCGTTGCGGGTTCCGGGTCCCCGCGTTGTGGGTTCCGGGTTCCCGCGTAGCGGGTTCCACGTTGCGGGTTTCGGGTTCCCATGGTGCGGATTCCGGGTTCCCGCGTTGCGGGTTCCGCGTTCCCGCGTTGCGGGTTCCGCGTTGCGGGTTCCGCGTTGCGGGTTCCGCGTTGCGGGTTCCGCGTTGCGGGTTCCGCGTTGCGGGTTCCGCGTTGCGGGTTCCGCGTTGCGGGTTCCGCGTTCCCGCGTTGCGGGTTCCGGGTTCCCGCATTGCGGGTTCCGGGTTCCCGCGTTGCGGGTTCCGTGTTCCCGCGTTGCGGGTTCAACGTTCCCGCGTTGCGGGTTCCGGGTTCCCGCGTTGCGGGTTCCAAGTTCCCGCGTTGCGGGTACCGGGTTCCCGCGTTGCGGGTTCCGGGTTTCCGCGTTGCGGGTTCCTGGTTCCCGCGTTGCGGGGTCCGGGTTCCCGCGTTGCGGGTTCCGGGTTCCCGCGTTGCGGGGTCCGGGTTCCCGCGTTGCGGGTTCCGGGTTCCCGCGTTGCGGGTTTCGGGTTCCCATGCTGCGGGTTCCACGTTGCGGGTTCCGGGTTCCCGCGTTGCGGGTTCCGGGTCCCCGCGTTGTGGGTTCCGGGTTCCCGCGTAGCGGGTTCCACGTTGCGGGTTTCGGGTTCCCATGGTGCGGATTCCGGGTTCCCGCGTTGCGGGTTCCGCGTTCCCGCGTTGCGGGTTCCGCGTTGCGGGTTCCGGGTTGCGGGTTCCGCGTTGCGGGTTCCGCGTTGCGGGTTCCGCGTTGCGGGTTCCGCGTTGCGGGTTCCGCGTTGCGGGTTCCGCGTTGCGGGTTCCGCGTTGCGGGTTCCGCGTTCCAGCGTTGCGGGTTCCGGGTTCCCGCGTTGCGGGTTCCGGGTTCCCGCGTTGCGGGTTCCGGGTTCCCGCGTTGCGGGTTCCGGGTTCCCGCGTCGCGGGTTCCGGGTTCCCGCGTTGCGGGTTCCGGGTTCCCGCGTTGCGGGTTCCGGGTTCCCGCGTTGCGGGTTCCGGGTTCCCGCGTTGCGGGTTCCGGGTTCCCGCGTTGCGGGTTTTGGGTTCCCATGCTGCGGGTTCCGCGTTCCCGCGTTGCGGGTTGCGGGTTTCGGGTTCCCATGCTGCGGGTTCTGGGTTCCCGCGTTGCGGGTTCCGCGTTCCCGAGTTAGGGGTTGTTTTTTTTAGTTGAATTTCATCATAAACTGTTTTTATGCTCAACGAAGTGGGCAAGGGTCAGCTAGTTTATTCTAAAGACGTATCTTTAGATTAATGTACTCGATACGTTACGAAATATTAAAATGTTTAAGTGACAGTTTGACGTCAGTTTTCTCGAAATCAGTATTTTGCGTATATCACCTTCATCCACTCATGTCTTCTATTATTAATATATAAGGAGAAAAAATGTTATAAGTTAAATAAGGTGTAAACTACATATTTTATATAATGACTATGAAAGTAGGTATAAATATAATGAATATTAATATGGATTGGAATTATTCTAAAACACTGGTATTGAGGAATAGTTTCTAAGTACTCTAAATAAACCTAATACGACTATACACAAAATCGACAAAACTATGCACAAAATTGAGTGAAACTTAAAGTGATATTATGTTTTTTTCCTTTGTTTCAGAATCTATTTACCAAGCTTATTTACGCCATAAGCCCAGTTAGCATATAATTGTATGTTATGAAAGGGCTAGTGTACTATCTGGGTTTCTAATATAACACAGATTGGTAGCATCATGCATGCATCATTAGTAAACCGAAAATAAAAAATTCGATCAATTTAAAAAAAAGTTTTTCTTTATTGAGCGGCTAGTAAGTGTTGTTTAAGTTATTGGCTGCATTATAGCACTGCCCTGGTAATTAATAGAGAGGTTTCTAAAAAATGGCTTTTTCGAGAAAATAGAGATACTTACTGCTCTATTAATTACCAGGAAAGAACTGCTAATAATAATATTGAACTTTACACAGTAATGATACACAAATTACTTGCACTTTTTCTACTTTATTAGTTAATTAACAGATTTATAAAAATACACAACCGGTGTCGTAAGTCATCATCCGGTGTAGGTAGATTTATTCAAATATATATTAGAGAAATCTACCTACACCTGATTATGACTTAGTCGAAACCAGTCGTATATTTTTATAAATCTGTTAATTAACTAATAAAGTGGAAAAAATGCAAGTACTCGTAACTTGTGTTGTTATTACTGTGTTGTATTTCCATCAAGAACCTACAGTACATTCAATAACCTATATTGAACTTTGTTGACATTTAAATCAAATTGAAATAGAACGGAGTGTTGCTCATAACTACCTATACACATGACGATGATGACATCCACGTTTTCGCAAATTATCATATTTGCGGTTCGCGGCAAAATCTCCGTTGACACCTCACGTGCGATTTCCCGGATTTATTACTGTGACACGGTGGTAATTCAAATTTCTCGCAACATTTTCTCGTACCTTTTCAAAGGAAAGTCTCAGACCGCAGTCGCTCATTTCGTTCGGCCCCCGGGGTCGAGCTACAGTTCAAACCTTATTTACAAGGCGAGAAAAGTAAATTACGCCCCGCCCGCGGATTGATTGTCGAAGATTGCGACTGCACGATGCAATTTTATTACTCGTCCCGATTCTTACACGTGCCGCGCTCTGATTCTTGCATCGATTTTACGATTATGCGAGGACATGAAGTTTTACACTGTGAAATGTTAATTAAAACTTAAAAATGTAAATATACTAATCCCCGGTTTCGGAAAGGCTAATCGACGATTTGATCAGCCTTTTAGAGGGTGTTAAAATATTTTCCGGAAGTACTGCAGGAATGGTTTATGCTCGTGTGTCGCTTACTGCAACTTTTTTTTTTAAATATAAAAAAAGCAAGAGGTCATCAGGTCACACACTCACTCACTCATCCTTTACTCTATCACTAAACCGTTTGAAAGAAGAAACAGGGGTCCCCTAAACGTTGATTACTTGTACTTACATTAGGTTATTTCAGTTCAAGCTGCAGCTATCGCGCTAGTGCACTGCAATTTTTCTTTTTTCTTTTCTTTTTTTCCTTTTTTTTTTTCTTTTTATTTCTTTTGATTAATTTTGTTGTGGGTCCCAAGACAGATTTAGCTTCAAAGGGTTTATCGTGGTTGGTTACCGCTGGCGATCCTGGCTCACAGTTGCAGTGATGGGAATGTGAGGTGGGCCAATGCCCGTTTTAGTGGACTGCAAGACAGTAATAGATTTTATAAATACTTTACAAATTTGGTATGAAGCGTCAAAGTTCAGATAAACAAAAATCGTATATTTTTATTAATATTATGATGTAACATTATATTCAAAAATATTTTTAAACTTACTACCAGGCCTATAATACGTTTAAGATTTATATATGGAATTCTCGGTGTACGAGCCCGACTAAAGCTTGGTCGGTTTTTTAAACAACTCTTACAAAGGAGTAAAATAAAGGGTATAGTAAAACTATTTAAACATCTAACCAAGTCACGGGTCAGCTATTTAAACATAGAAAATAGTAGGTACTTGTTAAAAACATTAAATTAAGCGGACGTTTTATAAAATTAAAAATCTAGCTTCGCCGCCAACGTTATTTCAAAATTAATTATGCTATAAAGGTTGCTAGTTCATTACACAGTGCTGAAGCCGTACTACCGCTAAAGGGGTGAAACCCCACGCGTTGCCATGGCGAAGGCTAGATTCGCTGTAATTGGGAATCATTGTTGCTCTAATGAAAATATGTCCCATTTTATTTCACGTCAAAGGAATTCATCAGCTCATTAATTAACGAAGCCGATGAATACGGATCAACTAATTGGTCTGAGGGAATATTAATCGACTACCCGCCTGGTTGCCGTATATTAATTTCATTGGTTTTTATATTGTCAGACGGAGAAATATGGATGGAAATGGCCATTGTAATCAAAAGTATGTGCCTCTTGACCGACAAAAGAAATAATAATTAATTATGATCTCCTTGTCCCATTTAATGATGAAACAAAAAAATTTAAACAATAGCTACGAACCTCTTTGATGAAATACGATATTTTATTAAATTCGTAGCACATCAAAAGAGGTGCGTAGCTTTTTTCGTAGCCATGACTCAACACGCAGTAAATGTCGTAGAAGACAACAACACGCAGTGAATGTCGTACAAGCAACCTGGTAGCATTAACCATGAGTAGTAAATTTAAATAAAATAAGCTACGTTTAAAAAAACCGAACCGAGAATTATATTATGCTTTTTAGTTGTTAAAGTCGGTTTTTTTAAACGTACTTTGTTATTTTTTAGTGTCTCTAAAAAATAACAAGGTAGTCAAAGTAAAAGATAAATCTCTTTTGTACTTAGCTACGATGCTACAGTCAGACTGACAACATATTTATAATTTCCATTTCATTTTGTGTCGAGAGTCAATTATAAACGCAAAAATGAAAAACTCCTAAATTAACCGCACTGAAACTACATAGTACATAATTATATCATCGACATAAATGTATTGACAAGTGTTGATTCGTTAAAAATTTTGGTGAAATGTGTTCATAAAATAAAAACTACAGTGCCAAAGAAAGTATTTTTTTTATGGGATTGGTCCCATAAAAAAATACTTCCTTCAGCACTTTGCCATTTGGATGGCAGCTATTTTGCGTCGAATAAAAAAAGAATCACGAAAGTCGAATCATTAACGTCAGAGTAATCGGTGTAGGTACATACATAAAAATTAATAAAAAAAACAGGCCGTATTGAGAACCTCCTCCCTTTTTTGGAAGTCGCTTTAAAATAAGTTAAATACCACCCAACTACGGCGATGCATGTAGGATCATATTCATTCAGTTGTAGCGACTTTTATAAAAATCAAGTAAATTATGTTATTGAATGTACCGTAGGTTCTTGATGGAAATACATTTTATTTAGTAATAATACACTAAATACTTGCACTTTTTTCCCACTTTATTAGTTTTTTCACAAGTTATTTATTAAAATACACGACCGGTTTCGACATAGTCATCATCAGGTGTAGGTAGATTTAAATTTTTAAAAATATTGTAAACATTGTGCAGAATTTTTTAGAGTTGCCAGCATCAGGAAAAAAATTAACAATTTTGTGCACTTTAACTTAATTATTTTGTACTAAATTATTTCTTACTATAATATATTAAATTAATGTAAAATTACTGAGTAATAACATATTAAATTGATAAATTAATAACATTTTCAATGTCATAGAATAGAAACTGATTACGCATGTCAATCTTTAAAATAAAATAACAATAATAATGTTCAATAATTAAAGAACATGTCCATCATAATTAGATATAAAAATAATGTCAACTACAATATTATATCAAACTAAACAATGTCACAATAAAATGTCTAATTATAAATAAAACTAATAAATAATGTCAAAATTGATCTAAAATTAATACAATAATTAATTATTGATGGAGTTTTAACTATGAAATAAATTAAATTAAATGTCTTGTAATAATATAGAATTTGAAAGGCATGTCTGGTCGTTTATTAAATTTCCGTACTTTTTATGTTTATTTATTTCTAGAGCTTCCAAAGCATCCATCTTTTTACCCTTTGGTAATACATGCAGATATTTGATGATTTATGTCCACTGCTGTTTAGGTGTTGAGCAAACGTTGATCTTTCCGTTTTCTTTTTCCAAGCTGTTATATGTTCTTTTATTCTTGTTTTAAATTTCCTTCCTGTCTGACCTATATAAGTACCTCCACATGTATCACAAGTTAGACTGTAAATGCCGCTATTGTCTGTGATTTTAAATTTATCTTTATTATTGCACAACATACTTTTTAAGGAGCCTGTAGTGTAAAAAGCTACTTTAACATCATTAGTTTTTAAAATCCTTAAACACAATTTTGTCTATTAAACACAATTTTGAAAAGAACGAAGAAGAAAATGACAGAAAAGTTACTTTACAATCAAATCGAGGACAAAGCTGAAGAAAAAATCGGAAACATATGGGTAAAGATTCCTTATGTTGGCCCATCATCCTATAAATTCCAAAGGATTTTAAAAACTAATGATGTTAAAGTAGCTTTTTACACTACAGGCTCCTTAAAAAGTATGTTGTGCAATAATGTTCTATGACATTGAAAATGTTATTAATTTATCAATTTAATATGTTATTACTCAGTAATTTTACATTAATTTAATATATTATAATAATAAATAATTTAGTACAAAATAATTAAGTTAAAGTGCACAAAACTGTTAATTTTTTTCCTGATGCTGGCAACTCTAAAAAATTCTGCACAATGTTTACAATATTTTTAAAAATTTAAATCTACCTACACCTGATGATGACTATGTCGAAACCGGTCGTGTATTTTAATAAATAACTTGTGAAAAAACTAATAAAGTGGGAAAAAAGTGCAAGTATTTAGTGTATTATTACTAAATCAAGTAAATTACCAAATTAGAGATTAACTTATTTTGTAAATTCACACAAAATGTTTTTGTCGTTAAAAATGTTATGAGCATTGTGTTAAAGATGAATATTAATGAATTATTAATTTTATGTGACTTGTGGAAAAAGATAGGGGAGGCTTTTGCCCAGCAGTGCGACAGTAACGGCTATTAATAATAATAATAATAAATTTTATAATAGTTTATCTCAGCAACATAATAAGGTGGTGTGTATAGTTTAAAATTAGTGCAAGTTGTGGCTTTCAAGTTAAATACTTGCTATCATAAATAAGTGATATATTATTATTATTATTAAGGCGAGGAATAACCGCTACTAGCGCCACTCTTTTTAAAATAAATTTTACAACGACACAAAGATCTCATTAAAAAATGTAATCGGTTAAAACTCTAAAAAAACTAATTTATTGGCATTTAATTACAGTTCTAAATCCTATACTGTATTTACTCTCATAAAAACCGCCAAAAGTGGCAGTTTTAGCAATTAATTGTGAGAGTAAATACAGTATAGGATTTAAAGCTGTAATTAAATGCCAATAAATTAGAATAACTATTTACTTAGAGTTTTAACCGATTACTTTTTTAATAAGATCTTTGTGCCATTGTTAAATTTATTTAAAAAAGAGTGGCGCTAGTTGCTATTTTTCCTCGCCTTAAATGATAGTGATGATGCTACCAGTAAATGGTATTCGTAATTTTGTATCAGAATTAAATTGTTACCACCGATTCTAATCTGCTAAGTGGCGTTCAGCTAACTCAATTAAGGGAACCCATCGAACTGTCAATAGAGCTAGTTAATATTTTATATTCATGTTTTTGCTAATGCTATTATTATAATGGAGATCGTGAAGACTCTGTTGCGTAACTTGGTAATGGGAAATACATTTACGGGCAACTAACTGCCATTGTTTTATTGATATCGTTTTTATTTTGTTAGGGATACTTAGCAGTTACTTTTAATTATGATATAATAATAACAATACATCTTCTTATATATAAAAATGAATTGATGTTCGTTAGTCTCGCTACAACTCGAGAACGGCTGAACCGATTCGACTATTTTAGTCTTGAAATATTCGTGAAAGTCCAGGGAAGGTTTAAACGGTTTGTATGTCCAACGAAGTGGGCACTGGTCAGAGAGTATAATAATAAAAATATAATATCTAAAGACGCTTTACACCACGGCAATCTGGTCCCGTGCGTTACCTTACTTATATCCGAAAAACTTGTGTTACGGGGACCAAGCAACTAAACGTTATTTAATATTTTTAATCTATATCTATACACACATTAAATACACATTTGTGATCCAAGAAAATAGAAAACTTTTTGTTCCTTCGGTGAGATTCAAACTCGCGATCTCCAGTTCAAGCACCAGCGCTCTCTACCAGTTCGTTAAAGAGGTCATGAAATAATAATATTAATACGTGAAGCAAAAACTTTAGCTATAAAATGTGTGCAAACATTGTGAATTTGGCATAGATAGTTAAAGTTTACATAGATGAAGTGCGGAATGGTAAAATATTTAAATAATGATTAGAAATACATACAATTAATAAAAATAACTACAACAAAATAATTCTTAATCTTTATCTTAGATTCCATAAACAATATTTATAATATTATTATATTGCGTACCTCAGAAGATGCTAAGGAGGAGCCTCCCTTAAGAACTTGAAACTTGACCTCAGGGCAACTTCTAATAATTATAATTATATTAGATCGGTCGGCAATTATAATAGGTTAGGTATATTAATTGAGACAGTTTGCTAAAGTTTCAAGTTTTGGATGATAATGATGTGATGTTTCGATTTCTAACTTTGTGCTATCTTCTTTTCTTTCTTTCTTCTTACATATAAAAATGAATCGCTGTTCGTTAGTCTCGCTAAAACTTAAGAACGGCTGAACCAAATCGGCTTTTTGCCTATGTTTATGATATTTTAGGCAATAGCCTTACCATTATCGTGCAGTTGCCGTTGCCGGAGCGTTGATTGGAGCCGTGCCGGAGGCAATAAAAAAATAGTCAATAATGACTTATAAATAAAAAATCCGGCCAATCGCGCGAGATAGTTAGCATAATATTGTGCTTACAATCTCGCGCGATTGGCGGGATTTTGTAATATTGCAATGAAATAAAACATTAACGAAGTTATACATTAAAACAAAGAATTAATTTTTAAATGACACTATTATCAAAATAGCACCCGTCGGACTGAACAAGCCATCAATTTCAATAAAACGATGATGGAGGAGAAAAAACCGTAATCAATCACTCTCTGTCATTTTGACAGTATTTTGGGGTGACCACGCGGTATCGCGTTCCAAATATTTGAGCCTCGCAAAGCTTAATATTAAAAATACCTTTTGTAATATCTTATACCACAGACATAACGTTAGGTAGACCCCACATCAATCGGCGCAAAATGTGCATGACACGCAACCTTTTTGGCACTTCTCATTAATGCCACAACTCTTTAAAATTCTATGCAAAAGCGTTTATCTACTATTATTTATCTATACTAATATTATAAAGCGGAAGAGTTTGTTTATTTTTGTGGGAATACCCACAGAAATAAAAAAATGTTGTTTGTTTAAACGCGCTAAACTCAGGAACTACGGGTCCGATTTGAAAAATTTTTTTTTTGTTGGATAGTCCATTCATAGAGGAAGGCTTTAGCCTATATAACATTACGCTGGAACCAATAGGAGCGATGCGTGAGTGATAAATGTTGCAAAAACGGATAGACTTTCGTTGCGTGCGTTGCATAAACGGTTTAAGTCGCCCAAAAACCACGCAAAGTCGCGGGCACAGCTAGTCTTTCACTAAATCACTAGGTTTTTAATTTTATACCGAATCAGTATCGGCATTATTCTTTGTAAAATTTGGTGTAGGTACCTAATACCTAATTATGTAGAATAAAATCATACAAAATACCTATACATAATATATTATATGAACGTCACATAGCAATGCCTCGTAATATGTGTGACTATTAAAAAACAAAATGTGAGGATTTTTGGGACTTTCAAAATGTCCGTTTCTGAACGTTTGAAATATCTACTGTAACGCATGTATCTACAGCTTGTCCATCTTTTATTTGAAGAGGTCGCTGACGTAGATCCTGAGAGTGTAACACTTGTATGATAAATTGTTTTATCAGAATTTGTATGCGTAGTCAGAATATTTTCCCGAGATTTATAGTTTCTTTTCAAGATAATTGAGTCAAATCGGTACACAGGCAATGTTAACAAAGTTTTACCCTGAGCATTTCTAGTGCAATGTAACAAAACATATTTAATTCACTACTTTGCATGTTTTAAAAATGTTTATGTTTTGAATCTTGTACTACGAGTATTAATTGTTTGGTTTTCTAACCAAACAGGCTAACAAAAACGGCTACAGACTAACTAAAATAAGCTTGCAAATAAATAATAATAATAATGTAGTAAATCGTACAGATACATATTATAATAAATCTGAAGAGGGGGTCATTCATATCTGTACATTGAAGATATTTGACAAAAATATTGTAGCAGACCTTTATGGTAAATATATCGCTAATTACAGTCCACATGAAAATAAAATAATATTATGTAAAAATGTTGTAAAGTGTAAAAGTAAGCAAAACTGTTTAATGTTATTTACCAAACCAAATGTTATGTACCAAATGGAACTCGTTTGAAAAAAGGTCTACACAGCCTAGGATGAAACCACTTGTGTTGCTGAAAACAGTTCCCCAAGGTGAAATAGAGGTAAAGAAACGCCTTACTCGTTGTGAAAACGTCGAAATTATCACGATAAAACGAAAATGTAAACGAATAATATAGGTAAATACTGTTTTCTTTAAGAGCGAGAAGTAGTAGGTAGGTAGTTGAGTAGTTTTAAAGATGGCACTCAGTTTGATCGTGTCCAATAAAAATATACAGGCTATATTAATGAGTTATAATACTTTAGGTACGTGTATGGGTACCGCATATAGACTTTAATATGAAAGTACCAGTGCTGGCGGAGGTACTTTTTTTTAATTATTTTATGGGAAAATTTACAATGTTCGAGCATTTATCATGCACATATGAAAGTCAAAAGTAAGTCTTTCAGCGCTGGTACTTTCACAGTATACTCTACATAGAGGCACACACTATATAGTATTGTCACTTATTTATTTTACATCTTGAATATTTAATAATATGCATGAATTTGAACAACAAAACTTAAAAAAATGTAAGATCAAGTAGGTATTTAATATATTATGGTACAAACAATAATTGTAATTATTTGAGACATGCCGTAGCCGCAATTCTGGGTACCAAATTATGCAAAGAAACATGTCTAATATACACCGTATAGAAGAAAAGAATAACGACGCCAATAATACAAATATGACAGCTGGAATTGGTATCCAGGCGCTACTGCCATGTCGTTTCGTTTGCATAATTGCATGTTAAGACCAGGGTGGGGTGCTGTCCTTGATGTATTACCATAAAACATGGCTCCGCAGACAAGGGCTTGAATCCATAATGATAAATACCAGTCGTCACCGTTCACTTGGTGATTTACATTCGGCAATTGATTTTGTAATGCGATCCCCGGCTTGTAGTTGTGTAAGGGTGTCGTGTGATTTTACCTTTGAAAAAAGCTTAAGCAAATATTTTTAGCTTTATAATATGCTATTTTAAAAAAAATACACTTTATATTTTGGTACACAAATAATGACTGTTAATATTTTTCAGCTTGCGCGTTAATTGTTATTGTTAATTGATATTAAGGTGTGTCTGCTGATTTGCTGGATTATTTCTAAATAAATCTACCTGAGATGTCTATTTAAGCATGGCCTGCTTGCATCTCATACTATCTATGTTTAATACAAAAACATTGCAATAGATGTCACTACTATTAACGTTTGTAAATTACGTATAAAATGTAAATATGCCGAATTAAGTAGAAATATTAACATTAAAATAAAGATAATCATATTTTTGGTATAACATCACTAACATCACATTAAGTTAAATTCAACTCCTTAATTAAGAAGAAAATACGAAATGAAATTAGTAATTAGTATTTTCCAATAGTGGCGCCAGATGGCGGTTTCCGGAATGGAAACTGCCTGGACTTCACCCTTTATCTATAGGAAATCGAAGAAAACAAAAATAGCCAGTCGAATTGCCAGTATTAGGGTTTTACCATTTTCTAGTAGTAGGTCGTGTCTCCGTTATATATCAACTTTGTGATTTGAGTTAGGGTTTTAAATGTAACTGTCATGTTAACACGTACAATAGGATATCTAATATTAGATCCTAACATTGTGTTATAGGTGTTATCGCGGTGTCACGGGCAACACGCACGAACGCGAACCAAACACGACAAGTCGACCGGGAAATTGATTCAAAAATAACCCCCCCAAATTGAATAGTCGTAAGTGAGTTACGCAGAACCTCACGGTTGAGTTAGCTAGAGGGTTGTTCATTGTTTTGTTACGTCGTCACTGATGTACTTTATTGCATAGATGTTACGTACATTTTTTTGCTTTTTAATTACACATTACGTATTCATAGGTTTTCTTTGAAAATATTTTGCTGGAAGGTACGGTTTGGGTTTTTATTTTGGAAAAAAATCTTCACATACTTAAACCGTTACTGAACTGTGCAAAAGCCAAAATATTGAATTGTTATTTTTTGTCTATTACATAAATGAATAAATAAAATAAAAAACGTTTTATTTCCAAATAAAACTTAAAAAGCTATTTTCGGAAAGTCAACAAGAAAAACAAGCTACCTACTAATTACAAGCACTTCTATCATCAATCTTCTTCTTCTAACTTAATAGCTTCGCTCTTGTCGATGGAGCTTTCTTCATACCTCTCTGCACTCCGCTTTTCTCTCCTGATACGACACGACCATTACTTTCTCCTTTTCATCCAGGTTATGAAGCTAAAAATTTAAAACAAGTTATTATTGCTAAATCTCTCCTTAATTTTTTTTTAGATTAAAAAATATCTACAAATTATTTATTTATACCTCACTATTTGATGCATTTTGTGTGTCTTGTTTTTGTACATCGATGGTTGTCTCATAGCAAATTTGTTTTCGATTTTCTCTATTCGAGTCCATTACGATGATGGGTTTCGATAACGACGGGAATATTATACGACAATATTATATGTATTTTCTTTTACATTATGTCATTTGCATACAGTTAGACACAACTTTAGTTTATATTATATTATAATATGCTTTGTTTGAATCGTATAAGATTTTATGATGGGGCAGAACTAGGCAATCCAGTGCTGCTCGAAATCCGTACTCTTGCAATGAAACGTGTATTTTCTTGTATTGTAAATAAAGTTTAATTTTAATCGCTATATAAAATTGTATTGTACCTGTTTCCTATTAGGTAAACCTCAAATCGTTTAGTCTTAAAATTTTTACTGCATCAATTTATAGAGACAAGAGTTTTATAATCGCACTTATTTTAAGTCTCTAGAGTGGGGAGAATGCGGAAAAAATTCACTAAGTACTCCCTCACGTGTAAGTGAGGTTACTTAAAGAATATTGTTATTGCTCGAATGTAAGAGATATATATCTAAATTTTACTCTAGAACTTTGAGAACGTATATACTTACGTTTAAAAACTTAAGCTACATATTTTGATAAGTGTGGTCAGTGCACTCGGACCAGTTGATTAGTGGTTAGTTCTCTAATCTGGAGGTAGTGAGATTGACTTTGATCTCCGGGTTGGGATTACGGCAATTGTTGCAAAAAAATATATTGCGAGATATAATATATTAAAATTTTATGCTATGGATTTCCGCAAAGTGACACCAGATTCCATTAAATATTTGAAATTTTTGTTTTTATTTTTGGTGATGACAATGAAGGCTGAACACATGATTGTAACAAGGAAGATGATTCATGCATCGGATGGGCATATAAAAAGTAGGTCCCCCGCATCGAGCATTACTCTCCAAACCGATTCGATTTTGATTCAGATTCCATCGTACCGCGTACTTCCCCATAAATTGACGTTTGTTTATTTTCATTCTTAGTCGATTCACATGGTCGGGAGTAGAAAAAGTTACGATCTAACGGTTTTCTTTATCCTAGTTAATTTCAAAGTAATCCACCAAATAAAATACCAAAAGCCATTTTGAGATCGAACTGAATCGATTCTCGATTGTCTCGGGAGTGAGCCTGCTGATCTCTTAACAGTGTCCATCATTCGTCCTTCTGTGTAAAGACAGCTCTTGTGTGTTGCACATTTTTGGGCAATATACCCTGCGTTGCTGGTTTTCAGTGAAACCGTAGCTGGTTATCAGTGAAACCGGTCAGTACTAAAATATTATGTGTTGGGGCTCTCATAATTTTGTTTTAATATTGAATTGAAAAGAATTAAAAAAAAAAGTTGAAATACTCTAGTAAGGTAGTTTGTCCAAACTGTTAAAATACTTACAAACTACATTATTCAAAACGAAGATAAAAATAACGTGGCGTAATTTTCATTCGACCGGAAAATACGGGGATTTTATTAAAAAATATTCGGAATTCTGTGAAGGGCTTAAAATTTTCAAAGGCGTATTGATTTCCGCTCCCCCGGGCTTGGATATGTTTGGCTGTCAATATGTTTGGGAATAAGGGGCGAGTACAATCGCCCGTCTGCGTGGCCCGCGGCTATCTGTTACCTGATGCGCCTTTGATGACGTCATATTATCGAATATACGCATAATATACGACGCACGGGCTTGTAGTTTGTACCTATTATTCGGAACAAAGAGATTTATTTTACGTTCGCGTCACTGTCTGTGTTAGTTTATTTTATACAGTAGGTACAAATAATTGATTTATATGAATGGATAAAAGTAATATGCAGCAAAATTATGATTTTGAGAAAATTGAGTTCAAACGGTCACTTAAACATTTTAGAATACGTCCTAAAGTATTAAGAACATTAATCTAAAGGTCTCCGAATAAAAAATAAAATATTCGTGGAAGTCCAGGTTTAAACGGTTTTATATGCTCAACGAAGTAGGTCAGCTAGTATTATCATAAAAAAAATTTAAAACATATACTCTAAACTCTATAGTATTAATGTAGGTACATTAATACTATAGAGATTAATGTTTTCTACTATAGAACGAAGACAAATAAACGAATCTAATGTTTCGTGCCAATTTCACCAATACGTGTTAAAATTAATCTTTCATTAAATAACATGCTATCCTTCTCGTACTTCCTGTCAATGAATGAGAAGGCAATACCATGGTAATTTAACAAGTCGTTAGCACTAACAAGCGTTGGTGAAATCGGGATCCGTAACCTAATTAGGTGTTAAACGGGTGCCGATCACTCATTTATTTGTACGAAATGAATTAATAATAATTATACCTATACCATAAAATATCAAAAGCAATAATTCCGAATTTGTAATGAATCGAATATTAATATTTATTCAGCACAAAAAGCAACCTACCCACCAATAAAAATAAAATCAAGGTAATTTTAATTGGTACGCAAAATAAATGGAAATAATAAATGTATCCTCGGGGGTTACGTAAATTCAATAACGAATTAATTTATACGTGTAAAGTTTTTGCGATTTCAGGGTTCACTGGTTTAAATTATAAATTCTCTCCAACTGTTTTATTATGTACTCACAATAATTATAAGTAGTCTATACAATATTAATACGCGAAACAAAAACTGTATTTCTATACAATACTAGCTGACCCGTGCCCACTTTGTTAAGCATAAAAAAAACCGTTTAAACATTCCCTTGCCTTTTACGAATATTTCAAGACCTCGAGTTTTAGCGAGACTAACGAACAGCGATTCATTTTTATTTATAAGATTAATTATTTAATACGCGAAACAAAAACTTTGTACCTCGTTTTACTAAAACCACGCGGACGGAGAAGTATGAAATATTCTTGTATTTAGAGTTTGAGAAGTTATGTAGAATGCTAATACTTGGTGTAAGAAGAACAGTCACTATAACTTTTGAGATATGATCACACTTACTTTTCTCATACTAGAAATGTTTTTTTTCCGTCTTTATGACGTAAAAACACAAGTTGCTTGTTACAATTTACGTTTTTTTTTGTCGAAAAAATAACAAAAAACAAAAAAATATCTAATTTCAAGTAGTTGAGGCTATGGTGGACAAACTCACTTTCAAAGCTGCCAAAATCATCACCCTACCTTTTCTCTTCGTCACGTTAGATAATAGCTGTAATTATCTTCATAGAGCGAGTGTTCGTCCACTTGTGCCAATTTCACCAACGCGTGTTAGTATTAACAGCTTGTTAAAATATCATGCCTTCTCATTCATTGATAGAAATTACGAGTGGAACAACATGATATTTAACCAACGATTAATTTTAACATGCGTTGGTGAAATTGACTCTTATTCTTGTACGCCATGGTATCTAGTGCTCCTGCTCACTGATATTAAATCTAATAAAGTCGGGGAAAGAATTTTCAACAGACTTTGCGACTTAGGTGCATTACGTTTTATAGTAAAAAAATTTAGTTGTTGGATAATATTAATTTAAAAAAATATCTTCATCATTTGAGAACCTAAAATGCTTTTGCTAAGCTTACTTTGAAACTTTAAAAAATGTATTTACGTAGTATTTATAGTACTTACTTAACTTTTTTTGTTGACAGCTGTGGAAATGTTTGGAATAATATTGGGTGCAAACACCTAAACAATTTTTATTATAAACTAGTGACCCGCCCCGGCTTCGCACGGGTGCAATGCAAAATATACGTACTACAGAATGTCCTTATACACAACGTTCAGCCAATTAGCCAATACAAACATGTTTTGCTTAGACATTACTCTTGACAGCGCGACATATAATTGGCCATGTGAAAAACACTCAACGCTCAAGTCTAATCCTGCAACGTTAGAAGTTAGGCACGCGGCGCAAACAACTACGACCCTGCATTTTTAATTTGTAATATCTTCGGTAATATTCGCTTAAATTACATGCTGTAAAAAGCATATTGATCTATAATAAATGCACAATTTATTTAAGGTACTTAATTGGATAAGAATGAATGCTGTATTGTTTGAAATCACTTCGTAAATAACCATTTTTTAGTAAAGGATAAAAATGGTTATGGTGGGTTATCCCTAAAAGATAGACATATACCATCGCGGACTTTTTTGTTGAAATTTTTAAGATGAACAATACTGTAGTACATTATTTCGGTCTATCTCGTAGGGTTCAGCCAGCGTTTTCAATATAAGCGGAAAAAACGTGCTTATTTACGACATCACATTAGAAACCTTTAAATTTATCAGTGTTTCTCTACTATAAATACATAAAAACCTTCCGTAAGAATCACTCTATCTATTTAAAAAAACCGCATCAAAATCCGTTGCGTAGTTTTAAAGATCTAAGCATACATACGGACAGACATACAGCGAAAGCGACTTTGTTTTATACTATGTATTGATACATACATAGTTTAATTACATTAAGTCCCGATTACGCATGTTAGTGATAACGGCTTGTTAAATTACCATGCCTTCTCATTCATTGATAGGAATTACGAGAGGAACAACATGATATTTAACGAAGGATTAACTTTAACATTGCTTGGTGAAACACGCCCTAAAGATAGTAATTCACTTCTATTGTTTGTATTAGGTACGGTGTAGTACGGTTACGTTTACTCTAGTAAAGAGATAACGTAGTTTCATATCCGAGGGCTGCCAAAGACTCGCCCAGGGGAGTGTTTTGGTATAAAAAATACCCACCGTGGTCCCGAACCCGGCTAAAATATTCCATTTATACGCCAAACAGATTTGTGCTTTACATAAACACTGCCTTATAAAATTTTATTAACGTATTCTATAGGTACTGTTCATCCACCCATATTTAGTTCTAGGTATCCTAAATTTCGTTTATAAACAGGCAAACAGATTTTGCGCTTTACATAAATACAGCCTTATAAAATTTTATTTGTTTTTTCTGTACGAGTATATTTCGTACTAAGTCTCCTTAATTTTAAGAATTCGTTCCTTCAGGAAGAATTGAAAATAAATGGGTATAGTTATTCATGATGTTTAATAAGTTAGTTTTATTATGAATATAATGCACAAGACACTACGAATTTGGATAGATTTTGTGCCGCAGTGCCGCTGGCGGCAACGCCAATCCATACAAAATCCGGCGGCGCTTGTGTAAAGGCATTTACATAATATTCAATGTTAAATTGTATGATAGTGCATAAAATGTATGAGTCGCAGTCATTTTAATTGAAACAGCTATTTCATTAAATGTCTAGCGCGTTTATTGTATGACGACATATAATTGGTTGACTATGGCGATCCTTTATTGAACAAGCGTCACTCAACGTCTAACTAGTTAGCGGACTTTAACAAAGCCCTTTTACCAGAGCAAACGTAAAATCAGTCAGGCTATTGAAATTAACTTTATTTTTCTCCGCAATGGCGCTAGTAGTCTCCAAAACAAATATGGAGACAAACATCTCGCATGGTTGATATTTTCATTTTCCTGATTTTTGAGGACCATTTAAGTTGCGAACTTGTGGTCAAACCTACCCCTACCAAACATTCAACGTTTATCCTAAAGGACGTTCAGTCAAGACGTCGAACGCTACAATAAACAACTTGACGAGTTGTCGTGCTAGTCATTCAATTAAACTGCTGTTTCTATGAGATGACTGTGACATAAAAATATGCACATCATCATTTCAGCTATGACGCCCACTATTGGACAAAGGCCTCTCCCAAAGTATTTCAACTGTACTATACTCGCTGCCCTAGGTAGGCGATCAGGAAAAAACAGTTTTCAGATGACAACAATGTCCGCGGAGACGCTGCTGCCCATTTCCGGATTTATATTCCCTCTGTCACTTTTTATGACACCCACGGTTGAAAAGGAGGTGCTATTCTTTCTTCGGCACCCCACGGGACGCTTTTTTTTTTAAATATAAAATATTAAAGGCATATCAACAATATAAATACTTACAATAACCATTTTAAATAACTTAATAGTATTTATAACTGTAGGTATATAATATGCACAGCATTAATTAATTAAAACACAATTCATCATAAAACTTATAAAAAATACAACAATGAGATACACTAAGGGCGTGTTCACCAAGCAATGTTAAAGTTAACGCCATGTTAAATGTCATGTTATCCCTTCCGTATTTCCTGTCAATGAATGTGATAGCATGGTATTTTAACATGGCGTTAACTTTGACATTGCTTGGTGAAACACGCCCTTAACATATCACATTATAAATTAACATTGTATTAAGCATAATTTTTAACAGTAAAATAATTATATATAAGAGCCCATTTAAAGTCAAATAAATATAAAATAAGAATGTCAATGATAATAAAATACAAATCAACTGGTTAAACCATGATTACAAAATTATAATATAATCACAACATGTCTAATTACTTAAATATATAAAAACAGTTATTAATCATAAGTATTTACTACGCTATAAATACAGCCCAACAATGCTTTAAAAACTTATACAATACATCTACTTGCTTCTTACTCAATAACAACACCAAAACATGTCATAATAATGCCAAGAGAAATGGATTAGTTTTTTTCAGTCATGTGACCTTTACGAGCGTGGATTAACAATGCCGTTATACGGATAAGGGAGCTCAGTCCCATACATATAACTGAATACCCATACAACAAAACTCCATACATTCGATATTGGAATTCGTCGATAAAGGACTGGACAACCTTTCGCTGGAATAGTTTGTTCATCATTGAAATATATACAAAAGGCTATGAATTCTTTTGTAATATCACACAATTCGTAGCATTCCATATTATAATATGAGAATAAATCGAAACCAGACGTTACGTATGTACGGTATGGCAATATGTGTAAATAATATTATTATTTCGACTGTTGTTTTAGTTAATTACTTAAAAAAACTCTAAGTTTATTGATATTCCTACTGCCAAACCTTCTGCACGAGCATCTGTGGACCAACTGTACCGAAAAATGCTATTAATGCAATAAGGGTTCAGTACAATAATATTTTTAGGATGCTGCATGGATGGGACTGCCTAGATTTTGTAGTGCATCAGAGATGTTCACTCAGGCTTATACTGATGATTAATAAGGATGCATCAGGAGGGCAGCATCTCTGTATGCACGAATATAAGAAAGTTCCAACCGTATCTTAAGAACGTTTTGTGGCAAATGGGACTTGCCTTTGTTGAAGCACTTCATGCAGGTGCTAGTGGCCTTAGAATTAAGAGTACTAACCCAAATATAAACAAAAAAAAGTTAATTCGTTTCCAAGGACCTTTTAATTCAGTGGTAGTCAGCAGGAAATCGGAGTCAATTAATTTCAATTAATGACATTAAGGGCGTGTTTCACCAAGCAATGTTAAAGTTAACGCCATGTTATCCCTCCCGTATTTCCTGTCAATGAATGAGATGGCATGGTATTTTAACATGGCGTTAACTTTAACATTGCTTGGTGAAACGCGGCCCAAAGTCTCAATGTGTAATCATTGTTGAAGCTGATCATTGTTAACTTGTGTGGTAATACATAATGATAACAGTGCAATAAACTAACAAAATGGAACTGGTTTTCTGTATCAAAATCTTTATTATTATTACTAAGCGCATTCTACAATTTTTTTTTTTTTTTTTTAATATCTATGGACGCTTCACACCACGTCAATCTGGCCCTGTGCTAAGTTTCCGAAGAACTTGTGTTACAGGTACCAGACAACGGAAATATATTTAATACTTTTATACTATACACATATTTAAGATTTTTATTATATTATACACAAATTTAATACACATCCATGACCCAGGAACATTGAAAACTTTTTGTTCCCTCGGCGGGATTCGAACCCGCGACCTTTCGTTCGAGCGCCAACGCGCTCAACCAACTGCGCTACGGAGGTCGTCCATACAACATGCAAATTTGGAAATTTCCCCAAAATTTGCTAACTCGCCTTGTCGTTTCACAATCACGCCCTCATTTTTGTCGAATTAAACTTTGCGACTTCCGCACGTGCGAATTGCGAAAGTGCTGCGAAAGAGCGCGGAAACCTGTGAAACTTTACGAATTTCTTTAAACTTGTTTCTCCCATGGTTTTTCGTCGCCCGGGAGAATTTGTAATGACATTGGACGAAATTGCGCTCTGATGAAAAATGTTCGTTGTTTACGGCGACACGGGCACGGAGTACGTTATTTTTCACTCCAAATTATGAGTTTATGAATTTAATAACGTCACATTACCGTGAAGAGATCGTATTTATGAACTGCGTGAATTAATTTAGAATTTTTAAAATACTCTACCAACCTACTCTACGAGTATGTACGGGAGATAAAATAAAAATTTTACATTTTTGATATAACGAATATAATATTTTAACGGTGCGATTTTATACTGTAAATTTTAAGTTTAGAATTTAATAACTGGTCGAGTGAACACCTCAAGTTTTCTTTTTTTGTACAGGCTGTAATATGAATGGGTGATAATACTTATGGGTGTGTATAAGTCTCGTTTATAGAGTTTACTATGAATGTATCGACGCCTGAAGAGCTACTTTTTTAATTATTGTATGGGCAAATTTATGATGTTGGGGCATCTCATAGAAACTTGAAAGACAAAAGTAAGTCAGCGCTGGTACTTTCACAGTAAACTCTACATAAAAGAAGTATTATCACTCATTTATTTTACATCTTGTATATGTTCCTATAACATTGAATTTGAAATACTTTATAATATGTATATTTATAATAAATGATATATCTATTATAACTCATCAACTAATATAGAGGTCGCCTTATGGTTGAAATTCCACCATAACATAATATGAATTTAATTTGTGGTTTTATGCTTTCGTTTGCCTTTAAGGGCTCTCGTCCACGGCGACTTTTTGCAGCGACGCTGTCGCGCGTTAGCATTGATACAGTCATCATACGAGCACTAGCTGCCCTCGCCGACGTAACTACGATTCAGTTGCGGTGCATACGCGATACAGACGCTGAAAAAATACATTATTTCCCCGATATCATTCGACATTGTCACGCGTTTGCATCGAAACAGTCACTTTGCAGTAGAGCGTTTGTAGCGCGTTGATATCGCTTTTGTAGCGCGTATCAAAGGCGACTAACGAGCGTTAGGTGTGTGCCCTCGCCCACGTAACCACGATTCAGTTGCGATGCAAACCATCGTGAACAAACCATCGGGCTTGCATCGCAACTGAATCGGTATCTAAACTAAGGCAACTGAAACGGTATCGGCCGTCGTAATGAAAAAAAAATACCATTCTTTCCCCGATGCGACTAACGCGCGTGAAGCCCTTAGGTACACAATTAAAAATTTATTAGAGTTTTGTCTATGGAATGAAAGAAAGCAGACGTACTTTTTTATAACTATTAACATACCTTTTATGTACCTATTTATTAGCTTTTGTTTAAGAAATATATGAACGTATTACTACTTTTTTCGTCCACGCTATTTTCATGAAAAGGGGTACTTATTATATTTATTATTATACGTAAGCTACCATTAAAATTATTACATAATATCACGTGTTCATAGTAGGCAGCTTATGTACGTCTACCAGAGGTGCGGTTTTCAATATACTCATAATATATTAGAAGGAGGACAAAAGGCGGCAAACAACGACGTTCCCAAGTTCCGAACGAAACAATTTCAGCACGGGGTTAATGTATTGTTCAAATGTGAGTAGATTTTATAATTCAATGTTTCATACTCGGTGTTTTAGTAACACCTGTTTACTCGATATTGATATGAAGTGAAAACGCGAGTATAAAATTTTACGATTCCAGCAAATATGTTGCTCAACTTGTATAGTTTTTTACGCGAAATTCACGGGAATGTAACTTGAGTTATGACAGCGAGCAACTTTTCTGTACTGTTATAATGGAGACATGAATGGATGAAGGTGATATGTCGCAAAAAAAATACCCCAGAAAATCGAGTTCAAACTGTCACTTAAACATTTAGGATATGTAATGTAGGAACGTATTAAGTACATTGATTCTAGAGACGGATATTTAGATTAATTTACTTAATACGTTACCACGTATTCTAAAATGAAAAACCTTCATCCATTCATGTCTAAATTGTTCTTGTGTTATAGCGATAGCTGTCAAGTATATGTTTCAAAGCCGTTAATTCCGAGATATAAATTAGTTATATGTGTTCATCCAGAGTCTCAGCTTCTTGTATCCCAATTTTTATCAAAATTGGTCTAGCTGCTCGTGCATGATAAAATAACAAACATATAAATACGACTCTCAAACTTTCCCCTCTTTATTATTCGTGTTATTGCTATTTACAATATTTTAAATGTTTGTTAATATGAGTAACACAAAGATGTTCGCTCTATTTGGGCACTCTTTGTAGCGTCATTTCGAACTCAGAGTATGTGTGTGCCATGATTTTCGTTTCCCCTCAATTTCCCCTGTCACATCAGGATGTTGATCAGGATCAAATGACGGAATATTCTGAAGATTGAGGTTTGTGGGTTTCTTATGCAGTTGCGTCGTCGGTTCTGTACTAAATTATAATCGCCTAATAAAAACAGAATTAGGTTATAGGTAGGCGTGTTTACCCAAATATTATTGTCCATTGAATATTACAAGCATGATAATCCAAGACCCTTTTTGTTATGTCGCAGGTGAAATGTATTACGCATCCCCCAGGGAGGGTGTTATGATCAGCCGTTCTCGAGTTTTAGCGAGACTGACGAACAGCAATTCATTTTTATTTATAAGATTGACAAGATAGATATAATTAGTGTAAATAATTACAAATAAATTATTGTAGCAGCGCTTTTATTAATTGCTTTTCATTTCGTCGCTCGTAATATCATCCGAAGAAGGTTTTTCAAAATTAGAACAAACACAAAGACAGAATCGAGGCGGCGTGACGTTATGAAACCATTACTCATCGAAATAGGTAATCTTCCGAAGCACCCCTTTTTAATTATGCAAAATCTGTCCCATTCATTAACCTGCCAGACGTCCATATTATTACGGAGACAAAATATACACCTGAAAATTATGAAACAAAGACTGATGAGCGATGACGTCATCTTTTTCAATTTTACTCGGAGCGATAGCTTCCCGCTCTCTATTCCATTTATCACGACGAACAAGAGTCGGATTCGCTGAATTTTTATCGTCTAATTTTTTTACTTGAAATCACTGATCGACGTTTTATTGGGCGTCTATATTAAACTTTTATCCTCGTGATTGAGTTTTTTTTACTCAATTAAGTCCATAACAGAAATTTTAATGAATAATTTATTTTCGGTAATTGATATTCGATATCTTTGGGGCTGCGTTGGTTTTGTTGGAGAAAATTCTACTGATCACCTATTGTTGACAGATTACTAAATGCTGCTAGCTGCTATGTCAAAAATACTAGCTGTGCCCGCGACTTCGTTCGCGTGGTTTTTGAGTGACTAAAACCGTTTATGCAGCACACCCAACGAAAGTCAGCCAAAATGTGGATAATTTATCCCGTTTTTGCAACATTTCTCACTGACGCTTTGGTCGCAGCGTAATGTTATAATATAGCCTAAAGCTCCTCTATAAAAGGACTATCCAACAAAAAAAAAATTTTCGGTCCAGTAGTTCCTAAGATTAGCGCGTTTAAACAAACAAGCTCTTCCGTTTTATAATATTAGTATAGATTATACACTTACGAGTACCTTGGGTAAAAACCTGTTTTAAAAAAAATTGTAATAAATAGTTTGCGTAATTGAAAATTTTTACGTTGCTTTACATTAATCTAAATAAGGATATTCAAAATAATGTAAGGGCCAATTTTTCAATCGTCAAATAACTTTTATCAAAGGAATAAATATGTGACTTTGGCAGATTTTGTATGGAACAAATGTCAAAGTCACATGTTTATTCCTTAGATAAAATTTATCTGACGATTGAAAAATCGGCCCTTAGTGTCATATTATCTCAGTCTACGGAAAATATAGCAAACAATCCTGAAGCTACGTGTACGCTCCAGTAGCGAACGGTCCCCGTCCCAACAAAAATACTGATTTTAGCCTTTTGAATCGGGCGCTCCCGGCATCGGGATACAAAACATCTGATTAGATTTCAAATGGCATTTCATGGTAGTCGATTATCAATTCACCTCGTTCGCAGCTACTCGCTTGTCAATATTCATTTAGCGGGCGGCCGCTGCACGGCGCGTGATTTGTCGCTGCCCGTCGACGCTGAAGGGTGGCGTGACGCGAATAGCAAACGAAAAGGGGGGGAAATAATTTTACATCGTGCGATTTTAAAAGTTCACACTTTAGTGATTGGATAGGAATAGTTGCCGTTGATGTTGAGTAGTGTAACTAAAGTCCGCTCATGTGTAATCTTTCTTCTTTCTTATATTATATCTTCATCTTTCTTATATATAAAAATGAATCGTTGTTCGTTAGTCTCGCTAAAACTCGAAAACGGCTGAACCGATTCGGGTATTTTTGGTCTTGAAATATTCGTGGCAGTCTAGAGAAGGTTTAAGCGGTTTGTATGCTCAACGAAGTGGGCACGGGTCAAAATATATACTTCTTCTTATATATAAAAATGAATTGCTGTTCGTTAGTCTCGCTAAGACTCGAGAACAGCTGAACCGATTCGGGTATTATTGGTCATGAAATAATCGTGCCACTCCAGAAAAGGTTTTAAACGGTTTGTATGCTCAACGAAGTGGGCACGGGTCAGCTAGTATATAATAAATGCGTAGAAAGGCAAAGAGTCGAAATAAAAATGAAATGTCTGCTCAATCTAAGAATTAGTAGCATTGGCAGTTATGACCAACTACAATGCCAATTTACAATTACATTGTACATAAACATATTATGTATACACTTTTTAAAAAGAACAATTTTCCATCTTTTTGCTAAAAGATGGCCCGTCCGAGTTTCTTACGCCGGTTCTTCTCGGCGGGATCCGGTTGAACCGGTTTTTTTTGGCTTTCCGAAAATATCTTATAAAGTTTTATTTGGAAATATAATATTTTGAATTTGAATGAGAACTACTTTTTTTGTAAAGGTCACCATATTAATTCCTTGTTTTTAGAATTTTGTAAAGTGATGATAACGATCAACGTCTACTCGAATGGGTTATAGGTTTCTTTCGTTTGAATAGCATTGGCACTTGATGGCCTACGCGGAGAGTGCAAGAAAGAAGAAAGTAAAAAGGGACTATATTGATTCCTTCCTTTTAAACTTTTCTCAAATTATAGATTACTAGCGACCCGCCCCGGCTTCGCACGGGTGCAATGCAAAATATAAATACAAACCTTCCTTAAGAATCACTCTATCTATTAGAAAAAACCGCATCAAAATCCGTTGCGTAGTTTTAAAGATCTAAGCATACATACGGACAGACATACAGCGAAAGCGACTTTGTTTTATACTATGTATTGATGCTTTGGGCTTCAAGCACGATTCGGTACGAGTTAAGTTAGTTATTAATAATTTTACAGTCTGACCAGATTTAAGAAAGCTATAGTGTACGACACCGGCACTAGTCCATCAAACACTTACAAGTAACTTTTTTTGAGTCAATTTTCGCTTGGGGCAAGACTTTGCTGGTTCATCAGGGTTCAGCCATTGCGATGAGCGTTTACAATTATCGTACAGGATCCACTTTTCATCACATGTAATGATACGATTTAAAATTCCTTCATTATCATGCCGATTGAGCAATGTAAAGCAGCAGTCGACACGCGTTTGTCGGTTTGCTTCACTCAATTCATGAGGTACCCACCTTTCAAGCTTTTTCACCTTCCCAATTTGCTTCAAGTGGATTAAAACGGTTTTGTCACTAACACCGCAGCCTGTAGCTAACTCTGATGTGGTTTGCGATGGATCTGCTTCCACAATAGCCTTCAATTCATCATTATCGACCTTGGTCTCCGGCCGTCCACGGGGTTTGTTCTGCAGGTCGAAATTTCGAGAACGAAATATGCATGAGTAAATAGCTGTTTAAATTTGAATTTGGAATTCCTAATCAAAGAGGATATATTTAATTATTTTATCATATTTTCTTTATTATTGTGCTCCTTTATGGAACTTTGTATTAAACTATACCATATTTTTTTAGATTGTAAGAAAATTGTAGATTTAATATAGAATGTTTAATTTTAACTGAACATTGAACCTATGTAGTTAAACATGCTAAATGCAGTCTTCTGATGTATGCGAACGATACACTCGACCAGCAAACCTACGAATCAGATCCTGTGGCTCACTGGTCGCGAAACGCAGATTGCGGGGGTTTGTATAGTGTTAAAAATTATGAATTCATACTAAACAGTAGATTCGCGAGTCTATTACGGTCTTACGTTGAGACTCGCCGTCGAGGCGCGTCAGGTTTTCTTTAAGGTAGCCTACCGATCAACGCGACTCGTGACGCGTTTTGGCGGCCCGAGACAAAACAGGGTGGGAAGTCACAGCTGCTTAGTATGATTTTATATGGAGCATTAAACAAACCACAGAATCGCAGGTACGCCGGTCGCGGTCTTGCAAAAATATTGGAATGTTACCTTTAGGTTTCTGTTATACAGTTAGGTTATCTAGAGTAATACCTTATGTACTCGTCACAACCCATAATACAATATTAATAATTGTCTTTTGGCATTGTTTCAGATTTCACCCAGTTCATCGCAGATATGGAGATGGATTATAAGACACTATCCGGAGGCACTGACAGGTTGGCTCATTTTATTTTGATTAGCCTATGCTGTGCCATCGCTTGGTAAAGGCTAAGGTTTCCACTATTGACTCACCACTGGTATCTCATACCGGCCGCCGCTGGCCAACCTCGCTGATGTGCATCCAGGTCGCCGTGCCATTTTTTCCATGGATTTTTGCACGTGCCGAAATTTGGAAAGCGTTGACAGTCGGTAGAGACTCACGTGAAGAGCCATTATTTAGCTACTAAAATAGATCCAGAAATTACCATAGTACTTATAGTAGTCCATTTGACAAAGACTGAAGGAAATCTGTATTGGTCCCGTATATAGAGTAGTTTCCTGTGAAAGTACCAGCGCTGAAAGAGGTACTTTTTTAATAAATAGGTAAATTTATGATATTGAGGCATTTGTCATAGAAACATGAAGGTCAAAAGTAAGTATTTCAGCGCTGGTACTTCAGACACTCTACATAGGAGGCACATACATATTACACACCCTTAAGTATTATATCTCATTTATTTTACACCTTGTATAATGGTTTAGATTATAGTTTAATATGTTAGGTTAGTTGCGCGATTCCGATAGCATTCGAGGTACGAGAATCGGAGCCCTGTAAGTCAAGCAGGAACATTTGAAAGGTCCGTAAAAGTAAAGTAATCGAATGATAACTGTATGAAAAGAAGGACAGCGACAATACAATCGATATTCAATAACTTCACTTTTAGGGATCTTTCAAATGTTCCTGCTTAGCCTACCGTACGATACTGTAAGCTACATAGCTAATATATAGGCCTTGTTAGTGCCACATGTACCTATTGGTTGATCTTAATTGAGTTATTAACTGTCTATGCATGCAGTTCAAATACAGATCGTATGATATTCTCCGACACACTGTACAGTATCGGGTTGTTACACGATTGTTGCAGAGCCAAGATATTGTTGAATTAATTGGTAACCTTACAATGTTAATATATATCATAGTTATTATTATATATACCTAAATTAATGCAATAATTATGGACTTAACTGGGACATAATTATGATACAGGGTGATTCATGTGAAGAAAATGAGCATTTTTTGTTTTGGCACCTCATATAAATTACTTAATATAATAAAAAAAAGGTCTAAAATGACCACAAGGAGTGAATCTTCTATTACTATGCTGGGGCTCGCGGGCTCCTAGTCTATACACGTGAAGGCACTGGTCCTTGACCTAAAACCTGACCAGGATTTGAACTCACCTGTTTAGTGAATTTTATGAAGAACTTGAAACGTGTTTTGTCGCGATATGGTAAGTAATTATATGAGGTGCCAAGACAAAAAATGCGCGTCATTCTCTTCACACTATGTTCGGCTTAACATATTATGAACCATGAATCATTTTGTGTACCGTATACGTATCAAAGTTCCAAATTTAAATTCTTAGATGTTACTTAATCCGCTTAAGAATCAAAATTAAAAAAAGTTTTAAATATTATAGTCTGCAATACTTTCTTGAAAATGTCCAAATATAAAAACAGTATAAGACATTACGGTTCCTACTTCAATACTAATAAAGGAAAACATTCGGGCCTCAACATATTATTATCAGTGGTTCATAAGTTACTATTATATTTATTATTTACGTCGGTTTCCTCATAAAAAGTAAGTGTCTTAATCAAAGTGAAAGCTATGTACGTTATCTAGATGTAAAGTGCCTACTTAGGTACTTCATAAAGTAGCTCCTACCCTCAAAATCGTTTTATGTTCCTTAGTTCCACATACATTTTTATATAGAATAAATACTCCAATCTGGGAATCTAATATACAGGCTGTATAAATGAGTGATAATACTTTAGGATGTGTATTATAGGTCCCGTATATAGAGTTTACTTTGAAAGAGTTACTTTTTTTTAATTTATCATATTGGGGCAATTTTCATAGAAACATGAAAGTCAAAAGTAAATATTTCAGCGCTGGTACTTTCACAGAATTTATCACTAATTTCTTTTATATCTTGTATATTATTATAATAAAAACAAAAGTGTGTATGTTAAACTTACCTCTTCACACTCTGAACGGATTTTAATGAATTTTGGAGATACTTTGAGTACAATGTAAAATGGATGTTGTATTAATTAACGCAGGAGTAGCCGCGGGCCAATCTAGTATGTATATATTAAGTATCTACATGTAATTATTTTCTCAAAACACAACAATTTCCTACTTTGTTTATTTCAACTTTTCACGTATATTATAGGTATCTGTTTAAACAAAAACACATTGAAAAAGAGAGCCAAATTCAAAAAGAGAAATAAAACAAAAGTTATCGTACACCTTTGCTTTCACATTCGCCTCCATTCAGAGTGCAGACGTATTGTTCGATTGAATTTTAATGTTGCACGTGAAAAGAATCATTTTTGTTACTGAATCAATGAATCGTAATTTATGAATAGCACTGCTCAGACGTAGTAAAGAAATCTCTCGAGATCCCTTTATCCATGACAGCGTCATCCATCTTGTTTTTCTTGTTTCTCTCATCTCGAACCATGTATACGACAAAGTGCAATATCATCAAATCACTGTAAAAGAAGTTTCATGATTTGGGTGGAGGGAATGGGGATAAAATATTACAGCGAGAAAGTTTAGCTCGCTAGAGGACGAGTTGCCTTAGGATTGTTGTGTACAAGTAGCTATGCGATAATATTACTATATATTTCAGGATGCTTTTCCGAAATTTTTTTTTGTTTCTGGACTCAGATTAACATATTTTAGTATAAACCTTTTTAAGAAATCCATCCAACCGCCCATCAGTCCACCTATAACATAAGACAATGTTATAACGTATTATATAACATAGAATATAATGTTATAATAACAGGTAGTATTATCTACTATTTGACTTTGAATTATAATTCTAATACATTTAATATAAAAAAAACTAAACTGTTCATTATTATCGTTGCAATTTAATGTTCAATAAAATGGCTATTGAACTGAACATTTTATGGTTCTCGTTCAACCGACTACTTTGCGCTCGCAGGAACGGAGCTCTAGTGGGTGATAGATTTAGAATGACTACTACTACCATGGACCAATAATTCGTCTATGCTACTACTAATCAACCACATTTTTTTTTTCGTTTAGAGGCATTAGGGGCATTGGATTTAACAAAAAAAGGTAATTCGTTGGCTGGCATAAATGGTCTAGTTATAAGTGTTTAACTAGACCATTTAGGCCAGCCAACGAATTACCTAGTAGTAGTAGAAATAATTAGAATTCATATAAATGATACAGTGGTATCATTTATATGAATTCTAATAATTATTAATCTAAATAAATGAATTCTTAATCCTAGAAATGTTTGAGTATAAGAAACACTTTGTTAATCAAACTTGATCTAAATTAAAGCTTGCAGTGTGCAACAAACATCTGATGCTTAGTAGCGGCATCTTGTGCCGAGTCACTCAAGACGTATTTCATGGTACGTCGACTCACGAAATGATATTGTTGGAAATATGATTTGAGAGAGTAACAAATGTATTATGTTGCAGCCTTCGCGGAGCATGTGTTTGATTCCATTAAAAGTTCACACGCATAGGTGTAAGGCTTCAGCCTTGAATTTTGCGGGCAGCGGGGCGCGAGCGGCGGCGGCGCGGGAGCGGCAGGATCTTTTGCGTATTTAATCAAATGGACCGGTTCTCGAAAACTCCGACGCGGGAGCGGGTAGCGAGTATCGCACCCGCGCCGCCGCCGCTCCCGCCCCGCTGCCCGCGAAATTCGAGACCGAGGCCTTAGGCTACCGCGAGCCTCCATTATTTTTATAAAGAGGTATAATGTACCCGCATAAAGTTATTTTATGGTTAGAGTTGATGTTTGCCAAGAAAATGTATTCGGTGTTTACTGTGAGTTAGGAAGTAACTTTTTATTTCTACCCCATAAATTCTATTAACATTCATGAAAGTCTCTATTACTAGGAAAGTTGTTCATGAAACTACATGAACCTGGAATTTGAACACGGAGTTTCAATATAACATTGAAATAACATTATGAGTTTATTTTACATTTTTATTGTTTTTTATGATTGTCATAACTTTAATGTTTTGGTGGATTGTTTGGTGGAGCTATATTCATAAAAACAAACTCACTTATTACATGTTGAAAATCACAATATAATACGAGGAATATTTCGTGTGTAAGATTATTAACCTTTGATCTTCTTATAACTTTTTATTTAGAGAACGGATAACTGGGTTGACTGTGAATTAATTAAGCATCGAACGTTTTACACATAATTGGCTAATAGGGTTGACACAGGCTCGTGTCTGGAATAGCTTCAGCCCAGTTTCGCCGGTTCAGTGGTGTGCCGATCAGGCGTGAAGTGGTAGCCCTAACGCATGGCCGGCTCAAAGACAGGCGAGCGTGCGTGAACGCTACGGCAGCTCGTGTCGGTCCATCGTGACCTCTGTATTATAATTACATGGCTCTGTTCCTGTTATAGGTATATAGGTTATCTATATATAAATGCTTATGATATGAGTTATCTTCTCTACTTCTCTTATAAAAATAAATTGCTGTTCATTAGTCACGCTAAAACTCGAGAATGGATGAGCTGATTCGGCTATTTTTAGTCTTGAAATATTTGTGGAAGTCCAGGGAAGGTTTAAACGGTTCATCACAAACTGTTTCTATGCTCAACGAAGTGGGCACGGGTCAGCTAGTCTTCTTATATCTTCTGATCACTACATAGTATAAAACAAAGTCGCCTTTTCTGTCCCTATATCCCTATGTGCGCTTAAATCTTTAAAACTACGCAACGGATTTTGATGCGGTTTTTTCCAATAGATAGAGTGATTCAAGAGGAAGGTTTATATGTATAATACATGCATAATATACTAAGGCAACATTGCTAATTTTAGAGGTTTCTAACGTGATGTCGTAAATTAACCTATTTTAGCAAAAACGCTGCCTAAACCCTACGAGTTAGATCAAATTAATGTACTACAGTATTGTACACCATAAAAAGGTCTACAAAAATGTCCGCGATGGTATATGTTTATCTTTTAGGGATAACCCACATTAACCATTTTTATTGTTTACTTTTTACGTGAAAAAATGGCTTATTTACGAAGCTATTATAAGCAATACGGCATTAATTCTTATCGAATTAAGTACCTTAAATACAGTGTGCAATTAATATAGATCAATATGGTTCCTTACAGCATGTAAATTAAACAAATATTTTCGGAGATATTACAACCTAAATTCTTGATCTATGCGCCCTTACTTCAGCAGGCTTAACTTCACTTACGCTACATTGCAGTTAAAACGTGATGCTTCGCCGTTTTATTTAGCACACGATTAATGATTTCGTATGACATATTCGTAACGGTAGCAAAACGGTCAAGTATCACGTTTTAACTGCTATATAGCGTAAGTGAAGTTAAGCCTGGTGAAGTAAGGGCGCATAGATCAAGAATTTAGGTTCTACATGAGATCTAACCACTTTTTGATAGATTTTGATTAAGGTGTATTGTAGAGCTTGGCTTTATACGACATCTGATAACTTTTTTACAGGGTAAGCTGTGTAGACTCGTCTTGACAACATTTTTACATTAAAATGTTTTTGGTGGGATTTCATTTATTTTTGTAAGCTGGTTAATGGACTTTTTTTAATTTAAAGATAACTTATTTTGACCCCGGGCCTTTTCTTACGGAAAATAGAACAGTCAGCGCCTTAGCATAGTGACCCCTAGTGACGTCGACTGATGTCACCGTCAATATTATACCGTTTATAACCTTACACCGCAATTTTTAAGAGGTAGAGGCCAATTTTCAAATAAATGTCTCGTCCATATTTCTTTATTTGTTATATTATTATATTATAATATAATAAATATAAATTATAAAATATACATTATTTAATTGCTGGAGTGAAACTTCTTATTTGGATATCCTAGGATGCCACGAGTATAAATTCAACACTAATAATTCGAGAATTTGAGAATTACTTATATATACGAGGGAGATTGCCTTTAATAAAGCATGTTGATTCTTATTAAAATAATGCAGTAAGTCTATAATAATATCGTATGTAGACGACGGTCACTGCCATCTGTTGGTCACTAGAGGTACTAATTCTTGTACGGCTCTTATAAACATAATTATATTATATGCTAACTGCATACACCTAAGTGCAACTTATCATTTTTGAAGGAAAAAAAATGTATTTATTTTTATTTTTGAAAAATAACTTTAAGGTTTTCTTTTGATTATGGCCATCTTTAAACGTCATGACGTGACGTGTTAAAAATCATATTATAATCATATTATAATAGTCATAAGATTCAACACTAAAATTATTTATACATTGATCGTGTAATATTTTCGTTTATTGTTATCATTATAACGTTACCGACTGTTAAATATATTGGTAAATGTGTGTTTAGATGTTTCACAGTTCCAAACATAGATTGCGCTGTAAGCCACCTACATCGCGCTATCGATGTGTCGAACGGTTTTTACATAAGATTCCCTCTAAACAATGTAACATCGTGAACGTAACATCAGGGAGATCGACGTAATATGTGGTTTATCCGACAACAATATACTACTTGCTGCCTGTTAATTCTTACCTAATTTTTACTTACCAAATATTATTATAGGTACCTAATTTTAAATAAGTAGATATAAAACTAATTTTTCTCATAGACATATTTTTCATTTACAAAAAGTCGGTCACCGATTAATAATCGGAATAAAATAGAACATACTGATTGCAGTAGTGCAACGCACACAAATAAATAAAGTGGGATAGAAATAATATGGAGCAAAAATCTGACCGATTATCGGTCCTACAAAAAGTAGGTCTTATTTTTTTATGTAGGTACTTGTGTAATATTGTATAATATAATATTTCTTTTATGTCTTAAAGATCATATCCGTATAATAAACATATTAAACATCCATTTTGTACCGTCCACCATATTGGATTCAAAATGGCGGCATTTATATTTTAATAATTTTTTTGTTGGTTTTGTAGCAATAACAGCTTACATAAATAATATCAGCTTACTAGGACGTCAGGAAGTACCTTATGAATTTTGATGATCTATAAATGAGTCAGTGACGAAATCTGGGGTTTTAAGACATTGATAAAATCTAAAGTATAATAGCTACAACATTGAAACTTTGTATGTTTCATGTTTTTACTGGTGTCATTATATGTTGAAATTTTCAACTATGTAGCATCATCCAAAGCAAAGTTATGAGAGTTCAAAAAAACGACGAAACCTTTCGAGAAAAGGTAGGTAGTGCCCTTGCGCTTCGCTTGGCTCGTCTTGACGGGGGCACTCCCGTGCCCCCAGAATTTAAAATTAATTTGCGTTTGCGACGTATCAGTTATAGTTTTTCTGTAGTGTATTTAATTTAGTATCAGCATTGCACTCGTGCGAAGCCGGGGCGGGTCGCTAGTATAATATAAAAATGAATTGCTGTTCGTTAGTCTCGCTAAAATTCGACAACGGCTGAACCGATTCGGCTATTTTTAGTCTTGAAATGTTCGTGGAAGTCCCGGGAATGTTTAAACGGCTTGTATGCTCAATGAAGTGGGCATGGGTCAGCTAGTCTTTTGAATTGCTGTTCGTTAGTCTCGCTAAAACTCGAGAACGGCAGAACCGATTCGGCTATTTTGAGCCTTAAAATATCCGTGAAAGTCCCGGGAAGGTTTGAACGCTTCATACGCTCAAGGAAGTGGGCACTGGTCAGCTAGTACTTTATATTATGTTTGAATTACCACACATAGGTGGTACATTAATATAATAGACTAAGCTATAGGCAGGCCTGTCCCACTCCCCGTGTACACGATAGAGAAATCCCACCAAAAACATTTTCATGTAAAAATGTTGCCAAGACGAGCCTACATAGCTTACCCTGTTAAAAAGTTAACAAATATCGTATAAAGCTAAGCTCTACACTACACCTTAATCAAAATCTATCAAAAAGTGGTCAGATCTCATGTAGAACCAAAATTCTTGATCTATGCGCCCTTACTTCACCAGGCTTAACTTCACTTACGCTACATTGCAGTCAAAACGTGATGCTTGGCCGTTTTATTTCACACAGATTAATAAATGAAATCTTCGTAACGGTAGCAAAACGGTCAAGTATCACGTTTTAAATGCAATGTAGCGTAAGTGAAGTCTTAACCAGGCTTACCTGGTGAAGTAAGGGCGCATAGATCAAGAATTTTGGTTCTACATGAGATCTGACCACTTTTTGATAGATTTTGATTAAGGTGTAGTGTAGAGCTTAGCTTTATACGATATTTGATAACTTTTTAACAGGGTAAGCTATGTAGGCTCGTCTTGGCAACATTTTTACATGAAAATGTTTTTGGTGGGATTTCATTTATTTTTGTAAGCTGATTAATGGACTTTTTTCAATTTAATAATAACCTTTTTTGACCCCGGGCCTTTACTTTCGGAAAATAGAAAAGAATTACATACTTGTAATAATGTGGACCACTAAAGTAACAAATAATTCGAACAAAATAAGCATAGAATTATTACGACGATACGATACGACTACGAAGTTAGTGTACTGTAAAATTATTTTGAGTTAAGTTTATTACTATTGTTTTTTTGTCTCTTATACATATTATGTAAAGTTTGCTATCCAGTCATTGTAAAGACTCCTCTACACTACTCGCGGAGTTCCTCGGCGAAGTACTAGAGATACTTTGGCAACAGTCCGAAGTGCGACACTACACTACTCGCGGAGTTCCTCGGCGAAGTGCTCGCGGAGTTCCTCGGCGAAATACTCGCGGAGTTACTCGGCGAAGTACTCGCGGAGTTCCTCGGCGAAGTACCCGCGGAGTTCCTCGGCGAAGTACTCGCGGAGTTCCTCGGCGAAGTACTCGCGGAGCTCCTCGGCGAAGTACTCGCGGAGTTCCTCGGCGAAGTACCCGCGGAGTTCCTCGGCGAAGTACCCGCGGAGTTACTCGGCGAAGTACTCGACGAGTTCCTCGGCAAAGTACTTGAGATACTTTGGCAACAGTCCGTTATGTGTTTAATAAATATATTTTTATTTATTTATTTATTTAGTGTGTGCGAAGTGCGACACTACACTACTCGCGGAGTTCCTCGGCGAAGTACTGGAGATACTTTGGCAACAGTAAGTTATGTGTATAATAAAGATATTTTTATTTATTTATTTATTTAAGTGCTCGTGGAGTTCCTCGGCGAACTGCTCGCGGAGTTTCTCGGCGAAGTGCTCGCGGAGTTCCTCGGCGAAGTACTCGCGGAGTTCCTCGGCGAAGTACTCGCGGAGTTCCTCGGCGAAGTACTCGCGGAGTTCCTTGGCGAAGTACTGGAAATACTTTGGCAACAGTCCGAAGTGCGACACTACACTACTCGCGGAGTTTCTCGGCGAAGTACTCGAGAAACTTTGGCAACAGTCCGAAGTGCGACACTACACTACTCGCGGAGTTCCTCGGCGAAGTACTCGCGGAGTTCCTCGGCGAAGTACTGGAGATACTTTGGCAACAGTCCGTTATGTGTATAATAAATATATTTTTATTTATTTATTTATTTAGTGTGTGCGAAGTGCGACACTACACTACTCGCGGAGTTCCTCGGCGAAGTACTCGAGATACTTTGGCAACAGTCCGAAGTGCGACACTACACTACTCGTGGAGTTCCTCGGCGAAGTGCTCGTGGATTTCTCGGCGAAGTGCTCGCGGAGTTCCTCGGCGAAGTACTGGAGATACTTTGGCAACAGTCCGTTATGTGTTTAATAAAGATATTTTTATTTATTTATTTATTTAAGTGCGACACTACACTACTCGCGGAGTTCCTCGGCGAAGTACTCGAGATACTTTGGCAACAGTCCGTTTTGTGTTTAATAAAGATATTTTTATTTATTAATTTATTTAGTGTGTGCGAAGTGCGACACTACACTACTCGCGGAGTTCCTCGGCAAAGTATTCGCGGAGTTCCTCGGCGAAGTACTCGCGGAGTTCCTCGGCGAAGTACTCGCGGAGTTCCTCGGCGAAGTACTCGCGGAGTTCCTCGGCGAAGTACTCGCGGAGTTCCTCGGCGAAGTACTCGCGGAGTTCCTCGGCGAAGTACTCGCGGAGTTCCTCGGTTCCCTACAAAAAGTAGGTCGTAGGTTTTTTACGTACTTGTATATATTTTAGATATTCCTTTTGTGTATTAAAAATCAGATCCGTATAATTAATTAACATCCATTTTGTACCGTCCACCATATTGGATTCAAATTGGCGGCATTTATATTTAAAAAAATAACAGCTTACATGAATAATATCGGCTTTCTAGGACTTCAGGAAGTACCTTGCGAATTTTGATGATCTATAAATGAGTCAGTGACGAAATCTGGGGTTTTTAGACGTTGATAAAATCTAAAGTATAATAGCTACGACATTCAAACTTTTTATGTTTTATGTCTTTACTAATGTCATTATATGTTGAAAATTTCAACTATTTAGCATCATCCTAAGAAAAGTTATGAGAACTCAAAAAAACGACGAAACCCTTCGAGAAAATCGTGGCACGACCGTGCCCCCAGATATGCAAGTATGTGCGGCGGCCCACTCGAACAGGCCATTTAGTAGGGACTCACGCGCGGGCAGTGAGGGACGTATTATTTTAAAATAAATACTTCAGTCAGACTGGGGTAACTTTGGCCCTTAATTCACTGTTTGAAGTTATTAGAGAATATAAATAATTTGAAGTTATATGCGTTCTTAGTGGCATCCAAGGTTGCTTTGTCAATAAATATGTATAGGATTCAGTCAATTAAAATAAAAATAACGAAAAAAACCGCCTAAGAATCAAGGGCCAAAGTTACATTGATAGTGGGGTAACTTTGGCTCTCGTTAAAGAAAATGTGCACTTTTTCAACAATTTAAGGCTAAATCTAACACAGGCTTCATTTTTTTACATTTTACATCTGTCAGATTACTAAATGTCATCACTAACAAGTCAGTCAAATTAGCCAATCATCTCTATTTTGGGGTTGTTATATAAGTAGTATAATAATAACTCTAAAACCACTTTTCAAATAGGTACACTTATTGTAGCGCAAATTTCAAACGTCAAAAGAAAACAAACTGACAACTCAGAATACGTTCAAAAACTTTAAAAAAAAACAAACGATGCTTAATTTAGTTAGATTGCATGCATTCAGAAACTAAAAAAAATGTATTATTCAATAATGAAGTTGAGGGCCAAAGTTATATTGAAAGACAAAGTTACCCAGTCCGACTGTATGTGTTTTTTTTTACATCGTGACGAACGATAACTAGTTATATTATTTAAACTTTTTACCATAACAGTATCGAACAACTTTGAATTTGGGCACATAATATTACATTACTGATGAATGTAAACTCCATTCTTATAATATTAACTTACACGACAATCGCAAGTAAATGATGTGAATCAAAGATATCATAATTCACAAGACGTGTGACGTATCAAATCACACTTGCTGATCGCAAGTGAATCAAAAGATATCGCAAGTAAGAGACGGTCCCGGCAATAGAGCGAAGCTAATACGGACGGTGAGGTAGATATGAACTTTATCGCCGGTCTTAATAGTGCTGAGACGGTGGCTAATCATAGCCCGTGATTCGACTGGCTCCGGCTGATTGGATATCGATCGGCACCCGGTTGATATTTACAAAAATATACAAAAGTTGGATACGTTTGGTAACGGTTTACGTTTAGGAGTTCGGTGACTAACAATAATGTTAACAAATTATATAATAATATGACATTTATACTATGTAGGTTGCTCATTGATGTACTGGTTAAATACGATTAAACGTCTTTTGAATGTGAAACAAAAAAAAAATCGACTAAATTGTTCTATTGCTTTTTTCATACCGCGGTTAATAAGTGGCAACACTGTAGCCGCCCATACTGCTTTGTTTACATTTTGATAACATTGAATTAAAAAAGGAGTATAGTAAAACATCGAAATATTTATTATAAGAGCACACATGGACGGGCTTTGACAACGCACGTTTTGAAAACCAGGAGTTCTGTACAGACCTGTACAGAACTCCTGGTGGCCTGTGTAGTGTACCTACTTTGTACGCACTCAAGCGCGCCCTTCTTCTTTATCCTAAAACGCGCATCAGCAAAGCGCGCGTAAAGTGTGTCGACTATCAGCTCTAAGCATAATATGTCACCATGACGTCACTAGCACATTATACAAACAAACTGTCCCATAAACTCGGTAACTTTAAAAATGCAAACGTAACAAATCACTACAAAGTTTGTTTTGGATTCCCGTTGGCAGTATAATAACTCCGTCATGTAAAGCCGATCGAGTTGAAACTAAAATTAAAAGCCCAGGTAGTTTCAAAGTTGATTGTATACCTATAGTGTTGTTGCACACTACGTAAGGCACGTTTTACAGACATTTTTTATACGGGCATTGGCCTACCACACATTCTCAACACTGCAACTCATATAAGCTAGGATCAACAGCGGTAACCAACCACGACAAACCCTTTCATATGATTTCATGGGTGCCCGAGGGAAACATCACAACGAAATTAATCATAAGAAAAAAAGGAGGAGTAGGAAGTATTCCTACGGTATTTATAGTATTACAGGCATTTGTATTCATTAAACAAATAATTTTAATACATAAATACATTTAGCACGTATTGTATGCATTCAAAAAACAGATGAAACATAAACTCTTGGAATAAAAAATCATGACTTAACTCTAGGAGCACAAGTAGCACCTACAGTAATTGGAAATTTTTGCTGGTCTTTAAAAAACGTCCGACAAAAGTAACAATGAAATAAATCGCTAGTGCTAGTCTCATTTGTAGGCACTCGAAAAGTCTATACTATTATAAAATTCGCGATAAAGCGTTTTTAACCATTACATCGTTTTGTCGGACTTACATCGATGGTTTGAAACAAAATTGTTATGATCCAATTTCGTACAAATCCAGCAATAGATTGCGCAATGTCTTTTCGTTCGAATCAAATTACACAATAGAGCAAATATAATGGAACGTCTTCGTTTTTGAACATCAATGAGGGCCCTAGACAACTTTATTTATGAGCGACCACTCCAACTTGGCTAGGATACACTTGTTAGCGTCATTGGACTCGAAAATGTAGATCCTTAATTTGCGTATTATTTTATGACTCGACTATTCCTACTAATAAGATTCTCCGTCTCTCGCGTCTCGACATAAAAAATAATAATCTCGTTACCACCATGTCATGATTTTTCACTTTACGAGACAGTACAATTTATTTCCTCAATGTAGAACATCGCAGAGTTATGATACTATAATATTGTGTTACGATTCTTCAACGATACTACTTAGTTTCACTTTATAGTACAAGCATCCTAAATGTATATTATGTCTTTTGTATAATATAAATTAATATTGTAGAGCTGGCTCTTCATTTTTAGGGTTTCGTACCTCAAAAGGTTAAAATGGAACCCGCGTGTGCGAGTCCGACCCTGCCGACCCAAATTTTAAAACGTTCTTCATTGTTGTTCAACTCCTATTAGTTAAGACGAAATAACCTAACGATATAATTATAGTATACATCCTGGCTCAAAAATTGGGTTATCCAACACTGACAGATTTTATCAAACTGGACTAGTAGTTTCTGAGATAAGCACGTTCAAACAAACAAGCTTAATCAAAAGTACTGTCCGAATTCTTACGATACGTTCGGGCTTATGTTTCCCATCCAGGCAGGCATATTTAGATAACTTTCAATACTGATGGAATATTAATCAAATATCCGAACGCAACATTAGACCCTTAATGGGTACACGTAGCCATTTTCTGTTATCTGGTGCGTGATCTTCTCGACTAGCTCAGTTTTCAATTACATCAAAATCTATCAGGTCGTTGAGATGACACTCAACCGGGCGTCGCGTCGCGAAAATTGGCGAGTTGCTGACACGAATTTAAAGAAAATAGATCGCTAGAGTTCTCTTAAAATACCGGGGAATCCTAGCATTTATTCGACAATTGTCTCGTAGAAAAATATTTTGTTTACATACCTCCAACTAGAATTGTATTTTTAGGGATTGATATTATGTCGATTCTATTTACAAAAGGGGTTTAGGATAAATTATCCTAACCTTATTATCCTAAACCCATAAAATTAAATTGGTAGTTTTGTTGTCTTTTTTTAACTTATTAAGTATTAACAATTTTCTTTCATAAACGGAATAGGTAAGAATAGAATAATACGTTTGGTTTGTAAATAAATAAATTTGATTTGAGTTATGTAATTTTCAACTAGGTAATTAATTAGCAAACCAATAACCTTTCATCATCCATTATTAGCGACGTGGCCGTAAATTACTGTTCCAAAATTGTGGTAAATTTTTGAATATCCCATAATGAAGTCATCAGCGGCGAGTTTCAATGTAATCAATCCTTTTTATTAATGGAAGTTTTTAATATCTGTAATGAAAGCTGCAAGTATGACGCGAGGAGGTATGCATACACATTACACATTGCGGGTGCCAACAAACGGACTATAAAGCATTCATAAGCGGAAGCGGATATGAGTTTTTTTTTATTTTTTATTTTGTATCAGAAAAATGTTTTTGTGCTCTACACATTTGCTGCATATTTGATGGTGATCATAAGTTGCGTTATACGTATTATTAAATATACTCGATAAATTTTGCTTCCTTTCGAGCGAAAATGTTATACCTACACACACAGGAAATAATAAACTACTGAGGCGTATTTTTTTTCTAACTTGGTGAAAATACCATGACCATTGCAATTTAAAATATTTTTATTAATTTGAACATAATATGAAAAACTTTCACAAAATGGTGAAATTACAAATAAGTCGCTATCGACCCCCGTTGAACCTAATAATACTGTGTCCCCATTATTAGAAAGACTTTGCTCAAAATCGCTCAGCTCGCTTGCGTGGTCAGGTGCAGGTTTCATTTCCTACTGAACGCCAACTACGGTGCATTAGTAAATTACTCACGTACACACGTTCCAAACTCCTCAAAACTTGGGATTCGTCGTGAGATTTTATGCCGGACTCCGACTAATTTGTTTAATTAACGCTCAGACATCAGAGCCTTAATTGATTTTGTTATTTGAATGAAAGGTTATAAATAGCCCCTCAAAACCCATACCGAAAAGTTTGTTTTGTGATAAAGTTGGACTGTGACTTAGAAATGAGCAAATTTAACGACGAAATGATACGAATGGAAGATTCCTGTAGGGGCATTAACTATTGTTTAACTTTTTGTTTTATACATTTTCGTCATTTATTAAGGCAAAGCCTTGTTATAGTGTAGGCGATTACGTTACGTTTGTCGATTGTCCAAATTCACAAAACGTAGTGGCAAAATACTTTGAACAAAGTACTAACTTACATATGAAAAAATAATTATAAAAATCGGTTCATCAATCAAAAGTGCTGCGGTAAAAAACACAAGAGAAGTAAATTAACTATCTCCTCTTTTTTTGAAGTCGGTAAAAAAAACTGGATGAAAATAAGGATATAAATATTTAAACACAAGCTAAACAACAGGGGATAAACCGTATTTTTATATATTTAAAAATAAAACTTGCCGAGGCCCGAGTTCTTTTGTATGGTATACGTATTATCCCTTGTCCTCCTCAAAGGTCCCACTAATGCCCTTTATGTTTTTATTCCATTAAGTTGAGCCACAACCGCTGGCCCCGGGTTTATATCTCAGGTCGACGTTAAGGGTGCCAAACCACGGTTCACATTTAATAGGCACACTTATCCACGTACATTCGCAATTTTTTTCACCGTACAAATATCTTGTACGGTACTGTACAATTATTTTGTGACCATGTGTAAATAAGGAAAGATTAATATCTTAAACGATAGAACTATTTAATTTATTAAAAATACATTTACTTGCTACTGATTCTGATCTGTAACACAGGTACCCCCCTAGTATCGACCCCAGTCTCTCATATTAATAAGCTTACTTACCTTGTGATGTATTAACTGTAATATGTACTATGTGATTGTGAGAGAAATAAATAAATAAATAATTAAATTATATTATTATTATTATTATTCTATAGCACTTTTTGAATCCGAGAAGATGATAGCATTTGGTATATTGTGTCCTTCTATGAAAAGACAGGCCTCTAATATACCAATGCATTCTCCAGTAAATACAGAAGATTGTGCAGGGCATTGAAATTTATTTGTATAGCGTTTGCGTTGCAGTTTTAAAATGTTTGGTTTCTATTTTTCACCTGCAAAAGGTCACAAAAAGTATCCTGTGGGCGGCCACCCTTATACCTCAGGTCGCCGTTAAGGCAACATTCAGCGGCATAATGCCTCCCACTTAATTCCTGCTTATTTCATCGGTGAATATTTTTCCGCTGCCGAAGGAAATGTGAAGTGAATTTATAACTTTTGCTAGTTTGTTATAAATTAAAATTCTTTTCAATTTATAGAAGTTGTGAAGTGTACTACACACTTATTATTTAATATCTTATTCCTAATATCTATTTTAAAAAAGTATAAAAGGACATTTTTACTACTACATTTTTTTACACTATCTTTCATTTTAACACCTTTACCACGTTACGAAAAAGAAATAGATAATCTCAAGTTTAAGAGGGACATTTCTTCGCTCCTAAACTGTTCATATTCCACATCATTCAAGTTTTGTTTGTGTGTGTGCGTTACCAAATATTATACCTACAGATAGATGTAGGCTTTGCACGCGCAAAGCCTACATCTATCTGTTGCTAGCATTATTTGTACTTAATAAACGTAGGTAATATGTAAACTATATTTGTGTTATTAATCTAAGATTTGCACCTTTTTTAGTAAGCTATCTTTACTATTTTTATTTCTGATTTTCTGATTTTGCACCATATAATAGCTATCTCGTATAATTTTAATACGCCCTAACATTTGCAATTCAAAAGTCTGATGCGAATTACAAAAATGTTTCATGTGAACTCCAAATGCTCGTCGAATTCCGTCCGTACATCAACAGCATAAGGTCCACGAGCAAATTAGTATTTCACCAGCCACAATGGGAGTACATCCTGATCTAATATCAACAAAAGATCGACGGATAGACATGATGTTATACAGTTTTGTATCCGAGCGGGTGGTTTTTAATCAGCAAACTTTGGACTCGGCCCAACAATATTGGTATGTTGGATTTTTAATCAGAGTACCTCACCAATGAGATTCGTCGGCATTCGTTATTAATTTTTGAGTTCCTATTCCGTGTACAAAGTAAAAGATTTTAGGATACGTCGTAATATATTAAGTACATTAATCTAAAGATCCATCTCTAGAATCAAAGTACATACTTAATACGTTACTATGTATTATCCTAAAATGTTTTTGTGACAGTTGAAATCCAATTTTCTGGCATTATTTTTTGTGACATAAACCTTCATCAATTTATGTCTTCGATTGTAATATTTGTTATTGACCTACTCGTAGTACATTAATAATAATAACTAATCGTTTTTTATTTAGGTTATAATAAATTCTCAAAATATTTAAATCTTCATTATTTACTATTTTTGACCAAGTGCCAGGATGCCTGAAATCTCATCAGCTGAAAATATTTTAATACATACCCTAAGTTGTAAAACAATATCTTACCAGAACTCTACCTATAACCTAAGTTGTAAAACAATATCTTACCAGAACTCTATAATAAAAAGTAACCATTGTATTGATTGTGTTGTATTAATTGAGGCAGCTCAAATTTAATCCAAATCTATATTAAATTTGAGCTGCCTCAATTAATACAATAATATCACACAACTTTTATTGACACTTTGTTACCTTTTTAGTAGGTTTTAACAAAATAACACGACCGGATTCCATTAAATCATCATCAGGTTTTTAATTTCCATCAAGAACCAACAGTACATTCAATCTAAAGGGTCACCAGTATACGCGTGGAGATATAACTAAAATATTATACACACTAGATTTAGTGTTCTCGAACGGAAGTTCCAAAAAAAAAATTTTATTTAAGAATTTATTTAAATGAAACCTATTTGATAAATTTAAAGTTAGTTAATGTCAGATCTATGTTTGATCTAAAAGAATATTACAATTAAAATTAAGACTACTGGCTCCGATCGATGTAAGATCTGAAGTGACTAACTAACTTAACATTAAGATCACGGTGTCACGGAGATGGGACCACCTCGATGATGCGGCGTCAGCATTTCCAGGATTTCATAATTTAAGAAGAAACTGCTTCGATCTGGCACGGTCGTGCCCCCGTATCGAAGCACGACGACACATCGACTGGGCGACGACGAACATCGACTGGGCGTCGCGGCACTCGGCGTCGTGGCGCTGGGCGTCGGCAGGCGTCGCGGCGCTGGGCGTCGTGGCGCTGGTCGTCGGCAGGCGTCGCAGCACTCGGCGTCGCGGCGCTGGGCGTCGGCAGGCGTCGCGGTGCTTGGCGTCGCGGCGCTGGGCGTTGGCGTCGCGGCGCTGGGCGTCACAGCGCTGGGCGTCGGCAGGCGTTGCGGCGCTCGGCGTCGCGGCGCTCGACGTCGCGGCGCTGGGCGTCGTGGCGCTGGGCGTCGGTAAGCGTCGCGGCGCTCGGCGTCGTGGCGCTGGGCGTCGCGGCGCTGGGCGTCGGCGTCGCGGCGCTGGGCGTCGTGGCGCTGGGCGTCGGCAGGCATCGCGGCGCTGGGCGTCGGCAGGCGTCGTGGCGCTGGGCGTCGGTAGGCGTCGCAGCGCTCGGCGTCGCGGTGCTGGGCGTCGGCAGGCGTCGCGGCGCTGGGCGTCGTGGCGCTGGGCGTCGGCAGGCGTCGCGGTGCTGGGCGTCGGCAGGCGTCACGGCGCTCGGCGTTCGCAGGCGTCGCGGCGCTGGGCGTCGTGGCGCTGGGCCTCGGTAGGCGTCACGGTGCTCGGCGTCGCGGCGCTGGGCGTCAGCAGGCGTCGCGACGCTGGGCGTCGGCAGGCGTCGCGGCGCTGGGCGTCGGCAGGGGTCGCGGCGCTCGGCGTCGGCAGGCGTCGCGGCGCTGGGCTGAAGATGAAATGAATGCCTATAAAATCTTCGTAACGGTAGCAAAACGGCTAAGTATCACGTTTTAACTGAAATGTGGAGTAAGTGAAGCTAAGCCTAGTAAAGTAAGGGCGCATAGATCAAGAACTTTGGTTCAACATGAGATTTGTCCACTTTTTGATAGATTTTGATCAAGGTGCTTGTAGATTTAGGGCGAGTAGTCTTTAGAGCTTGGCTTTATACGATATCTGATAACTTTTTCACAGGGTATCTATGTAGACTCGTCTTGGCAACATTTTTACATGAAAATGTTTTTGGTGGGATTGTATTTTCTGTATAGTCCAAGAGGTGGCTTCAATTATAATATTTTTAATGGTAATCATAGTCCAGGAGCATGTTTCACTGCAACCGACTGATGATGATGATGATGCCTTATAGTACTCGGCAAATTGCTCTAAGTCCATTTTACGTAAGGGGTGCATATGTAACACACTTACAAACATTTGCCATGATAATGTTATTTTGGTTTATTTATAAACAATAGACGAGTTACTTTAAATCCAAGTACTTTTTGATATTATTATCTTCATCTCTATTGTACCTAAGGGCTGAGGTATTATAATCTAATACAGTAATGGATGTTCCTTGTAAGCTGCGGTTCGTAAGTCAGCTTCGATATTAATGAAAACTGTGTCCACACTCCACCCGGTACGATATCTTACCGCAATGTATTGGATTCATATTTCATTATACTTGAGATACATTCAATGTGATATTTTATTTAGTTCAAGCTGCTACTAGACATGCCGGGTATGTAATGCTGGATAAAATATTATGTTATAGTATACAAGGTGTAAAATAAATGAGTGAAAATGAAAATGAAAATGAAAAGTAGAAGAAAGAGTGATGAAATACTTAAGTGATAATACCAACCCTGAAAGACTTACTTTTGACTTTCAAGTTTCTATGAGAAATGCCTCAATATCATAAATTTGCCCATACAATAAGTAAAAAAAAGTTCATCTTTTACCGCTGGTACTTTCAGAGTAAACTCCATATACCTACGGGACCCATACACACCCTAAAGCATTAGCACTTATTAATTTTATAGTCTGTACAGGTTGAATCTTTATAAAAGCCATGGTAGGCGATATCCGAAACTAATAGGAGACATTTAGATTTCGATAAACACTAATATGGCATTATTACATTTTTAATAAATTGATGTCCGTTACGAATACGTCGCGACGGATTAAAAAAATACCTACCTAATATTGTTTGTAGTATTATTAATACTATACCTACTACCTACTTTATCCGATAGTGTTGCTGCAAAGGACCAAAACGAGTACCTACTACCGGTATGGTATGATCCTTTTCATGTGAATGTTTGTCCTTTTCTTGATGGTAGGATTGCAGGTAGCAAAGTGAAGGAAAGTGCAAATCAAAAAAAAAACTTTCATTTTTATACTTAAATTTTCGCTATCTCTTCTCATACCATGCCCTTTTTAAAGATTTATCATACATAGAGAAAAACTTGACGTTTTGACTGTGTACCCATTGTGAGTTGAGCCTAAAAGAAAAAAAAAATTGCTAGTAGCCATAGTGATTTTCCATTAGTTGATTAACGACTTTGAATAACAGTTGGTAATAATTGCAACACTTAAATCACCTCTCTAACGAGACTGGAAATTATTATGAAACATTTCTCACATTTATCTCCCCATGCAATTTCCTGAGACTAGAAAAATTATTACGGAGTTGGTATCTTGAATAAGGTACTTAGCTGTCGTCTTGATGTGACGATTTTCAATAACACAAATGGGTGGCCGTAGAACAGTATAGACTAGTCTCACACCTGCGACACTGGAGCGGAAATATTGAGGAGTTTGTTGCTTGCTTGCAGTACATTGCGTATTAGTATTTACCAAAATATGTTATTACTATATGGCACTGGTGATATGGAACATCATTATTTGATATTTATTATATTTAATATTTAATTCTTAGTGGATTCAAAGCGCACTGCGCAATACACACTGAGTCCGCCGGGCCGCTTACAAAGCCCGGCAACACAACCTGGCGGCCTGTATGAAACAAATTATGTCGGGATGTCGGCAACATGCGCCCGCGCGTGTTATCCGCCGACGTGTTGGCGGCTTGGATACGCCTGCACTCAAATGCCCGATGACACTCGACCTGTAGTGTTTGTATTTTTTACGACAGCCGCCAACATGCCGCTGACCAAAGGAGAAAGCCCATTTCAGGCCCAGAGCGGACAGCCGACTTAAGAAGCCTTAATTTCTCCAGAAATGTACCATAAAGAGACATGATTTTTGATAACATTAAAATAACCGCCATAATCAGCAATGTTTCAATAAAAAAAGGAATTTTATCGAATTATTTGGAACCTAAACAAAACGTTGAGGTGAAATGTTACCTGATGATAAAATATCTTTACTCTAATCAATCAATCCGAATATCGATTTATAAACAAATAAAATAAACTCATGTAAAATACAAACAACTGGCCAGTGTTGGTAGTTCTGTAAAGAATTAATCAAAGGAAAACATTTATCTTAAAACCAATATTTACGTTTGTTACTATAAACGATAAAGATGATTATAAAGTCATATATTATATCGATTGTTTTTTATGTAACCGATTTATCGATTTCATTTTTTTGCGACAAGCGGCAACACTGATGACTGATATGTCATTTTTGTGCAATGCTCAATGTGGATGCGTTTTGTTTTGTTTTCGATTTTTTTCACCGCAATCTGGCTTTCTCGCCTGAACTTGTTTCGGCTTTTCACGTACGACTTTGGCATTGTTTTACTGGTTTTGTTCGTTCCTTCTACTATTACTTGGCCCTGGGTTAAATGATTACGCTATTTGATTGTGCATACCAAAATGTCTGAAGAACGTTGTATATTAAATTGTGGTAATAATGTTATTGAGAACCGTATTTTAGAGCCCGAAGAATTAAGTGTCATACAGCAGTGGGTTGCACCGCAGCAGGCAATCATAATATTATAATAAAATGTTTCTATTATTTCGTCATCATGGTTTAATCGTTAAATCTTTTACTGTTGAAAATATTTATCATTCATAATGTAAATATGTTTTAGGTGTCAGGCGATAATCTTGTTTGCCACAATTGCTGGGTAGCAATAACTGAAAGTCTCGCACTACAACAAGGGCTATCTTATTATATCTTACTATTATAAATTATTGAAAATTCGGAAAAGGCCTTGAAAATAAAATAGACAAAAGTAAAAAAATATATATTTCTACAATAATGGCGCCATTTTAAGTTTTTTTCTCAGATATCTAATACTATTAAGATTTTAGAACACTCATTTTTAATGCGATTTTTTGATGTCCACATTGGGCCTGACACACTATGGAGAGTGGGCTTTCTCCTTTTCCGACTTGTAATAAGTGAAGCCACCAACTAGACCGCCGACAAAAATTTGCCGACATAATATGTCGGCGCGCCGCCGACATATTATACATTGCGCTTAAGAATTGCGCATGTATTGCGCGAATTACTTTTACTGACCAATATATTGACATCGATAATATTATTTTCATAACTCCATTATACATAATAAGTTCAATCAATATCAATAAGTTATTTATTTCTCTCACAATCACATAGTACAACAGTAAATACAACACAAGGTAAGTAAGCTTATATATTATATATAGCACCTAATTGTTGATCAGTTTACTTGTGACGCAATGAATAACGCGGGTATGAAAAATGTCGTCTCTGCCGGTTATCCCTATTTTGAAATATAGTTGGGTCCCAGATGCAAGTCCCCTTATACTAATTCAAACATTTAATCGACCGGCGTCGGTCGCCCCTAGTAACATAGGTAATTATGTAGCTCCGTAGAAATATTGTTTGTAAATAATATTAGAACCCAACATCTGGCTGCATATTAGAAGTCTGTGTACCTTCAGTGGTAGAGGATTGAACCAAAGATTTTGGACAAGCTTTTTAGGTATTTACGAGTATGTAATGTTATTTATAATAATGTATTTTTATTATTAATTCTGTTTGTAGAATGAAGTGAAAAATTGTATGACATAATGACTAATACCACAACCAATAATATTATGTACTTATACTATGTATGGACGCCTCTCCTAGTCTAACCGGAGTTCGCGAGTTCGAATCCCGCCAGAGGAACAAACATTTTTCTGTATTTCGAGGTGATGAATGTTAATTAAATATGTGTATAATATACCTAATGAAAACTTTAAATAGGTATTATATTACTATGTAAATGAGAAAAGATAGAATAATCATATCCCAAAGTTATAGTGACTGTTATTTTTACTCCCTTTATAATAATTAAATTTCCGTTGCCTAGTATCCGAAACGCAAATTAAGGATAAGCAAGAGGCCAGATAGACGTGGAGCGAAAGCGTAAGTACTGTAGACTATTTGACATTACATAGAGTGGGTATCGAATACACGTAATTTGTTTATCTAACCGATGAATTTCTGAATGTTTGTTATACATTTCAATAAAAATGTAGCGAGAATAAAATATACTTCCAATCTACTTGGATTCTTCCAAATCGTATCTATATAAGAGTGCCCGCCCTCGACGGCGTAATACATGAATGTGTATGATGAGGAACTTAAATGAATAAATAATTAATAAAAAAAAATAACATCCTGTTCGTGATCGACTTTTACCGAAGTACACAAAATTTCGGTCATAAATAATATGCAGGAAATATCAATTATCGGTCCTACAAAAAGTAGGCCGCCCACCCACGTCATACTTTATGTGACCGACTTTTTGTAGGTGAAAATTATATAATATACTGATTTCACATGAAAAGTCGATCAGAGAAAATATGGAGGAAATATCGGCCCAATTATCGGTCCTACTAAAAGTAGGCCGTGGTTGGGCACCCTTATTCCTCCATAGTTTCAGCGGAAAATACGGAATGTGATTTTCTATAGCTTGTAAAAATAAATGTATTCAATTTAACAGATCGAAGCCAACTCCCAGCAGACGATGCGTCTTCACTGCGAAATTTCCATAAATCAATTTCAATACAAACACCTCTTAGTGAACTCTGTCCGTAGTTGAAGAAAAGGTTTGGTCGGAGTTTTGGCGATTACTGAAACTGAGCACATTCAAAATTATTATTATCATTAACAGCCCTTACTGTACAGGGTAAATCATGGATCATATTATATTAAGCCGAATATAGTGTGAAGAGATGGACGCGTAGAGCATTTTTTGTTTTGGTACATCATATAAATTACTTACCATAACGCTACAAATCACGATTAAAAATCTCCATTAAAGTCACAAAACAGATGAGTTTCAATCATAGTCAGGTCAGGTCAACGACCAGTTCCATTGTGTGTATAGACTAGAAGCCTTCCAGCCCCAGCATAGTAAGATTTACTCCTTGTGGTTATTTTAGTAAAAAAAATAAACAATATAATGTATAATTATTAAAAAAAAAACATGTTTTAATAAATAATTAGATTGACTTGACAATCGCATGAAAACACAATGTACATGTCGCAGTCATCTTATTGAATCTGGTTATTTAATTGAATCACTAGGCGGTTATAAAATGGCGTCAAACAGCTCGTACAGATAGCAATGTGTTGATATATTTTTTGATTAATTTACTTTAATGTTCGTTTTATTAGTACTCATTCGGAAATTTCGAAGTTTAAAACTAAAATATTAAATGGCTGTCCTAGTCTCGGATTCCAAAATTTGTTGGTAAAAACAGGATTCAATGAAAGCGCTAGTCATTCAATTAAATAGCGGATTCAATCAGATGACTGCGACATACATATTATTACCTATATCACATGTGAAACAATATATTCAATCAGATTGTTTAGTGTATTACCTCTGTAAGATGTCGTTAGACCGAACGACTTACCGGGGTAAAATGACGTGGGTGGGCGGCCTATTTTTTGTAGGACTGATAATTGATATTTCCTCCATATTATTTCTGACCGGCTTGGCATAACTTGGATCTCACAACTTTTTACGGCAAAATAATTAAGTAGCGAGAGTTCATTTCATTCATTTAACTCAAGGTTCAAGCCAGTAAATTTAAATCGCTTGTTTCTATTACACGTTGTATGTAACTGAAGTAAAAATTAGATGATGAAGAACGCCAGGAGTCGCGCCGCACACAATCCGTGACTTGGATGGCGAGCGGGCCGCGGTTACTCGGCGACAGTTGGAACGCAGTTATAGTGATCAAATTGAGTCAACCGCAGAAGTACCGGCGCGGGCGAACACGCGGCGCGGAATCTAGACTACGTAATGGAAAGTTATTTAATATTTTCACAGTTCGTTTTGTTTTTTCACCGCAAAGGCGGAGTTTTAAATGAACCCCTCACTACGTTATTAGATCGAGTTGACGGACTATTTGGTCGGAGTAAAGTCGCAGGGCATCCGTTTAAAAGTTTCCGGATAACTTTTTATAGTTCTGCAAATTGCGGCTTCTGATTTAATTATGAGAATACGAAGAGAACGAAAGAGAGGGAGTGAATAATTATTTTTGTTGAAGTGTCAAACGGTTCCATTACTAAGACTTCGCCGTCCGCCTATCTGTCAGAATCTCAAGATCTACAATAGCCAGATAGTGTATAACTTTCACAAATTATGTGTTTTTGTGGCAACTATAACAACACATAGAAAAAAATATACGGTGTGACTGGTGAGACATGAGCAATACTCGAGGACGTAATATTTGGCTATTATATGAGATTAAAAAAAATAATATCAATTAATCACTGACTAAATGTATCTTAAACTTGAATAGTTATTTACCCAACGCATGGACACCGCGGGTAGGAGGAACGTGCCCGTACTACCTACGTTGCTGTCCCACGCCGCCGCCGGGGTGCCGCGCTGCATAGGTATGCCTACTTGCCTAGCCGCGTAATTTTCATAGTATCCATGATTCATTTATTTAAAGGAAAATTTGGTAAAAAATTAAGTACCTAATTTTATTACATATTTATAATGGGAATCGAGTACCGAGTACTCTCCGTAATTATTGCACATGTCTCAATTCCAGTCATGCTGTATAATTGAAGACATTAATGGATGAAAATAAAAAGGAAAAATTTGATTTAGAGTAAATTGAGTTCAGAATGTCGCTTAAGCACTTCAGAATACATTATACAGTATTAAGTACATTCATTTAAAGATGTTAGGTACCTACTACATAACCTAAAATGTTTAAATGACAGTTTAAACTCAATTTTCTGGATAAATTTTTTTGCGACATATCACAATGTGTCTTCAACTATTTATGTGATTTGTCAAAAAACAAAGGTGTTTTTGGTAGATTTGGTAAATTCAATGATACATAACCCTTCGTGGGAATACGTTACTTCTCTAGATAAAACATGACAGTATAGAATTGTGCGGTGGTTGTTTAATGTTAATGTACTGATTTAATATTACGTAAATTTTTTTCTAAATACGCCATACAAAATATGTCAAATAATTGTAAATGATAGAGTTTCAGGAGATGCATAAATATTAGCCCAAAGCCATACGCAACCCTTTCGGGAAAAACTGGAAAAGGTGTCCGAGTTTATGCGTATTTTTTGCTTCGAGTGTACTGTTTGTGGGAGCCCGAACATACAATATGTTTGCCAATATAGGTTTTCTCTCTTTGGCACTAGAATCGAAAATCGTTTAAATCGTTCGTTTCAGTCAGATTAGCAAATGGTTTACTATACTGAACAACCTTCGGCCGGAACCGCTATAAATATTTACCGAAATGCGGTTTCACAGAATGTAGGTTTGGAGATTTGGTGCTCTGTGTTTGTATATATGGCTACACGTTATACGCCACGTGAGCTTAATTTAGCCTCGTGTATGTTCCCAAACATTTTCAGACGGGTGTACAACATAGATTATACAACAATGTAAGGGGGACACTGAACGAATATTTACTATAAACAGGAATATTATAAAATAAAGTATATTATAAAGCGAAAGTGAAAAACTCCTAAATTAGCCGCGCTGAAACTAAATACAAATCAAATTCGACATAAAAATGTATAGACAAGTGCTGATTCGTCAAAAAGTTTGGTGAAATATTATGTTCATAAAATAAAAACTGCAACGCCAAACTATGTAAAACTCTTATGGGACCAAATGGCAGCAATTCTGCATCGAATAAGAAAAGAATCACGTAACCGATTTACGTGATTCTTTTCTTATCAGAATTGCTGCCATTTGGTTCCTGCCATCATTAACCTCAGAATAATCAGTGTAAATACATTAAAAAAAAACAAGCCGAATTGAGAACCTCCTCCGTTTTTGGAAAGTCGGTTAAAAGGTATTTTATAAGTCACTTGTTCAATCGTAAATCACGCTTTGTAAATGTCTACAAAATTATCTGAAGCCTCGTCCGAGTTGATTGATTACAAAAACGCCAATTTATACCTGGTCGTATGCAAATGTTTATTGAAAATAATGGAGAGATGCAGGAAAAGATTACCACTGATTGATTAGATCCGCAACAGGTAGGGGAAGGAGCGGGGGAGGGGTTTGAAGTGGATTACTCGAGCACTTTGAACCTCGCCATTTGTTTACAAGCAACCCGGACATGCCTTTTCAGTTTTATATCCACTAACTCCTATCTGATATAAAAGGATTTAAGGTTTTCTTATCGAGATTATGGCTGAGAGGGGCGATTTCAAAATCTCTGTACTAGAATGATTGAATTAATTTCGCTATATACAGGCTATAATATTAATAAGTGATAATAGTTTAGGATGTGTATGGGTCCCGTATCTATAGAGTTTACTGTGAAAATACGAGCGCTGAAATAAGTCCTTTTTTTAGATTAATGTATGATGTTGGGGCATTTCTCATACAAACATGAAAGTCAAAAGTAAGTCTTTCAGCGCTGGTACTTTCACAGTATACTCTACGTAGGAGCCACATACACACCCTAAATTATAATTAAATTTTTTTTACACCTTGTATATTATGTCGTAGTCATCTGGTTGAATCTGCTTATTTGATTAAATGACTAGCACGGTTATTGAATGGCGTCAAAAGGCTCGTACAGATAGCAATGTGTTGATATATTTTTTGATTAATTTACTTTGATGTTCGTTATTCTACGAAAATAGTACACATTCGGAAATTTTGAAGTTTAAAAATAAAATATTACATGTTGTTTGTCTCAGATTCATTGGATTTGTTGGTAAAAATGGAATTCAATGAACGCGCTAGTCATTCAATCAAATAGTAGATTCAACCAGATGACTGTGACATAATATATAATGCTTGAGAAATATGAGTATTAAATGCGCGGGACTATTTTAAAAATGTCGGTATTAGCAGAACTGAAGATATTAATAAAAACAAGTGTTTTTAAAGATACGTAGTATAGTAAAACTCGTAGTATAGTAGAAAAGATAGTAACTTACCATAAAGCTTACGTAGTCGGGTATAGACAGCCAAAAATACTAGTCCTTTTAGCTTCACTATAGCCGGGCCTAAAAGCGCAGTGCTTTACAGCAATCTCTAATAAGCTAATAATAAGAGAATTTCAAGAAACAAAAAGGCTCAAACAGCTGATATTACCATAACTTCAGTACGCTAGGGTCGGTAGTTCTCAGTGAAACATGACCTTCGAATTACAGTCCTGGTTTGTTTAAACACTCGATTTAAACTTTAATGGCGGAGTTGTAAAACAAACGAGAATAGTTCTGCGGACAATTAAACTGGCTAATGCCGGCTAACTGCGTTTTATCCTCTTTATCTTTCACCTCGTTGTACTTTACTTAAATTATCTTTTATGGCACCGAGCTATTTGACATTTAGTCTTTTTCTTATAAAGATAACACGGGACTGTTTCTTTTTAATATTCTCAAGTAAAACGGTTGCAGTTACAACGTTGGGTAATTTTTATTGAATGTTCGTAGATATTTATTACTAGACTAGCTGTTCCCGCGACTTCGTTCGTGTGGTTTTGAGTGACTTAAGCCGTTTATGCACCGTACGCAATGTAAGTCCCCAAATGTAATTAATTTTCCCCGTTTTTGCAACATTTCTCACTGACGCTTCGCTCCTATTGGTCGCAACGTAATGTTATATAGCCTAAAGCCTTCCTCTATAAGTGGACTATCCAACAAAAAAATACTTTTTCAAATCGGACCAGTACTTCTTGAGATTAGCGCGCTTAAACAAACAAACTCACAAACAAACAAACTTTTCCGCTTTATAATATTGTATACATTAGTATAGATGTTGCCTGCGACTTTGTACGCGCAAAAGATAATCCCGCGTAAACCGTACGTTTTATCACATTAAAAATGGGTTTGTGTTTCCCAGTTGTCTACTCTAAGTTTTGTTGTCTACTCTAAGATTCATCAAAATTGATGGCGCAGTTCCGTGCCATTGCAAACAAACAAAAACCTTTCTTCCTTATAATATCAGTACCTACCTATAGATTAAATATATAATTTTTATATAGATAGATTAAAAAATAGTTTCTATAATAATGTGCCAAGTTTCATCAAAATTGCTGCCGTAGTTTCGTACCGATGCAACAAATAAAAAACCTTTCGTATATTAATTGATTAAATAAAAGAAAGTTTTTTGTGTAGATAGATAAAAAAATGGTGTCTATACTCATGTCTAACATAGTATCGTGATAACAAACGTTAACTACGCATTAGTTTTCAAGGAAATCTATAGCCAATTTTACAAAAACGTAGCAAAACAAATGAGAATACTGAAAATATATCGTATCAAACGAAAGAGATACAGCAACAGATTTAGGTGCAATTAAGAAATGGAATTTATTTATTTAGCCCTGGACTGGACATCTGTATTTATACTAGTTCCCGGATAACGACCGTACTCGCCTGAGGCCGGAGTGAATTAGTGGCACTTGAACGTGTGACAATCAAGATTAACGACTGAAATACTTATCGGAGCTACAGTTTGCCTATAGCCGGAGGATTAGTCAAGCCAAGGTTTTTACGTCACTGTTCGTAATGGCCTTGCTGTGGTCCAGAACCACCAGACCACGCGTCTTTACTCATACTCTACCATACTCAAATCACACTGAACGGCTACTGTCTGATGTGGTTTGTTACAAACCACATCAGACAGTAAAGTTAAGTGTAGTGAAAGGTAAGAGTAAAGAAGTGTCGTTATGTATTGCGCACACACTGAGGTACTATTGAAAATTACTCAGTAGCTGGTCTGGTTGAATATTAAGTATTTATTAGGTGAAGTTAAAACTTATTACCCCTTTTTAAGAGCTTCACACATGGCAGTTATTATTTTTATTAATGTACATTACATTAATGTACTACATTCTGCTTTGACATAAGCGACATAACGAGTTTGACATAACGAGAATATATATTGGAGCGGACTCCTGACGATTTAACTGATTGAATATACTGTTGGTTCTTGGTGGAAATGCATGTTCACAATAATAAGACACAACTTTTTATTTACACTTTTATAACGTTTTTATAAGTTTTTACAAAATAACACTACCGGTTTCGATTAAATCACCATCAGGTGTCATCATCAGGACACCTGATGATCATTTAATCAAAGTGTAAATAAAATGTTGTGTCTTATTATTGTCCTGACGATTTCTATCGAAAGAAGTAATGTATAATATATAATATAATTATTTACATTATGGCTTGTAACGCAAACGAAAATAGTTATATTAAAATATAGCTGGCCTGGCTACGGAGCAATTTTTAATAGTACCCAAGTATGTGCTTAATACGCAATGACACATCTGTACCTCATAAACTAGCGGGACGAATAACACGACCGACGAGAGAATTTATGTACCCATTCGATACAGATTTTTCTTGTTACATTCACTGCATAGGCCTAGTCAAATTGGGATGTTCCACAACTAAAAATGAACAATTTGACGCGGGAATCGAACCCACGATCTTCGAGAGCCAACTGTAAACGTAATCCAGTACACGGAGATGATTAAATCGATTCCGATGGTGATTAAAATCAAGCGGATTTCGCTCTAATTTTTCCTTTACCCGCTGCTCGCCCGGTAATTTCCCTTCGCACCCTTTATAATTTGTCCAAATTATTGCGGGTCGCCAACCCTTAAATTATTTTAGACAGCTCGTTTGTTACTGACCGACGAGTCGTTGATTTCGATATTTATTTTATTTCATCTTACGTGGAGCGTATATTTTATGTAGAATTATTTTAAATTTTGTGATGAGTTCCGACATAGACCTTACCCGCAATAACCAGTATTTTTTTAATCGTAATGACTTCGTAAATTATGTTACTCCTGTTATGATTAGGAATGTATTAACATATTCTATTTGATTATAACCGTATCATTTTAGGCGCCACGTAAGTTAAATAAGTATAAAACATGTACCATAAAACTCTTGTTTGAAAGAAAGCAATTCTTTCGTCCTGGTCGAGTAAAAGTACTGTACTGCAAATACAAGACTGTAGTTCAACAGAGGTTAGTTTACTATAATAAGAAATCAGCCAAAATGTAATTTTATTTCTATAAGGCGCAGTAAATACATAAATAGTAAGTACTATTTAAATCGGAAGCAATAGGAAGCAAGCAAGAAGGAGTGTTCTACTGATATTTATGTCTACTACTGTTATTGGATTAGAACGTAAGAAATACTATATTGACGACCGTATGAACTACTTAAAGTATTTTGATATAAATATTTTTGGTGAGATACAATAATAAAAAAGAAACTTTTTTTACATAAATGATGTTGTTTGTAAGACATACATTTTCGATGCCCACCGAAAAATATATTTAAATTGGAATGCAAATGAATCATTACGTGGCAAACCGGTGATTCACTCTTGATTTCGCATTTCTTAGAATTTGAATAATTTTCACAGAGCTCAATCCGAGCCGAGTCCGTCACAGAGCCGCGGAAATGAATCTGAAACCTCTAATTAAGTTTTAGGTTGTTTTCGTGGCCCGTGGCTCTTTGTCTATATTAAAATTTATGGACTAAGGTCCTATGACCTGTCGACTCCACATTTAAAGAATTTTATTTCAAAAAAGACCTAAGTCACTTACATGAGAACATTTTAAAATATAATATAAGTATTATTTTACATTGATACCTTTTACAATATTGAACAAATGTGCCGAAAAAAAAACAAAAAACATGGTTAAACAAGTAAGTTTGGTACAGCATGCTAAACAGGTTCAATTTCAGCTTAATATTAATACACATTTGTCGCTAATAAGTAATTGCTATCCTACTGATGTGCTTTTGAACAAGAAAGGTTATAAATTTGAAATTTTGTAAAAAAAACATGAAAACAAAACAGAAAAGTATGATAGCTACATAATATTCGAATGATGACGTTACCTTATTCTTAATTTCACATTTTACTAATATAATAAAATATTTCTCTCGCCAGTCGTGTCGGTTTACCTTCCGGGTGGGTTACGAGAGTAAAAGGAAGAGAGAATGTCTTTGTGTATTGCGCATACACTTAGGCACTACAAAATAACTCCTGCGTAGCGGGCCTGGTTTCAATTAAATCGGCTACCGACACTAAAATCGGGGGAGGGGAGCTATAATAATTATTATTAGTGTGTAGTGTGTACAGATACCATTTATTATTATGTACAGGGGCCGTACTATGATCATTTACAATACCAGCCTGGTTACAGGCAATTCAATAATACGGGCTTAAACTGCCTTGTTTTATTTCATATTACAATGACATGATAAATTGAATGGATCCACCCTAGTTTGGTTGTCTGAAAGTGACATTCGGAAGCAAGTCAAGTGTCAAGTGACCGCTGACTTGCTATCATTATGTGATCGTTATACGAAAATTCTAGGCAACCATATTGTATGGCGTAAACTAGCTGGAATAAAGAGCTTGTAATAGGCCCCCTGAAAGTGACATTCGGAAGCAAGTCAAGTGTCACGTGACCGCTGACTGGCTGTCATTATGTGATCGTAATAGTGATAGTACGAAAATTCCAGGCAGCCATGTTGTATGGCGTAAACTGCCTGATATTAAGAGCTTGTAATAGGCCTCCAGGTAATTCAAAATTTTAAACAATCAAAAAAATTGGCGAAAGACACCAATGGTTTGAAACAACTGTTCCAACTTATACTAACTTAAAATGATAAAACCAAAATCATTATTTTTTCTGTTTCTACGTAGCGATAAATATCCAATATTATACGTTTAAGTTAACAATTTAAAGATACGCCGAGTGGAACCGCAAATTTAATTTAACCTAACCGTCTAAAACACTCCTTCCAAGCAAATTGGATGCTGAATTGACGTAGCAATTAACTTTTTTGTATACGCTTAAGGTTTCTAAGCTTATTAAAATTAAGATATTACTACCTATTATTATTAATATTATTAATATTACCCGATTTAAAATAAAAAGTTATAGTTTATTCGGAGCCAAATTATTTATTTATCAAACGAGCCCATGTTTATTTGATAAATAGGTAGTTAGTGATCCAACTATTCGTGATTTGAAAATTTGAAACAGAAAAGGTAAAGAGAGATATATAAGCAGCGATGAAAGTTTAGTGGGGCAAAGAGTCAACATATTTTTTATTTATTTCTGGGTCGATTAAAAAACCATTAAACGGATTGTGATAAAACATGATACAATAGTAGGCTCTAGAAATACATAATAATACATCATTATAATAAGTAAATGAAAAGAATGTATTGATCCAAAGAAATTCGTTTAGTAAGTAGGTACGAAGCCGGGGGTAAAATAAATAATAGTACATCCCTTTTAAATTTAACCTAAACGTAAACAAACCAAAAACACCGATATTCTATCATATTCGCATATTGTGCACACTTATCAACACTTTCACCTGAATATTAAAGGATCATACTTCATTATACAATAAATTTTATAACAATTAAACAATAACTAATATACTTAAACATCACATGAGAAAATTTAATGGTAAAATACGACATTTTGTTATTTATTATATACCTATATTATAATAGTAAACATTCGGAAATTTTGAAGTAAAATATTAAATGGTTGTCTTAGTCTCGGATTCATTAAATTTATTGGTAAAAATAGAATACAATGAACGCGCTAGTCATTCAATTAAATAGCTGATTCAATCAGATGACTGCGACATATCCATACACATACATAAGTGGGTATCGAGCATCATACACCCTGCAGCCCCTCTCACGTAGGTATAATGGCATGATGTTAATCGATCCGTCATCAATCACTCTTGTCCGTGGACGTTGTCATCGTGCGCTCTGTTTTTATTGTACTGTCGACGTAACTTCATTTTCACAATTTTGTGACGCCACATTTTAATGTTTTTGTGTTATAGATATTACTTATACTTAATAACTACTCTTTAACACGTGCTTACGGCGACTATATGAATATACCTATGCTATAACTATATATTCGGGCAATTTATAAAGAACATAATATAATGGAAATGTTGATTTTCATTTTTTTAATACACATAATATTTGCTCTTTTTCCACATTAGTTATTTAACATAAGTTTTATTAAAATACTTGACCGGTTTTGACTTATCATCAGGTGTAGGTAGATTAAAATTTTATTACAAACTAGCTGTGCCCGCGACTTCGTACGCGTGGAAAAGTGATTTAGGGCAGCAGTTCAAATACATTTTTAGTTTATGAACACTGTCGTTTGGATATTTAAAATCACTAATTTATAGTAGTTAATGCTTCTTTATACACGGTATTAGACGTGCATAAGCAAAAGAAGTAGGCCGATAGAGTAATGATAATAATTTATTGTCAAATAATGGCCGTTTTTTTCTATGAAAATGCTAACGATTCCTATTACTACCAGCTCGAAAAATGACCGTGTATTATTAACCGACTTCAAAAAAAGGAGGAGGTTCTCAATTCGTCTGTATGTATAATATTTTTTTTCTTTTATGCGAACGGGACTACTTGATAGTACACTCATATACGCGACGAAGATCTCTGTACTGAGATTTGTATGGACTTTACGCCGCAGCGACTGCAGACGATGATCTTTTTCACACCGACGCTGCGCTGCTGGCGCCGAGCGCCAAATTTTTTAAAAGTCTACTCTCGGTGCGCAATTCCAACTCGGAATTGCCCGGTTTTTTATTTATTAATTACCTACGCTAACAAACATGTAGCCTACTTTAGGACTTTACGGTTAAAGTACTAACTTGCTTTAGACGACAAAATAACAAAAGTCCAAAAGAAAGAAAAAACCCAAGCCGTACCTAGCATAAAAACTAATAAATAAAAATATCATGAAAAACATAAAATCTTACTTATATTGACATAACTTTTCTAATTTAAATGTACCTATGACATCTCATTCATATCTTGAAAAAAAACTATCCTACGCCTATACTTTATTAATCGTATTTGCAAAACCTAAGTATAATAATAAATTACTTCGCACAAAGTAATAATTATTTTCACTTGTACTGGAAAATAAGTATTACTTTGTGCGAAGTAAATTTAATTGTTCCTTTTAGTTTACCTTTTGAAGTCGTTTTTTTTTTGTTTAAAATTATTTAATTTTCAGATTTTTAGTGATGGGTATAGACTGAGTAGGGATAATTCTCGAATGATCAGACGACGATTATTTGAGGACGGAAAATGAAAAACAAAAACGATTAGATAAAAAAAAATAGTAGAAAGAGAAAAAGTCTACCGCTGCTCTGGCTTACGCCAGAGCAGCGCGAAATTTTTCAACACATATATATATATATATAGCTTACTGAAACGTGAAATTTTTTGATATTATAGATCCAGGATATGGTGCAAAACCTAACTGTTTGGTAATATATGCTTAGACTACTTCAGAAAAAATCAAAATCAATTCACATAAATTTTGAGGATTTCCTTCGATTCCTCACGGATCCCATCATCAGGTCACTATTTGGTGACAATGGGATCAAATTTAAATTATACCCTACACAACATTAAAAAAAATTAAAATCGTTTCAGAAACGATGAAGATATCCGCGAAGAAACAAAAAAAAAACAAACATATATTTACGAATTGAGGAACCTCCTCCTTTTTTGTAAGTCAGTTAAAAATATTATGTTGGTTATTTCATGTTACAATCTACCTTTGTGCCAAGTTTCATTTAAATACGTTGAGTAGTTTGGCTAAAATAAGGTCAAATATGTAGCTACAATTTTTTGAAGATCCCACGGGAACCCTTTCGTTTTTCGGGATAACAATTTCCAATAATGCTCTTCAGGTCATAAGCTACCTGCCTGCCGAATTTTATTTAAATACGTTGAGTAGTTTAGCTAAAATACCGTCAAATAGGTAGCTACAATTTTTTGAAGATCCCACGGGAACCCTGTCGTTTTTCGGGATAACAATTTTCAATAATGCTCTTCAAGTCATAAGCTACCTGCCTGCCGAATTTCATTTAAAGACGTTGAGTAGTTTGGCTGAAATACCGTCAAATAGGTAGCTACAATTTTTTGAAGATCCCACAGGAACCCTGTCGTTTTTCGGGATAACAATTTCCAATAATGCTCTTCAGGTCATAAGCTACCTGCCTGCCGAATTTCATTTAAATACGTTGAGTAGTTTGGCTGAAATACCGTCAAATAGGTAGCTACAATTTTTTGAAGATCCCACGGGAACCCTGTGGTTTTTCGGTATAACAATTTCCAATAATGCTCTTCAGATTATAGGCTACCCGCCTGCCAAATTGCATTTAAATACGTTGAGTAGTATGGCTGAAATACCGTCAAATAGGTAGCTACAATTTTTTGAAGATCCTACGGGAACCCTTTCGTTTTTCGGGATAACAATTTCCAATAATGCTCTTCAGATCATAAGCTACCTGCTTGCCAAATTTCATTTAAATACGTTGAGTAGTTTGGCTGAAATACCGTCAAATAGGTAGCTACAATTTTTTGAAGATACCACGGGAACCCTTTAGTTTTTCGGAATAATAATTTCCAATAATGCTCTTCAGGTCGTAAGCTACCTGCCTGCCAAATTTCATTTCATTTCATACAGTGGTTTTAGCGTGATGCGACGACAAACATTCCCATATGGACAGACAGACAGACAGACAGACAGACTGACAGACATTTTTTTCAAAAATGCTATTTTTAGGTTCTGTGGCTTATATAGACCCCCTTTTTTTTAATTTTCACTTAAATATTCTTAATGTACAGACATGACCCCTCTACAGATTTATTATATGTATAGATATAGATAATCCAACCGTTAGTGCGAGTAATAACATATACACTATTTAACTTTAGCCTCGATAATATTAGTAGGATATATTATGCATTTACAACATTCAATTTCAGTAAATTCACACAAACGAAACGGAAAAAAGTAAATGCTTTGATAGTTCAGCAAAATTTCCCTTCCTGATATTGCTTTATTGCCGTTTCCTGAACTCGGAAAATCTGCTAATGAAATTCTTCGCAAAGCATTTCAAATAAATAATTCAATAATAACGTATGTACAATGCAGTACATATTATTATAAGTAGTGTTTTAGATATTTAAAACTGTTTTCATACATTAATAAATAATATCAAATCATTAAAACAAAAGTGTTTTAAAAACTCATCAACAATGACGTATATACAGTTGAAATGATTTACGCAAAAATGTAATAAATAGAGCGTGCCCACTTTGGAGTCCAAGTAGCGTAACAAAAACAAATATGTGCTCTCCAATTTCAGGGCCCTCGTGTAGGGCCAACTAAAAGTTAACCGAGTACCGCGCGAATGCGGGTACTGTCAATAAAAGAATCCCCGTATGCGAATGGACGTATGTTATTATAAAAGGCTATTTGAAAACTGGAAACTTCAAAGGATAATTTACATAACTATTTGTTTTCGCGCCAGTGATTTGAAATTGCAGTTGCGTCTTTTATGTTATATTGCTAGCGAAGCTATCTTTATACAGATACAGCATTAATAAATATGTGAGTATTGATCAGTTTCAATTTGAAATATGAATGAATAAAATATGTTATATCGACACTAAAATCTCGATAGAGCTCTTATGTAAAAATCGGTGTCAACGTGAAAAAAAAAATACAGAGTAAACTTAAATACGAATCAGACTATTTTTTTTTCCTTGGTGACATAATATTTTTCTGTAATACCCTAAGGTAACGATTATGACAATTAATATAAGAGCTACAGAACACCGAAATTAATTTTTGTATTTGTAACAAGATTTCTTGTCCTCGTGTTAAATTAAAAGATACAAATCAAGCTTATGGCCCAAGGTACGAATTGAGGTTGACCTTCATTCCTGTTTAATAAGAAGTTTTATTAGTTTTATTTTATTAACAAAACAACAAAATCACATAAAATCACTGCTATTATTTTGATACAGTTTTCTTTCAATAAATAAAACGTATGAAAGAAAATTTATTTTCTACAAACTATTCACTGGTCACTGGCGTATCGTTATGTAACATAGCGTTAGTTTAAAACGTAACCATAACACACATAGTTTTAAAAAGCTGGAAAAACTTTACACATTATATTCGTGTAGATACCAGATCCCCCTCGCGTGCTCAACTGCAGTACAGCGGAACCGTCGTGCGTTGAGGGGGAGATTTTTTCCCGATTCTCTTTTCGGGCCGGGATGCGATATCGAGTGCTATCAACGCGGGGCGCACTTCAAAGAGTCTGGTTGCCTGGCAACCGTCGCGACTCCATGTCGACTGTAACACGGTCGCTTTAATTAACTCCAGGTTTGCACCTAGGCACTAATACCATCACTAGAACAGGGTCGGATCTGTTGCGCCGCTAACTTTAGGCGCTATACACTGGACGCAAGGTGCAATTTACTGTAAACGTTTCCATTTTATCGCTTCGATTATTGTATACAATTTATTGCTGAAATACTTTAGAGCGGTCATTAAATTCAAATGTGTTTAAGAGCCTTGTCAAGTCGTGAAGTTTAACTTTTTAACATAAATTGCTTCATTCCTTATTCTACAATTTAAACATGGTGAATTTATCTCACTTTTAAATTGTTAGGAGGATTAAGTGACTTTGTAATTTTATGACTAGCGTTTTCGCTGTTAGTTCTACTATAACTATAGTTACTCTGTTAGATCTACTATATCATTATGAATGAGCAACATTTTCCCTGAGTGAACGGGCTCGTTCAATAAAGATACAAATTTTAATATAAAATATACATTTTCATTATTAGCTCTTATTTTCTCCTGAAGATCAAAAAAAAAAGTTGTATATAGTAACATCATAGGTATTGTCGCTTCAGGACAAGGTATTCCAGATCTAATTACTCCAGTTCAATGTATTAATTAAGCGTCTAAGCTTGAAAGATCTTGAAATACTCTTAATTGGTTTAATGATAGCTTTACATCTGGTATGTAGCTTAAATACCTAAGTAGTTAACACTTTTACTAGTATTGATTTTATATGATTTTCTTCTTCATAACGCCTTCGTGGTCCAGTTCTTTTAAAGCTTTGTTATTGACTCGGAGGTCGTAGATTTGATTTCTACGTCAGAAAAACTAAAAAGTTTGTTTCAAGTTTTTTAGAGACAATACAGACCGATCATCTGATAATAAAGAAAGCCTGTTTTCTCGCCATTCGTGTCGGGTACCCGTCTCACTAGGAGACACTTATGAGAGAAGGAGGAAAGAGTGTCATTGTGTATTGCGCACGCCCTTAGGCACTATAAAATCACTTTTATGTTCCTAGGCTGGTTTCACCGAAACCGGCCACCGACACCGAAATTGGTGTGGAAGCTAATTATTAATATTCTTATTTCTTTTTACCTACCTAATAACTTTATATGACTAGTACGAAAGAAAACAATGGGATCGCAGATATACAAATAATGTTGTGCACTTAGAATTATATTTTTCTGATCGATTTTATGTAGGTGAAAAAAAGGATATAATGATTTTAGCAGTCATGCAAAAACTCGTTAACAAAAACAAAGTCAGTGGAAAAATCTGCCAGTACAGTTAAAAAGAAACTAGGTAGGTACGTTTAAAAAACCCAACTTCAACAATTTTGTGTCTCGAAGTCAAAGTAAACAACAGTAGGATAAATCCGTTTGGTAGCTACGATGCTACAGAGTACACACAAACCGACAGACGCCATATTTATAATTTCCACCTCCTTTTTGTGTCGAGAGTCAATTACACATGAGAAAGTGAAAGACTCCCAAATTAGCCTTACTAACGCCCGGTTTCTGAAAGGCTGATCAAATTGATCAAATCAGCTAATCTGAACGTTGATTGGTGAACATCACTTCGCTGTCACTGTTTTGACCAATGAGCGTTCAGATTAGCTGATTTGATCAATTTGATCAGCCTTTCAGAAACCGGGCGCGAAACTACATAATATACATACATCGTCCGTATAAAAAATGTACCTGCACACCTATGGAAATTGGTGAAATATGATTGTAAAATAAAAACCACAGTGCCAAATCATGTATTTTTTTATGGGAACCAAATGTCAGCTATTTTGCGTCGAACAAAAAAAGAATCACACTAATCGGCTCATTAACCCGAGAACAATCGGTGTACATACATTAAAAAAACAGGCCGAGTTGAGAACCTCCTCTTTTTTTGGAAGTCGGTTAAAAGGTAGACCATACCCTAAAGGCGTATTTCACCAAGCAAAAAATTCCATGCCTTCTCATTCATTGACAGGAAATTCGAGAGGTATAACATGATATTTAACGAAGGATTAACTTTAACATTGCTTGGTGAAACACGCCCTAATGCTTTCGCATTATGAGTCGTACAATACACGCCGCGGTAAGTGGGTGCTATGTCGACGGACAGTAGACACGAGACAGTAACGACTCGGGCAGATGGTACAAATCTCAGTCGTTCGGTACAGGGCGTCAATGAATAATGTATGGATTGTATGGCCGGAGCGTGGTTCCGTACCGCTGCAACTGTTAACGTATTTATTGCTGGCTGCCGCGTCTTAGCGCTGACTTTGACGATGATCTACGGTTTTATTGTGGCGTTTGTTATTATATTTAGCAAGAATATACAAGGTGTAAAATAAATGAGTGATAAGTGATATCACTTTAGGGTGTACTAGCTGTTCCCGCGACTTTTTGAGTGACTTGAACCGTATAAGCAGCGGACGCAACGCAAAGTCGCCAATTGTGAATAATTTCCCCCGTTTTGTAACATTTCTCACTGACGCTTCGCTTCTATTGGTCGCAGCGTAATGTTATATAGCCTAAAGCCTTCCTCTATAAATGGACCTTAAAGATTTTTTGAAATCGGACCAGTAGTTCCAGAGATTAGCGCGTTTAAGCAAACAAACAAACAAACTCTTCCGCTTTATAATATTAGTATATATACGTGCCGCCTATGTAGAGTTTACTGTGAAAGTACCAGCGCTGAAAGATTTACTTTTGAATTTCATGTTTCTATGAGAAATGCCCAAACCCATAAATTTGCCCATACAATAAAAAAAAAGTAACTGTTTCAGCGCCTGGTACTTTCACAGTAAACTTTATATACGGGAGCCATACTCACCCTAAAGTATTATTACTTATTCATATTGCAGCCTGTATAGTTAGTCATGGATAAATTATGAAAGATTGTATTTGTCAAATAAATAACTAACTGTGGAAAATTAGGCCAAGCAGAATTTTTTTAAAGTTCCGTAAAGTAAAGTAATCGATTGTCAATTATTTTTGCGCTGTCATACCTTTCATAAAATGAATATTCTGTAACGTTACTTTTCGAACTGCTGCTGAGCTGAGCTGCTTTATTGTCGTTTTTTCCACGTATATTTACTTAATCTGGTACTTTTCGCACCTGCACGATTTTCACAGATATGTTTCCCATTACATTTTATCAATGGTAATGCTATTAATGAATAATCAATTTTCAATTTGTCTACACTATGGCACCGAAATTGAAAATTCGTTGAGGCATATTACTAAATTATTTTCAATTACATCTCAACTCTTTGTTCATATTTCATACGCCGATTTCACCAATAATTTTGAACTAAACGTCTAATTTATTTGCAATTTTCGAACACGAGTCGTATTTTATGCGTTATATTTTCATTTTACTATACAGGTATGTCGAAAAGATGGTAGGTATGAAGAAAATAGGGCAACAGCACATTTACTAAGGGTATATTTACTAAAAGATATTAGTTAAGCTACTACTCATAACCATAGAAATGTGTAGGGGGATTGAATTATATATTTTGATATAAGTATAATTGGCATGACAAAATTTGTATTATGTTATTGTTTATGTACAATGTCATTAATAGCATTTTAGTGCCTACTTATATAGTATATTACATACTGAGCGGAGCGCCTACAAGCTGCTAGATCAGTTAGGCGTAATACATGACTGTGTATGAAGTATGAAGTTTTCATCAGATGATGACTATGTCGAAGCGGTCGTGTATTTTAAGTAAATATTAATATAAAATAATAAATAAAGTAGAAAAAAGTTCAAGTAGTTTGTGTTTTACTATATAACATGAATTTCCACCAACAACCTACAGTACATTCAATAACATAATATGTGTATGAAGAGTACTTAAATGAACTTAAATGAATAAATCATTAATAAATAATAAATAAATAAAAGTTTTTCGCCGGTCCATTAATTCGATTTTTTATTTTTGTAATGGCGCCGCCATTAAGAGGGCTCCGTCAGCACCAGCGACCCAGTCAGCTGGGAGGGCCCGAATACGTGTCTATTTAAAACGCCACGTCGCCGAACGCTTTGATGTTCACGTGATGACAGCTTCGATCCAATTATCGAATCCGCATCACCGACTCGGTTTAGTTTAGTCAATTGAGAAACGCAAGATCACGAACAAGATTAAAATTTGTTCGGATGCGGAGGGGATGCGAAACAAAGAAAGGCCCTGTAGGGCGGGCGGGGGCACGTGCTGGGCGGCTTGGGCGGGCAGTAGCGCCGGGATCGCCGGCGGAGGTAGACGCGACGGTGTCCGATCCGCGATCCGAGATTTCGCGTAAATACGATTGTGTTGTGTTTTGTTTTTTTTTCTTACAATATCTGTAAGTAATGTAGAGTCAGTGGACGGCAGTTGCGATCGGGGTTAGGTCTGTGTTGTACACTGGGTTGTACAAGCATGGCTGGTCCGAAGACTTGAAGGTGAGTCCCTGTAACAATGAATCCCCTATCGTAAAATATCGATAATTTGCCGGTATGCTTATAGACAAGTGTGGTTATACCTAGCTCTATGAGTTTTTCCTCGAGCAATGGAATTTTACACCAATTCAATGGAGATGTAAAACTATGGACGATTCAATAATATAAAAGGATGTTGTAGTTATATCCCCATCATTTGTCATTTATGATATTTTTGTACAGTAAAAAACTATAAATCATCACTATAATATAGAAATGTTGTTTTTCCAATTACATACAAATCAACTATGGCGGCATATTCATCATGATACTATATTGTAGTTGATCAGATAGATAATGTAGATCGAATGATAAAGAGTTTTGACAAATGCACGTGATATAATTTCTAACTTTGATCATTTCTATACTTCAATAGAAAATGTGTTTTGCTCTTGTTGTATTAACGTAATTAATAAGTAATACCGTTATCATTAGACTGGATAGACATTAGAGGTTTATAAATACTAACTTTGTGCATGAAAACTCTTTCGCTTTGGTTTTTGATGTAGATAAACAAACAAATTATATCTGTACAACTTATTGATTAAAAATAATAACCAATATAACAATTTCACATAGTATAAATGCACCGTAGTTTTCTGCGATTTTCCAGTGAAATTGAACGTACGTAACGGTGTAGAGTAAACGGTAAAAGAGCAAAGGTCCTTTGAAAGTGGGCTGACGTCTATCACACATGTTTCAGATGTGCGTATGAAAGCTTTCATAGTCACACAGCCGTACGACAGTCCGGCCTGACACTGTAAAAGCGTTACGGCTGAATACTAAAATGATAGTTAAATTAAGTGGCGCTAACTCTCATGCTGTCTTTGTTTCGTTCAGTAATAATAATATGCACATTCACATTACGTTAATCTCTCCCCATTGTAAGTATATAGTATTGTTGTTATAATAATATATAATAATATTTATGGACGCTTCACACCACATCAATCTGGCCCCGTACTAAGTATCCGAAGAACTTGTGTTACAGATACCATACAACGGAAATATATTTAATATTTTTATACCATTGACATATTTAAGATTTTTATTGTACATTATACACAAATTTAATACACATACATGACCCAGGAACATTGAAAACTTTTTGTTCCCTCGGCGGGATTCGAACCCGCGACCTCTCGCTCGAGCACCAACGCGCTAAACCACTGCCCTACGGAGGACTTTCGTTGATTAGTACCCAATGTTATGGGTACTAATCAACGAAAGTATATTATACTGATACATACAAGACTGTTTGAAAATCTTATCTTTCACAATCTAAAGTTATAATAACTTCATTGGATCATAATGTGTCTGTCGAATCGTTTTTAATGTACGCGATATTAACTGCATGCATGTTTGTTTGCAATTCAACAAAAAGACCATCAAGCGAAAAAGGGAACACCCCCACACCACACAGGGTGCTGTTTATATTGACGGTGTCACGCGCCATTTTTCAATACTAAATAAGAGCTTTCAGGCTAAACTTTAAACAAAGGGTGTTAATTATCGGACGTTTATTGCGCGACAGGTCTAGCAGCTGTTAAAACAGGATAACATCAATTTAACTGCATAATTATATTGTTTTGTGCAATAAATGTCGTGTGTTTTAAAATATTAACGAGCTTTTAATAACGTTTTATATTGGACGTAGTAATGGACGTATTAAACGGTATATAGCACAACGTAGCATGCCGCTGAAGATTTTATTTTGAAGTTTAATATCGATTATACTATCACAATATTTAATAAATATATATTAGCCCCTCATCAGTCTGGGTCAAATAATATATCCAGACTAACCATTTATAATACATGAGCTAAAAGAAACTACGTTTATTTTTACAATCATTTTTTACTATTTAATGTCTCTAAGTCACAGTTAAAGATAAAAATTAAATGGTTAGCTACGATGTTTATATAAAATAAGATAAAAGAGGAATCACACAAATCAGATTATTAACCTCAGAGTAATCGGTGTACATACTTGAAAAATCCGGCTGAATTGAGAACCTCCTCCTTTTTTGGAAGTCGGTTAAAAACGTACGCCACCCACGCTTAACATTTCACGGTCAATTTTTGCGCTGCGAAACCGCAACGCAGTGTACAGTATGGCTTTAAATAGAATTAAATTACTAATATTTCAATAAATCATATACCAAAAAAAGACAATTACTTGTTAGTACGTCTAGCTTTTGTGCCTGACTTGTGCGTGGACCGTCGTCCCCATTGCATTCCCGTGGTGGATGGCAAATTTAATTTTACCGTAAAAATATTATACATATGTGCATATTTCGTATTATCCGCATAATCACGATTTGGTCAGTTTCAATTAAAGTAACATTATTTTAAAAACACTATAAATATTTTCACATTTAGTCAATAACTATAAATATTAAGTTAATTCTTTTTCGTCTAGGCGATAATTCTAACATAATTGCTTAGCACGCAACATACTCTTTTCAAGATATCGATCAGTAGGTAATAGGTATACTTTTAGACGACCACATAAAAAACAGATTTTATTATCTACTTATAAACGTTTTACTTAATAACTATGTAAAGTTGCAAAAGTACGTTTTAATGGTTGTGATAGTTGTCAATCAATCAAATTATAATATAGGTTATAATATAATACCCCATCAAAAACATAACTATTTTGGAACATAAATATTTTGGAATCACCAAATCCACAAACTTTATTCTCGCAATCTCTGTTAGCTACCACAACAAGAGTTCCGTCCAAGAAATTCTTGGGCGATTCATCAAAATGAACGTACTCACGTAAAATTAGCTTGATACCAATCAAGTAAAAACCATGTATGGGGGAACTCTGACTAAACATGTTATTGTGTTCATATCAATGTTATTAAAATCCTTCATATTTTAAAATTAAATAGATAAGTAGATTGTTTAATTATTTTTTAAAAATTTAATTATTACCATTAATTCACTAAAATAATGTTGTTCCCCAAATAACTTTGCCAAACACACTGGTTTTAGAGGGGAAATGTCAGATTACATTTTTATTTTTATGGAAAAATGCCAGTTTCAATTTTTGATTTTTATAACGCTAAATTAAATTTTGTCTAAAATCAGGGTGCAAAACCAAGATAAGCCAGTTATGGAAAATTAAAGACCAACGATCATTATAAGGGGAATGTGAAAATTAAAAATACTTTGAATAATTTTGAACGGCAAGTGAATGTTAAAGATAAACTCATTTGAGATTGTACATCAAAGAATCCGAGATTACGAAAGATTAATTCGAATACATTAATACTGTACCTAATACTTTAAGTGGATTTTCTTACGTGTATAAGTTTAAAAGAATATAAGTATTCTGCTTTAGGATACTATAATTAAATATAATTAAAATAATATCTACTTTCCAAATTTAATTATTTCGATGTGACGTTTAATGTCGTAGTTATTTAACTCGCGTTTATAATATTATACCTTTTCTATTTTACCTTTTTTAGACTCTCATCAACATTGATTTTGCGGTTACAAACTTACACGACCACTCTCTTGAGCAGGGTTACTCAAAACCTTTCATCAGTGGTATAGAAGACCAATCAAGTATGTTAAAAATATTAGATATTATGATGAAGAAATGTCATCTTAAAATTAATGAAATCAAATCAACAGTCATATTTGGTTGTTATAAAATACTGCTGCTATCATAAGAGTAATTTAAACAATGAGTATAATAAGACAGTTCAAAACAAATTTGGGTTTTACACTACACGTTAATAAGATAATATTAATAATTTTATACCCAAAATTGTTCTTAATAAATGTTTTATCTTAAGTGTAGTTTATATTCTACTAATTGTATAAGTAAAATCATAGCTATTTATAGAAGAAATGGTATACGAGTTAAGTAGAGGAAAAAAAGCTGCACGGCCCTATCACGATATTTGTAAACCTATTTATATATTATATAAATGAATTACTGTTTATTAGTCTCGCTAAAACTCGAGAATGGCTTAACCGATTCGGCTATTTTTAGTCTTGAAATAGTTGTGGAAGTCCCAGGAAGGTTTAAACGGTTCATCACAAACTGTTTCTATGCTCAACGAAGTTGGCACAGGTCAGCTAGTCATCTATATTTCCTCTCTTCTCTCTTTTCCTCTCGTGGATCGTCATACACAAACACCTCGTGTTCTCGGTTAGGTTTAATGATAGAAATTTCTCGCGTATAGACTTATCTGGCGATCGCGATGCTCTCGGGCGTATATAATAGTTCCTGTATTGTTCCCTTTCAACAACAGTCCTTAACAATCCGTCGTTATATTGATTTTGTATTGTTACAATAGTTGGGTGATTATCGCGGGCTATATTATTGAATTGAAGTAATTTTGTAACTTTAAATTGCAAATAAGAAAAATATATTTTAGATCATTTGTTTGCCTAAATAAGGTACAAAATGGTGTTACAGATTTGGTAAATTGCTCTCTTATTTTGCCTTTGAGTGGCGTGCAAATTTTTACTAAAATACAATTTATTATAAAAATTACGGTCATGCCTTAGGTGATCTGTTTTTATGATCATTATTGTTTTGGTTACATGATTATTTATTAATTATATTATATCAATTCGTTATATTATAATAAAGTTTACGTTTTAAAATAGAAACAAATTTATATAAAACAGTAAACCCTTATAATTATTATACAATTCAGCTTCATACCGATTCTTTTAATTAGTATTATTTATCTCGATGTGGTAGTCGCGTAGGTTGCAAATAAAAGGCAGTGACCATTGATACGGCTCTAGTAGAGCGTAATGTTGTCCTATTTTAATAAAACGTATGACTACATTCATTAGGAGCGAGCGGGGGCTGCGGCTTGCGGTTTTTTGTTTCTGACTCACATTAATTGTTCTTTAATGAGAGACCGCGACACCGCAGCCCGCTCGGCCGGCCGCTTGCGGCGCACTTTGTTATATTGCGCCGTGATATAATTCACCTGTAATGGACTCGGGGGACAAATTGACCGTGTTGTGTTCTGTCACGGCTATATGATAAATTCACGATTGCATTATTGTGCCAGGTTAGGTTATAGAGGTCATCGGTTTAGCTATTAGAGTAGAGGCGGGGACAAAGTGGTATGTCCTTTTATGTAATTTGTATGCTTGAATGTTGCGTGGGTCTCTTATATCTCCATTACTTATGCTTCGCTTAGCCCTTACCTTTTAAAGTCCTTCATCTAAGCTTCTACCTAATATACTAAAAGAAAAAATGAAAGTTCCCTATTTATTCCCTATAATTATATTCACTTGTATATTAATGATAGTTACCCTATTACTATGTAACATAATATTAAGCAAAGCATTTTTAAAAGAGAAGCGAAACGTTGTTTTATCTGTCAAATAGGTTCCCAAGTAGAGATTACGATCTCAATTCTTTAGATGAGCTTGAGACTTGTTTATTAATACGGGCCCTAGTATACTAGCACATGGTTAAATTATGTGTTTATGTGTATAATAATACGGTTTTACGAGAATTTTGTGAATGGTGGATTTTGAAATTTGGCACAGCTAAAGTTGGGAAGAAAGCCATATTATATGTTTCTTAGTAATGCTTATAATTAATGGAGATAAAACACACTTATTAAGTACTTAATAGGTACTCGTATATAGTGTAACAATTTTTAACATTCACAATATTTTCGTGTATCGTACTGAAAGTTCGTTTGCTTCACATAAACACATAATATTATTATAAAAATAATTTGTAGATGTTTACATCCCATGTCGATATTTGTTTGTGTTTCGTAACTAACGCTATTTAGAGGCGTAAGCGGTAGAAGTGGAGCTGAAGGTTTCGGAGTATTACTCAATATCGCCCCGGGACTGTAATCCTATTGCCGATATTAGCTAATTACTACAGAGTTATTTAACTTTGTCAGCTTCGAGCGAATCACTATAATGAGATCTACAGATTTATTAGCAATACTAGCTGTGCCCGCGACTTCGCTCGCGTGGTTTTTAAGCGATTAGCAATTAACCGTTTATGCAGCGAACACAACGAAAGTCTCCCCGTTTTTGCAACATTTCTCACTGACGCTTCGCTCCTATTGGTCGCAGCGTAATGTTATATATATATAGCCTAAAGCCTTTCCCTACAAATGGACTATCCAACAAAAAAGTTTTTTTCAAATCGGATCAGTAGTTTCTGAGATTCTTTAATCTCAGGACGCTCACGCTCAAGAGTGTGTTTTCATCCACTAATAATAGCCCATCTAAATTCATATTCGCATTTTACAATGTAATGTATACGTTACCTATTAACATATATCACAATATTAACAATAAGTGTAAGTTACGATCAATGTAATATTATGCATTATCATATTATTATTAGTGAATATGTAACCAGATATGTGGGCGGGAGAGCTTATTAAATAAAATAACTCTTGTTGATTTACAACACCACAATTTTGCACCCTTGTCGTCATAAAACAAGATTATCCCTTATGTAGATTAGACAGTGCTCAGGGATTCGAACTGTATATCATTTTAATGTACCTAAAGGGTTGAATCTTAAAGCCAAAAGTCCGAACCGCGGCTTTTCCGAACATCTTTCCATTTTAATAAAAGTGCTGTAAGCAGCTTTACTTTTTAAATATTATATTTTTGTTCTGCAAAAAATGTAAGTCGCTGTTAAATACATCATGTTTAAAAATATTGCATTAAGCTTACTTCTTTTAGGCCGTGTTTCACCAAGCAATGTTAAAGTTAACGCCATGTAAAAATACCATCCCATCTCATTCATTGACAGGAAATATGAGAGGGATAACATGATATTTAACATGGCGTTAACTTTAACATTGCTTGGTGAAACACGCCCTTAAGTATTAGTCGCAGTGCTAATAAGAAGAAATAATGACAAGGTTCAACTGTCCCAATACAAGTCTACCTTATAAGACTATACAGCTATAAAAAACCCAAAACAACTTGTATAATTGTTTATCTAATTTCAAAAAAGAAAATTGTTCTAAACGTGTGTATGTAATCAAATAAACTCACAAACCATCAGACGACTTTTGCATATTGCAAAACAAGGAAATCTCAGGTAAAGTGTATGTGAAAAAAAAACTTAGAAAATACATTTGGAAACGGCCAAGTAAGAACAATGTGGAGTCACTTTGTACTGTTACCAAGTATTTTCTATAACTAGATTGAAAAACATAAAATTCCCTAAAAGTGTGTATGAAATACCTTTACCAAATAAACTATTAAATTCTCATACTGCTTTTGACTATAACTCAATAGCGTAAATATCAGGTACTATGCAAGATAAAACTCAGTAGTTACAGCGCAGCAACTGCCAAGCAAGCTCAATACGGTCACGTTACCAAAGTAACTAAATTACGGGAATTTTGGTGGAAAACCTGTATACGAAATTTTTAGGGATAAGAATAGTTTAGGGTTAGGTTAGTTAGTTGTAGAGTTTTTCCTTTATGAGTTTATTAAAGTAATTACGATGCAATGCTGTATCGACAAGTGATATAACAACCGGTACCGCGACGAAGATACTTTAGGTGATTTCTTTAAGTAAATATGGCAATTTTGGGTTTAGCTTACCTACGTTAAGATGTAAATATTTAGAGAGTTGATAACACTGCACAGTGCTGCCTCAGTAGGCGGTGGTAGTCCTGCGCAATAAAATATAAGTAATATTGTAAAAGGGTTTTTGAGGTTGACTACCTCTGTCAATACATAATATAATGTAACATAAGTAAAGTTGTACATTTTTAAAAGGGAACGAAACGTTATTCATATAGGTTCTCAAGTAGAGGTAGCGGTCGGAATTCTTAAGACCTAGCTTGAGACTTGTTTATTAATACGATCCTAAGGGCGTGTTTCACCAAGCAATGTTAAAAATAACGCCATGTTAAAATACCATGCCATCTCATTCATTGACAAGAAATACGAGAGAGATAACATGATATTTAACATGGCGTTAACTTTAACATTGCTTGGTGAAACACGCCCTAAAGTAGGTAGTGTTATTTTGTAAAAACTAATGAAAACGTAATAAAACTGGACAAGTGTAAATAAAAAGTTGTGTCTTATTATTGTGAATATCCACCTATGTAATTTTAGGACAAACAAACACAGTGTTAGTATAGTTATTAAGAATTTTTAAAATGTACCTAAAGGGTAACGGGACCCTATTACTAAGACTCCGATGTGTGTCCATACAGTCACTAGGCTTTATCTTATGAACCGGGACAGTCAGACAGATTTACAGATGATGTATTTCTATTCACAATATAACAACAAATACTAAAAAACAAAATTAAATAATATTGAAGGTTTCCATTTCAATAGACAATACAAAAACCTAAATAGGGGCTCCCATACAACTAACAGGTTTTTCCAAGTCCTATTCGCACTTGGCTGGTTTTTCCTTTAATTTCTCCTATAGCTTAAATTAGGTTACAGCACCTCAAATCCATTTGATCAGCCATTAGCCAGGTATACCTTGCTTTGCTTTTCCGAACCATCACCAAAATCCATATTATGGATCCATTAATTGAATGCTATGCCTGATGTTTTGTATTTGATTGTTGACCTGATGATGACTTAGTCGAAACCGATCGTGTATTTTAATAAATCTAATGTTTAATAACTAATAAAGTGGAAAAAGTGCACGTAGTTAGTGTATTATTACTATTTATTTGATTGTGTCTGCCAAATTACATTGTAATGTAATAAATGTAGCACTTTCGTTATCAATAGCACCGCTTGACATGTATTTATTTTCACTTTTCGTATATGAACCAATAAATGTGAATTTCATGTATACAAGCAATAACTGGTGATATGGATGAGCTCTTGATGGTGATATGGAAAGCTCTTCATACGAGTTATTGGTTATTAAAACCGCTAACTATAGCAATAAAACGTAACTATCCTATGCGAGACTAGAAGATGCTTGGACTAAGTGCAGAAATCACGTATTTACCGCATTTAATATACTGGGTGTAAAAGAACAGTTACTGTAACTTTGAGATATTATTATGATTATACTGATACCTTTCCTAATTTTGGAAATGTATTATTTTTATCAGAAACTATATATTTTTTTAAAAATTTTTTCAATGTCATTTTTAAAAGTGAAACGAAACGTTTTTTTTTATCTTTCTAGTAGAGGTGTGGATTGAGATAGTTTTATGAATACCGGCCTTAATGTACAAGTTTTCATTACACACAGGTAAAAGTAAACAGAACCTTATATGACGCTCCATTAAGTTTAAATCATGACCCTATTTCTCCATTTTTTTTTTCTTGAGAAATGTGGAAATATATTAAACACATCGATTACATTCCCTCATTAGAGATACGTCGATCACATAAAGGAGTGTACACTCGTATTGAGTTTGTAGGCTGTCTCTACGTATGTACGGAACCGTGGGGGTAGAAATACGACTAGGAAATGGATAGAATTGATGGTATCTTATAAACTGGGTGATGATTATTTAAATAAAAATAATCCACTATTATTTACACAAATATGCCTTGGTGATAATCACTGCTTGACACTTCGGGAATTCTTAATTTTTTTATTTCCATTAGAGTGCCTATACAGAGCGATTATCTGCGATTGACTGTTTGTAGAGCATACTGATTAACTTAGTAAATAGTGCAACGCACACGCCATACGTAAAGTTCGTCAGAAATAATAATGAGGAAAAATCCGACCGATTATTTATCGGTCCTACAGATAGTATGACGTGGTTGGGGACCCTTATAGTTACTGCGTCGAGTGGGAGGTCGCAGGTTCGAATTTTGTCGAAGAAAGAAAAGTTTTCTGCGTTCCTGGATTAATGTGTATTAAATTTGTGTAATAATAAAATAAAATCTTAAATATATTTATAGTATGAAAGTATTAAATATATTTCTGTTGTCTGATACCTGTAACACCAGTTCTTCGGATACTTAATATACCTATCGCTAGATTGACGTGGTGTAAAGCGTTCATAGATATTATTATATTATTATTATGAGAGTAAAAGGAAGAGAGATAGTGTCTTTGTGTATTGCGCACACACTTGGGCACTATAAAATAACTCCTGCGTAGCCTGGTTTCAACGAAATCGGTTACCGACACCGAAATCGGTGAGGGGAGCTTTTATCATATTATATCGGACGCCGCGTCTACGCGATACTGTGCTCTACGGGCGAAATTGAAAAAGTGAAAACTTCGTATTCGCATATCGGAATATTTTGTGAGCAAACAATCATATTGAATGGTTGTTTGCTGTAGCTGATACGAGGGTAATAATATTAAAGCCGGTGTACGTCTGTTTGTTTTCTATACTGTATCGTATATATTTACTTGTACGTAATGTTTGGAGTCTTATAATAAAGCGTTTGATGCTCGATCCCGATTTATTTTAACGCATTTTTATTTTTTGTACAAAAATGTACGCCCGCCACCTCATAGGCGAAATAGGTAATCGCGCCGGATCGTACACTTTACAACATTTTTCATGATAAAAAGTATTTCAGTAGTTTTGGAGCACAAATAATTGGGGTTACATCATTATATTTTAACGTAATTGGGGTCACCCGTTTTAATTAACTATAAAATAATAATATGTAATATGCAAACATGCATACCTTCCAATGGTCATCAGCATGGGAAGCTATGCACAAACATAATAATAATAATATAAATAAACTAGATAATATTTCGTCACACTAAGGTCCATCAGCTGCTTTTGAAGTGAAAACTGTAGTTAGCTTCACCATCGGAAAAGAATTAAAGGACAGTACACAAAGAGCCATGGAGCGCAGCATTTTGGGAGTGAAGATATCTAATCGAGTAAGGAACACCACGCTGCGCTCAAAAACAGGAATCAAGGACATAGGCATCAAGGCTGCTAAGCTGAAATGGGATTGGGCGGGACATGATAGCCGAATGCATCCTGACCGCTGGGCAAAGATGACTGACTGGGTACCCGAAGAAGGAAGACGCCGACGTAGCCGGCCTAAGAAAAGATGGCGTGACGACTTAGATGCACATCAGCCGGGCTGGCCAGTGTTGGCACAGGAAAGAGATACGTGGAAGACCTTGGGGGAGGCCTTTGCCCAGCAGTGGGATAGCATAGGCTAGTAAAAAAAATACTAAATATAAAACTAAATACAATGTGCAATAGTGAAATTGTCAGAAAAAGCTTTAGATAGCAGCTGATTCAATAAAGAAGATTACATCGGCCATCCCATTACTCGGGATCAAACTAATAAATTAATTATTCTACCCCAAAGCGTTATTTTTTTGTCAGTGGGGGGTTGGATTTGAAAAGTGCATCCCCGTTCAACCCTCATGGGCCATTAGAGGAGTCCGCGGGAAACACTCATTTGCATAAGCGGCTTGGCTCTACACATAGTAATTGGGATCACATGCAATGGCTACTCTATACTGAGATGCCGCACCCCCCGCCATAATATATTGGCGTTGCCGATCGGTTTCGCATATTACGTGTATGGAGATTGGTCGCTTTCATTGTTTTATTGATTTTGAAAAATTTAGTTTTTTATAGTTACACACGCTTCTTTGGCGGATATAAGGGCGTCCAATTTTATAAGCATGATAGTTTTCATAATTCCAAGCAAAAGTGAGATTGAAGTTCATAGTTTTTGGCCCCTCCTTTCTTAAAAAGATTACAACTTATAAGGGTTACCAGATCTGAATGAAATTTTGTGTCAAGACTTAGAGCACTTGTTTGATGGAGCTAGGAAGATATTTTAGAAGATCAAAAGTAATTTATTAATGGCTTAAGATCAAAAAATATACACATAAGTAATTAGCAATCAATCTCTATCTTTACGTAATAAGCCATCTTAACCCGTCCACTGCGTCGGGGTCTCAGTAAGCTGGCCTGTCCGGTGTAGGTCGAAGTTGCTAGTCCGCTGTTTGCCCTGCACTTAAATGCGCGTACCTCTTGGTGCTTTTAATCGAAGTGCGAAATTTGAATGTGATTTAAATTCGTATTGTTTTAATGGATACTAACGGTTTGCTCCGTGAACTCTGTAAGAAATTTGCATTCGATTTGAATATTGATCTAAGTTGGTCGGTTTAATTTTGTTTCTAAGTAGTCTATTAGTAACTACGTATTTTCCAATAATATTGATATTGAGCGGTAGATAATAAAGAAAAGATCCTACTTATCGTTTTATATATGGGGCATTTCACGTCAAGCGGACAACAGTAAAATAAAGTCAGATCTTGGATATTGTTCATAATTAGATCAATTGCACTTCCATAGGACCTGAATAAATGTGCGTCCTTATTTTTCTTTTTTTATGCCTAGTTACAAATTTATGCGCCCTAAAAAAATCATAAAAATTTGAAATGCTGATTTTTCGAAAGCTATTAATGAAGGTAATCAGATGGAATAAAAAACAAGTAAATAGTGTTTGTTTGAGTATTTAAATTATATTTCATAAGTAAAAGTAAATTAATAGACGTTTAATTACCAACATAAATTGGTAGTAACAACATTACTAAAGAAACACCAATAAAAGTTCAACAATTACTCTTAAATGTTGAGCAAGTCTTCGAATAGTTAATTAGTAATTTAGTTATAAGTTACGCAAACGTTATCCCGAAGTTGGACGTTGGCGAAATTTAATAAAACCCGGTACCGGGTCGGTGTGTCATCATTTACATTTAAAGTACGAATTATTTGACGTCATTAGCGCCCTCTGGTGGACATTAAACGCACCCAGCACGCGTTCATCGCTCTATTGCCGCGATAAATTAAAAAATAAAAATGTGTTTTTTTTTCGGAATTACCGAAATGAAGCTGATACGTTTTCAAATGAGGTGAACGTGATCGGAATATGATCAGAATGTTAGATCTTGATTACGTCGATTGATGTGAAATAAATATTTTTTATGTATTTCACGAAATTGATTCGGTTACACCGAAAGATATGGTAATATTGCCACAAGCTACTGCGCATAATAACAGTATTTGAAAGTCACGGTGGCTAATATTTAATTTAAGCGCAATGAATTATTTTTTGTACTGGCAACTGTTGTTGTCAGCAACAGCAGCAACAGAGTTGGGTTGTTATTTTATATTTATCTATCAATCACGTATCCTACGTCTATGCTAAGACAAATCAGTAATTAAGTTAATTACTATAACGTCATCAACATTACAATTAAGCATTTCTCAGTCATTATCTCTAATCTCACTGTACATAAAATAATATTGGACGCTGTAATTTAGCAGGTATCATGGATAATCCTAAACCGCCTAATTACGCGAAGTGATTTATTTGAATCAGCCCTCAACGCTTCGTCGGTCATACACGCACCGGTATAATTGCATACAATCCGTTGACTATTCAAAGGCGATTTGGATAATGAAGTCGAAATTGTACGCTTTGAGTGCACAGTCAAAGGCTATCTAATTATTGTATTATATTATATTTTGATAAATATAATGTAAGAAGGTTTCAAATTATAAATGCGAAAGTGAAATACTCCTTAATTAGCCGTACTGAAACTATATATTATACCTATATCATCCATATAAAAAATGTACGGTCAATTATGTATCACCTCTAGAAATTGGTAAAATATGTTCATAAAATAAAAACTACAGGGTCAAACTTTGTAAAAGTTTTATATGACCAAATGGCAGATATTTGGCGTCGAATAAAAAAATAATCTCGCAAATCGGCTCATTAACTTCAAAGTAATCGGTGTACATACATAAAAAAACAGAACGAACAGCCTTTTTACCCGACTTCGGCGAAGCCAAAAGGAAGGGTAATGATTTTGGCAGTCTATGTATGTATGTATGTATGTATGTTTGTATGTATGTATGTATGTTCCCTCGTAGCGGTTAAACTACTGGTCCGATTTTAATAAATAAGGTGTGAATCGATTCGTAGTGATCCCGCGAGTAACATAGGCTATATAATTTTTCGAAAAATTTTGGATTTTGAAAATTATACCTCAAAAACTATCTCCAAAAAAAATTAAATTAAGATAATTGTATCGTGTTTGGTATCAAAAGATAGGTCTTGGCAAGCACAATAGAAATATGTATTTAAATTTTTAATTATTTATTATATTATTTTGTTAAATTCAAAAGAAATGGTTAAAAATGCGGCGTCGCACAAATAGTATCTAGAAGTTGTTTAGTAACTTACTCTGTGTTAATTTAACGTTAGTTTAGTGAAAATATAATGTTATAGTTTATGTGGAAACAAAAAAAAATGAAAAATAAAATAAAAGATTAAAAAACTATAACCCGACTTCGCAAAAAAAGGCTCTAAAAAGGCTGAAACAAGAAAATAATTCAATTTGAAATCCAGATATGCATAGGTACAGATATGGTCAAGGTAGAGCCGTGGTCGTACCCGCTAAACAAATCTGTAATATTCGTCTGCTGTTGAAATATACAATCCCAATAGCGGGTACGACCACGGCTCTACCTTGACCATATCTGTACGTATGCATATCTGGATTTCAAATTGAATTATTTTCTTGTTTCAGCCTTTTTAGAGCCTTTTTTTGCGAAGTCGGGTTATAGTTTTTTAATCTTTTATTTTATTCGAAATTCGATTAAAGTATAAGTAAGTGTTTTTGTACACATGAAAAGAAACGTACTGTTTTCTTACAAAAAGGTAACATTGTGATATTATGTACAGTATTTGGATACAACGACTAAGATTCGTCCAAAAAATCAAGTCACTTTTAATTTTCATAGTCATTATTCATAGTCATACAAAAACGCTAACTACAAAAAACTTATAACGAAGCAATTATAGTGTGTCATTTTGAGTGATTGATAGGTGTGGGTGCGGCGTGCACAACACTATAGTCTCCCCCTTGCTTAACAATTTATGGGGTATCGATATTTTGAATATTCCATCGGTCCTCTCACATTCGCTGGGATTTTTCATCTCACTTAGAAAGTTCGCAGTCCATAAAATGTATCCCAAGATAAAATAAAGCTATGGTCCCCTCTACCCTCAATTTTATATAATTCGGACGAGGCACGCGTTGGCGACCGTTGGACCGTAAAAAGGGAAATCAATTATAACAAAATTGTGGCCCTCCACGAGGGGCTACAATGCATGGCTATTATGTACTAGAGTTACATACTTTTTGATAGGTACTGTCCCTTTATTGTCAGATTTAATTAAGGTGAGGGGTTAGCATATCTCGAAAATAATTTTGGTGCGTGTTCCGCTTGTTGTGAAAGTTATTAATGTTGGTGCTTTATCATAATTTTAGTTTTGTTAGTTGTTGAAAAGTCATTTTATTTGTAAGCATACGATTTTATCTTCGGATATTATATACCTACATGAGAATTTTAATTGTATGTTTTAGTTGACGACCTCCGTAGCGCAGTGGTTGAGCGCGTTGGTGCTCGAACGAAAGGTCGCGGGTTCGAATCCCGCCGAGGGAACAAAAAGTTATCAATGTTCCTGGGTCATGGATGTGTATTAAATTTGTGTATAATATAATAAAAATCTTAAATATGTGTATAGTATAAAAGTATTAAATATATTTCCGTTGTCTGGTACCTGTAACACAAGTTCTTCGGATACTTAGCACAGGGCCAGATTGACGTGGTGTGAAGCGTCCATAGATATATTATTATTATATTATATTATTAGTTATTCACATTTATTCTTTTATTTATTAGTACGAGACGCATTACATTTTTTGTTTCTTTCATCATTTTTTATTCGCGTTTAGAGCGCTTTGTAGAGAAAGAAATTCTCTTATTTTCATCCGTTTCACCGTCTTTTTTACCCCTGTTCCGTCTTTCATATGTTACAAAGTGTTATTTAGCGAATGTGACAATAGGGTAATTGCCTACTTGAGCTTAGCTCGTTGAGTAGAGAATGTTCCCTTGTTAACTCCCTTACTTGATTGCAATTCACAAGTCTCTACTCTGAAAGAATGTTACGTAACTATTTTTTATATTTGAATTGCCTTCCACTATGTTTGCATGTGGAGTTGTTTTATATACAGTATAGCTACACGGCAAAACTATACGATATATTATTTCTATTAGTATAAAAGTTTGTAATAATGAATTCTTTATATTTTAAGTGTATTATTTTTCCTGTTTTTATGACGTCAATATCGAAATTCGTCGACGATAGTACAAGCCTTTGATGTCAAAAGTTGAAGTGAAGAAAAGGTGTAGCAATTTTGCAAAATATAATCTACATTTTTTGCATTTATTTTAATAAAACATGATACAGAAGAGCCGTTGAGTAAATTTTCACGAATAAAGTACTCGTACGACCACGGCTCTAAATCGTGAAATTGACGGACGAAGGTAATTCGGTTACGCTGTGATTAAAAGAAAATTATTTTCACTTTTACAAAATTTTTATGTCACTAAAAGATTTTTCAACAACATTTTTTAGTTGACATTGAAGAAACTATTTGGTTGATATTTAAAGCATATTGAGTGTTTTTTTAGTCTGACTGCAGACTAGAAAAACTTCATAGATTCCAATACTTTTACACTGGCCTTTTGAAAACAAAGTATTTATTAAGTTAAATGTAATTTAAACAAAGTAAAGTAAACCAATAGCCTATTTTGTTTGTTCAATCACTTTCCTCAATATGGTGGCGAAGATAAACGCAAAGAGAAGATAAATTTCAGTGTTTGAAGCGAGCCAATGCTCTGTTTATTTCATCTCGGAAAGGATTAGGCAAGCCGGCATCGGAGCTCGCAACAGGTGCTCTCTAGCCGGCAAAACAAGCAACAAAATATTCGCTAAATAGAACCAACATACGCGCTATGAGTGAACTCTCCACGTTATGTTCTTTATACGGCTTCATTCTTTACAATGAATATGTTATGAGGCTCTAATTTTCTTTTAGTATTTTCATTTATTTTTAAATTATATCATGACTGTATATTTTGTATGTAATTTTCTTTGGTGTACAAAAATTATTGTCTAATTTGTGCTGGGCAAAATAACCGACAAATGTAGGTTTAATTGTTGATTATTATTAATTGTATATGTATTAATCATGACGTTTATTTGTTTCAGGTAATTAGTATTACGCAGTCTCCCGCACAACTACTTAAAGAACAGATATTGTAGTATGACTTTCAAATTTTGTAGGTATAATAATATATTATTAACCTGATCTATTACATACCGAGACGTTTTGTCTTAAATTTAAATTATCAGCAGCCAAAAATACATAAGTAACTATCAATATAAGTAAAATATAAATACACCTACTACACAAAACCTTCTTGTGTAGGTTTACAAAACCTACATACTAACTTTTTCTACAACCAACACTTACTACAGTAAAATTATATCCTCTATGTATTCAGAGCCTTTAGATCTAGGTACAGCCTACGATGTGTTAAAGAGGCACTTTACAATATGAATGATCTATCACTGGGATTGGACATTATGACAATACAAATATCGCTATTAATTAATTTAATCGAGGGTGAAAAAAAAACAATAACGACATAATTATATTATTACTTACATTTACAAGGTGTGAATGAATTATAATACTTTAGGGTGTGTATGTGCCTCCTATATCGAGTATACTATGAAAGTACTTACTTTTGACTTTCATGTTTGTACGAGAAAGGCCATCAAACATTTTCCCATACAATAATTAAAAAAGTACCTCTTTCAGCGCTGGTACTTTCACAGTAAACTCTATATGTACGGGATTCACACACACCCTAAAGTATTACCTTCTTCTTCTAACTTAAGAGCTTCGCTCTTGTCGGTGGAGTTTTCTCCATTCCTCTCTGCACTCCGCCATTTTCTTGACCTCCTGATACGACACGACTATCACTTTCTCATTAATATTATTAGTCAGGGTTCGTTCCCCCATACATGGTTTTCACTTGATGAGTATTAAGCAAATTTTTCGTGAGTACTATCATTTTGATAAGTCGCCCAAGAATTTCTTGGACGGAACTCTTGTTTGTGGTGGCTAACAGAGACAGCAAGAATAAAGTTTGTGGATTTGGTAATTTCAAAATATATATTTTTTTTAAATATCAAGATAATGATCTAAATTACCCGAAAAAATATTTGTCCCACAAAATCTATGGTTTCATCAATGAGTTCTCTCTTGCCAACTTGTATAGATAACGAGGTCATCTTAAATTAGTAACCAGCTGATTTTCTTTTTATTACTTAGTTCATATTAATGTAATTCAACATACATAATTATCCTACAAATTGCGTGGTACGATAATCCGGTCCTACGCTCGAAAGTTGAGATTTTTTTTAACCTTGCTAACTCTGTTAGCTACCACAAACAAGAGTTCCGGCCAAGAAATTCTTGGGTGACTCATCAAAATGAAGGTACTCACGAAAAATTAGCTTGATACTAATCAAGTGAAAACCATGTATGGGGGAACCCTGACTATAATATAGCCTGTAAATTTAATATTGCACATACGTGCGGGATTTTTCTCGTTGCATGTTTCGTAACACAACAGAATTGTGCCCATTTATTTATCCACAATTATGAGTTGAGAATGACAGTGTCAACACTGTTCGAATGACATTGTATATGATGCGTATTACAGCGTGATGTATGTAATAGCTCGCGACCGACTTGGCAGCGATGCGCAGGTTATGATTGCATTAAAAGCGCCGTTATCTAAATAGAAAATGCAACATAATATTAACGGTTAATTATAACGATACAAACTAAAATAATGTACCTTAACCTGAATACCAAAACAGTATGTTTGTAGATTCACATCCGTAGTGCGAGGTGACAGATATTTAGACAAGTGATAAGCTATTCAATATTTTTTTTGTTAAGTGAGTTTTTACTCGTATGAAAAAGACAGAAACATTGAATAGCTTATCTGTTGTGTAAATTATAAGTTTGTGATCATAATGTGTCTAGTTTGCCTAAAACAGACAAGATTTGGAACCTTCTTATTTTAAATTATAACTGACTCGTTGCTTATGAACCTCGGCCATCTTAAGTTTTTATGGAAATGACAGACCGACATTGGCCAATAGAGGTTGCAATCAATACATTATTAAAATAATATATTAAAAAAATTAAGTAACCGCCGACTTTTCCAGCGAGCTAATGATGATGAATTGTAATTAAGAACACTATCGGTCACATCAGCTTTGAAAAAAAATCGGTTTATCCATTTGGGAGCTAATATGCCACAGACAGACACACACACGTTAAACTTATAACATCGTTAAGAATATATACATAATTAGTTGACCTTGTAATATAGTATTTTTTTTGTAAACTTGAATTTTAACAAATTATATACATAGACTTTTGTTAATTCGTCCTTTATTTTCTGGGGTAAACCGCATTTAAATTGGCTTCGTATCTTCTAAGGTTATCCCGTACAAACAGACAGAGGGAATTCGATCGACTTGCTTAAAACGGGTGTAAAAGTCACTATAACTTTGGGATATGATTCTACTACATTTTATTTGTTTTTTCGTTATTATTACGAGAAAAAAATAAGAAATGGTAAAATGTAAAAAAAAAAAATTTAGTTTTTGACAAAAAAAAATACATTTCCAAAATGAGGAAAGGTAGTATAATCGTATAACAAAGTTATAGTGACTGCTCTTTTTACACCCTGTATGTATTGATATCGCCAATTATCTCATTGAGAATGTTAACCCAACGATTTTGTCAATACAACCGAAGATTCCTTAAATTCGCCAACGGAATGGTAATGATACTGAAATATTCCGCATACCGGGGTAATTACTCAGCCGCGCCGTCTCCCCGCGGCCGGATTGTGCTATAAATGTTATTTTTGGATTTACACCTGCTTCCAAACTCCATCTAGATGTGTTTCTGTTGCGAGACATTGACACGGAAATAGAAACAGGTTATCTGGTGATCCTCGAAATAGGTATCATGTTCGTAATGTTAACTTTGAATTACGTACAACTTTTGTCCTTAAAAAAATATGATCTCCCAAAAATGTTTCATGGGGAGTAGTTGCTTATACTCGACACGCTTGGCACGCGAGTTGGCGAGCATGTTTTTCAAATTTCCATTTCCGGATATTCCGGAAATGGAAATTAGATATATGAGATATATGAGATTATTTTTAATTATTGTATGGGCAAACTCATCATTCTCATAGAAACATGAAAGTCAAAAGTAAGTATTAAATTTTTTACTTTTACAATGTAGGTACTCTACATAGGAGGTACACCTTAAAGTATTATCACTCTTTTTTTTTACATCTTGTAAAGGCACAAATACAAAGCGATTGCTTATTATAAAAGCGACTGCTTGATATATAAAGCGTTCGCTTGACACGTACTGGGGGTGCGGGTAGCACGAGGCGAGGCGGAAGTATCGTCGTCGTCGCGCTCACGTCACGGCCGTATCCGGCGCGGCCTCGTTACGTACGCTTTGTGTCGGACGGTGTGAATGAGCCATTGTCCGCGACATCGCACTCGAACAATTTGCGTATGAGACCTGTGAAATTGGCGACATAATTTTTCGTCCTCTCGACTCATTTTGTGGGTTTGATATGATACCTCTCAGTACGGAAATGAAAATGTCTAGGTTGAGCGTCGATACATTTCATCATCATAATTCGGGTTCCAAGCACAGGGTAGCGACATTCTAAATGTAATGGTACGTAACAACATCGTAGCTGCTAGAACCTAATGCAAAAATTCCTTCTGAAAAATTGAATTTCTTGCGGTGAAGTTGACTATATTAATGCGCACAATATAATTAAAACAATACCTTTTTTATGTTACTTTTTATTACATGTTACTGACTCTTTGTTTTACAAAATCAGCTGGTGATCGTGGAGTCACAATATTACAATTTGATAAAAACTGGCCATAATAAAAAATATTATTTATTCCATATTAAAATTGAAAAATATTCTTGAACAGAACGCAAAAAGATTCCCGCATTCCCTTTATATTGGCCTCTGGACATATTTTATGTTGGCACCATGGAGACGCGCGACGCCGGCGGTGAAAAATCGTGAAACTACATTCTCCTCGACGCCGGCTAACATTTTCCGACGTGTCGCGTCACCAATATTCGCGTGTAACCTTTTCGTTTTATTTTCCGCTCCCACTCCGGCATGGAACCGCTTGTCAGTTTATTCGTTTGAGCCAGCCCAAAAATTTCCGCCGGAACATGCACTTGAAACACCTACGTCTACTTTAGTTGGAAACACCTATCTAATGCTGCTAGGTTTATAGGTACAGGTACATAGGTAGACAGGCTATTGCATACAAAAAGTGACGGTACATGTTGAGAATCGATCGGAATATGATGTAGGCGATCGATCGAACTGCCTTAGATTAGCAGTATATATAATTATAATTATTAATATTACCACTCTGCATTCCTTCTATAACGGGTGTAAAAAGAACAGTCACTATAACTTTGGGATATGAATAATAAAGTTTACATATATCCCAAAATTGCGTTATAATAGTATATACCTTTTCTCATCCTAGAAATGTAGTTTTATTATTATTTTTTACAAAAATATTTTTTTTTTTGTTTTTTTTTTTGTTACTCTTGCCACAAAAATATCTAAGAAACGGTAAAAAAAGTTTTTGACAAAATAATGTGCGTCTCCAGAAAGGTAGTATAATCGTATCTAAAAGTTAAAGTGACTGTCGTATGGAGTACACCGGCCGACCGAGGAAACGCGTTGACGAACGGCTGCGCTCGCGGCAGGCCCCCACCGCTCGCCACTTCACTTCGGATCACCAACGCGAGCACACGAGCATTACCTTTGTAGAAGTTAGAATATAGTTTTTATATACAGTCCACTTGTCTCATTTAAAACCACTAGGGCTCCATCAGTGACTGTTTTTTTACACCCTGTATACAAATTGCAAACTATAAGCAAGAGAATTTATATCCATCGTATTTTACGTATTAATAAATACATAGATAAATGATAGTAAAAATATAAAAAGACCTAGCAAGAACTTGAACACTATGGTCTGTGGTATACCTCAGCATTAATATAGCCCAAGTCTCACTTAATCAACGGCATAGAATTCGCGGCGTGCGAGGAATGTATAATTAACTTGAACGTGCATAACACAGTCGCCAAATATTAATATTAAATCTGTTTGAGCCAATGTTCACTGAAATTCTAAATAAAACTCGTTTGAGATTTCAAATTCCAAACTCTATGTAATCATTCCTCTATTTTTATACGTCTGCACAAAAATGCAATGCAATATTTTTGGATAGCTGGCAACAAAAAATCGTGTACATTAAAAACCAGCGGATGCTCCCGCTAAAAATACTCATTCGGTTTAATTAGAATTTAGATTTTACATAAATATAGAGCACTAAAGCGTTTGTGAGTATAAAAAATCAGGGCATTAAAAGCGCAGTACACAACACAAATACTCCCTAACTGAAAGCGTAAACATCTCGAAGCTCGGGAGCACTCCGTGGCATATATTTTTATCGTTTCCACAAGGAAAAATATATCTCAACTTCACTAGTGCCTCTCTGGTATATTACACCTACAATTTACAAGAGCGGGGAAGCAATAAAACTTAATGCAAACGCGCCGACTCGTAGATGTTTGTCCAAAATCTACGGCGAGGCTGGCATACGTTACCCAGCCGAATAGGCCTCCGCCGTTGCAACTTCTCTGATGAGATTTATTGAGAGTTCCCTTCGAATACGGAGTACGGGGGGTCACGCCAGTCTGGTTGTAAAACTCCTCGGCATAATAGGGTAAACACATTAGTAGAGACGGCTTGAAATGTGGCTGTACCGAATCGCGACACCTGCACTCGATTTACATAAGATTTATGGTCTCTTTTGTCTGCCTGTCCCTTTGGGTAACTTATGTAGGTGTATTGAAAGCCTCTTAAAATATAGGTATCGCTGCGTAAGAATTTTCCAGATTTTTCTCCGAAATTGCTTTACCTGTTGTATTGTAATTTGTAATATTTAAAGGTTAAGGAGCTGGACGCATACCAGACACCCTGGCTAGAAAGAAAAACCAGTAATCCAATTAGGAATATTTAGTTCCGTAAAGTAATTTAATAAGAGATCAAACGAACTTTCTAAGTGAAGTTCGATCGTTATTATATGAATCGCTTCATTTGAAGATATAAATATTCACAACGTAGTCCCCTTAACCTACAGGTGACTTTATGCACGCTTTTAAAGATATTTTTACTGACTAGTCTGACGAGAGTTAGCTATGATTCATGAACTTGCCTACTCCTACCACCACCAGACCACCACCACCACCAGAGTAGTGGATGGGGTTGGTCGCCATCTTATGCTCATTATTTTAGAGTCAAAGGAAAAACTTTCCATACTAGGGCATCCATGGGAGGGCGGGAAAGGATTATATCTTCAAATGAAGCGATTCATATAATAACGATCGAACTTCACTTAGAAAGTTCGTTTGATCTCTTATTATATTTCATCGCTTCATTTTTCAGATATAAATATTCACAACGTAGAATTTTAGAGCCGGAAGTTTTTCCCAGCAATAGAGTAATAAAATAATTATGTTCTTACGAATATTTATTTTATACTTAATTTGATACAAAAAAATCAATATTATAATAATTTGAACCATTATTGATTTGACAAAAGGCAAGCGGACCGTGCAAAACTGTCCTCGTCAACCAGGGTTCTATTATAAAACCGGCCGAACGTATTAGACGAAGGAGTCCATCCGGCAGCTCTACGGATAGCGTCGACGCCGACGCCCGCGCGGCCCGCGGCCGAGGTGGCGGCGTGGCGAGTGCTGTGGGCGCCGAACGTCGACACATCCACCCCGCTCTCCGATAGCACTTGTTTAACCCATCGGCTAATTGTTTGCGATGTGGCTGGTTTGTGTGGCGGTTTGTGAGTGAGAAACAATTTATCCCCACTTCCCGTTCTCTTATTTTCAGTGACGGAAATATAATCTTTTAGAACAGCAGCTGGACAGATATTAGGATTGTCCGTAAAGAATGGTATTAGCAGTAGAGGCTGCTCCCGGCCCGGAGCGGAGGTTTTTATTATATCCGTAATTAAAATCTTTGCGCCGCTATCGGAAAATGATATGTTTTCTAACCTTATTAACGATAGAGTTTGTACTCTGTGGGCCGTACAGAGAGCTAATAAAATTGAAAGCTTTTTTGTAATTTTTGTTAAATTTAAAGTTGTATTAGGGTACCATTCTGCTACGTGATTTAAGACACGTTGAGGGTCCCAGGTATGCGTATACTTAGGAGTATTTGGCCTTAATTTATAAGCTCCTTTGAGCAAGCGACTTACATTTTCATTCGAACCAAAGTTCTTTCCGAGAAGTAAAGAAAGTGCCGATCTGTGAGTATTGAGGCTTCCATAGGAACAACCTTCATTAAACTGTATCGCCAAAAATGTTAATAAAGACGATACGGTCGTTTGAAATGGGTTTAAATTGTTATCTTCACAAAACCGCCACCAGGCTTTGTAGGTAGAATTATATTGTTTTACCGTGCTATCGGAGAGCGATGCCAGCAGGAGGTCGACGGCCTCTCGCGGACATCTTCGGGAAAAAGCTTGCCGGAGAGTCTCGCGACACCCAGCGTAAGGCTCGCGTGTAGAGGATGGTGTTCCCTGGAATGCGAGCGTAAAAGATTTTTAGTAGGGTACAAGAATAGAATGTCGGATGCTAGTAACCCTTGCAATAGTGGGAACCATGGCTGAGAAGGCCAATAAGGAAACACAAGAATTCCGCGTGCCTTATCGTCTATTATTTTCCTTAGACAGTTTAATATTATTGAAAATGGGGGAAAGGCATAAAAATAACATTTACCCCAATTTAAAGTAAAAGCATCTACGGCTATTGCTTCTGGATCGGGTCTCCAAGAAACGTAATTCATACATTTGGTATTGGTGCGAGAAGCGAATAAGTCAATGGCCGGCTGACCAAAATGTGATACAATTTTTTGAAAACTAATCATAGACAGTTCCCATTCAGTATCAGGATTTATAATCCTAGATTCCGCGTCGGCGCGATTCTCCTTAGTATTTACGTATGACGCATATATTACAATATTACGCTTCTCACACCACTGCCAAATTTGTCGAGTGATCTTATTTAAGTGGGGAAACTGTATCCCACCCATGCGATTTACGTAGCTAATGGCTGTAGTGTTATCTACTCGCAATAATATTACGCAGTTACTTTTCTCGGATGCTAAACTTTTGAGTCCAAAAAGGATTGCCAATAGTTCCAAATAATTTATGTGATAATTACGTTCGCTAACTGACCACCAACCGTGGGCGCGCTTGTTGTTACTAACTGCGCCCCAGCCGGTTAGCGAAGCGTCTGTGTAAATTTCCAAATCATAGCTAGCGTTTCGCATAGGGTGTGATGCCGTTTTAATATTATTGATCCACCAAGTAAGATCCTCGACAATAATACTAGGTAAATTTATTTTGCATTCATAATTATGGTTTTCTAATAACGCGAGATATTTTTGACGTTCCAATAGTTTGGTGTACAACCACCCGTATTGTACAGCCGGACATGCTGCAACTAGACTGCCAATTAATTGAGCGAATTCTCGAATAGTACATCTTGGTAAACAAATAAACTTTTGTAACAATTGCGTGATGCTATTACGTTTACTATCAGGAAGTAAAATTGTTAGATTTTTAGTGTCAAAGAGAAAACCTAAGAATTTACAAATTTGCTTAGGTTCCAGTGAACTTTTTTCAAGATTAATCACAAAACCTAGACAGCGCAATAGTTTTAAAGTTTTATTTACGTTAGATAAGCAATCGTCGTAATTGTTACCGATACACAGAATATCGTCTAAAAAAATTACAGAATTTAAACCTGCACTTCTCAAGTGAGTAATTACTTCTTTCATAATTTTAGTAAATACCCTAGGTGCCACGGACAGTCCGTAAGGCATTGCCGTGAACTCATACGTTGTGGTTAAATTACCATTTTTAAATTGAAATCTTAAATATTTTCGATGTTCTTTATGAATCGGAATTAATAAGTAGGCTTCTTTTAAGTCAATTGTTGATAAATATCCGTTTTTAGGAATTAATTTAGCCGCTGTTCGGTGATCTTCCATTTTAAAATGAAAGTTTGCAACGAATTTGTTAAACGGTTTTAAATTTAATATGAAACGCTTGCCGCCGTTAGTCTTAGGGGCAAGAAATATTTTGGATACAAACTGGTCTTTAATTGGAAAACATTTAGTTACGGCACCTAATTCAACTAGTTTTTGAATCGCAGTAGACATTTCCCGGTGTTCCGATTTTGAAAAAGTATTGCAAGGAACATTATTTTGGCAAACTTGTGTACAAAGAGGTATATAAAGACCATTTTGTATCCAATCTAAAATTACTGAATTTGACGAGATTTTCGTCCAACAATCATAAAAGTATTTAATTCTGCCTGCATGTACCTGGCTCACTGCGGCGCCGGGGCACGGGGCTTGCTGGCTATCGCAGGTTTCGACGCCGACTGATTGTGCGTCGGGTTCGCGTAGGGACGGCGATTCTGCATCGTTGTTCTCTTCCCACCTCGGCCGCCTCGATTCGATGCATACCGGGGTGGGGCCGACCAGTTTCCCGGATTATAAGATCGGCTATTATTAGATTGAGAGCCTGAAGGTCTCGGGTTTGTCTTTTTAATTTGTTGGCCCTGTCGTTCAATTGCTTTTGCTGCTTTGATTTTCTCTGAAAGTTTATTCCCGAACAGAGTGTCGTCTCTTACAGAATCCTGTACGACATGAAGAAAATTTTTTTCTAGGTTGGGTGTGATGAGCTTAATACGGTTATTTGTATTTGTGGTATGCAAATCCGAAAGTAACCGACAGGCATTGCTAAGATGATGGATCACTTCCTTCCTCTTATCGTCCCCACTTAAGAGAATGTCGAGAGCTCTGTTAACAGCTGTTATGCCCGACCCAAGTTGTTGTTGGTGGGCTATAAGAATTTTGTCTCGGTTCCTTGTAGAATCAGAGATGGCCGCTGATATTTCAGCATTAAGTTTAGGCGCTTGTAGCAGCCTACAGTTATCAGGGATTATGTATTCCTTTAACATTTTTTCTTTCTTTTCTTTTGGCAAACCTTTGACTAATAGGGGAAGCCATAATTTTGCTAGATTCTCGTGAATCTTTAAACCAAACTCTGGAGTGTCACTAGTTGACTCACCGAGAGCTTCTAATAGTTCAGGATCCAATTCCGGATCCGCTGATTCACCAGTGGACACCTGTTCGGCTAAACCCGTCTCCGGGACCGGTTGTTCTACTGGTTTATCTAACCTGACCGCTGCTTCCAGCACGGGTTCGGGTTCCATGGTAGGCTCTAGTCCCAAATCCTGTATGGACTCTCGATCAGCGATAGATGGAGCAGGACTCCATACTAAATTATTCCCGAGATCATTTTCGTTAATGATACGGTCTAGTCCAGATTTATCGGCATTATTAAAGCCTAAAATAGAAAAATTAATAATTTAATATCATTAAATTACAATAATATTATCGCTTTAACGAACGAGGCTCACGGCCTGTCCTGATAAAGGATTTTATTTGAACGGACAAGGCTCGCGGCCTGTCCTGATCAATATTATTTTTTCAACAAACAAGGCTCGCGGCCTGTTTTGATGATAAAGAGTAATTTGTTTTATATTAGCACTTACATTTGCAACAAAATAAAACCTTATACATTAAAATTGTGGATCGTTTTATACGAACACAAAAAATATAAACATACCTTCAATATCGGAAGAATCCGATGACATAATGACGTGTTTTCGGCGATGGCGCTCGTGCAATTTTCTAATTTTACGTTCGTAACGAACGATTTTTTCCTCTGCACTTCGTTTGGGCATATTAATACTTACTATAATTATATAACAACTATATTTTAATTATTTTTTAACTTTATATAGCAAGGTGCGTGCTGTCGTCACCGTGCACGAAAAAGGAATGAACATAAGATGGCGACCAACCCCATCCACTACTCTGGTGGTGGTGGTGGTCTGGTGGTGGTAGGAGTAGGCAAGTTCATGAATCATAGCTAACTCTCGTCAGACTAGTCAGTAAAAATATCTTTAAAAGCGTGCATAAAGTCACCTGTAGGTTAAGGGGACTACGTTGTGAATATTTATATCTGAAAAATGAAGCGATGAAATATAATTAACTGTCAATTGTAAAACTGGCACTGTCGTGCTTTTCACACAATTAGTAATAGTTCGTTCGTAATGTTACTTGACTGAGCTTTTACATGTTCCTGCTTGGCCTATTTGAGGACGTTGAGGGTGGTTAAAAACATTCTAAAATATATTTTTGTTATATTCTAGTCCAAACATTGTATAGTATTCGTGATAAATGGAAAACAAAATTCAGAAAAAATTAATACTTACATAACATTGTGATTAACGTAAAACGCTTTGTCTCGCGTCGCGACGCCCCGATTCGAAATTATGGCTACATTTCCGGGGATCGTGACAAAAAACGATTTCCGATACATTTGAAGCTGAGGCGGTTTCAACAACAACACCGTTTTCGGGTGTAACGTTTAGCCATTAGTTAGTGTCGGGAGTGGCGCGTCATTACGGTGCGCGTTTTATGACAAGTGCGGTGGCGGGTGCAACCGCATCCATTGTTTAAACTTAAATTGCTTTCACGTTTTGACGCCTCGACGGGTGACATATCACAAACATTCCAAACGAGCTCGGAGCATATTGGTTATCGACTCACCTGATCCAACTTTGGCATATTACTTGTTACACTAGTTTACTATTTAATGTGTCAACTCATAGTTACGACCGGCTAAAATTTTCTCCTTTCAAAATGACTATAATAATTTAATTATTTTTTTATTTTGTCTTCCTGAATAATATGATGAAATAAGTTATCTTCTTTCTTTCTTTTTTTCCTAGGATTGCGAATTCTTTGTGTGATACTCGAGAACGGCTGGACTGATTTAGCTAATTTGATCTCGGAATAATTATCGTTCTAATATAAACTATAGAAAGTCTGAGAGAAATATTGGAAAAAAATATTGGTAAATCACTAAAAACTACAATAAAATTTATAGTAACCGTATCATAATATTGTTTAAGTCACATTGCATACATAATTGTGATATTAATAATTATGTTGTTTTTAACTCTCAACGAAAATATAGGGGTGTTATAAGTTTATTGTGTCTGTGTGTATAATATTTTGTGTGTGTTTGTCTGTGGCATCATAGCATAAAGCTAATAAATTTGATTTACTTTTCTTTTGCCTGTTGTCAGCCTTATTAAGTATGTGTATGTCGCAGTCATCTAATTAAATCAGCTATTTCATTGAGTGACTAGCGTTTTTATCGAATGACGACATTTAATTGAAAGACTAGGCCGAACATTGATTGTACAATCGTCACTCAACGTCCAATTAGTTAGCGGATTGTAACATAGCCCTTATATGAGAGCGGACATAAAATCAGTCAGGTGACTGAATTTTCCCAAAAGCGAATCTATCAACCCCGACTCCACGTAGTACTTGTCTGTCAACCCCTAGAGTGTATATTTAAGCGCGAAGGCGCGGAGGGAGAGCAGCCCCCGCCCGCCGTAACGAAATGCAGAAACCAAGACTCGCCGTGGCGGCGGAGGCTGGTCGCCGAAGGCGACCAGAAAGCCGGAGCTGCCTAAGGCATTTCCCGCAGCGCCGGAGACGTGACAGACCGACATTGTCCCAAAAACAAATCTATCAACTCCGACTCCACGTAAAACTTGTCTGTTTTATCTAACCTCTAAACTACAACTGTAAATATTTTCTTAACTAGTGGTTGCTGAGTAGAGGGGAGGGTAGGGTGGATTTCCTTTGTCCCCTTACCGCCGTCTCTACCTTTCTCCCCTGTTTTACTCCTGGAAATATCCCGGAAACACAGACATAACCTCAAAACTTCAACCATAAATATTTTCCAAACTAGTATTCTCCTAAAGGTGTGAGTGGTATTGGGGGGGGGGTTCTCCCCCTCCCCTCCTCCCCCTCTCCCTCCCTCCACCCCCCAATTAAGAGGGATTTATACAAAAAAATTTCCAGCTCCTCCTTTTTTGGAAGTCGGTTAAAAAATCGGAAAATTATTCGCTAACAAACATAAATAAAAACCTACTTATTCATCGAATTGAGAAAGCTCCTCCTTTTTTGGAAGTTGGTTAAAAAATCGGACTAAATGACGTTCAGTCAATGACTACATGACTAAATGACGTTCAATCAATGTTCAGTCAAGACATTGGACGTTACAATAAACAATTTAGTCTTTCAATTAAATGTCGTCATTCGATAAAAACGCTAGGCACTCAATGAAATAGCTGATTTAATTAGATGACTGCGACATATATATCTTCATCATCATCACTGCTTGACAATTCAGGGGTAACCCCAGAATTAAAATTTTGCTTATTGTTATAATTAATGGCAAGATACCTATATATAATTCATAATTTTTATTTGCATCAAAAGTGCTATATAATATGGTGTTACAGTATTTTTATTCTAAAGATCTATCACTTTTCACTATCTTCAGCTTGCAAACTTATTAGGCTTAATTTAATACATTACATATACGTGTATATCTCGTCCCAACCCGTACATAATGTGCTTTGGAATATGTGCAATGGACCTTATTGTCGGTCTCCACGCGCATGGAAAGTTTTAAATGGGTGGCATTGTGGCGATGACGAGGTGTCGGACACTGACGGCTCCATTAAGGCCGCAACAGTTTGATTTAGGCGGGCTTTTGACGTTGTTTAAACTTTACTTGTTATGCTTTTGATTGTTTACCGCGCGAACTTTGCACGGTGTCCTGGGGTTAGAAAATATTCCAACTTACAACATTGTATAACTCGCCGCTCGCGTCACCTTTTTAAAGCTCGCGTTGGATATTTTAGTTTCGTTTTTAAACGTAACAGTTTCATATTTTCGTCTGTTTAAACTGTTCAATGTTAAATTGTATACTTAATTTATGATACTTTCTTTGTAATTTCGCTAACATAATTTTAAAAATTTTTATAGTCTGCATATTACTGCAGTAGTATAAATATACAGTTCATGAGAAAAATAATAGCACTAAAGTAATATGTAACTAATTCAATACATGATGAGCCTATGAAAATATAAATAAATAATTTAACGACTGAGCAAATCAAAACAAAATATTCATTACTTTAGTCATGTTTAGTTTAGCGTTCAAATATTGAAGCGTACGGCTGCCTTGTACAAAGTTTACGGTGTAAACTAATTAGCAAAAAGTAAATTAAATTCAAAACCTCTAGATTATTCTTAGCCAAATTAATGTGGACTCATCATATTATCTGCTCTGTGGGACGCATGTCTCTAAAGATTCGGTTGCTTTATTTTATTATCTTCGTAAGCATCAGTTTTTCGTAGTAATTAGAGCGCAAATTTTCTAAAAGCAACAGTCAGTGTTGTTACACACGTGCCGCGGTGCGGGCGGCGCCGTAGAAGATCGTTTAAATGATAATATTATTATCCAATGGCCATCGAAACTACCTACAAGATTTAAGCGTATCGTTATCATGACCTTTTTTCTTTGTCAAGAAAGTATTTTCTAATATCTCCAGGGTATCCGTACATATTAGCGCTAAATCACAGCCGCGTCGAGTTTATTTGGGACGTTAAGATTTGGACGCGTTAAGCGGCGAACGCAGAAAAGCGGTGATTAGTATCATTTTCAGGAAGCACGCCGCCCCCGGGGCCTCCGCCCCGAGGCGTTTATTTCGCCTCATCAAAACGTCAACACGTTGACGTATATTTTGGGGATTTTAATCGGGGCCCCCACCCGGGGCAACGGGGCCCCTCTATGCAAATTGCGCGAACCGTTTGTTCGTATAATTATTTCGCTGCGAACTGACACGCGGCACATTTCGACTCGACACGTTGTGTGCGACGAGTTTTGTTTATTGGCCCTATTGGAGACGCGAGCGAGCGTGAGGGAGTATCGACAATGGGCTGTGGAGTATATAGACTCAAGAGCTCTTAGAGATGTAAAGTTGACTTTCACTCTTTGTTGGCTTTGACAGCAAATTGCTGTGTACAGTGCAATTATGAGTAAGAACAGATGATTTAGAAATTCAAAAAAGTTCGAAACAACAAAATTTTATTTTTTATCGGTAAATTTTGAAAGGGGAGAAAATTTTAATTACATGCAGTGCATATTACTATGTATAATATACGTTGCAAATACAAATATTAAAAAAAAAATATTAGCATGCCGGCAAGTATTCACGCTGAATTCAATATTTAGTAAGTTTATTGCTAATGCTTTTATATATGTACGAAACTATTGTTTTAATATGACAAAGCGAAATGTATTTCAATTTCAGATGTGCCAAATTAAAATGAACGAACATGTTTCGCTGAAAAAAATCCCATTCCAAATTTTAGCATTCACAAAATGTGTGAAAACCTTTATTCCATTCTATTTATATGGAGCATAAGAGGTCTTTTTTGCCATTTGTTTTACAAATCTAATTCGGGAAGGGTTGATGTTGTACGCCCGTTTTAACCCTCAGGGACGATCTAATTCAAAAACTGAAGGTGTGAGCCCCCGGCTATTTGTACCTACTTGCTTTTGGCAACTTTGCATTATGAATAATTAATGACACGCTAAAGTAGTTGGGATAATTATATCCCATCGGCCGTGCTAGTATGCGGTCGTGTACAGTTAACTAATGTACAAACCCGGTGGCTGGCAAATTTTATACTAATGCAGTGTTGCGGTCTGTCGGACCATAATACTGATTATGCCAGGTAATATCGCGATAGTTTTATGTTGCATCTAACGTAAGCATACAAGGTAAAGGTAGTGGTATAACACGCCTCTACAGGCTGTAATATTAACGAGTGATAATACTTTAGGGTGTGTATTATAGATCCTGTATATAGATTTTACTGTGAAAGTACCAGCGCTGAAGGAAGTACTTTTTTTTTCTTATTGTATGGGCAAACTTATGATGTTGAGGCATTTCATAGAAACATAAAAGTCAAAGTAAGTCTTTCAGCGCTGGTACTTCCACAATATACTTTACGTAGGAGGAACATAGGTACACACACTAAAGTATTAGTGTTTTTAATAAGAAACCAATTCTAGGTGCAAACGCAAGGAAAAGGTTCGTTGGTAACAAATTTACCTACCTACAATTTTAATAAAAAGGTATTAATCAAACTATAGTTTATAGACAGGTTAATATTATAAAGCCGTAGAGACCGAACTCAAGGCGCCTTCGAAGATGAGAAGAATTAATATTGATTAAAAATCTACCTAATAATAATAATAATAATAATAGCTCCCCTCGCCGATTTCATTGAAACCAGGCCCGCTACGCAGGAGTTATTTTATAGTGCCCAAGTGTGTGCGCAATATACATAAGCACTCTCTCTTCCTTTTACTCTCATAACCCAGGGGGACGGTAAACCGACACGACTGGCGAAAGAACAGGCGCAGGTCCAACTTTTTACATGCCCATCCGACTTTCTTGTCAGACAATCAGGTGATCAGCCTGCATTGTCCTAACCAAACTTGAGAACAACATTTTTGTTGTTCCAACGTGGGAATCGGACCCGCGACCTCCGGGTCGAGAGCGCGAAGCTCTAAACCACTACACCACAAAGGCGATTAAAAAAATCTACTTATACAAGTACTTGGTAGTACTGCTAAATTTGCTGTACTTCTTTTGTTTCTTAGTAAAGAAACAAAAGAAGTACAGAAAATCTCACGATGAGCCTATACAAGTATGACGTTACAAAGAGGAGTATCCTATTTTTATGTCGAGAGGATCACAGCGCTCTGGAGACGTCTTTTTTGATACTCGCCAGTTATTTGCGTTTCCGTTTTGCTCTTTTAAAAGAGTCCTTCAAACGCTTTGATGTCGGTAAAATTTTGAGGACAGCATGCGTACATACCACCGTGTCGTACATCCGAGATATCTAAGAGCTTTCCTTACGGAAAATGTAGGTATTAGGAAAGTGTATCTTATACAGAGCTAAATGATACTTATTGCATCGTGCGGAATACCTCGGCGATAGAAATAGCTTATGATACAAAAAAACAAAAAAAAAAAACAAATCGATCAAGTAGTTTTGGAGCCTATCTATACTAATATTATAAAGCGGAAGAGTTTGTTTGAACGCGCTAATCTCAGGAACTACTGGTCCGATTTAAAAAACTCTTTTTTCGTTGGATAGTCTACTTATAGAGGAAGGCTATTAATAGAGAAAGTCTATCTCTTCAGATTTATTCATAATACATTATTTGTCGAAGAAGGCGATAGGCTATATAACAATACGTTGCTAGAGTCTGGCTAATGAAAGTAGACATTGAAAAAGCGCGGCAAATTCAAAAAAATTTAGCACAGCAACCCAAGATGAACATAGACTAACACGACTTGATATTTGTAATATTTTTATTTTATGCATTTGATTTTTATAACTTTTATGTGTTATGAATTAGGCTCCAGCTAATGATTATATTTAATACATTACTACAATTAAGATTTCCATGTTAGTTTCTGTTTCAACCTTTGGTAAATTTCTTCGATTTTATAGACAATTATGCATTAGTATATATAATTATTAAATGAAATAAAAAAAACATTTTAGTACAAAAATTTATTCTAACGAATCAAAGTCCAAGAATTCTTCAAAGTACTGATTTTGTGTTCAGAGAGTTTTTGAATCGAGTTCATTTTTTCACCAACTTCTGCTACATCCTCCAGATTTTCTAAACCAAAAGATAAATCATTTATTAAAATAAAATACAAATACATGAAATTCTTTTTTAAAGAAATTTAATGCTTGTATTGATCTAAAATCACAATGTCTTGTATTGTACCAAAAATATATCTAAAAATCAAGTATCAAAATTAGTAAACCCTACTTACCTAAGAATTCCTTCACCACACGCAAACAATCCTGTATTTGGTTGAATTCTACTTCTTTCTGTTCTTGTTTTTCTTTATATTTAGAAATAATAGAAAATAATAGCCTGTGAGTTTCACTTTTAATCGTTTTATTCATATTTAGGGCACTAAAAACTGAAAAATACGAACCAAACAATGACACCTTATTTCTGACAAACGCCATCTTCAGCATTTGACATTGATTATAGTGTTGCTATTTCTAAGATTGCAATAAATACGATTGTCTACTTTCATTGGCCAGACTCTACCATTATTATGAGTTCACGATCATAATAACGAAAATCCAACGTCAACAATCAAAAGATAATCGCGATAGTGTTTCCGACAGCCACGCGAACGGGGTCGCGGGCACAGCTATATCTAAATAAATCTTTCAGTCCTCTGGTATACGTTTTCATATATTTTTGCTAAACTTATTAAAACAAAAATTGATTTACAATAAGTCTTTTGAAATTTTAGAGAGCATTTTTATAGTAATATTATACTAAGTTGAACAAATAAAAAATGTACACGTTCTTTCTTATAAAAAGTGCCTACACCAAAGCCTAGGTCCATAAATAATGGCCTCAAGGAAATTTACCGCGTTATAGTGAAGACGTGCGTTTGACCTTGTTGGTGTGTGTCAGAAGGTTTATGAGGGACCTAACTAGGATTTACGGCTTGTAAGCCACGGGTCAGCCCGTGTACATAAAAACGTCTAATAATACATATATAATCAAGTAAAACAAGCGGTTACATGGCAATGTTTGTTAAGTTACGAGTTTTTTTTTGTTGGAGTATCGCATCGGCGTAAGTCTCGATGCGCGTGTAACATTAAAACTGCATACTTCGGCCAACATTGAAATAGATCAAGTCGGGACGCACTTTTGATAATTTTTTGCCTAATTGATAATAATCTATCTACTTATCTCTTTTAGGTAAATACTAATAAGTAAAATAAAAAATGGAAAAATATCTCTATTTTGTAAATTATACAGGCTATAATATGAATGAGTAATAATACTTTAGATGTGTATGGTTCCCGTATGTAGAGTTTACTGTGAAAGTAACAGCACTGAAAGAGGTACTTGGTTTAAATTATTGTATGGGCATATAATTATTATAATAATAATGTTGGGGCATATCTCATAAAAAATATGAAAATCAAAAAAAAGTCTTTCAGCGATGTTACTTTTACAGTATACTCTACACAGGAGGCATATACACACCCTTAAGTATTATCACTAATTAATTGTATACCTTGTATAAAAGGGGAAATAAAAAGGGGAAAACAAAACACAAAAATAAATAAAGACTTCAAAGGACTTTCAATGTCATCAAGATGATTTAAAAAAAAATAGAGTGGTGGCCCGCGGCCCAAGCAACTTGGACTTAGGGTGAGTTTCACCAAGCAATGTTAAAGTTAATCCTTCGTTAAATATCATGTTGCTCCTCTCATTCCTTTCAATGAATGAGAAGGCATGGTATTTTAACAAGCCGTTAACACTAACATACGTTGGTGAAATCGGGACTTAATCTACGAGGCACGAAACGCCATGGTTTCAGAAATATCGTTTGATTTATAACCTCTTATTTGGGAGTCAGTTAAAAGTAAATCTGTCCCATTAATATTATATCGTTTTAGAACAAACACCATGTTTACAGCAGCTACATCAATAATTCACTGATTTATTAGTAGGTATATTATACACTAAACCGCGGACAGTGTGAATTAATTTCGGCCCGTAAAATAATACGAAAATAAATAGCTCAATAATTCATCGGCTCGAAGTCAAATATGAATGACGAATTGAAATGAATCGGAATACATCATTAATCAATATAATTGGGCCTCTCTGCAAATAGAGACTATAACATCTGCAAATTTGTATTGGGTCATTCGAGCTGTAACTGTGATAATGTGTTGGTAATGAATAATGGATGAATCCTACGTCAAAATGTTGGTCGGTTGTTGTAATATTTAATTATTATTTAAATGACGTTTCGTACAATTTAATATGAAAAATCACATCATTATTTTCCAAGTACCACAGTGCAATAGCGTTAATTTAATTATTGTAGTCGTGGTCCACACTTTGGCAGTTGAATTGACTAACAAGTATGTTAGTGTAATTGGCGGAAACACTAGCACCAAGTCGACAAAATCTAGTCTGGTGGTTTTCTAGTGGTGGTGATCACATTTTGTATATGTAACCTATAGTGGTAAATATTTGTGTGTGTCAATAAATAAATAGTTTTCCAGACAATCACGAAACACAAAACTTAGTCTCGTCGTGGCAAGTGATTCAGTAGTTCACTTTTATTCACAGCAGAAATAAAACTAAACACTACACACTATCAAAGTCACTTTTTACTGCCAATTAAAATAAAATAAAGTAATTTAAAGAAATTTGAAAGCTTCGTCAATGAAATGACAATTGTATGAAAAGCAGGACATCGCCGATACAATTGACATTCGATAACTTCACTTTTACGGATCTTTCAAATGTTCCTGTTTGGCCTACTGGTTACGAAACTTTGGTGTTCCTAGAGAATGATAGTGAAATAAGAGCAGACTCGTTAAATTATTTTATAGGCAGTAAAAAGTGATTTTAATAGTGTGAAGTGTTTAGTTTTATTTCTGTCGTGAATAAAAGTGAAGCAATGATGTTTTTGTCTTGTCATTACAACAACAACCCAAGTTAAGCCCACAATTGAGTTTTAATGTTAATTTATTGTCTGTTAGTACTTTCATATAATATAACGATAATTGAGTTATTAACATTCATAATTAAGATTAAAATTAAATAGATATTGATGTATTTATTGTATGTTCATATTTTATGTATATTGTACTTTACAACGAGAACGTGTGTGCTACAAGTGAGACGCTGTGGAGGTTTTCCTCACAAAGACTATAATTATTCACCGTGCTGGTAAACGGTGCTACTGCAAGACTAAAACTCATCTAGGACAATAGTCGCAACAAAACTATATTATGAATATGCAGTAGTTAGCGTTAGTAAGCCAGATGGAGCCGCAACTTCTATATATTATTAGGAGATTACACAATAAACAAGTTGATGATAAATAAACAAAAATACATTTTATGTTCACTTAAATTATTTGCTTAAGATTAATTGTCGTTTGCATTTAAGCTCCGAAGCTACTAGGCCGATTTTGATGATTTTGCAAGACAAATAGTACAAAATCATAGGCTACTTTTATCGCGGGTTAACGTTCGGTAGGATGCGTCTTATAAACATATTATAGGCCAATTACGTTAATACCCGACGATAAATGCACGCCAATTATATAAAGTCATACCACTGGAAACGATGACTTTCCCCTTTTTTCGGGATAGAAAAACATTTCTTTCTGAACCCCACATTCACAACGCTTTGCTGACTTTTTGTTTGTTTTCCGACTGGCTGTTGTGTACGTCTGAAAGGTAGTACTTGTATTGGTATAATGAGAGCGGAGCAATCATCACAATGAATGGAGACTCCGGATGCAAGGGCCCTTGTCTGCCGTCCTCAGTCGACGGAGCTCGGTGACCACGCTCCTTGTGTTCTAGAGACCTAAAGTAATGTAATATTTGCAGAATATTGTCACACATAAATAGCGAGTCAACAATACGTATGAGACATAATATCATGGTTACTATTATCAGTTGACAGCGACTTGCTGAGCATGAATTCCTCAGAGTATTAATTATTATTATAGGACAGACCGGCTATGCGTCAAATGTCCCGTATATGTTTATACAAATGGCATTAGTTGGCACTAGAACTTGTGAAAGATATCGCTTATTTATGGTGCAATAAAGTCGACATTCCATCGTTGCAATCTTGAATGCTACTTGTACTCCAAAGCCGAGAGAAATTTAGAAAATTACGAAAAGACATGACTTTCTCTTTTACTGTTTTGTGTTTTTACCTTTGATCTTTTGAGAGCGAGTTATCTGTTTTTGGCTTCGTATTAACCACTTTTTGTACATACTACAACTATCATCGATTTAATTTTTTTCAGTACCTACTTCTTCAGCTCAAAATCAGCAAGTCATAAGTTTAATGTATAAAATAAATATAATAATATGTTTCCCGCTACTACGCGCAAAATTAACCCTACATTTTCCTGCAGTATATTATGTATCAATCCAGCATGTATTAAACTACTATGTTAAATTTCAGTTCCAATGGTTTAGAAGTTCTTACGCGAAATAGTCACAAACATCCTTCCATCCATACATACAAACTTTCGCGTGTATAATATTAGTAGGATATTGACTCTGATTCAATTTAGTCACCCCAGTAGATTTGCTTTTATGATTCGAATCGATTCTGAAAGTTATTTTGTTAGTTGGCAAGGGGAGTCATCTAACGTATCTTTTTACCTACTTATTTACCTAGTTGTTTTATTTTACTTTGGATATAATTTTTCGTAACAATAATTACTTTGAATATAGTTGACTTTCGAATTTTAAAATTTTTAACACAGGGAAGTTTTCTTCTCCGAAGAGGGGAGATGTAAAGTAATTACTGTACTAATTCTTTTTAATTATAATAATTTAAATTTTGCCGTGTACAACACTGTGCTACGTCACGTGATTAAACAAATCTATAAGATGCCATTGTGACATTTTGTAAAACGTCAAAAATGTGCATTGTAATAACTAAGGTTATTTTAGTACGAGTAAATTGGAAATTTTAAATAAGATATGTGGAAGAATAAACATTAAATGTCGTTTCTTTGTTTACAGGTTAGTAGTGTTTATTATAATTGCAAATAGTTTTGTGTAACTAGTTATAGAAATAATTGTTAAAATAAAGTCTTTGTTTACAGAGCAACAACAAGTTTATTCATTTACCATATTGAAAGATAATAGATCTTATAAATATATATTTGAGTCACATGTCTATTGTTTATATAAAATACAATTATAATAAATATGTAATTAATTTTTTACTTGATGACGGCAAAGCCAAACGGAAGTGTAATGGTAGTTAAATTGGTAGTCTATGTATGTATACATACATCTTCGTCGTTTCAGCCTTTTACTGTCCACTAAATCAAATCAAATCAAATCAAATATTTTTATTCAGAGTAAATTTTACAAAAAAAATGTTTTCTGAACGTCGTTTCTATATGATGCCTACCACCGGTTCGGGAACTAGCCCAGCAAGAAGAACCGGCGTAAGAAACTCGCATGGGGCCATCTTTTACCAAAAAGATGGAAAATTTCTCTTTTTAAAAAAAGTATAAATTTACATATAAATATGTCAATACTAAAGCTAAATAACATAGAATGTACTATATATAAGTAGCCTTGTAGGGGGCTACTTTATTCCCAAGGTGTGCTATCATTCATATAATCATTAACTTTATAGTAAGCTTTTGCACACAAACGTTCTTTGACTACTTTCTTAAACTTATTAGTTGAAAAATTTTGAACGTTTTCTGGGATCCTATTGTATAGGCGTATACATTGGCCTTTAAACGAATTCTTTACTTTGCTTAGTCTAGTCACTGGAACAACAAGTTTATTCTTATTCCGAGTATTTCTATTATGATTATCACATTTTCTTATAAACAGGTTTACATTTTTCTTAACATATAATACATTAGAGAGGATATACTGAGAAGCTACAGTTAGTATTCCAGTTTCCTTAAACTTTTCTCTAAGAGAAGTGTTGGGGGCCAGCTTGTAGATTGCCCGAACAGCTCGCTTCTGCAGCACAAAGATACTATTTATATCTGCAGCACTGCCCCATAGCAGAATGCCATAGGACATTATACTATGAAAGTAACTAAAATACACTAGGCGTGCTGTACTTTCATCTGAATATTGTCTAATTTTACTAACTGCATATGCTGCTGAACTGAGTTTGTCGGCCAGTCTAGCAATATGGGGGCCCCACTGAAGTTTAGAGTCTAACGTTATACCTAAGAATACTGCAGTATCCACTAGTTCCATACGTTCATCATTTAATAGCACATTGGTTTCAGTTTGCCTCACATTAGGCAATGTGAATTTTACACATTTTGTTTTTTTATTATTAAGTAAAAGATTATTGACACTAAACCAATGTACTATCATTGAGAGAGCATTATTTACTTCGTCATGGCATATATTTTGCCGTTTCATATTAAAAATAAGAGACGTATCATCAGCAAATAATACTATCCCATGTTTTTCATTTATGAGGTATGGTAGGTCGTTTATGTAAATTAAAAATAGAAAAGGTCCTAAAATAGACCCTTGTGGGACCCCCATCTCTATTCTAGAGCCTAAGGATCTTTTTCCATTCACCTCAACCCTCTGAGTTCTATTTGATAGGTATGATTTCAAGAGGGCAAGTGCTGGACCTTTTACCCCATAGTGGTCTAGTTTCCTGATTAATGTTGTATGCTGCACACAGTCAAATGCCTTGGAGAGATCGCAAAATATTCCAAGAGCATCCCGCGATTCCTCCCAAGCATTAAAAATATAATTTAACAAATCGACGCCTGCATCTGTTGTAGAGCGTCCCTTGGTAAAACCAAATTGTTTCTCATGTAAAATATTATTAATATTAAAGTGTGCTAGCATTTGATTAAGAATAATTTTTTCATATATTTTACTTAACGTTGGTAGAATAGATATAGGCCGGAAATTGGATGGATCCGACTTACTACCAGACTTAAAAAGAGGTATTATTTTACTATGTTTCATTAAATCAGGAAAAGAGCCACTTTTTATACAGTCATTAAAAATTGTTGATAGGAAAGGTGCGATAATATCGACTATCGATTTAATAACTTTCGTTGATAGTCCCCATAAATCTGCGGTATTCTTAATATTTAATAAATTGAAAGTTTTTATTATGTCTTGGGGTGCTATTTCTTTAAATCGAAAGTCAACTTCACACTTTTTTACATTTTTTGTAAGAAGCAATTCAGCATCAACAGAAGAGGCAATTAAATTTTTTGTTGTTGAAACTGGAATGTCAGCAAAGAATTTCTCAAAAACTGTAGCAACTTCATTATCGGATTTAATTACTTTATTATCTACATTTAATTTAAAATCTGAGTTGCGAGTGGTGACTCTTCCAGTTTCAGTCGCAATTATTTGCCATGTTGTTTACTTTATTATTTGAATTTTTAATTTTATTTTTAATGTGAAGAGATTTAGCTGCAGAGCAAACTTGCTTAAATGTTTTAGAATATAATCTCACATAATTTTTAAAGTCTTCACTTTGATTAAATGTCCTTTCATTATATAATTCATACAACTTGAATCTACTTTTCAAAATACCTGTTGATGCCCATTCGCTAAACTTACTTTTGTTGTTTATTCTTACTGTCTTAGAGGTAAAAATGGTGTCAAAATGATATTTAATTAATTTAAATAATTTATCAAATGCCCTATCTGGGCTATTATGATATTCTAACTTTCCAATGTTAGCCATTATTTTACCTCTAAACTTCTCAATACGTTTAACATTTATTGGTATACATGTACCTCTGTCTTTATTTATTTGTTTACAGTTATTGTTCATATTAAAAATTGCTTGCTGTCCACAGTGATCAGAGCTTAGCATGTTGATTATTTCTTTATTAATTGGATCTATGTTGCTAAATATATTATCAATGCATGTTGCAGAGTTGCTACTGATCCTTGTAGGTTCCAGAAATAAATTTGTTAGGTTATATGATTTTAACAAAGATGTGAATCTAACTGTAGTAGAATTACTTTCTAAAATATTTATATTAAAATCGCCACATAATAGTATTTGTTTGTTAGATGCACATACCTTGTTTAGTAATATTTCCATATTTTTTTCAAATGAATCATAACTGCTGAACAAAGGCCTCTTAGTTTTATTATTTTAACGAAATAGTTATATTCAAAGAAGAGTTATATTCGTAATAATAGCCCAGGTAGTATTAATAATGATTAGCACGGATTAAAGTTTTCTACTAAAAATAGTGGCATTTACAAAATATTGTTTTTCTTTGTATAACCCTTTTATGGTAGAACAATAGTGCAGAACAAATTTAGAGCTTGACAGAACCAAAATAAATTTAATACAACTGAACGCCACAGGAGCTCCAGGTATTTGGGGAGATATAATAAAACCGGACTGTTCTTTGCGCGGCGCCGCTGCATTGTCTGTTTGTTTGGCTAATTCTGAAAATAGCCCCAGGGAAAATTTACCCCCAAAATATAGCCAAGTAAAAATTCATTAAGCAACGAAAGTTAATAAAAATAAAAACGCCACATCGCAGCTTTTTTATTTGTTACCCGCTTCTGCGCTTTGCGGGTGAATACTTAAGCTCGCAATGCCAAGAATACTTGCAAGGGATTAATTTGTATCGCAAAGGAAATGAGGCTTCTAAGTGATGAGTATAATGAAGGGAGCGCTATTCTTTTAGTTTTGACTTGTTCCGGAAGTATTATTCTTGGAGCCTGCTTCACAATGGCCCAATAAGTGTTCACTCTCAGTGTTATTTTTTTGTTCAACACGGGATTCAACCCCCCCACACAGTGGCTCTTAACCTCTAAACCACAGTGGCGTTCGCCATAGATAGTACTCCTTTAGTTCGTGTATGAAATATGGCACCTGTGCCCCTAAACGTGTCCACTTTGCAAACACCCACTCGACGCGGCCGGCCGCAAAGCGCCTAATTAATGTGTTGAGGCTCCGCGCCGGAGAGCCGTATTCATTCCGGATAAAGTACTCATTGTCTCGGACTTCGGGCCACTTAAACGTCTGGCGGATATGGTCCACGATATATCAGCTGGATCCGTCACGTGCAAACCGCCTATTGTGTGACACGCGTCACGACTTACTGGTGTTTCGGGAATTATCAAATCCACCGTACATTCGCCGGGGTCAAAATGAAGATGGATTTTTATTTACAAATAACTTAACAAGTTATTCTCGGAATCCACCCATCGAACCTAATCCATCGTTCATTCGTTCAGAAAAACAACGTAAGGAACTCGCACGTCGGCCGTATTTGAAGAATAGTATGAAAAATTGTGCTTAAAAAAAAGCGTTTAAAAACCGACTTTCACAATTAAAAAAAAAATACTTTTATAATTTAGTTACAATCTTCTTTTTGGAGTTGGTGTCAGCTAAAAGAACAACATCCTAAAGTTGCTGACACGAAGCTCACCTTTGCTGACAACGACTTCAAAAAGATCATTAATTTTTTTTTTTTTACTTTTTAGTGTCTCTAAGTCAAAATAAAAGATAAATCCCTTTAAGTAGGTACGTTGTTACAGACTGAGAGACACTATATTTATAATTTCCACCTCATTTTTGTGTCTATAGTCAATTATAAATGTGTATTAAACTCAGAGTAATCAGTGTACATACACTAAAAAGCCGGCCGAATTGAGAACCTCCTCCTTTTTTGCGAAGTCGGTTAAAAAAGACTGAAGTCTATTGTCTAAAGTCCCATCTCGGCAGGTTACTTCTCATTATTGACTCTTTACTTCTTCGGTTCTGAATTTGTTGTATTATGTGTTTTTGCGTTAACGCATCATCTTTATGCGTGCTACTCCGTTCACGCCATTCCCTTTTAAACTGTGCCTTAATGGTTTTTTTTTTTCTATTTAAGTACGAAGTTCATTAATTTATTATATTTGAAGTACTTAATTTTATTTGGCTAATTTAATATTCTTTACTTTAAATAAAAAGCTTTGATATTATGATTTTATAAAAGTGCTACGAGAGTGCCACGAAAGTGTTTGCCAAAAACATACATAAAAATTTATGATAAATTTATCTTTCACATACATCATTACCACAAAATTAGCAAAAAATCATTTAAACAACAAGTTAATCATCAAATTTTAGTAAATTACTCAAATCGGTTTCCTTTAAAGTTCTTTATTTATGATGATATATTAGGCAAAACTAATTGACATCTTTATCACCAGATCTAAGAACAAGGCTAGAAACATGAATTTAACACACTCACACTAAATCAAGATTTTTCAAAATGAAACCTCCAAGGGGATAAAATCTATTTCGCGTGAGGAAAACTACTATCTTCAAAAGGTATTACTTATAAGTAATACCTTTTGAAGATAGTAGTTTGGTATACCAAACTAGTTATGAATCTTACACAAAGGTTCAAACACCAGTTTAGTATGACACGTCTGCGTTTTGTGTTACACTGAACTGTAACGTTATCCTCGTCCCAATGTAAGTGCACACTTGCACAGGTAGCGGGCGTGTACACACGTACCCTCTTTAGTATTCATCGCCGCGCCGGTGCGGTCACTCAAATGTCTGCTTTTAAATACGCTTCCCGCAGACTCACTGTCTCATACATACGAAATAAGTGTGACGTCGGCTGACCCATTTCGGTTGCGGACCCGGCCATGTCATGTGCTGCGGTGGACACTTAAATTGGAACCGTACATCGTTTAGCCGGACTGTTTGCTCTTTACTAGCCGCCCTGTAGCGACTGTGTTGATAGTTCGTAACGTTTACAGTGCGCAGTAATTGCGTATTGTGTTTTAGTTTTGTGATTTTGTATGTACCGCTCGCTTATAATAACGATACATGTTTAGTTAATCCAGTGTATTATGTATGAGAAAAGCATATTTATTTTCAAACTAGCTGTGCCCGCGACTTCGTACGCGTGGAAAAGTGATTTAGGGCAGCAGTTCAAATACATTTTTAGTTTATGAACACTGTCGTTTGGATATTTAAAATCACTAATTTATAGTAATGCTTCTTTAAACACGGTATTAGACGTGCATAGGCAAAAGAAGAAGGCCGATGGAGTAATAATAATAGTTTACTGTCAAATAATGGCCGTTTTTATCGTGAATGTTTTGAGGTATTTTTTCTATGAAAATGCTAACAATTCCTACTACCACCTCGAAAAATGACCGTGTATTATTTAACCGACTTCAAAAAAAGGAGGAGGTTCTCAATTCGTCTGTATGTATAATATTTTTTTTTCTTTTATGCGAACGGGACTACTTGATAGTACGCTCTCATATACGCGACGAAGATCTCTGTACTGAGATTTGTATGGACTTTACGCCGCAGCGACTGCAGACGATGATCGTTTTCACACCGACGCTGCACTGCTGGCGCCGAGCGCCAAATTTTTTAAAAGTCTACTCTCGGTGCGCAATTCCAACTCGGACTTGCCCGGTTTTTTATTTATTAACTACCTACGCTAACAAACATGTAGCCTACTTTGGGACTTTACGGTTAAAGTACTAACTTCCTTTAGACGATAAAATAACAAAAGTCCAAAAGAAAGAAAAAACCCAAGCCGTACCTAGCATAAAAACTAATAAATAAAAATATCATGAAAAACATAAATCTTACTTATATTGACATAACTTTTCTAATTTAAATATACCTATGACATCTCATTCATATCTTGAAAACAAACTATCCTACGCCTAAACTTTATTAATCGTATTTGCAAAACCTAAGTAAGTATAATAATAAATTACTTCGCACAAAGTAATAATTATTTTCACTTGTACTGGAAAACAAGTATTACTTTGTGCGAAGTAAATTTAATTGTTCCTTTTAGTTTACCCTTTGAAGTCGTTTTTTTTTGTTTAAAATTATTTAATTTTCAGATTTTTAGTGATGGGTATAGACTGAGTAGGGATAATTCTCGAATGATCAGACGACGATTATTTGAGGACGGAAAATGAAAAACAAAAACGATTAGAATAAAAAAAAATGGTAGAAAGAGAAAAAGCCTACCGCTGCTCTGGCGTAAGCCAGAGCAGCGCGAAATTTTTCAACATATATATATATAGTTTACTGAAACGCGAAATTTTTTGACATATGCTTAGACTACTTCAGAAAAAATCAAAATCAATAGATTATTCCACATAATTTTTGAGGATTTCCTTCGATTCCTCACGGATCCCATCATCAGGTCACCATTTGGTGACAATGGGATCAAATTTAAATTATACCCTACATAACATAAAAAACCTTTGTGCCAAGTTTCATTTAAATACGTTGAGTAGTTTGGCTAAAATACCGTCAAATATGTAGCTACAATTTTTTGAAGATCCCACGGGAACCCTTTCGTTTTTCGGGATAATAATTTCCAATAATGCTTTTCAGGTCATAAGCTACCTGCCTGCCAAATTTCATTTAAATACGTTGAGTAGTTTGGCTGAAATACCGTCAAATAGGTAGCTACAATTTTTTGAAGATCCCACGGGAACCCTTTCGTTTTTCGGGATAATAATTTCCAATAATGCTTTTCAGGTCATAAGCTACCTGCCTGCCAAATTTCATTTAAATACGTTGAGTAGTTTGGCTGAAATACTTTCAAATAGGTTGCTAAAATTTTTTGAAGATCCCACGGGAACCCTTTCGTTTTTCGGGATAACAATTTCCAATAATGCTCTTCAGATCATAAGCTGTCCGCCAAATTTCATTTAAATACGTTGAGTAGTATGGCTGAAATACCGTCAAATAGGTAGCTACAATTTTTTGAAGATCCCACGGGAACCCTTTCGTTTTTCGGGATAACAATTTCCAATAATGCTTTTCAGGTCATAAGCTACCTGCCTGCCAAATTTCATTTAAATACGTTGAGTAGTTTGGCTGAAATACTTTCAAATAGGTTGCTAAAATTTTTTGAAGATCCCACGGGAACCCTTTCGTTTTTCGGGATAACAATTTCCAATAATGCTCTTCAAATCATAAGCTGTCCGCCAAATTTCATTTAAATACGTTGAGTAGTATGGCTGAAATACCGTCAAATAGGTAGCTACAATTTTTTGAAGATCCCACGGGAACCCTTTCGTTTTTCGGGATAACAATTTCCAATAATGCTCTTCAGGTCATAAGCTACCTGCCTGCCAAAATTTATTTAAATACGTTGAGTAGTTTGGCTGAAATACTTTCAAATATGTAGCTATAATTTTTTGAAGATCCCACGGGAACCCTTTCGTTTTTCGGGATAATAATTTCCAATAATGCTCTTCAGGTCATAAGCTACCTGCCTGCCGAATTTCATTCAAATACGTTGAGTAGTTTGGCTGAAATACCGTCAAATAGGTAGCTACAATTTTTTGAAGATCCCACGGGAACCCTTTCGTTTTTCGGGATAATAATTTCCAATAATGCTCTTCAGGTCATAAGCTACCTGCCTGCCAAATTTCATTTAAATACGTTGAGTATTTTGGCTGAAATACCGTCAAATAGGTAGCTACAATTTTTTGAAGATCCCACGGGAACCCTTTCGTTTTTCGGGATAACAATTTCCAATAATGCTCTTCAGTTTATAAGCTACCTGCCTGCCGAATTTCATTCAAATACGTTGAGTAGTTTGGCTGAAATACCGTCAAATAGGTAGCTACAATTTTTTGAAGATCCCACGGGAACCCTTTCGTTTTTCGGGATAATAATTTCCAATAATGCTCTTCAAGTCGTAAGCTACCTGCCTGCCAAATTTCATTTCATTCCATACAGTGGTTTTAGCGTGATGCGACGACAAACATTCCCATATGGACAGACAGACAGACATTTTTTTCAAAAATGTTATTTTTAGGTTCTGTGGCTTATAAAGACCCCCTTTTTTTAATTTTCACTTAAATATTCTTAATGTACAGACATGACCCCTCTACAGATTTATTATATGTATAGACTATTTGAAGCCACTGTTTATTTACGTAAGATTTACATGTACTAAACAAACCTGAGATAAAATGTAATATTTTAACTCTAAAATAAATTAAAAACTACCTAACCTAAACTGTTGCTAGTAGGCCATAGTTAACAAATAGATACGTCGCTATAGAATAGCAAACTAAGTATGTGATTTGTCCTATAAAAAATAAGTGGAAGCGTCTGATTTAAAATTACATTAATAAAAACCGTCGGTGTAAAAACATCTACAATTATTGTATTTTGCCAATCCTCTATTTCGAAATGAGAGCAATATTGGCACAGGATAAAACAAGACGAAAGCGAAGCATTTTATGCTGAGAGACTTGATTACTTCCTGGCGTCTCTGAGAACACAATGTTAATTTGGAAACCGAGATTTCGTCAATGTCTTCTTGAATCGCTTCTGTTGCAGCTTATTTACGTTTTGTGGACGAAGTAGATTGCTTTTGTTGGATCGTGTTTGGTTTCGAACTCATATATTATGTAGTTTCTACTCGTGCTCCAAATACAAAACTTTGAAGTGTATTGAATTGTGAATATTGCATTTGGATTAATACATTGAATCATGTTGTTATTTTGAAATAATAATGAAAATGCATCATTATATTATTTTTACAATAAAGTTAAAAAAATATATACCTAGGTGTACCAAAATTAACAAAACTCCTTCTACGACGAAATAAGCTGAATACCCGATAAATTTCTGAAATGAACCCAGTATTTTTGCGTACAATAAGTCAGTAAATGCAGGTACCATTTTCGTTAACTTATTTTTTTATTTCATAAAAATATGTTATTTTAAATACAATTTATATAAAAATGTTTATTGTATAGCTTGTAATTATATAGCTTTTTCTTCGACGAAACAAGCTGAATGCCTTAGTAAAATTTCCGGAATTTCTCCCAACATTCGCGTCCGACTGTACAGTAAAGCAGTGAATGGTACCATTTTCCTTAAGTTCACCTTCCTCGGCCGCGTGCCAAGAGAATGTGGACCGTAATCGTCATAATGTCGTCGACACATCTGGCTCCTTAGTTTTATGCTCTCATTGCCGCTGCGATATCGTTTTATTGATACATTGATTTAAAACGTGCTAGTCGCGTGAATGTGTCATAAAAACGGATTTACGACTTTAAATATTACACTCTTACATTATATCACACTTTTGCTTTTCAAATTTTTAAATCTAATATAATATTGCAGTTTTAGCACGGACAATGTAGTAATAAAATATACATTACTAGCTGACCCGTGTCCACTTCGTTGAGTATAGAAGCAGTTTGTAATTAACCGTTTAAACCTTCCCGGGATTTCCCGACGAATATTTGAAGACTAAAAATAGCTGAATCGGTTCAGCCGTTTCCGAGTTTTAGCAAGACTAACGAAGAGCAATTCATTTTTATATATTAGAGAAGGCTAGCTGACCCGTGCCCACTTCGTTAAGCATAAAAAAACCGTTTATACATTCCCTGAACTTTCACGTATACTTCAGGACTAAAAATAGCCGAATCGGTTCAGCCGTTGCTGTTCTTTAGCTACTCGTAGACTAATAAACAGCAATTAATTTTTAAATATAAGAAGAGAGAAAAGATAAAGAAGAAGAAGATAGAATATTATGTTATTTTTTTCACTATTTTAGGATATCGTCCTACTATCCATCTATCTGGTCGGACATAGCGAAACTATACGAGTATAGCCCTTGATCGATGCGATAATTATGAATAATAATATCTATGGACGCTTAACACCTCGTCAATGGCCCCGTGATAAGTATCAGTAGAACTAATTGTATTGCGGATATCATACAACCACAACATATTTAATACGAATATTTATAGTTTGTATGTTTAATATTGTATACTTAATTTTTTAAAATCAAAAATAATTTTAATTTTGTATTAGGGTGGCTTCTTACACATGCGAAGTGGGGATTTCATTATTCTAAACGAGAGAAACATGAAACAGTAAATTTTAAAGAATTTGAAAAAAAAACTTAAAGAACCATCCTTTGATATTTCTTTCTTGCTCTTGGCTAGATTATTATTTTATACACCCAAAAAGAAAATAAACCCACATTAAAGGCTTTACGTTTGGAATGTACCTTAATTGGTTGATAAAACGCTAAGCTCATTCACAAGCCACAACTTTCGCATCTGAATGCAGTGTTCTATCATTAGCGAGGCTATAACGAAACTATAACGAGACTATAACTGAAAACATTGAATGCGAACATTGAGTTTCACTTTGTCTTGTCCCGTGCCGTTTTTTCCCATTCCGTTCGTGAATGCAACAGCTTAGAGTACCTCGTTAGTGGTGTATTTCAAAAAGTCGAATGAGGTGCTCGAGTGTTGCTGAGACGGGCTTTCAGCTGTTCTGCAAGTAAGTTGATTGCTCCCCATAGTTGCCTCAAGAAATTACCGCTAACGCTAGATTTTGCGGGGCGTTAATGCCTTTTTAACCGGCTTCGAAAAAGGAAGGAGGTTTCTCATTTTGACCGTGTATATATTTTTCTTATGTTCGCGGATACTTTCGTCGTTTATGAACCGATATCGATATATATTTTTTTTTGCTGGAAAGGAGATACATCGAGAGTGAAAACAAGGATTATATAACGGCATGTGAGAAGTTTAGGTTCCCATGGGAACTCCTCAACGTTTTACAGTAGCTACCTTGTCAGTTTTTTGTTTATCATATACGATATTTTAAAAGAGTTTATTTATTTGTTAAAAACTATTGAAATTGCAAATGCCTGGCGATGATAGTAAATAAGTATATGTTTACTTACACATTAAAAAGTATTTTTAATTCGTACCACTGTTTTTATTGCAATGTATAACTTCTACGCATGTATATAAAAACTTCTTTTATAATAGCATTATCTTGACTACGTAAGTATCAGTCTTTGTTACGTGGACTATAAATATGGCAAATTGATTGACACCAAATCATTACCAATCAAAATCATTACCCTTCCTCGTGGCTTCACCAAAGTCGGGTAAAGTAGATGTGAAACATTTGCTTCATTTGTTTTTAGATTACAAACAACAAAGCACTCAAAATTAACAGTCCTTTGTTATGCTGACAGCAGTTTAAAACGTCCATAAAGACACAATGTAGAGAATGGCGAGATAAACCAGTTACGACATAACGGAATCATCGATAGTAAATTTGCACGTTAAATTGGTCCGCACAATCTGTCACCAATAGCGATATTAAATATTTGTATAGGCGAATATTGGAGCGGATCTCGACCGAAGTATAAATATAAGCCTTTTATCCGGTAAGTGAACACGCCGTAATAATGTTGAGCGTGAAATCACAACGGTCAGCGTGCTGAGTGAGAGTTTCTGATTCTACTCGCCGTGAAGTACTTAAGAGGAAACACGACGGCCGTTTTTCTATACATACAAAAACAGAGGTCTACGCGATCCTTGTTGCCTCCCTGGATAGTGCCGCTGGAGAAACATTTTTTTTTCTGAGTGAGTCTATTAGTACGTCCCTATTTTTTTTTTTTTTTTTCATTAACTAAGTATCCGTTACGTTACGTTCAAAAACCTAAAATATTTGACCAGATTTTCGGCTGTCTTTAAACGTCGAAAGATAGGAGGAACACAGCTCAAGCTTTTTTTTATTAATAATGAAAAAAAATCCTGAATTTGTTAAGTTTTGGAGACAGCAATAGAATTTAGAAATACCTATTTTGTATTTCTCTAGACCATGCTGTTTCCTCTTAACTACAACTTGTATGGCATAAAATCATCGATCCAAGTGGCAAACAATAACTAATTCGTCGCCATACAAAATGGTATTGAACTTTTTTCAGCACACGAGTTTGCGTAGTTTGGCGTTATAAAATAGCCTACTGTTATGTTTACCTACTGTTAATGTTGCAATTAATTTTGCACACTCAAAAGAAGAAAAGTAAACCGTACTTTTTGTCGCAATAAAAAGTATGCAACTTCCGTAGTCTCTATCTGTGCCTCCGTGGTCTAGTGGTTTAGAACCTAGCCCTCGACTCGGAGTTCACTCGGAGGGAAAATGTTGTTTTCAAGTTTGGTTACGAAATGCAGGCTGATTACCTGATTGTCAGACAAGAAAGATGACCCATGCGTCGGAAAGGCATGTAAAAATTCGGTTCTGCGCCTGATCTCTTGCCAGTCATGTCGGTTATCCGTCCCACTGCGCTTCGAGAGTGATGGAAGAGAGAGAGTGCTTCTGAGTACTGTGCACACACTTGGGCACTATAATATAACTTCAATGAAACCGGCCACCGTCACTGAAAATGGTGTGGGAGGCATTATTATTATTATAATTATCTATGCCTTTCATCCAATATTTTCAGAGCCTATGAGCCTTTATGAGCAAACAAAACCACAAACCTTTCCTCTTTAATATTAGTATTGATTACTAACGTGCTACCGCTTGCTATCGCTAAGTAGGACAACGAAGTCACACATCAAAAATGTACGTTATTGACGAATCACTATGTCACTTAGCGAACGTTAGGTCAATACCATAAATGTTTGATTTCGTCATTGTAATTAACGATCAGATCTTGGCATAGACCTCTTTAGTTACATTTCGCTAACTTATTTTAGTTAGCGAAATGTAACTAAAGAGGTAGCCACCGATATTAGCGACGGTGGCATTGAAATTGCAGCTGGAGTTAGTTTTAGAGTGCCCAAGTATATACGCCAATCAAGAGCACTCTCTCATCCTTAGCACTAGTAAATCGGTGAGCGATACGATTGGCGAGAGTTCAATCACAGAACCAACTTTCTATATGTAATATAATTTATAACGGACGTTACTACTATAATTATGTATAGCCAAAAGTCAATGACAGTGATACTCATGTATTTTTGATACTATTAAAAATATGACAAGAATAATTGTTCTACCAATGACCCTTACAAGTTGCAGAGCAAAACGTCACGATGCTCGCTCGTTGCTCTCAGAATTTCCAATATAGGAAAAATTTCTTATAAACCTATCTAAGTATGCTTATTGAATAAATATTTTTTGTAATATTATTCAAAGCTTCGAAGTGTATACATAGTATGAGTCCAGTGTATGTGGAATTTTTAACGTGTTTTGATACTTTAGTTTCTGTTATTAATTAAAAATCGATCGTTTTGATCTTAATAATAATTAATGTATAAAATAAGTACGTCAATAATGATTCAAGCAGAATAAGATTAAGATTGATTAGCCTGCAACTTTGTATTGTCTTGCGCTCGTAATCACCTTACCGAATATGTTGTTCATATTATTATGTTATGTGCTATCAGGGAATCTAATTCATTAGCCTCTAGTGTTCTATGTATTATAACGACGCGTTAGTTGAATATCATATAACGCCTTTATAGCCCACTAGTTTGGGCCATGCCCTATATTACCTCCATAATCGAGAGCCAACTTGAAAATAGAAATAATTGTTTTCAAGCCTATTTTTTATTTAACAAGGGCATTACGCATCCTCCAGGAGGGTCTTCGAGGGGTATGTGGAACTCCCGGCTTGCTACGGCCGGTTTACCCACTAAAACCACTTGAGGATTGCCATCAGCCGTTATGTTGGGTGGAGTGCCCTGGATCTGTCAAGACTAATTAGGACAATGCAGGCTTGTCACTTATGTTTCTTACATCAACGGTGATCCATGCGTCAGGTGTACAATATTATGTAAAAGTGTCAGTCTTGCGCCTGTTTTCTCGTTAATCATGCCAGTTATTCGCTGCTGGGTTATGAGGGGTAAGAAAGAGATCGTGCTCTCTATTTTACAACGCAAACACATGCGTACTATACAAATACTCCTGCTTAGCTGGACTGGTTTCAAGGATACCAGCAACCGCTACCAAACCCGTAGAACGAATTATTATTATGACAACGGTTAACCTGCTTTTGAATAAGATTTCCTCATAGAACATTGAACATGTAAATTGATTAAAGAGTTAAGGCCGACTCCGTCCTTGTTTCACGTGGCCCGTTTGACAATAGAGCCCGGGTTATACGCCTAATTTGATAACAGCTTGTATTTGTTTGTCACGTTTTCCTTATGACGGGGCTACACTCACAGATAACTTGAACGTTGTCCTAGTGCCGTAATTTTAGTCAAAGTGAAGTAAGCATCTCCAAAATACTAGTTCATAGAAATAAGCAGCTTTGTTTATTTAATTCCGAGGTGAAATAATTTGACTGGATTACTAGTGATTTATAGACTAGGCCATAGGCAACTGTTAGCGAATTACGTACTCAATTTCGTTTAAAATACAATTTAAATTATTTAAATATTGAACAGTAATTAACAATTTAAAACGTAAGTTTAAATATATTCGGAATCATGAAGAACATTGAAATAATCTCCAAGAATAACAATAAATTTAACACAAAGTAAAAGGTTGATAGTTTGAGGCACGGATTGCTTCTCTGAGGAGGTCCATTGAGACTGCAGGCTGCAGCTTCTCATACTGAACTGCAGCTGTTTATTCCCACTTTAGCAAGATGGCAACGTAAGCTGTCAAGTCCCCACTTCACCAAGATGGCGGCACGCAGACCATCGACAAAACACTTCGCAAGCAGTGGTAATTGACGGCTGCCAATCTGGTCCCAATACAATATAGAAGTCGCCACCAACTCTTCTTGTTGATTATAATACTATTTATATACGATACGAATAATCGTATCGTATATCGTGTATATTAACTATATAAATATCACGCACTACTGTTTTAGTCTGTTATTGCAACGTTCAATTCGACTTCTATGAAAGTGGCTACTATGATAAAAATCATTCTGTAAATTAATTTACGTGGAGCAAAAAGTATGACAACAGTTTTACAAGAATTTCGCGAGTGGAGTTTGAGTAAGGTAACCAAAGCAGTAAAAATATTTTTAAATAAAAAAATACATAACATTTATTAAATAACAACAAAAAATTCCTCATATTATATTATCTCAGACTTCTGATGCGTTTGATGTAATAACATATTAAGATATTAAGACATAGTATGTCGATCTGTAACCACATTTTTTTTTTCACATTATATAGGGTAGACGTACATCAGCTTCTAAGGTCTTAGATGTAGATAAACATATAATGTATTATATCTCGCAATTTTATATGACGACATATTATTATATTCTACGGGAGCAGATTCTGTCGTCACATTTCATACTAAAGCTGTCCTCGTAAATCTGACTTAAATGTAATCCAATTTTATGTCGAAACTTACCAGTTTCAGCACTTGGAGATTTTTCTAAAAAGTGAAATATGTCTCCTGATCGCCATAACATTTCATTTGTTTTTCCAAAATCGAACTTCATGCTTCGACCGGACATACGTAAAGTGAATCAATGCAAAGGAAATAACTATTTTTTATATTTAACACGACTTTGTAAAGTATATACCTAGCTATGTTACCCGGGCTATTATTACGAAATTATTGACACCTCTTTATTTAACATCGAATCAGTAGTTTACGTACCACAAACAAACATAGACAGCTAAAATCCCCTTTATTTACCCTAGTCCGGTATAAATATAAAAACCTAACCCCTTAAAATTGTTTTTTTTTTTTTGTGTCAACACTATATCAAAAGCGAACTCGGGCCATTAGTTGTTTATTACCGTTGAATAAACCATCCCCAACGTCTAAAGTAACATCTTGGACTGCGTTATACGAAGTTAAAGGCGCAATTTGCATAGAAATTATACCGCGTCCGCGATACTTGTTCATAGGAAATTTCCTAATTAAAACGCCTTCGGTGCGCGGATTTTGTTCCAATTAAAAGTTTTCACTAAGTGTAGCTGCGTCTAGAGCCTAGAATACAGACTTTAGTGGATAAATTGTTTAGTATTACGTACTTAAGCGGTGTATCATGCTACCTATTTGTTGCAACGATTGAGGTTAAACTGTGGTTCACTTGCTAGTGCCACCACCTTACATTTCGCATTTGAACTTGAACATTTAATATGAAATTACATGATTCCATTTATTTTGAAGTAATTTTAAATTTAGTTTTTCTTCTCCGAATAACTTATCCCGGTTTTTGGAAGGCTGATCAAATCGTCGATTAGCAAACATTAAATTTAATAGCTTTCAAAAACCGGGGATAAATTTAACTTACACGAATGAAAAATCAGCTTTCATATTTTATAAACATACTTTGAAAAAAAAAACAAGGATTTTTCATAATCCCGAGATTGTTTTTTATTCTAAGATAAGTTTCTCTCGGAATATGAATATTTTAATTACTAGACTTCCGAGAAATAATCTCTGGATATTTCCCTTTATAAGGATCACGAGAAAACTTCAGCTTGTACACAATATAAGAATCCATCCAAAGAATCGATGCTAAAATAAAAAGATAGGATCGGATTTAAAAGGTTGTGATTTTTATGCTTTAGGAGATTATCATAGTACAGGTATAATGGCCAGTTTATAAATACTATCTACCTTTAACTAAAAGTTGAAAACGTTTACCTGTGACAGCGGTCGACGATAGATCGACACATTTTTTATGTCATTATTATTAATAATGGCTCCCACGCCGAATTCGGGGACGGTTTCATTGAAACCGGGCCAGCTATGCAGGAGTTATTTTATTGTGACCAAGTGTGTGCAATACACAGAAGCACTATCTCTTCTTTCACTCTCGTAGCCCAGTGGGACGGATAACCGACACGACTGGCGGGACATCAGGCGCAGGACGGGATTTATACATGCCCATCCGACGCATGGATCATCTTTCTTGTCAGACAATCAGGTGATCAGCCTGCATTGTTGTAGTCAAACTTGAAAACAGCATTTTTGTTGTTTCAACGCGGGAATCGAACCCACGACCTCCGGGTCGAGTGCGAAGCTCTGAACCAATATACCATAGAGGCGTTAACTCTTATGATTACGAGTATATGCTGAAGCGCTGTATTTTCAGCAGCTTTATCATAATATTATGCACAACTATTAACGTTTTACGCCTATCATATTTTTATACAAAGTATATAATATAAACACTTAGGCCCTGATTCAAGATGCCGTCGTTATCGTCTTTACTAATATTATAAAGCGGAAGAGTTCGTTGTTTGTTTAAACGCGCTAATCTCAGGAACTACTGGTCCGATTTGAAAAAATATTTTTTTTGTTGGATAGTCATTTATAGAGAAAGGCTTTAGGCTTTATAACATTACGCTGCCACAAATAGGAGCGAAGTGTCAGTGAGAAATGTTGCAGAAACGGGGAGTCTATACTAATATGATAAAGCGGAAGAGTTTGTTTGTTTGTTTAAACGCGCTAATCTCAGGAACTACTGGTCCGATTTGAAAAAATATTTTTGTGTTGGATAGTCCATTTATAGAGGAAGGCTTTAGGCTTTATAACATTACGCTGCCACCAATAGGAGCGAAGCGTCAGTGAAAAATGTTGCATAAACGGGGAGACTTTCGTTGCGTGCGCTGCATAAACGGTTTAAGTCGCTCAAAAGCCACGCGAACGAAGTCGCGGGGACAGCTAGTCACTTATAAAATATGAATTTGGAAAACAAAATTGTATAAGATTTGACATAAGGTTTGCTAAATGACAAGCGAATACGTCGACGACGTCGAACGAACGAAGTTGATGGGGACTGACATACACATAGTCACTTATGTCAGTCCCCATCAAATTCGTAAGTGATAATAGCGATGGCATCTTGAATCAGGTCCCTTTTATTAGGGGAGGGTAAAATGACAAATGTCAAAAAAAACTTGCTCAAGATTGGATTTTGGTGATTGGATTAGATAATAGGAAAAAACCTATTTTATATTATACACAAATTTAAAACACATCCATGACCCAGGAACATTGATAACTTTTTGTTCCCTCGGCGGGATTCAAACCCGTGACCTCTCGAGCACCAAAGCGCTCAACCACTGCGCTACGGAGGTCGTCAATAAATATATACTGTCGTCAAATCTTAAATTTCTTGATGAGATTTGTTTTACAAATAGACCAAAATAACTCTAAGCGATAGAGAGAGATGGAGGCATTCGAAATGTGGTGTTGGCGAAGAATGGAAAGAATAAGTTGGACTGAAAAGAAAAGTAATGAAGAAGTTTTGGAATTAGTAAATGAAAAGAGAGATATATTAAAAACCATCAAGAACAGGAGAGGAAAGATGTTAAGACACTTGATACGGCACGACAACTTCATTAGAGGAATAATTGAAGGAAAGATAGAAGGTAGAAGAAAACGTGGAAGGCCGAGAAGAACTTTTATGGACCAGGTGAAGGAGAGAGTGATGGTCGTGTCGTATCAGGAGGTCAAGAGAAGGGCGGAGTGCAGAGAGGAATGGAGAAAACTCCACCGACAAGAGCGAAGCTCTTAAGTTAGAAGAAGAAGAAGAACTCTAAGCGAGGAATGAGATGGGCGTTTGCGGTCAGCCGCAGAACCGACCGAGACCGTATTTTTCCATAAAGGAAAATAACCTTATTCGTTACGTTGTAACAAATAAGTGTCGGCTTTCAAAAGCAGTTCGAAGTTTTCAAAGGAGAGTTGTAACAAGTTTGTTAAATATTTTTATTGGAGAAAAAAAATGTAATAAATGTTCAGCTATTTCGGTTTATTCATTTTGTGTGTCCGTGTTGCGTTTATTCGATCTTACATACTAATATTGGACTATAATACCTACTAACTACAAATACGTAAAATAATACAGTGTGTCATGTATCAAGCCGATTAAAGTGTGAAGAGAAAGACATGTAGAGATTTTTTTGTTTTGGCACCTCATTTAACTGATTTAGAATAATATCGCAATAGATCGCGATTAAAGATCTCCTTATTTTGTGATTTTTATGGTCACAAAACAGCTGAGTTTGAACCCTAGTCAGTCAGGTGTAAGGTCGACGACCAGTGCGTTCGTGTGAATAGACTAGGGGCCTTCCAGTCCCAGCATAGTAAGATTGACTCTTTGTTATATGGATAAAAAAAAGTTAATATGGATAAAAATACCATCATGTTGTTTTCATGCGATTGCACAGTCAATCTACTTATTTATTTAAAACATGAAATATTATTAATAATATTGATTTTCTATAAGATGTTGTTAGACCGACCGAATAATCCCTACTTGGCATAACATGTATCTCACAACTTTTTAAGGTAAAAGAACTAAGTAGCGAGACTTGGCACTTTTTACAAGTTATGTTTTTGATAGGATTTACAATTACAAAAGTTAGATGAGCGGACACACAAACAGACCGGCGGACCATGTAAAACTATAAGCGGGCTCCCGGTACGGTTAGTGCCAATCCGTACAGGTAAAATATATAATAAAGGTTTTCATAATATGCTCTCAAACATAAAGAAACCGATATAAGTGCATATAAAAACACAGATGTGCCCGGGCCTCCACTTGCGTGGTTTTGAGTAACTTAAACCGTTTATGCAGCGCACGCAACGAAAGTCTCAAATGTGAATAATTTTTCCCGTTTTTACAACATTTCTCACTGACGCTTCGCTCATATTGGTCGCAGCGCAATGTTATATAGCCTATAGCCTTCCTCTATAAATGGACTATCCAATCGGACCAGTAGTTCCTGAGATTAGCGCGTTTAAACAAACAAACAAACTCTTCTGCTTTATAACTCTACCTGACCTTTACAGGTTTGTCCGCACCTAACCCGCCTCTTTATGTCTTCTCCCGAAGAGTTCCTACGAAAGGTAGTAGTTGCTACGGAAATCTAAAAATAATATTATTATTTCTTACACTTGACTTACGAGAACAAAAGGTTATAAGGAAAACGGCGGCTTTATGGAGTAAAATGCTTTCCACTTGGTTCTCATGTTGGGTTGTGCGAGAAATTATATTCTTAAGTCCTTTTATTTTGATTCATTTAATAACTTATAGGGATTATTATTACTAAAGGTTTTCCTTATTGCCTCTTGGTCAATGGAGGTACTTAAAACATTGGAACCCTCCAATCAATCCAAAATCCTGACCCAAATTATTATCTGCACATTGGATACCCATCCAATGTGCAGATAATAATTTGGGTCAGGATTAACCTAATATATGTGTGTAAACGAGTAATATAAAAATATTAAATAATATATTCCCGTTGTATGGTACTTGTAACACAAGTTATTCGAATACTAAAACATTTTAGCGTATGAATTTAGTAAAAGCTTTAATTTCGTCTATTTACTTTTTTTTATATTCATCACAGGTAAATAAATAAATTGGATTGTAAATGTACATTTATTGGCTGTGTTTGCGTTCCAGATCAAAAATGTATGAATTTATAAACATGGTTTTTTACTTATTACTATGTCCAGTAAAAGTTACTATTTATCGCAAATTATACACAATGCTTACGCGCGAGTGGAGATAATAGGGCCGCAGCATTGCGTTCAGAAGCTCCACGTGTATTTTTAACTATTAGTATCGTACTGGGCTCCCATATATATACTAGGGTCAAAACTGGAAACTATATGCACGTAAGTTATTTTGTTAATATTTAGTATCAGTTACGATGGGACTGACATGCCGCGTATGGTAAAAACCTCTTTAAGAAATAAAAAATAAATTAATAAAAAAGTTAATGCACTAAATTCATTTCCTATTGGTGTTAGATGGATCAGCCACGTATTTGTAACGTTAGCAAAATATGCCAATTGTATGGGCGGCTGGGCGCTGTCTTCCGATAACGTTATAAATACGTCCTGTCAATTGGCCCTGAGTACCCGTCTGACATTAGAATTTGTAAAAATTATATTTTTGTACAATATAGAATTATTGTACAAAAGTATAAGTTAATAATAGTGTTTATACTATTCCGAAATGTTATGAATAATAGTCGTCCATTACTTAGGCTACTTAGGGATCAGCGATGACTGCCTTATAACACAGGTCACGCAGCCGTGCCGGACCTGTGCGTCGAAATACAGCCTGTCCGTTCCACTAAATCTGTTTTACGGATCAGAAAAAAACAGAATAGCGAGCGAAACTTCGTTAAACCATAAAGCTTTCATTTAACTTAGTTACTCAAACATGTGCGTGCTCCAAACTAACATTGAATTAAAAATAAAACCTGTATAATCTTCAAATAATCAAAAGACCGTAAATCATTTAAATGAGTTAGTTTCTTTTTATTGTAATTTCGTAGAGCATGCAAATAACTGAAGCGAAAGAGATTCAGCACGCAACGTCTGTTTTTTACATAAAATGTTTTTTCTTGTTGAGAAAAAAATATATAATAAATTTACTTACCTACTATCTTATTATTATCCTTTAAACTGTTTTAAAAAAAAAATCTGAATATCGTTAGAAAATAATAGAGATATGTGTCTTGTGAGTCATGCCTACGTTCTAAAATATTACAAAGATAGACTTTCGAAGCGAGACTATATTGTCTATAGCGACGAAGATTACTAAATAGGTACTAGGTAAGTACCACCGCGTTCGTGACGCTGTCTAATATTTTAAAGAGGAGAGAAAAGTGAGTATAGAAAGGGAACAAACTCAATATTTTTGTAAAAAATATAGTAAAAAGAGCAAAAAACACTATGGATAAGAACCTATATCTTTTTTTTTGTATTCCTTGCATCTGTAGTACTAAGGTACTAACTGCGGAGTTCAAATCCTTCCCATCAAACTTGTTAGCTACGGCTACTTGGAATATTCAACCGAGAAACCTTTTAAAAGGAAGCGTTGAGTGGTGGAAGACAGAATAGATTCAACATCGATATCGCGAATTAATTGAATAAAACGTAATATCGAGTGAAGCACGAGATAGAGGCGACCGGGCTTCATGAATATGGATAGGGCGAAGTGGTCTTGGCTTTGTGAAAAAGTTTGACTTATTAATTTGTGAGTGTAAGTCGGCGGTTAATGGATTCTTTAACGTTTCATTTTTCAACCATCAGTATCATTGCGATGGTTCCGGTAAGTGCAATGTTGTTTTTGCATTAATTAAATAATAGTTTAATTTCATATCTACGAGTAATTAGATATTATTAATATATTTTTTTTAATATCTATAAACGCTTCACACCACGTCAATCTGGCCCCGTGCCAAGTATTCGAAGAACTTGTGTTACAGGTACCAGACAACGGAAATATATTTAATAATTTAATACTATACACATATTATTTAAGATTTTAATTATATTGATACACAAATTTAATACACATCCATGACCCATGAACATTGAAAACATTTTGTTCCCTCGGCGGGATTCGAACGTGCTCAACCGAGAGGTCGCGGACCTCTCGGTTGAGCACCAACGCGCTGAACCGCTACGGAGGCCGTCTTCGTCCGTAGCGCAGCGGAAAAATAGTTTGATTACATATCTACGAGCAATAAGATATTGAGGGACTATTGCGGGTTGAAAACTGCAATTAAACAAAATAAGTAATTGGAATTACTTATTTTGATCATTACAACAGTTTAATTTCGTTTTTAGTTTAACAGTTTAGTTCTTAGTCTACAACTTAGAGCACAAGCTTAAACTGCAAATAACATATTTTTACAGACTTAAAATATAGTTTTTACTGTTAAATTATTTTTAAGAGACAGTGCGTTTATATTTATAATACATTTTAAACAGTCCTCCCATATGTCAAGTCAGCACAGTGGTTGAGCGCGTTGGTGCTCGAGCGAGGGAGGGTCAAGGGTTCGAGTCCCGCCGAAGGAACATAACAGTTTTCTGTATCCCTGGGTCATGGATGTGTATTAAATGTGTGTATTAATAAAGTAAAAATCTTAGATAGGTGTATATTACAAAAAATATAAAGTATTAAATACATTTTCCGTTGTCTGGTACTTGTAACACAAGTTATTCGGATACTTAGCACGGAGCTAGATTGACGTGGTGTGAAGCGTCCGATAGATATAATATTACAATATATTGTTATACTCTTAATATAACTGTTACATAATGCTATGCATGTATTTAAAACAACTAGATGTCAAAGATGACATTGACGTTGATGCCTAAGATAGTTTTAAGTTAGTCTCCTTGAGAGGCCCGGATAGGTTAGTGGGATCAACGTACCTACATAGTTATTTATAAGATATTGTTTATTATATTATCTACGTAGTAGAATAAAGTAAAATACGATTAACTAGAAGTGTATTATTGGACGTGTAATTTGAACCTAATAACAATAACACATATGCTGAGGCACTAAAACATGGTGTCAGAAGTGGGATATACAAAAGGTTAACAAACCCACGTTATGGGTAAGTAGTTTAGTCATTACCATGAAAAAGGCAGGAGGATTAAGGGTATGTTTAGATCCTAGATATTTAAATAAAAATCTATTGAGAAGTCATTATCCTATTAAAAATATTGATGAAGTCAGGTCAAAATTGTCTAAAGCTAAATATTTTTCCCACTTGGATGCGTTCTCTGGTTTTTATAATATAAAATTAACAAAAGAAAGTAGTGATTTGTGCACATTTCAGACCCCATTTGGTCGCTATAAATTTCTACGGTTGCCTTTTGGGATTAATACTGCAACAGAAATATTTTATAAAACTATGATTGATTTATTTGGGGACATTGAAGGCATAATTATTTGGTGTGATGACATTTTAATATATGGGGAGACAATTGAAATACACAATAAGAGGTTAGAATTATTTTTAGAACGGGCTAGGCAGGTAAATTTGAAATTAAACAAGCTCAAGTGTAAGTTTCTTTTAGAAGAAATAACATATTTGGGTTATATTTTTAGCAAAGATGGTGTTAAAATTGATCCAGATAAAATTAGAGCTGTAAAAAATATGTCTACACCTAAAAACATTAAGGATTTACAAAGATTTTTAGGCATGTTAAATTTTTTAGCCCCTTTCATTGAAAACTTAGCAGACAAAACTAATGTCTTAAGAAACTTGTTAAAAAAGGATATACCATTCCTATGGGATGATAATTATCAAAAGTGTTTTGAATCACTAAAAGATATTATTACTAAAGCACCTGTATTAGCTAACTATAATTGCAATGTACCTTTAATTTTGTCAGTAGATTCATCCAAGAATGCAGTGGGCGCTGTAATCATGCAAAATAAGCGACCAATTGCATATAGCTCAAGAACATTGACAAGCTCTCAACAAAACTACGCTCAGATTGAAAAGGAATTGTTTGCTATACAGTTTGGTTGTAATAAATTTCATCAATATATTTATGGAGGTCTTGTTACCGTTCATACAGATCACAAACCTTTAATTTATCTCTTTAAAAAACCTCTTCATGAAGTGCCAGCTAGGCTGCAGAGAATGATGCTTGCGTTGCAAGGATATGACTTAGAAGTAATTTATGTACCTGGTAAACATATGTATATAGCAGACACGCTATCACGAGCTTCACTCACTGATACATATGTACCAGAATATGAACAAGACTTGCAATATCATGTCAATTCAATTTTTTCTAATATTTCAGTATCAAAGTCATATTTAGAGTCAATTTTAAAGGAAAGTAAACAAGATGAATCATTTAATTTGCTTAAATCTTATATAAAAAATGGTTGGCCAACAAGCAAAAACAAAATTAACTGTTTGGTTAAACCATATTGGAATATTCAAAGTGAAATACATATAATGAATGATTTACTCTTTAAGGGCAATAGGCTCATAGTCCCAAAGGCTTTACATAAGCAAATATTAGATAAAATTCACTGTGGTCATTTAGGTATAAATAAAACACTTAACATTGCTAGGGAAACAGTTTATTGGCCCAATATAAATGCAGACATTAAAAATTTAATTGAACAGTGTCTGGTATGTGCTAAATTTAAACCTAACACAAATAAGGAACCTTTGAAGTGTTATGATATTACACAACTCCCTTGGGAACGAGTAGGGGTTGATTTATTTTATTTTGATGGGGAGAATTACCTTGTCTGTGTAGATTACTATTCTAAATATTTTGAGCTAGCTTCTTTACATAAGAATTACAACGTTGATAACGTGGTGAAACACTTGAAATCATTTTTCGCACGCCATGGCATTCCACGGTCGCTAGTGTCGGATAATGGTCCACCTTTCAACTCTTGTAAGTTCAAATCCTTTCTGGTTGACTGGGATGTGGAGCATATCACGTCGAGTCCTTATTTCGCACGTTCAAATGGCCAGGTTGAGGCGGCTGTGAAAATATCCAAAAGCATACTACGTAAGTGTGCTCAAGATAAATCCGATGTATATTTAGCATTGCTACACTACCGGAACACTGCTAAAGGCGATTTTCCCAGCCCAGCATCATTATTAATGTCTAGGAGTTTACGTATGAATATACCTGTCCTGTGTAAAAAACTAAAACCGAATTTAGTAAAATTTTCTGTTTACAAAAAATCTTATGTCAAAAATAAAAACAAAATGACATATTACTTTGACAGATGTGCAAGGCAAAGGAATGAAGTCTTTAAGCCTGGAGATGACATTTATTTTAAAAAAAATCCCAAAGATTTTTGGACTCCTGGTGTAATACATAGAAATCTAGATTGTGGTAGGTCTCATTATATTACCGATATGAATGGTGTTATATATAGGAGAAATAGAGCGCATATTAGACATAGGAAAAATAATTTAAAAAATATAAATCCTCCTTCCTCTTTTGCGGGTGACAGTAAAGATGAATTTAAAAAAATAGATCCTTCTTATAATGGTCATGATACGTGCAATATACTTCCCATAAATCCTAGTTGTTTCACGAGTGAAAATTCTCAGGATATTAGTAGGCATGATAACTGTGTTCCTGTGGAAAGGCAAATAGGTACAGATTATGTTACCAGATCTGGTAGAACTGTAAAACAACCTAAATTGTACATACATGAGAAATTTAATTAGTAAGTTATATTTTGTAATCATGTATATTTTAAGCATTATTAAATTGTATGCGTTTCTCGAAAAAGGGAGATGTTACATAATGCTATGCATGTATTTAAAACAACTAGATGTCAAAGATGACATTGACGTTGATGCCTAAGATAGTTTTAAGTTAGTCTCCTTGAGAGGCCCGGATAGGTTAGTGGGATCAACGTACCTACATAGTTATTTATAAGATATTGTTTATTATATTATCTACGTAGTAGAATAAAGTAAAATACGATTAACTAGAAGTGTATTATTGGACGTGTAATTTGAACCTAATAACAATAACACATATGCTGAGGCACTAAAACAATAACAACAAAGACAAAAAGTTCATAAAACCCCGTATAGTTTCGTGATTCGCCTCATTTGTATAATTTAATTGTCTCCAGGGAAAAATCGAGTTGCCTTCTCTTTCCAACCGCCTAATGCAATAAGCGACAGCGCTATGCAGAAACAAATAGAACATTGAAAACCTCACAACGCCACCGATCCGATATTTGGAGTGTTGCCAGACGTTATCGAATTTATGTAAAACGAAGGAAATTGAGGTGAGAAACGACTACCGTAACTATGTCTGCCTTTGTTATAAAAATCAGGTGAAATAAAAAAAAAGTGGTACGAAGCCGTGGAAAATATTTCCAACTTTATGATCTTAGTTTAGAGTTCATGAATTAAGAAACTAGTCGGGACAGCACGCAAGGGGGTTATTGATTACGCTCGGTCCAAAGTTTCTTCGGGTTTCTTTGTGCTGTTTCATGTTTAAATAATAGGAAAAGTTTGCGTCTTTAAGCGTAAGCTATTAATGTTTCGGTATCAATAACGGTTGTACACTTTCGAGCGACTGATGGTTCCGCTGATCTTGCGTTGCGATAGCTCCATTTGTGTGTCATGCGCATTGATTTTTTGTAAACAACTGCCAGTTGCTAAAGTAACTAATTAATGTCAGACATATTTCTTACTAGCTGACCCCTGCACACTTTGCTGAGCATATAAACAGTATTTTCTCACCGTTTAAACCTTCCCTGTACTTATAAGAATTTTTCAAGACTAAAAATAGACGAATCGGTTCAGCCTTTCTCGAGTTTTAGCGAGACTAAAGAACAGCTATTCATTTTTATATAACGAAGTGTAAAGTGTAATGTATGTATGTATGTAAAAAAACAGTCACTACAACTTTGCGATATGATTATAAGTACTAACTTTTCTCATTCTAAAAATGTTTTTTTATTTCTTTTTTTACAAAAAAAATTGTTTTATCATTTCCTATATTTTTTGTCGCTAGAATAATGAAAAAATTTTAGTTTTTGACAAAAAAAAAAATACATATTTTCTGAAATGAGGAGAAGTAGTATAATCGTATCTCAAAGTTATACTGACAATTCTTTTTACAACCTGTATATACAAAGAGTTAGGTGCCTACTTGATTCTTTTTATAACCCATATTATGCTCCGTTCAGAAAAAGTTTTATCTTCTTACGTACTTTTGTTTTGAATACAAAAAAGAAGTATTTTTAATAAAGCATTATTTGGAAATACGAAACACCTTTTAAAATTTTAATTATTTTAATTAAAATTTTAAATCGTGGAGGGTAAGATAATCAAATAATTATTACCAAAAAGCTGGCTTGTTCCTACATCTGCGGTCATTGTTTTCTCATTGGGGGCTCATTTAAATGTTCCACTTTACTCTTAACGAAACAAAATTACTTGCACATAATATTAAGTCAGAATATCTTTATTATCTTTATTTTGATAAAATATTGTTTAAGGTGTAGGAACCCAGGTGAATTTTTTAACCATACATCTGAAATTTGTTATTTTTATTTTTTACATAGCTAAAATTTGTCATTATATCAAATTATTTATCATATCAGCAACACTATCAAATTGATGAAATTAATTGTCAGTTCTATTTCTAGCCATAGAATTATTTATCAAAAGTGTACTAATGCACTTTCAATTTCATCAAAATCGGACAAGCACGTTTTGCTATTCCATATTATGTTTCGATTTCAACTGCTGATGATTTGGAATATTCAGATATGTCTTAATTTTCCAAGTGTATGGTTGCTTTACTCATGGATCATCTTTATTCATGACTAGCGGGAGATAAGGCGCAGGAACGACTTTTTACTTGCCCATCCGACGCATGGATAGATGATCCATTGATTCTAGTCAGACAGTCGGGTGATCAGCCTGCATTGTCCTAACCAAACTTGAAAACAACATTTTTGGGAATCGAACCCTGACCTCCTAATCGAGAGCTAGGCCCTAAGCAACTAGACGACGTAGGCGTATATACACCACTAATACACCTTGCTTGTATCCGCTGAGATTATATCCCCCAGTTAATATATCGCGCCGCATAAACGGAATAGCAATTTGGCTGATGGCGTTAATTAGATGAGGATTTAGCATAACTCGGCTTCGGTACGCCGAAGCGTTACAGTTTGTTTTTCGGCCGAAACAGCTAATAAAACTTTTCCATATGGGATAACTTTTGCTAATGACATCTCTATATTAGTAGAGTTGTAATACGCGCGCAACTTTTCATATTGCCCTCGCGCCTTTAATATAAATCTGACAAAAACTTTGCCAGCCAACCTCCTCGACTCTCCAAGTTGTGAACACTTTGAAAGAGTTATTATTTTTTAAAGTACAGCCACTACGTCACGTTGTGTTTATTGCCGCGCTGCTCTTATGTTATATTTGCAATCAAAAGAAATTAAAAATGTAGTTCACATTCAAATTGTAATAAAAGGCGAGGCTAGTCGGCTTCTCTATAATATGATTAATTTCTATAACAGATAACATTATTTTTTGTAACAAAAAATTCAAAGAATAATTTTCGCCAAATATTATAAGCCCTCTTATTTTCCATGTCGAAAAACGTGAAGCGTCAACTTAGCAGCTCAGTTTTTTTAATTGATATTATTATAAATAATGAAGATATTATTAAACTATTAAATATAATGTGCGAAAAAGATACGAACAACCGATTGTGACGTCACTTTGTTAACCCTACATAGACATTACACCAATCTGCATACAAATATACTTTTGCAAAACTTAAATATTTTAAAACTTATCCTAATTATTATTTTAGATTTTGCTCATCTTTATTATTTTGCTCATCTATATTATGTCTCTGTGATCAACATGGTTAAGACCGGAAGTGATCACCGAATCGTCAGAGGCATGTTGAATATCAACGTCAAACTTGAAAGATCGCGTCTGATGAAGTCTACGCTCCGACCGTCGAATGCCCATATCCAAAACCCCGAGAGCTTTCAATTTGAACTGTCAAATCACTTCCATTGGCTGGACAGCTGCGCATCAGTGGACGATATAAATAGCAGGCTGGTAGAAACTGTTCATACGGTGGGGTCCAGATTTTTTAAGACCCACCGTAAAAATAGACTTCAGAAACTATCCGACCACACCCGGAACCTCATGGCTAGTCGACGTTCAATGACGCTCCAAACTTCGAGTGACGCTGACTCATATAGGCAGCTCAATAGACAGATCACGAAGTCCTTGCGACACGATATCCGTTCTTTTAATACCCAGCGTATTAAAGAGACGATAGTGCGGAAGCAAGGCTCCAAAGTGTTTGCAAGAGACGTATCTATTGGGCAAAGCCAGTTGACAAAGCTGAAGACCGAAGGTGGACGCGTAACGTCAAATAAGTCCGAGGTACTACGGGAGATAGAGAGGTTCTATGGACACCTGTATACCTCGGTCTCAGCTGAACCTTCTAGTTTAGCTGCAGACCCAAGAGCCAGGCTAACACGACACTATACCGAAGACATCCCGGACATCAGCCTATACGAGATCAGGGTAGCTCTCAAACAGCTTAAGAACAACAAGGCTCCGGGCGAGGATGGAATCACTACAGAGCTTCTGAAAGCGGGCGGCACGCCGGTACTAAAAGTCCTTCAGAAACTCTTCAATTCCTCCTTACTCGATGGGAAAACGCCAGAGGCATAGAGGTGTTGTGGTCCTGTTCTTCAAAAAAGGTGACAAAACCTTACTGAAGAACTATAGGCCCATAACACTGCTGAGCCATGTCTACAAGCTGTTTTCGAGAGTTATTACGATGCGTCTCGAACGCAGGCTCGATGACTTTCAGCCTACCGAACAAGCTGGTTTCCGAAAAGGCTATAGTACCATAGACCACATACATACGCTGCGGCAGATTATACAGAAGACCGAAGAGTATAATCGGCCATTATGCTTGGCGTTTGTGGACTATGAGAAAGCCTTTGATTCCGTCGAAATATGGGCGGTCCTTAGATCTCTCCAGCGTTGCCGTATGTTATCGGTATATCGAAGTGTTGAAGTGTTTGTATAATAACGCCACCATGTCAGTCCGAGTACAGGAGCACTGCACGAAGGATATCCCTTTAAAGAGAGGAGTAAGATAGGGGGATGTCATATCCCCGAAACTATTTACCGCTGCTCTGGAGGATTCCTTCAAGCTCCTGGAATGGCAAGGACTTGGCATCAATATTAATGGCAAATACATCACTCACCTACGATTTGCCGACGACATAGTAGTCATGGCAGAATCGCTGGAAGATTTAGGGCGCATGCTCGGTGGCCTCAATAGAGTTTCTCAACAAGTGGGTCTTAAAATGAACATGGACAAAACGAAGATCATGCACAATGTCCATGTTGCACCCACTGCACTAACTGTTGGGAGCTCTTCTCTTGAAGTTGTTGATGAATATATATACCTAGGGCAAGCTGTCCGATTAGGTAGGTCCAACTTAAAGAGAGAGGTCAGTAGACGGATCCAGCTCGGCTGGGCAGCGTTCGGTAAATTACGCAACGTATTCTCGTCCAAAATACCTCAGTGCCTTAAGACAAAGGTATACAACCAATGTGTGTTACCAGTGATGACTTACGGTTCTGAGACGTGGTGCTTCACGAAGGATCTTTTCAAAAGGCTCAATGTCGCTCAGCGAGCTATGGAAAGGGCAATGCTCGGTATTTCTCTACGTGATCGAATCAGAAATGAGGAGATCCGTAGAAGAACTAAGGTTGCTGACATTGCCCGTAGGATCAGTCAGCTGAAGTGGCAATGGGCCGGCCACATAGCACGAAGATTGGACGGTCGATGGGGCAAAAAGATTCTAGAGTGGAGGCCACGTACTGGCAAGCGCAGTGTGGAACGGCCACCTACCAGATGGACCGACGACCTGGTGAAAACTGCCGGGTCACGTTGGATGCAGGTGGCAATGGACCGGTCGCACTGGAAATGTGTTGGAGAGGCCTATGTTTAGCAGTGGACAGTAAAAGGCTGAAACGACGATATTTTTCTCGTAATGAGTCTTATAATACGAGATAACTTTTGAACTCATTACGAAAAAATATAATTTACTTTTGAACAAAAGTAAATAAATTAGTATTCATTCAATAACCCAATTTTTGTGTTTGTTTCATGAAATTACGTATTATAATTATTATCTAACACACGCCTCACCTGTACTACCTTCATAATATCAGTATTATTCAAACTGTGTCTTTTTAACGTAAAGACATGTCGCCAGACTGATGATGATAATGGAATATTCTTTTTTCGTGTTGCTAACTTTATTAAAACTGGTTCTTTATTAAAACTTATAAGCGTGAGACTTAAGCCCTTTGACCTAGTTTAACGCATAATATTAAAATTTGCCGGAGAAATTGTTAGAGTAATTAAAAAAACATAGCAGTGTTGGTTCTCACTTCATGGACATCGTCATGATTTTAGTCGCTCTATCAACATTTCATAAAAAAAGAAGTAGCCCCAGAATTTTGAAGCTAACTGACGATGATTAATTATACGAAATCTCGATCACATCACCTTTGAAACAAAGAAGAAACGAGATCATAATTTGTTTATCTGTTCGCCACAGGCAGACAGACGCACACACACAGAGACAAACTTATAACACCGTCTATTTTCACCGTGTGTTAAAAAATGTAACCTCTCTTTTTACCTAAAAAAAAAATAATTTTCTGCAGCATTAATAATGTCCCCCCGAAAAATGGGGAAAATCTACGCTAATGTAATAATAGCAACACCATAACTCACAATTCAAAAGAACGCCACTTATACTCTATTGTTGGCGAGATTAATTCGTACCCGGTTCAATGTTTAACGGCCTAACGTACAAAAGGAAAGAAACGGTTGAGATAGAGGACTGTCATCCGGGTAATGTATAGCCGCCGCCGGGAGAGATATGAAAATTGTCCCACGACACGTTCTCATTCAATTTATTTCGGTATTAGAACATGGGTTTCATAATTGCTTTTGTTGGTTGCCAGTGATTTCAAATACCTTATTAATAATAATTTAAAATAACAAAAAACCCGACTTAGCGTGTAACATTCCTATCACACCTAACAAACTGACCTGATGACCTTGAAGACCTGAACCGATTTACACCAAACATAGTTAAGAACGCTCTCGACTGATGTACCTTTTAAAAAAAACGCATTAAAATTGGATCATCCGATTGGGAGCTACGATGCCACAAAGATACATAAACATTTACACAGACACGTCAAACTTTTATCACACCGTCGTTTTTGTGTCGGGGGTTAAAAATAGCCTAAGTGCAAGTCAGACTCGCAAAGAGTACAAATCGTCAAAAAAAGTTACGTTAGTTGTATTGAAGTACCGCTTAAATATTTTATTTTTTTGTTACGGCAACATAAATATTATCATTTTAACTTCTATCTATCTGCTCTTTAGATACAGCCTGGTGACAGACAGAGGGACAGATTCGAAGTCTTAGTAATAGGGCCCGTTTTTACCCTTTGAGCCCTAAAATCTAGAGGTCGCTGTGTGCTTGAAATTCTGGCATATTTTTATATTTTGTGGTCTTAAGCGACATTCTGCCTTTTACGTAGTAATATTTAAAAGTAGTATATGGTATGTAAAAGAAAGATTCACAAATGTGTCAAAAGCTACTGTTATTTTATATGGTAGTGATAGAGACGTAGTTTTTGTTGTTGGTCTTTTAATTAATGGGTAGAAGCGTTTTCGCGGACCTTTTGTGATCTAAAAACTGCGCTCGCTAACATGCATGCCAATCGTGGCGAGTATAGGTAATTATCCCATGAAATACTCTTGGAAGGTTTATAAGAAGTAGTTGACATCATACCTGAAATGATGATACTAATGTTTAAATTTTATTAGGTTTTCGCTTAAACTATAGGGTACAAATTATTTACGAATCACAGAACAAAAAAAGACATATTGATTAATATCATAAAATGTTCAATACAAAACAATAGACTGTACAGAATGAACGAATGAACGATAAAAGTTTATACGTGTGTTTTTACAGCCATGTTTTTAAAACAAAAGACTGCGAATGCAAACATCTGGAAATAACGAATCTCATTTCTGGCACAAGTGGGCGGACCATAAGCCGTAAACCCGAACAAAACGCATACGATACTGCAATCATAAACTCCAACAAAGTTATGTTACTACAGCACCCGGGAGATTAAAGGGGATACCTTTACGTTGTCTTGTTTTAAGAAAATAATTGCAACATTTTGTACAAGGTATGCGAGAGAGCGTAAAGCGCTGTGTCAGTTTTTGTAGCGGAGCCAGTGTGTTTCATATTATGCGGTTTTTACAATACCTACATACGAAAATAGAAAATGCTTTTATTTTCATTTTTATATGTATCCTATTACTTGGGTTTTAGATAATATTAACATGATCCATTTAAATGATTGCATCAGTATTATAACATGAAAATCTTATTTTTTTTTAAGTAACATACATTTCCGAATATTTTAAACTAGCTTATGCTCGCAGCTCTTACCTTAGGTTCCTTTTAACTCCAGCGGCTGCAGCAAGTAGACACTATAAAATGACTCCTACGTTGCAGATCTGGTTTCTATAAAACCTCTCTCCGTCATCGAATTGGGTAGGGCAGCTATAATTATTATATCTACACGTACCTTGTATAGATACGCAGCGATAACCGATGAAGCTATTCGTGTAGAACTGCACTTTTTCAACACAATGCTCATTATTACTCACATGTTACAGACAAGATAAGTGTTGTTTATAATAGAAGGGCACACGCGTAAAACAGATCGCCTGATGGTAAACAATCAGTGGGGCACTGGGGTGTGGGACACAATCATGGGGTGATTATGAGCAGCAGAAACGCCAGAATTCAATCCGTCTACCTGTAAAAAATGGTTTTCTTACAGACGATAAATAATCATTTATGATAAATATTCGTCTAAGATTACACTTATAAATTATAGCAATACTATCTCGCCAAACACTTAGTACTCAGTAATACTTTAGTACTTTGTTATTAGTCTGTAAGCTTTCTTAATAATAAATAAATAAAATAAAACTAAACACATGTTGTGCACTGTCTCTATTCTGCTCAAACGTATCGTTGACTCAGTTCAGGCGAAACGTGACAATGAGTTATGCTTTTTCGTGCATGCAGCCGGCGTCTATAGGTTTGTTATGAGATGAGATGGGTTTACATCTCAAGAACAAAGAACTAGATCTAAAACATTATTTCTTTTTCTTTTTGTAAGAACAGAAAGACGAAAGAATGTTCTTCGTGTGCTGGAACTAAAATAATTTGACATAGTGGGGATATAATCCTTTTTAATATAACTCAAAAAGTCAAAGGTCTAAAATGACCACAAGGAGTGATTCTTATTATGCTGGGGCTCGCTGGCTCCTTGTTTCGTCTATACACACGAACGCACTGGTCGTTAACCTAAGACCTGACCAGGATTGAAACTCATCTGTTTTGTGACTTTTTTCATAAAAATATAAATTACTTACCATGACGTGTTGCGTCATGTCATTCAATCATGATTAAAGATAGATGGAGATCTTTAAAAGTGATTAGTTGCGTTATGGTAAGTAATTTATATGAGTTGCCAAAGCAAAAATGCTCTACACGTCCTTCTCTTTACACTATTTTAGGCTTGATATATGGACCATGAATCACCCTGTATAAGAAAACCCACCTAAAGACGTTATCACGTCAAAACTTAAGTCACGTTTCTTGTTGGTTCTGCTACGGTGCAGTGACACGGTGCGCTCTCAATATTTGGCAGTCTGTACAAAATATTATTATTTAAAACGTAGATAGCCATTAAGCAAATTGGTCCTGTTTGTTTTTCGTAATTGCGAAATTGTAGAGTGCGGCGACTCTTTCCTTGTATACGGAAATAGGTTAGCTGAGTACAATGAACCTAATTAGTACATTGCCTGCGAAAAGACTGCGAAAGTTTCGGAGCTTGGATTTCGTTGGGAAAAGTTGCTTAATGAGTTTATAATTAAATAGATAACGGAAAATCAATTAGCTAATTGCACTGAAATTCTAAATATCTACAGTGTGTAAAAAGAACAGTCACTATAACTACCTTTTCTCATTTTGGAAATATATTTTTTTCTCAAAACAAAACGTTTTTTTTTTCGCAAGAATAACGAAAAAGCAAATAAAAATATTTCTAGAATGAGAAAAGGTAGTATAATTGACGCCTCCGTGGTCTAGTGGTTCAGAGCTTGGCTCTTGACCCGGGAGGTCGCGGGTTCGATCCCGCTGAGGGAACAAAAAGTTTTAAATATTCCTGAGTCATGTATGTGTATTAAATTTGTGTATAAATATAATAAAAATCTTAAATATGTTCATAGTGTAAAAGTATTAAATAAATTTCCGTTGTCTGGTACCTGTAACACAAGTTCTCCGGATACTTAGCACGGGGCCAGATTGACGTGGTGTGCGTCCATAGATATTATTATGATATTATATTAATCATATCCAAAAGTTATAAAGACTGTTCTTTTTACACCCGATATACATATTATAAAAACTAATTTTGATCCTTAAAAAATAATAGTATGTTCCTATAGTAGGTATTATAGATAGGAAACAGTTTCTATAAAACTACGTAATTACTAAGATAATGATCTTCATAGTCAAAATGCTAAAATATTTTGAAGACTATTGATAAGTGATTTGATCATAATATTATCTGGAAAGTAACGTACGATAATGTTCGAATGGTGGTAAAAATTATAGTGGTTAAAACGTAGCGATTGGATCCAAAGAACACGGTGTTTGGTAAGGGAAATCATAGATTACAAATAGGAAACAGTCAATCCATGTTTTTTAGATTATTCCGAGAGATCTCACAAAAGGGCCGAAGCCCAAATCGCGATAAACACATAAAGGAGGCTTTTATAGAGCTACGGGTCGCGAGTCACAGGTTTCAGATTCAATTTGTTGGGACCACTTTATGCGAGACAGCGCGATCAAAGAGGACGATTTATCGAAAGAATTAGTTTTGTCACGTTTTCACGCCATTTCACAGCGCTATTTCTCTGAATATGTATTTTACGGTCGTGTCGTTATTTTTTATTACCTTTTATTTGAAACAATGGATTACCTACATAGTGGTTTTAAATTTTTTATTAGGTCTGTGGAATTTTATTTTTATTGACTGTTCTAGAGAGATATTTTATTATGGCTGTAAATGCTCTACTTTTAGCTGATGATGCTGAAGTATAAAGCTAAAAACTGCAGCACAAGGCAACCGGTATTTATTTAAAGCGCAGTGTACACAAACATAGCTCGAGCGTTCCCTTAGGCGCGTCTGTGCAGAGTACATAATGACAACAACACAAGATCTACATACATGCGAAGACGTTCTCCCCCGAGCGATACTTTTCAATCCGGATAGAAGTTATAATCTTAGCAAAGTGGCAAAGTTGTGTGCAAACAAAGAAACTAGTATTAAGCCGAGTACACACCCACGCTAATCCGGCCCGGTTGTAAGTTGTAATGCTCCCCGCCGCGGCGAAAAGTTGAGCCATCCGACGCGCTCTTGATATTAAACCGGTTTAGGGCGGTTTATACTGGCTTTATTATATTAGCGCGTCGACGTTCAGCTCGCGAATTTAGTGGTTTAATTACGGGCGTAGGTGAGTACGTAGCGAGCGTGTTGCGATTGCGGATTTAATTACCCATATTTCAACATGTCTGTTGCTTTCGCATCGACGTTTGAATTCGATTCGCTTGAAATTATTTTAATGTTTTGTGGTAAGAGAGAAATATTTTAAGCGAAATAAAATTTAACTTTTCTGCGTCGCGATTAAAATAAACTTACCATTTTAGAATTGAATTTTCAATTTGCGAACCTAAGAAAGTTTTTAAGTTGTTTTTACTGTGTAATCCTTAACTTTATTTATCATATTAACGATTCCGTGACATTAAGTAATTCGAACACAGTACTAACAACCAGACGTTCATGATAATGATTTCAGTAAGACAAAGTTTCTAAATAAAAACTTTACGATGTAATTGGTGGTTTCTGCGAACGAATGAAACAATAAGTTGAACAGGTAAATTAGCCGTCAGTGGGGAAACTGCTTCATAATCTCGCGCCACAGTCTCAGAACTTAGCGAGCACTTATCAAAGTTCTAAGTCAAGAATTCGCTTTATACGCGTTAGGTGTTCTAGGGTTGCCATCTGTGCATTAAAATATTTAATGTGTACGTAATGTATCTTTGACGAAATCTTAATAAGTGTTTTTTTTTGTTACAGGTAATCGAGCCGACCATAATCAACGTAGTCAAAAACGCGTAAGCAAAACACGAAAAAAATTGTAAACACATCTTTATCGCCACTATTTTTTTTTCTACGTACGCTTCACACCACGTCAATCTGGGCCCGTGCTAAGTATCCGAAGAACTTGTGTCACAGGTACCAGACAACGGAAATACATTTAACACTTTTATACTATACACATACTTGAGATTTTTATTATATTATACACAAATTTAATACACATCCGGTCATGGATGACCCAAGAACATTGAAAACTTTTTTTTTTGTTCCCTCGGCGGGATTCAACCCCGTGACCTCTCGTTCGAGCACCAAAGCGCTTAACCACTGCGCTACGGAGGTCGTCAATAATAATAAGAAATAATAGCAAAGTAACGTTAACATTCTTCCTCGGTCTCGTCAAAAGCTCGAACAAGCGCAAAAACATAAGACGATAACACCTCATATTACCTGAATGTACTCCCAAATAAATTTGTTAGGTCCCTGTCGGACTCGCGAAAATAAGTCGGACGTAATGCGAGCGTAAATAAAAAGAGATTCTCCCGCGTTTTCCCCTGTATTATCTCATTCGACGCAACTACTTCTAACGCCGACCATTACGGGAACTAATGTTTATGCTTGTCGGGCATTTATTGCACCGGCTTTATAGATGATTGTACTACACTTTGCAATTTATTGCTCGCAATAAACACTAGTTCTTTTAAGGTCACTTTAATTATGGGTTTAACTGCATTACGTGTAGCGGAGTGTTTCTCATTAACTGGATTTAGTGATATAAACATGAAACATTAGGTGTGCTTAATATTTGTTACAGTCAATCTAATTGTGATAAATATCGAAAGGGCACTGATATTTATAGCATTATATATATCAACCATTTCGTTAAAGATAAATATTTTTAGCATTATTATTATTTATAGACTATAATATATTTGATTTTCATGCTGCTGTTATAATCCTTTAAAACGATAACGGTACTCCGTACCCAAAGGGTAAAAACACAACCCTATTACTAAGATTTCGCTGTCTATCTGTTCGTATAACCGTCTGTTAGTCAGATTTTTATTTTTTGAATTATAGCTAAAATTTTCACAAATTATGTCATTCTATTGAGAAAATAACAACACACATTAAAAATACTAAAATATTGCCAACAAACGTAATCTACGTTATGTTACGTACACAATCGTAAATTACGTTTGTTTTATTTCACCTTTTGTGCGCGAGTCCAACTCGCACTTAGCCGCTTCTTTAATTATGAGAAAGAATCAATTAATAATCCCAAAGAATCAATGAAATCGGTTCGGATCTGCACTACCTACTTCAAACTACCTATACTTGTGTTGATACCTCCATGGAGGCTGTTGGTTCAATTTGATTAGTTGATCACCCGATTGACTGTCAAGACTAATCTCATCTATCAGTTTTCTCTATTCAGTTATGTCAGATGCCACTGATTTACGAGAGTAAAAGGAGGGAGTGCTCTTGTATATTGCGTACACACTTGGTCATATTGCTCGCGTAGCTGCTCAGAGCCCGGATTCAAGATGGCATCGCTACTTATCGCTTACGAAGTTCGAAAACAAAATGTATGGGATTTGACATATGTTCGCTAAATGACAAGCGAATTCGTGAGTCACTTAGAGAAGTCTATGTCAAATCCCATACATTTTGTTTTCGAACTTCGTAAGCGATAAATAGCGATGGCATCTTGAATCTGAGCCCTGGTTTCAAAGAAACCGTCTCAGAAAATCGGTGTGTGGAGCTATTATTATTATAATACGGGTTAGGTAAATGCAAAGCGGAAAAAACCGGAATGAACCAGAATGTAACAACAAACGACATTGATTTACGTAATTTCCCGCGCCGTCCTGCGCGAGTACGGAATAAATTTATCACTCCTTGAGCATTACGTGTCAGAAATTTCCAAAGGATCAATCTTAATTTGTATCGCAACACGGGGGATATAATTTGACGGGCAAAATGAAAACTTTCTATTGCTCTCGTCTCGGAACTCGGCAAGTCGTTACTCCGACGTCGGAACATTATTTAAGAGGTAAGTTGTGTTCGAGTAAACTAACTCCGAGTAGGCCCGAAAGTGATTAGAAAGTATATAATATCCCCGCTGAAAAGTAAAGCGCAAAAATGAAAGTTTGATCCTTAATAATGATTCTCTTGGAAAGTTAAAACACGATTTTTACATTAAATAAGCTCTTAAGTATCGTAAAGTTTTTAATAGATACAGTCAGCGCGTAAATTGTGTGAATATAGTTGCTCCGCTTAAACAATAAGACTATGAATACAGATAGTATGCAACTGATGATGTTTAAACACGCCAGTACTTTAAAAATATATTCTATAATAATCTATACTAATATTAAAAAGCGGAAGAGTTTGTTTGTTTGTTTAAACGCGCTAATCTCAGGAACTACTCGTCCGATTTAAAAAAATATTTTTTATTGGATAGTCCATTTATAGAGGAAGGCTTTAGAATTTAGATTATATAACCTTACGCTTCGACCAATAGGAGCGAAGCGTCAGTGAGAAATGTTGCAAAAACGGGGAGACTTTCGTTGCGTGCGCTGCATAAACGGTTTAAGTCGCTCAAAAACCACGCGTACTAAGTCGCGGGAACAGCTAGTTTTTTAATAAAAAAGGAGTATTTTTGGTAAATATAATAAGTATTATAAGTTAGCATTCAAGACGCTGCCTAAGCAGCCGTGTCTTCATACAAATTTCATATACTTTCATTTCGTGTAGCATCCATCGTTCGTCGTACTAATTCAGTCATTTTGAGAAAATATGAGCATATTTTATGTAAAAATGTTCCCTTAAGTAAAGATGAGTCGTTCCACCGAAGGGCTATAAGAAATCGCGAGCGGCCCGTAACGGCGCCAGTAAATTTCCACGTTTACTAATGCCTAGTACCACCATATTCAAGAATGTTTTTTTTTTTTTTTCATTTTATTTGTACTGTTGAACAAGAGTGCAGGTTCTAAATGACTTTTACCGCAGAATGACACACTTTAGATGTTAAACAAATTATTCTAGATGCATTATTAAATATTTTATAAAGCATGTTATCTTTAACCCCTTACTTAATAAAATTTACTATTTGCTATTTCTATGTTTAAATAATTTCATGAATTATAATGACAATGACATTTTAATTGATTATTATTATTTTATAATATGTTAATTGATTATTATTAATTTATTGTAAGACTAATGCATCAATAAATAAGAATTATTATTATTGTTAGTAAAAGTAATTTATTATATTTTTTAAATTGTAAATTATTAGAAGCAATTTATACTTTTAGTTAATGTTTAGAAATAGATATTTAAATTCACTGGTGTCTGTTACTATACCTAATGAATAAAAATAAAAAATAAATAAAAACAAAAAATATTTCCTCCGTAACTGATACGTTAGAAAAGTCACGTGACAAACAAGGACAAAACGTTGTAGTTTATCCAGTGCACAATGGTAAAAAATGTGACGTCACATTAAGTTTTTCACTGCCAACTCTTTTTAAGAAATCTTATTATGCAGGTTTTTTAATGCTTCTGGCTTCTTCCTATTTCCCCTATTTTTCTTCTAATTAAATTCGTCGCTGGACCAAAGACAAATTAATTCCCTCGAGCACCCCTGAGATCATATCAAAGGGTTTTTGTAGATGGTTACCGCTATCATGGTTACACAGGAGGTGCAGTAGTGTGGATAAAGGGGGGACTAATGTCAGTTTATTGTATTTTCAAAGTGAAATGATTTCCTATTTTTAGAACCAATTACTGTAGGACCATAACTTTTGTAGCTTATTTAAACACATTTTTCATAAAAAGAAACTACGTAACATCTTAAACATCCAGCCTATAAATAAGTAATTTAAAAAAGTAATACTAGAAATCTATTGACACGTATTTTAGTAAAATCGGACGTATATATACGTAGACTGCCAAAATATGTAGCTCATTAAGCCCTTTGACGTAATCGGGCAATGAAGTCCCGATTTCACCGACGTTTTGTAGTATTAACAGCTTGTTATAATAGCCTTCTCATTCATTGATAGGAATTGCGAGAGAAGCAACATGATATTTAACGAAAGATTAACTTTAACATTGCTTGGTGAAATACGCCCTTAACCTACGAAAGCGAAATGTCTATGTTCCGTTTGATACCGTTGTAACGGTGCGGTTGTATTTATCCTACGTGATGTTCCAGGGCAAGAGGGTGTGACATATTGTTCACGGGAATCCAGGCGTTAATCCCGATATTTATATTCAGCGTAAGCGCCCAAATATATGGCCTATCTTAAAATACGCTCACATTTATATGCAACTATTTATTTACAAAATTGATGGTTTTTACCTTGGAATATAAATCAAATTTTCTTTTTCGTCGGAGTATGCATAAATGTCTATGGTGCAGGGGTGATGGCTGCGTATCAAATTCCTACCTATTATACAAGCGATGGCTTTCCACTGATGGATACCGTGCAATCATCTGCGTTTATACACCTAATGGCAAAGCATTCGTTGCGAGAAATGTGTTTTTCAAGAAGCAATAGAAAAACATAGCTGAGCGGGACTAGGAGAGTAAATAAATTCTATTGGTACTTGAAAAATGCTTCGACGAACTCTGTAGCGTAGTGGTAGAGGGCGTTGGTGCTCGAGCGGGAGAACACGAGTTCGGTTCCTGCCGAACGAACAAAAAGTTTTCTGTGTACCTGGGTCATGGATGTGTGTATTAATATAATAAAAATCTTAATTATATTTCCGTTGTCTGGTACCTGTAACACAAGTTCTTTGGATACTTAGCACAGGGCTAGATTGACGTGGTCTTAAAAGAGTGACGGGCAAGTGAAGTTGATTAGAATGGGATTATATGAATCCTACACCGCGCCAGTGCTATGGTTAAGAATGAAGTGTATTGGTGCGTTTTGCCATGTGAATACGAGTACGTACACATGGCAAAATGCACCAATGACGCATAAGTCGTATTCACACTAACCAATCAAAATCAGCTGTTTTATGGTTAGTTCTTTATACTCCCATGTGCTAAACTTGTGACAAAAACATGACAAATATTACATTACTAGCGTAAAAAGTTTGAAATTACTTAGGAAACTTTACAGAAATGTACATTTTAGTCACGAAATCTGCACCGTAATTCAGTGTAAAATTAAGATATAATTAACGTTCATTCATCGTCAATGGAATTGAGAAAACGCTTTATTGAATTGTGTTCATAATAAAAATACACTTTGCCGACTTGTTCCAAAGTTCTGACAATTTTCCGATTTGTTTCCCTTTTCATACTTTAACGGCTCGTAATTGAATTCGCAAAGTAAATACAACTACCTCCAAATTACTGGAAACTTTGGCTGTTGTTTGTTCTTGTCTCGAGATCAAAATACATCCTTTCTAATTAAACCCACTGATTTGATTAGTTTTATTCGATATTATTGGTCTTGATAAAAGATTAATTAATATACTTTAATAGAGGTCACCCTATATATAGTTGAAATTTAATCATAATTCATATTAAAAGTTTCATGTTTCTATATGTCGCTCGTTTAAAACTACAACGTGTCACAGTGGCATAACTCGATTTTGAGTTATTACCACCATTTTATTCACCGTACCCGAATCTATTTAGTGCAAAAACGTGGTACAATTTAAGCCAATACCGACAAAAGTATGAGGAAAAGAGAGAGCTTGTCACGATGTAGCGCTGCCCCGTTTAGCAGCTAAGCTTATTTCCACAACGCGCCTCCTCAGTGTGACAATGCAGTGCGTGAGAGTACTTGCTTGCGGTATAAGACAGCAACGTGTCAAGACCTGCATGACACCTTTTTGGAGTAAAGGTAAATATTTTATTACTTATTTATTTAATTCTATAATGTGTCACACTTGTTATGTCGTATTTTAGCATTAAAGAATTAATTGATCGTACTTGGTCATCACTTTGATAACACGTTGTTCCTTTGAAAATTATGAAAATAAAATTGACTTTTGTTAGCATGTCACGTTGTATGCAATAATTTTTTACACTTATTTAAATATACGCTGCGTTTATAACAGGATGTCACGATATATATTTGAAATATTGTTATTATATTATGAAATTCATCGTTTTGTCACATTGTTTATAATAATATTTTATTAATAAAGATTTTTTTTTCGTTCAAGATGGGTTCACGATCAAGGAGAATAGTGAAAATGGCTAATGAAAATTATCATCAAGATGAGAAAACTCCAGAAAAGCGTCGGCGTTGAAATTCTTCTAGCAGCTCCAGCATGAGAAGAGCATCTAGAAGCTCAGCTGAGGAATTCTTCATCGAGGATAGCGACGATCCTGTTAGAGAGCCGAATTTCACCATCAACAAAGTTATTGAAGAAAGTGCAGATGATGAAGAAGCTCACACCTTGACAACACTGACGGCGTAATAAACGAATTGTCAAAAGACTTAATAAATAGTACAGGCATAGAAAATTGTATTTTCAGCTCTATAGACCAATACATACATAGAGCTACATTTTAAGATGCTATTGCTGCGGATATAATATGCGATCAGGAAGAAAATGCATTCACACCACAGAATGAAGCTCGTGAAGACGTAGAAGAGCAATGCTCCTTTCACGAATTATGCCATCTTAGATTAATATTAGTACCTACTTCTGATCCTAAAAAAAGATGTGATATTTCCTGTATCTGTTATTGGTCATTATGGTTATTGTAAAATAGTACCTACCTAATTATAAGTATGAACTATGACCAGGGGCCGTATTATGATCTTTTACAATACCAGCCTGGTTCCAGGCAATTCAATAATACGGTCTTAAACTGCCTTGTTATTTTTCATACTACAGCGACATGTTAAACTGAATGGCTCCATCCTAGTTTGGTAGTCTGAAAGTGACATTCGGAAGCAAGTCCAGTGTCAAGTGTCCACTAACTAGCTGTCATCATGCAGTTATTATGTGATCGTAATACGAAAATTCCAGGCAGCCATGTTGTATGGCGTAAACTCGCTGGAATAATGAGCTTGTAATAGGCCCTCAGAAACTTTATAAACATGTTTAAATTAAGTAAGTATTATAAAAATAGTTAACGTTACCTAAGTACCTTGTGATACTTTAGCAACAATTTTCCACTTAAACCTTATTTTGGTACAAATTTTGTCGTTTACGACACTATAATAAATTTTAATCCTTCTATAATTCATAATATCAGGTCTAATTATTATTTTTAGACGTAGGATTGTTTAGTCTGATAAAATTAAGGTTTTAATTTAGATATAAAAGACGCCACTTACTTATTTTTGTTATTATTTGTTTGTTTTAAACTGATTATAAAACTAGTAAGTTACACTTTAGCTAATAGTTTTTTTCAATAAATACTATTAAAATTTCAACAGTGTTATTACTATATAATATATTCTGTACCACAGTCTTAAATCTCTTTATTTTGTTACCTATAACGTGATATACCCCTTTGTCAGTCAGTAAGTTCATTATTTTTATAGGAAGAACGTGACATGTAGGGACTTTTTTTTATAAAACTATAATTTCATAAAAAAATATCTATAAATCAATGAAATTTTCACTGAGTTTCATAGTTTCTTAGTAAAGTTTCAAATGGGCAAAATAATCTTTTTTGTAGCTTTCTTACTTTAAAAGTTGTAAGATTTTAAAAGTTTCAAAGTCGTTTTCCCAAAATTCCAGTTTTTCGTTGTGCCACGTTGTAGTTTTAAACGAGCGATGTATATTCGTTTGTTGCCCGCGGTCCTACTGCGTAGTTCTACTGGTAGAACCACGGGCAACTGTTTTCAACGTTTCATTGCCCGTGGTCCGATCAGTCGAACCACGGGCTGTCATTCATAAAATGTATTGCCCGTGGTTCTACTAATTGAGTAGGACCACGGGCAACATTTTACCCGTGGTTCGATTACGTCAGTAATATGTCAAACTGGCTTTTGCCCGCGGCTTCGCCCGCGTGGACTAGTATTTCGTAGTAATTTTATGTTTCTATAACAAACGTGTATATTGTATACCATATTTAACCATATTCTGTTTATAAAATAATAACTTCACACACACTAGCTCAATCATACTGACATGCGTTGTATAATAAATATATTATGTAACATACATTCGTCAAATAAACAATTATTCTCTTCTTCTCTCTTTCAGATTCTATAAACAACTTTAATACAATACTTATATTGCATATCTAAAAGGCAAAAAAACTTAAAAATGATGAAACGTTTAATTAGAAATTTGAATAATGGTCGTTTTTCGACCCTAGTGCGGACTATGAAGTTACTAAATTATTACCATATCTTACATGGGCAACCCACGTTATATGTATAGGATTACAGATGAAGTAGTAAAGGCAATAAACAATTAGTGTCGTTCCCGGGACAGCAGAGCGTTCATCATTGAAGGCTTACAGGGTGTCTCGCGGACTCCGGAGCGGCACTCGCACAGGGTGTCTCTCGGACTACCGTTCGGCGCGGGGAGCACGTCAACCCGCGAACTTTGCCGATAAATAATTATAACGGGCACACTCGAACGGGAGAATTTAATTATATCGAACAACTTAACTTCAAAGCCCCAGGAATAAATGTTTGTGATACTCCGACATATTTGTTCAATGATTTGTTTTTAATTAATGATTTGAAATAAACATGATGGAATATTTTATACCAAATATTTTCAATGAGTATTATTTTTAGTATCGGATTCTATTTAATTGTTGTGTTGTATAGGGCCTATCGATAATAATTTTTTTTTGTATATAATTATCGATAGGCCAAAAGCAGCAATAAAATATAAACAAATAATTTCATTATTATTTTTTTAAACTCTCATCAGAAGCAAAGACAATGTTTAAATTTAAATATGACTTAACTAAGCAAAGCGACACCAAAGTAAATAGAACACAAACCCATAAAGACAAAACGGTGGCACTGAAAATAAATTTAATAATATAATAAGGAGAATAGAGCTCGAAGAACTTAAACCGTCTGTACTTAAATGAAAACTTGAATGCCGTAAAAGTAAATGCGAAGATTTAAACGACGGCGTCGGTTCAGCTGTAGCATAAATCAGCCTCATACAGTCCCGTGAGCGTCAGGACTCAGGTTACGCACACACTCGCAAAAAACTCATTAAAGCATTAAGAGCGCCTTTGGGTTGGTAGGAAGCTAAGGTATTAGGGTTGGTGCTATTTATTTTTTCGGTAATAATATTATTTCAATTATAATAATAAAATCGTATAGTGAAGCCAATACACCATACACGACGTCTTTCGAAGATAATATTTCAAAACTTTTGTTATATTTTAGTTAAAATAAAGGTATTCCAACCTAAATTATTTTTAATTTTAAATTATTTAGGTAACCTAAATTATCAATTTGTAGCCACAATACGCCTATTTTTAGAGTTACACAATATAATGGATCAGCCATTATATTGTGTAACTCTAAAAAAGTCACACTCACTCCAATCAATTAAAATGTGGACATAAATAATCTTTACTTTATACTATTACGATATTCTGGCAACCCTAAGGCAAAGGTCGCCATCCCATGTCTTAACAAATAAAAGATTCTATTAATAATGCTCGCCTATTGGCGTTTCTTTCGTTTTGTATCCTCGAAACGGGGACTCTGGGGTTCGCCGAGCTATAATTTATGAACTCGTAATAATATTTATTATTTATACTTCGGATTCCATACCAACCACGCTCGATATCCGAGAACATTTGATATAATATTTGTGTAATAAGTATCAAAATCTTTAGAGACATATATAAGTATACGAGTTGTTAGATAATTGTCTATATTATGCTAGCAGTGTCTGTAACTAAAAAATTTCACTGCGTGGGCTCTACAAATGCTCTACGCCCGTAGTTAACCGCGAGGTTCTCGTGTAAATAAATATTTCGGAAATTTTATTATACCTTTATGATATAGTAAGTATAAGATTTCGGAAATTTTATTTTACCTAATGATATAGGTAAAATAGAACTTCCGAAATCTTTATTTACATTAGAACCTCGCGGTTTAACTTTAGAAAAGGTTTTAGTAGCAAAATAAGTATACAGCACAATTATTAAAATACCTTAAAATTAAGGGTTCACCTTAAAACCCTTAATTTTAAGGGTTCACCTTAAAATAAAGGTTAAAATAAACTTAAAATAAACTTATTTTGCTACTAAAACCTTTTCTAAAGTTAAACCGTGAGGTTCTAATGTAAATAAAGATTTCGGAACCCTTAAAATATTTTATTTTACCTATATCATACAGGTAAAATAAAACTTCCGAAATGTTGTACTTACTATAAATCATAAAGGTATAATAAAACTTCCGAAACCTTTATTTATATGATCGAGGAGCTAATGATCTTTAAAATTCATCGGAGGCAGCAGCTGTAATAATAATTATAGTGTATCGCTACGACAAGTAGGTACGGCTACGGGCGTAGAGCATTTGTAGAGCCCACGCAGTTATATTTTTTAGTTATATACCTATAGACACTGTGATCATAATGTAGACAATTATTTAATAACTCGTATATAAAACACCCTCAAGTAGTTGGAAAATATTACAACAATTCATATAAAGCATTGATTTGGAAAATAAAAAAGTATCCTTAAATTGTTCACGTCTTTTGATAGCAAGCATTAATTTTAATAAGGGGTGGCTATATTTTTATTTGTTTACTGTCTGGATTCCGAGTTTTCATGCAACATTATTTCATACAAGCCGCTGTCAAACAACAAATTTTGTGAACGCGTCCTTAACTTAGCAGAAAGGAATAAATAATTATACTCTTCTTGCCCCATCTAGACGATGTATAAAAAGTAATTTAGTTTATTATTATAAACATAAATGTGTATTAAAATAAACATGATTCGTATAGATTATTGAAGGGGCTCCCACAACTCATATCACTTACTAAAGATTTCAAATCCACAATTCCCTCCTGTATCAAACATAACAAGTAGCAGGTCTAATGGCGTGTTTTGTTGAACGCACGTTAAGTACCCGAGCGAGCTTAATTGTGAAAGCTACTTTTAATTTATGTAATTTATTATGGTGTACGGTTTCATTAAGGGGCGGTCAGAGTGATATTTTGAATAATATTGTGTGCAAAATCGTTTGTTCATTTATGTCATATTTGTTTTCTTTTTACAAACAAAATCAGAAACAGAACATTTTTGTGAATTGAATTTGAAATATGTGTATAGAGTGTAATTACTATTAAAGTATATTAATGTTTTTTTAATTGATGTTATTATAGGTCCCTGACACAACTATTTAAGTACAATCAAAAATAATCAAGATATTAATCTATTAAATATATTGTGCAAACGAGGAACAACCGATTGTGACGTCACATTATTAACCCTACATGAATATTACTCCAACCCGCGTAAAAATATTCTTTTGCGAGAAAGAGATGGTTATGGATAGTTTTATTTAATTGCTTTAAACTAAAATCTTTTAAAACTTATACTAATTCTTATTTTAGATTTTGCTTGTCTTTTTGATTTTATCCGTAATGAGTCCAAAAGTAAATAAATTTAAATATCATTCAATATCAGTACGTAAGTTGATATAAACAACTTTCGCAGTAATCTTTTTTCGCTTAATGTCATTTTGCCCTCAATTCCATTCTTGCAGTTAGAGTAAATTCAAGTAACCGGTTTGTGGGTACAAGTTTATATTTGACAACAATAATACTACTGAGATAAATTACAAACTATGATATATTGTGGTACAAATGGATACTTGTTGTGGCAGTGTGTATTTCGGTGTTTGGGCACACTCGACACTCGACAGTGTAGCGCCAGATGCGAGTGACGTACAAACAGACAAATGAAAATTATACTGCACCTAAAATCAACGTTGTCTTAGCTACGATTTAATTGAATGCGATTGTTGTCTCGTTTAGGTACATGATTTTAAGGGCGTTTGCAGTGTCCATTGCTTCTGTGCCAATAGTGGACATATTTGTTTACGTAGTAAGCATGTATAATATTTTGTTTCTACAAATGCTCTGACATTTTTTTTATAAAAATAAGTTTATAGTATAGTAGCTAAGTAACGTGATGTCGTATTTGGAACAATATTTTGATACCATGTTTTCTTTTGTTTCAGGTGGATGCTAATCATTAAAGCTTATCGAAACGTCGCAATCAGTAAGACAACAATTTTAAAATACAGATTAAACACATGTTATTAAACCGTCCGTTCTGACTACTTTCTACATTCGACAGTCGATTAAATTGCTGCGGGTATAACATTTTATAATATGTATGATCTCATGGTCACCATGACTATTATCAGATTACCTTTAGTATTACTACAATTCTACCAACACTTGTTTTTCAACATACAGCAGCACCGGTAAATCACTTTAATGACAGCCTACACGTGACGATTACCAGGAGTCGTTCTAATTACGGCGGCCATATTGTATCCGCGCGGTCCGCCGGACCCCGCGCGTGGCCCCCGCTCGTGGTCCCCGCACGCAACTCGTTACCCGGTGTTAGGTTTCGCAAGGGCCCGCGGCCCCACAAATTATCCCCAGCGGGCCGTTGACGTAATCGCAGTGATTCGTTTAAGCAGTTAGACGTGTCGCTGCCCCATGTTAGATTAGGGATTAACATGAGCTCTCTGAATAATTAATTAGATTTTTATCACACTTTAATTACGGCTATCCTGTTTTGGGGATTATTTATGAGGGATGACATAATAATTACTTTTGTTTCAATTACCGGAATTTTAATTTTGTTCCCGGTACGATTGTAAAAAATTTAATAATAGAGACAAAACAGTATATTATATATGTATTTTAAAGTAATTTAATTGTTATAGAATTTTCATAAAAAAATCTTCATAAATATTTTCCCTATAGACAAGAAAAGCATAAAATAAAATGAAGAGCATTCTTAAATACGCTACACCTATAAAACGTAATCAACGTGATTAAAAAGGGGCTCGAAACAATAAAAACACATAAAATCTGATTAAAACCATTCTCGTGAAACCGTTGCGATGTTCACCTAATTCCATTTTGGTTAAATAGAAACAGAGGCTCTTTAAAGAAACCACAAAATGTACCGACAGTGTTCCGGTAAATGGCGAAGCCGCAGAAAAACTGATTAACGTTATGTGACCCCACCCCGGGTCAGAATCACTAAGGGGCTTTATCGAGACCGCGAAATTTCATCTCCAAGCGTCGGTAGTATCATTAGGGGAGCACTGGAGACGCCGAGGCACGAAACGCCCGTTACGACTATTAGTGATGGCCCCATGTCGATACTTTTGTGACACTCACTCGCGAGGCTCTCTCGAGCACGCCGCGACCGCAGCGCGTTACGTAAGAACTTCAAGCAAATATTGTGTTTTCTAAGCGTGATAACAAGTAATGGACGGCGTTTATCTTCACTGGAATAGTTTCTGAAGTACTTTACGAAACTCGACATAGTTCCACAGAGTGCTCTCTTGTTACAGAACTATTTAATTTTATAACACAGTTTAACTCTGTATTGTAGTTATGAAGTATTTTATCAGTAAACATCGACGGTGTTCGCCCATAATTTATTAATTTGAGTTTCTATAAACAAAGTATTATGACATATCTTAGAATTATATTACATCGATAGCATTGTTACACATCCCTACTGTGTAATAATAGAGCACACTGTCGAGAGGTCTGGCATTCTCATATTTCTTACATCACTAAGCCAAATCTCCTATACCTTTAAAAGTGAAACCCCTGTGAGCACTCGTTGAAATAAATTGTTGACAATTTAAAATGCTCGCAAGGAAATCGGCTAATGAATTTCGACCGTAAGTAAATGTGCCAGAACTGTGTAATTTATAACTAGTTTGATTAAATTTCACAGTAAATATTATTAAAAAGTTCTGTGATGGCTCACTTGCTTTTTAGGACATAAATTGAAGATGATGATAACGATCGAGAAACGATCTCACGTATGACGTAGGTATCTAGATCGCTGGCGAATACACCAAATATTTAGAATGTAATAAGAAAACCCCTGCGATATTGATATTAACCGAAACCCTCCGATTACATATCGAACATAAAATTTTATAGCAGTCAAGCTTGGAACTCGAATCGCTCTATTTTCTTTCCAATTCGATACCTGCGCTCTCCGTACAATAGTAAATGTCTATTGAGCCTCACAGGTGTCCCGAAACAATATTTCTAAATAAAATACCTCTATAGGGGAATTTCGGAGCTGTCGCAATTCACAGGAGGCATTAATTTTTTATTAACTTTTTTTACTGTTCGCCTTTTACAAACTTTTATTTGTGTTGGCGCGTATATTTTTCTGACACTTTGTTAAAGGAAATATGATATTATGATACTTTCATTGCTGTTTTATGTGGCTTGTTTAATTGTAATTTAACTAATCTATACTAATATTGTAAAGCGGAAGACTTTGTTTGTTTGTTTAAAGGCGCTTATCTCAGGAAGTATTGGTCCGATATGAAAAAATCTTTTTTTGTTTGATATTTCATGTATAGGCTATATAATATTACTCTGCAACTAATAGGAGTGAAGCGTCAGTGAGAAATGTTGCAAAAACGGGAAAAATTATCCACATTTGGGAACTTTTGTTGCGTGTTTTGACACGCGAACGAAGTCGGGGGCACAGCTAGTTTAGAATAAGTGATACAGTTACTGATAAATTTATTTATGCCAAGTATAAATACGCGGTGCGCACTTTTAATAGCCATAAAACATTTAAATTGCATTCTCAGCTAATTATTAAAGCATCGTGGCGTCTCTACTGATCCAAACTGACTGACAATTTTACATTGTATCTCTAATCTAAAATTTAATTTTTTTGTATAATAATATAACTATTAAATCACAAACACATACTGACATGCCAAAACCATTGCTATGCATTCGTATATAATTATAATCATCTCGTTTTATACTGCAAAAACTTTTATGCGGTTTCGATTGAACTTTTTGTTTCAACTGATATACCGTTTTTGCTTTCGCAAGTTTCTAGAAGATTCCGTCCATTTGAAACAATGGCCAGCTGTTGTCAGAGAAACTGAACAACACCATAAAACATTTCACTTGAACTCCACCCAAATTGAATAAAGAACAAACGTAAACAATATAGCTTTATTTTTTGGTAATGGCATTCCGTCTTGTTTGTATTTATTTTCATTCATTTTCCCTTATCTTTTGGTGACGTGACTCTGTAACGACGTATAATTTACTAATAACATTGATGACATATTCACATCACTCGAAGGACCCGTCAGCCCAGGGCACCCTCCTCCAAGATTATATCTCTGACGCTTGAGGTCTGTTGAATAGCAAACAACCTTTGAATATCTAAATAGATTAACAAAAGTGACAGCGAGTGGGAGATTTGCATTTTAAGTGTATCAAGTCATTATATAAAATGATAGTGAAAAGATTATATCCATTATTCAGCAAAGTTTGATGAGCAAAATTATAATGGAAGGGTGTAAAAAGTTTCTCCACGCCATAACGTCGTGTATCTATTATTATTATCAAAGGAACACCAGCAATTAATTTTTACAATATAAGAACATTGAATGTGAATTTAATGGCGGGCGGCTAAATTGATAAAAAATTAAATGTCACTTATTTATTTATTTATTATTTTCTCTTTTTTTCTGTGTTTTTAATTTACGTATTCTATTATTTTTTTGTTTTATTTATGGTGTACTTAATTTGTTTTTTAATGTTATTTTTTTTATTTACACTGTGTTTGTATTGTAATGTCAAAATTTGTTTAATAATAATTTTAGTTTCATTCAAAAATCCGGAAACCATGATAATATACATACAGATAATAATTATTATAATCGATCACAAACACAATGTTATTATGTTCATGACAAAGAAGATATCGCTTATATCTTCTAGTACTACTAGTACTACTTAGTTCAATTACAATGGATTTACAGCAACATTCGTAAAACTGTACTGGAAGTTTTTGCTTCACATATACATAAGACTAGCTGTGCCCGCGATTTCGTTCGCGTGGTTGTCGGAAACATTATCGCGATTATCTTTTAAATGCTCACGTTAGTTTTTGTTATTATGATTATTAAAAAGGAATAATTCTTTCATACATATTTTTTGAGTTACTTAAACCGCACACAACAAAAGTCATCAAATGTGAATAATTTTCCCCGGGTTTGCAACATTTCTCTCTGACGCTTCGCTGCCATTGGTCGCAGCGTAATGTTATACAGCCTTCCTCTATAAATAGACTATCCAACAAAATAAGTTTTTTTCAAATCCGACCAGTAGTTCCTGAGATGAGCATGTTTAAACAAACAAACTCTTCCGCTTTATAATTTTAGTATAGATTCTCATTATAAGTTGCTACTGTATCAGTAACAGCAAACGAGTATTAGTAGCAGTAAGTAATAATGTCGGTCTGTGTGCAGATCGTTCGATGTTGGAGTACTAATTGACAGGCTAAACGGAAAGCCACTTACGACGTAGCAGGACGCATTCCGCTAATGCTCCTACATTATTTATTTCAACGTCATTAAGTAGTGAGTACAAGAGAGTCCCTAATTAGATTAGTCTTTGACATAGAAGACGGTTTGAGTAGTTTTTTTTTTACCGTAAATGTTCATTATCTTTACGGAGAAGTATTTTAAGTTACAGATCTTTTATTACGCAAAAAGATGGTAAGTTTTATACGTGCAAAAGAAAGAAGTGATAAAAATATACTAGCGTAATTCTTGAAATGTGTTTTATCCGAAAACTCATATGGTTTTGGAAAATACAAATGTGAAATGTATCAAAAATATTTGAATACTAGTATGGTTATTCTACACGTGGACTTTTTTTCAACTAGTTACAAAAGATAATTGATCGATTGGATGGCGGTATGTTTCTGACTTAAGACTCATACTCATAACTTAGACCAGCGGCATGCGAAAACAAAGTAACAAACAACGCCGCCACTTTTGCATTGAACTTTATAAAAGGGATGCTTATAACGGGTGTAAAAAGAGCAGTCACTATATCTTTGGGATATGATTCTACAAACTTTTCTCATTCTAAATATGTATTTTTTTTTCAAATAATTTTTTTTTTTGTTTTTCGTTGTAATAATGGTAAATAGTATATTTGTGTTTAAAAAAAAACATTTCCGAAATGAAGAAAGCCAGTATAATCGTATCTCAAAGTTATAATGATAATACAATAACGTACAGAACGTTTTAAAATAAATGAGTTTTAATATTTAAGAATACATAATAATTTTATTACAGCACTTCAAAAGAACACACTCATTTATTTTAAAACGTTGTGTACGTTATTGTATTATCATCAAAGTGAGAAATAAGAAGAAGAATCTAAATGAAAATCTCACATACTGCGAATCATAATACTCTAATCATTTCCAGCCTCGGGTCATAATCATAAGGCTCTCAATACGAATGGCCCCCATTCTATTTTCCTTTCAAAGTATCTATACGGGGGAGGCAAAAATGGAGCATTGAATGTAACAGTCGGGCGTTGAGTGCTAATTGACAGATTGAGTGATACCGCACTCGCTACGGCGGCGATACAACATCAAATATTTCTCGCTTTCTTTCGACGAATCGATTTGTTTATGGTACACAAGAATGAAACTTCAGAGAGCGGAGGTTGTTATTAATGCGATTATGTGTCCGTATATATTTTGTAATTTCCATCTCGTTTTTGTGTCGAGAGTCAATTGTAAATGTGAAAGTGAAAATCTCCTTAGTTAGCCGTACTGAAACTACTTGATACATCATCCATATAAAAAATATATGAATGGACACTTCACACCACGTCAATCTGGCCCCGTATCCGAAGAAATTGTGTTATAGGTGCCGGACAACGGAAATATATTAAACTACCTGAGCCGTGCCCACTTCGTTGAGCATACAAACCGTTTAAACCTTTCCTGGACTTCCATTCATATTTTAAGACTAAAAAGAGCCGAATCGGTTCAGTCGTACTCGAGTTTTAGCGTGACTAACGAACAGCGATTAATTTTTATATATAAGATAATTTGATACTATACAGATGTTTAAGATTTTTATTACATTATACACATATTTAATACACATCCATGACTCAGGAACACAGAAAACTTTTTGTTCCTTCGGCGGGATTCAAACCCGCGACTTCCGGTTCGAGCACCAACGCGCTCAACCACTGCGCTACGGAGGTCGTCAAATACCCCGATACAGAGGGAAATGAAGAAAATTTCGCCTGTTGTTTAATTGATAACTGCCAACCGAATAACGACCAACTGTGTACAAACAAGTAATCAAGTTACGTCCGTTAATGGGATTACAAACGAAAATATTTTAATAGCACATGCGAATGAAACAAACGATTAAATGAAATTTAAATGTCGATTGTGCGATAAAAAATAAACGCAATTGTGATGTAAATTTATGAAATATTACCGACGGCAGATCTTTTTTAATGTGCCCAGTGGCAGATGCGGAAACACATCCATCACACTCACAAAACAAATAAACTACAATTTGCCATTCACGTTTTATTTACGATGGGCAAAAAATAGTTTGAAGTTTCTAAATCCCTTTGTTTTGATCATATTTCATGCTTAATGAAAGCTTTGAGTTCAAAAGTTCAATATTTTTTTAAACGCATATACTTTTGTCCCAAGTATTTTATTACCGTGATGTAGTAGTAGTACTTGTTGTACTCATTCATGGTCCATATATTACGTCATATTTTTAATTTTCGTATTCGTATATCTTAGATATATCGTCGTTTCAGACTTTTAGAGTCCACTGCTGAACATAGGCCTCTCCAACACATTTCCAGTGCGACCGGTCCATTGCCACCTGCATCCAACGTGACCCGGCATTTCTTAGATATATAATATACAGTAATATACAAAGTAAAAATCTTAGGTATAAAATATAGTATAGAAGTTTCCGTTGTCCCGTAACACAAGTTGTCCTGATACTTAGGACTAGGTAAAGCGTCTATATTATTATTAATATTTCAGAGCTGCGAAACCTTTTGGCTGTGCTCACAAGTTTCTTTAAAAGGTTAAGCTATCGCGTATGTCTAATCTGATGTGTTGTATTCGGAAAATATCGTCACTATAATGAAAATTTGACAACCTTCGTAGCGCAGGGGTTGAGCGCGATGGTGCTCGAGCGAGAGGTCACGGGTTCGAATCCCGCCGAGGGAACAAAAAGTTTTCAATGTTCCTGGGTCATGGATGTGTATTAAATTTGTGTATAATATAATAAAATCTCAAATATGTGTATAGTATAAAATTATTAAATCTATTTCCGTTGTCTGGTTCCTGTAACACAAGTTCTACTTAGCACGGGGCCAGATTGACGTGGTGTGTAGTATAGATATTACTATAAAAGCTATATGTGGTCATGACATACAATTAAAAATAGCATCACACAGCCATAATTTTAAATATTATTGTATGGATGTGCAATTTATTTCTTGCGATGCGACGATATGGCGTAAAGCCCCTTAGGTGTCCGTTTATTGAATCAATAACTCGTTCAAAGGTAACGCGCGGTAATTCACCGCGTTAAGGGCGTTAAGGCTAATGCGTGCCGGTGGTTTATTGGTAACCCGGTTGTGTTTAACCCGTTTATGTACTCAGTAAAATTACCAATATTTTCACCTTAAATTTTACTTATAATTATTATTGTGCACGTCTTATCCGCTATCTTTTATACCATCTCTCTCCGTATGGCTGCTGGAAGAAATTTCTTTAGAAATAAGCTTTCCTTTGTATTTTTCTTTGTAAACTATAGTATTTTAAAATTTTCTTGTGTGCAATAAATTGTTAAATAAAAAAGTTACTAGTATTTCCCGCAAATTCGTTTCAAAAATCGTACAGCTTCATTGCCTCAAGCATAATATTCCCTAGGTCAGTGTAAGGGTGCCCGCCGATACGAGCGATAATCGGTGACCGACTTTTTGGAGTTGAAAAGCGACTGCTCGTCATGGAAAAAGTAGGTCAGAAATAATAGCAAAGCAACAATATGCCCGATTATTGATTTTAAAAAATGTATCCCGTGGAAAGATACGCTAAGACAGTTCAGATAAAAACTAATGAAGTCTCTAAAATACTTTACATTGTTTTCACAAGCTGAATGTTGTAGATGTTGATGTACATGATAACAAGATTAACTTGTTACACATTTATAAACACCGGTCGCCCGGTGGTCCAAATGAACCCATAGTAATTCACTTTGAAGTTCCTTTACATTTTAGAAGAAATAATAATTGAAAAACCGACAGCGTGCAATAAAATTATAAATATTATACTTATAACATAGTTATTACGTGAAATGTAACGCATTGAAAAACGTCAGCGGGTAATAAAATTTTATTATATTACTTACAACATACGTGATTTTGCGTTTTGAACGGGATCTATCCGTGCCTGTCTAAGCACTTGGCAGGTTTCTAGTATTACTTCTATATTTGCAAACGGGTTTTTTACATTATAAATATAAACCTACAAAGTTAGACAGTTGCAGAGATGATACATCGCTTTTCTACGTATTTTTACCAACCAAAGTTTTCCTTATTATCAAAAGTACAGTTACGTATATAAAGTGTCTGTTAATTATTTATTTATCGTTGTCCGAGCGTTATTTACGACGTGCGACGCTCCATTTAACGGTTGGCCGCCCCTGTCTCAACGGTCTACGACGTAGAGGGTCTACGCCGTCACGGAGCTACGCCGTAGCCCGTAGCGTTAACCTATCTCGCTTGATAAATATTTATAAGGTTCTTTTATATCACATTTACTTTATTTATCAATGCTGGCCTATAATAAATGTAATATGTTTAAATAATAGAAGTGATTTTTAGCATTTAAATTATAATTTCAGATTTTTTAGAAAGTTAATAATATAATTTATCATCGAATTATTTTTTATTCAACAGGTTTACTTAACTATCTAGATGAGTAATAGTAGAGAGTTTTTTTTAATATGATGGAGAGATGTAGATTAGATAGGAGATTGAAATATATATTTTTTTATTAAAAAAAAATATTTAGTAACACAAAGTGTGGTTTCTTCACTAAGTAATGTCTTTCAGAAAATCTTCGTACTCGTACATTGTCGGTCGGTAAAATGGCACGCAAATGGGCAAGTACAATACTAAATTCATTAGATTATCATTAGATTATCATATCATAAGATTAATTTTGTGCACGTGTTGCTGACCGTACTTCTTTCTCGGTGTACTCGCTGACCAAACTGTATCCGGGCCGAATTCCTGGTTTTCAATGCATAACCATTGCTCTACCATCTTCTTCACCATATAATGTAAAACTTCTTCGAATAAAGGAGATGTCCTTTACTGCTTGACCATGTATATGTCGTAGTCATCTTGTTGAATCTGCTATTTAATTGAATGACTAGCGCTTTCATTGAATTCTATTTTTACCAACAAATTCATGAATTCGTGACTAGGATAGGCATTTAATATTTTATTTTTAAACTTGAAAATTTCCGAATGTGTACTATTATAACGCACATTAAAGTAAATTAATCAAAAAATATATTAACACATCGCTATGTACGATCTGTTTGACGCCCTTAAATGACCGCGCTAGTCATTCAATCAAATAAGCAGATTCAAACAGATGACTGCGAGATATATACATAATATATTATATACATAATACATGGTGGAAAAATCTTACTCTTTGACTCTTTCTGAGAATCCGTGAGACTCCACATCATTAGGCGAAAACAAATCACTCTTACTCATTTCAAATTATTTTCATTTTTATTCACATAATATCTAGTAGGATCTTTTTTTCTCCCATCTAACACATTCCATAAATTTTACCATCCGATCCTCCGTGTATCTTTCCTTTCGCGAAGAAACTTCACGTTTAAATAAGGGTCCACGTAACCACCACCTACTTTTGTAGGTTGATTTTACCACAGATTTTACCGCGAATTTTTCCACCATACGAATACTAATTGAAGACGTGAATGGATGAAGGTGACATGGAGCAAAATTATGTTATCGTTTTTGTACATTTTCAATGTAATTATACAAACCTCCTTTTTATCTATATATATGCACATGCAAGCCAAATTTCATTTTTAACAATTCCTCTACTTGTGGTTGCCTGGAAGAGATTGCTACCTAGTAATAAGACCGCCATTGTGTTACCTATGTATATTGTTATGTTTCTCATATATTATGTTTATGTTTTGTGCACAATAAAGAATTTATCCATTCATTTATTTATTCATTCATCCATTCATTCATTCATTCATTCATTCATTCATTCATGCATTCATACATTCATTCATTCGTTCGTTCGTTCATTCACATTATATGACATAAAAAGGTCGGTAAACGTAGGTTGCCCAGCCACAGCATACTTTTAGCGTCCGACTTTAGACTTTTTCCCTAAATTTTGTCACATAACACGTGCGCCGACTGTACCACTCACGAATTCCGCGGAGAGCGGCGTTCCGTGCCGCATTCCGCGTCATCGCATTGATGATAACCGTTCCAATGCATAAAGTTCATTTATTCCGTACGTAGAGGGCTAATTCGAGTCGCCTCACGTCCCGATGGCCGTCGCCTATTTGTACTGAACACTATAAATTGGAAATGCGGATTGGACGTCGTTATGTAACTCGATAGTGCCGGAATTACGACGGAATATATTGTCTCGTATACATTATATAATATCATTATCTCACCTCCGCGCTCCAGTGGAATAGAGCTTGGCTCTTGATGCAGAGGTCGTGGGTTCAATTCCCGCGTCGGAACAACAAAAGATGCTCTTTCCAAACCTAATTTGGAAAATGAAGGCTGATCACCTGATTGTCTGACAAGAAAGATGAGCCATGCGTCGGATGATATATAACTTTTATCCCTTATAATATAATTTACTTGTTAAAAATTAAGTATAATTAAACACCAAAAATAACTTAAAACAGTTTGACCTTTTTTCAAATATGATGACGATATTGATAAAATGTATTTTAACATTAAGTTTTTATTGCTTTAAGGGCGTATTTCACTAAGGAATGTTAAAGTTAATCCTTCGTTAAATATCATGTTGTTCCTCTCGTAATTCCTATCAATGAATGATGAATGAATGGCATGGTATTTTAATAAGCCGTTAGCAATAAATGCGTTGGTGAAATCGGGACTATATAAGATAATAAATACATTTTGTTAACTGAACAAATCGTTTCTCTACTATTCTAATATTAATTATTTAATTTGTCAACAATTGAAATTTATATTTCGTGGCACTTAAATTCAATTTGTTGACACCATTTGTCAGGGGCGTACAGAATATGTAGCGTAAAATGGAATTTCTGCCACTCTTATATCAACAAGTCCTCTTTGTAACCACATAATTTCTCTAGAGAGACAACATGTCTATGTTCAGTTACTCATATTACTAAGAGGCATTTATTCTTTAGCGTTGCGAATTTCGCAAATGTGTTTCTCGTGCGGTTGTAATTTATAGGTTTGTACAACAAAGGCTTCGTATTCTTGGGGCATATTCAGTTGGTCGATTCTACAATTTCATATTACAATAAACAGTTTCGATACCAGTTGCTATATCTACGAGAAAACTGGATTCCTCGTAAACCTCAAATACTCTACACACTTCATAATATGTGTATGTCATAATGACTTTCGGTCAATTAGACAACTTATTATAATAATTAATTAAAAAGATATGGCAAATTTTGGCCATGGACCACTGCTCTTAAATGTATAAATATCATTTCTCGCTATGGAAATAATATAAATAAGGATCGCACCAGGATATAATATAATAATAATAATATCTATGGCCGCTTCACACCACGTCAATCTGGCACCGTGCTAAGTATCCGAAGAACATGTGTTACCGGTACCAGGTAACGGAAATACCTGGTACCTGTAACACAAGTTTTAAATTAATACTCTTATACTATACACATATTTAAGATATTGATTATATTATACTCAAATTTAATACACATCCATGACCCAGGAACATTAAAAAAATTTTGTTCTCTCGGCGGGATTGGAACCAGCGACCTCTCGCTCGAACACCAAGGCGCTCAACCACTGCGCTACGGATGTATAATATGTATGTACTGTTAAATTATATTTAGTATTAAATAAAACATTATGGGTTATACTATATTTCGTATTATAGTATCATTAAAACATAACATTACAAAATGTATTGAAAATGGTAATAGAAAAACCTGAGATATAAAAGAAAACAACATGACTATTTACTGGATACACTATCACAAAACGTCAACAAACGAACCGCCAAGTTTAACCGTGACATGTACATTGTACGGTAAAACTTGACGATATTAAAACTAGATTAATGTAATCAACATTAAACGAACATTCCCAAGGTGTCCGCAAACTAATGAAGATATCTGAGGTGCAAAATGAACTTCCCGGCTCCTCTCAACTTCGACGTCTCTTTGTAACTTAGTAAGCTTCGCCCGGTGCCCGATGTACTATAATACTGCTGCACCGAGCTTGGCGACGAAAAGTGGATGTGGTTGTCTGAAACTATTATTTTATTAAATTATATTTTGATACTGAAATATTTAATCCCTTTAACAGACACTTCATTAAACCTATACTAATATTATAAAGCGGAAGAGTTTGTTTGTTTGTTTAAATGCGCTTATCTCGGAAAATACTGGTCCGAGTTGAAAAAATGTTTTTTTATTGGATAGTTCATTTATAGAGGATGGCTTTAGGCTATATATCATAAAGCTGCGACCAATAGGAGAGAAGTGTCAGTGAGAAATGCTGCAAAAACGGGGAAAATATTCACATTTGGGGACTTTCGTTGCGTGCGCTGGATAAACGGTTTAAGTCACTCAAAAACCACGCGAAGGAAGTCGCGGGCACAGCTAGTACACAAATATACTAACTTTATCATTCTTCTCTCCTAAAAACTTATATTATGTAGAATTCGTCCTGATATTATTTCACGACAATAGCAATTCAAACTTAAAATGAGAATACTTTAAATGAGACCACAACTATTTAGTAGTCGTAGTGCAATATATACTTTGATATCTAAGATGGGTGCTCTGTCTGACCTGGATGTCGCGAGGCCGATTACATTGTATTACTTTTCAGATAGCTGGAGCAATACATTGTCTTACGTTACAATACGTACGTTTGCTTAGGACTATCTTAAGAAAACGCTTATAGATAGATAGATAATATTTTATTAACTCAAAATAAGGTACAATAATTAAGATTTTATAATGTAGGTAAATTCCATTCTACCTTATTTTGCCCCGTTAAGGCGTGCAATTTTTTTTTGTCACCAATTTTTTCGTAAACGTTTTTAAGTACATTTTTACTATTTTTTTTAAATATCTAGTAGGTATATGAACCATTTTCTTGTTTAATTCATTAATTTTTTGTCAATATCTACCACTACATTACAGTGGTAGATACGCACTATAGTGTATTTTATGCGCGCACTACGCACTAAATGCAACATGCAAGTCAAGGTACTAGGCTCCCATGAATTGCATACAGAACCTACGCACGTAATGGAACAATTTTATACGAGTAGCTACGGTTATTACCGTAGCTACTCGTATAAAATTGTTCCTGCTTATGCCTCATATATTGGCGCTGACGTGCTATGTATTATTCGATAACATTACATTTACAGAGCTGTCAAATGTTCCTGTTTAGCCTATCCATATATAGTGTAGTTTAGAAGCTACCTTGGATCGATAGCAATACCTGCGCGACTGTTAGACTGATTCGCAAATACCTATTCGATTTCCATAGAAAATGGCATATACCTTTATATACCGACAAAAATGTCTAGCATAAACTAAACGTTTTTTAGATTCGCGCGCGCCGTCAGAATAATCAAACCCGGACGGCCTCGGCGTTATATCTCGGCAACAAATGACTCGCAGTTAGTTTAACGGCTATATTAATTGCTGTTTTGTCTACTCGGCCCGTAGCCATCACGATTTATAGTTCGTCGGCTGAATCGATGGAGCAACAAAATACAGGGTGTTCTATGTCCGACGATTAATGTTTGCATGACAAAAGATTTTACAGCCGTATTGTTACTAAACGTTCGAGAGTGCCAGTTCGGCCGATAATATATTAAACGGAGTGAGGTATTCTGTGGGCGTCACTTTATAGGATCAGGAAATAATAACACCAAGCTGAACGTGTTTATATTATGAACAATCAAACCTATTGCTACAAGTACTTAATGCAAAGCTGACATTGAACGTAAGCGAATTTAGTCTAACTCCTCTTTTTCAAGGCCCGCCATCAATCCGTGCCACTCTGACCAGTCATCGCTGTCATCGGTGACACACGTCTTCTCCTTCCTCTTTTGTAAGCGATAGGCCTCTTGGCAAATATGACCAAATTCGCTAGGAATTTTTTTTTTTTGCAAGCCTTTCGTTTCAACTCCGACATATTTATTAATATTAGATGTCATCTGGTTGAATTGGCCTATAATATTTTGTCTAATTTTGAGACTTAGGCCCGTATAAATTAAACAATCTCAAACCTAACCTCACTTGAGAACCTATTTGACAGATGAATGAACGTTTCGTTGCACTTTTAAAAATTAACAAGTTAACTAATGTTACATACGAGTAGTACTTTAATTTCTTTTCTTTTTATACCGTAATATTCATATTATAGATTACAAAAAATATTAAAACAAGTATAGTAAATCTATATTTTTATTATCTTTATTCTTACTTTAAAAAAAAAATAAGTTTGTAACATAAGTAAAACTATTGATTTTTAAAAGAGATACGAAACGTTTTTTCTTTTAAATAGGTTTTCAAGTGAGGTTGGGTTTAAGATTGTTTTATTTATATATTTATATATGTGTTCATTGAATACTTACCTATCTACCTATATGGAAAAGATGTAAATAGTGTAACACAATGAACGTCATCGTATAACAAAATTGTATTAAGGCTTCATGCGCATGGGTAGCTGAAAAGTATTTTAAAACCTTATTTTCTCAATTCTTGATCTCGTTGAAAAATCACAAAAAAAATATTATTAATCTTCATTATATTTACCATAGGATAATCGTTGTAAAAAATTATATTTTTGTTTAATATAGCTTAAAACAATATCCAAAGTACGCCATTTTTATATTAGTGACGCTAGTGTAAACTTTTTTTTTATATTAGTGACGCTAGTGTGAAAACTACTTCAGTATTTTAAGCGAGATAAGACACAGGAAATAAAGGCTCGATGGTTTAACTCATGCTATTTAAATATTTTCCTTCTTTCAAAAACAGTCTAGATTTTTCTCGATTTCTATTTCTGTGACCGTTGAGAAAAATGGAATAATAAATGTTTCAAGCGCAGCCGGCCCTTAAAATTGACGACTTTGGAAACAATCGCGGGCTCTTGTTCGATCACTCGTTAACTGCCGGAGCTGGGAAACCTTTCGAGGGGGAAAATTAAGAAGAAAAATGTGAAGTATGCAAACAATGTAGACGCGGAGCCCTCTCGTTTTTCTAACTTTCACTGTAAAGTTTGTCGACGCTTATTTATATTTTTCTTGATTAAAGACTCAAAACAACCTCAGAGACACGCTGCTTTTGAGTATGAAGCGCAAAGCCTTTTATGCCGTTTATTTTCCTGAAAGTATAAAAACAAATATTACAGATCCAAGAAGTTCTTCGCGTATATTAATTGTGGTCGTTGTAGACATCCACTGTTGGACATAGCCTTACCCCAAAGTTTTCCAGTGGGACCGCTTGCATTTTGTATCCACCGACTCCCTGCGACATTCTTCAAGTGGTGGGGGGTCATGAAAATTGTAGCTATGTTTTGCACATAACGTCTTTATGACTGAAAATATTGATTTTAAGTTTAGAATACAATAAAACAGAGCTACATATTTTAGCTGTTTTTTATAGTGCAACTCTCATGGTCCATATATCAAGCCGAATATAGTGTGAAGAGAATGACGCGTTGAGCATTTTTTTAATTTTGGCACCTCGTATAAATTACATAACATAACGCGATAAAAAATGCAAAGGTCTAAAATGACCACGAGGAGTGAATCTTACTATGCTAGGGCTCGCGGGATCCTAGTCTATACACACGAATGCACTGGTCGTTGACCTAACACCTGACCCTAAGTAATTCATATGAGGTGCCTAAACAAATAATGGTCTACGCGTCTTTCTCTTCACCTGTATTCGGCTTGATATTATGAACCATGAGACTGTATATATACGTAAGCCGGTGTGCTGCAATATCTTAAGGTTCAGCTCACATCGCGACGTTGGTTACGTCGCATCAGTGATTACCTTGTCATAAATATTTCTCATTATGGCTATATATTTATCGTATACATCAAGCTGAGAGAGCAATGAGGGTACTTTTTGTAGGGCTTGTAATAGGCATGATTTTTCCTCCATATTATTTTTGCAAAATGATACGTCAAAAAATATATAATATATCAAATATAGTTCAACGCACACGTTATGACGTGTCGCACTAAACTAACAATTGCAATCAGTTTATTCTTTTTTCACCTACAAAAGTCGGTCACCTATTAACCCTCGTGGGCGTACACCCTAAAAGAGCGAACCGGCACGTCGACCGCTCGACCGCCAAGTGCGTAAATCAAGATGAGACGAGATTAAGGTCGTGATCGATACGGAAGTTGCTAAGGAAAATCCGTTTGTGTTCTCATTTACCTGATTCACTTTCATAATATGATAGATATAGATCCCTGTTTCTTCTATTGACAATGCCACTAAAGTAGCAATTTTTTTTCTGAATAAATATATACATACCATCAGAACCTCCGTATTTTTTTTTCATAAATCAATTGCTAAAAGAGATAGGGATATTTTTAGGGTTTTGAAATCTGACGTTCAAAACCCTAAATATATCCCTATCTCTTTTAACAATTGATTTATGAAAAAAAAAATAGGGACATTCAAAACCCTAAAAATATGGCTGTGTTCAAACATCAGAAAACATTTTTAGTACATTTTAAAATAAAATCAAAACATAGCTCAAGCCTTTTAGCCTTTAGTGTATAATGAAAAAAGTAACTAAATCTGTTAAGATTTGGAAGAGGAAACTGGGTCTCCTTAACGTATGAAAATAATAGTGTTTTGTTAAAAATTTGCAATTTCCATTCTTTGCGGGGTATATCATTGCATTCCAGAGCTCTTAGTCAGGATTCCATCGCTATTAACACTTAAGAAGTTCGAAAACAAAAATATATGGGATTTGATATTATGCGTCATAAAAAAAATCGACTTCTTTTAGCATATTTAACTATCTCTTATGGTTTCGGATTTCGTCTCCCATGCCCTTATTACTTGACTTCGGCGAAGCTAAAAGGAAAGGTATTTTGGAAGTCTATGTATGTATGTATGTATGTATGTATGTATGTATGTATGTATGTATGTATGTATGTATGTATGTATGTATGTATGTATGTATGTATGTATGTATGTATGTATGTATGTATGTATGTATGTATGTATGTATGTATGTTCCCTCGTAGCGGCTAAACTACTGGTCTGATTTTGATGACTGAGATGTCAATCGAATCGTATTAATGCCGCGAGTGACATAGGCTATATAATTTTTTCAAAAATTTTGCTCTTTGAGATTTGATACCTCATAAACTATCTCAAAAATTTAATTACGATAATTGTCTCGTGTTTGCACGCACAATACGAATGTATATTTATATTTTTTATTAATTATTATATTTTATTGTTAAATTCAAAATAAACGTTTAAAACGCGGTCGTACAACTAGCATCTAGGAGTTGTTACTTTCTATGTCGGTCAATTTAATAAAATTATAATAAGTAATTATTATCTTTGATGTGGAATCAGAAAAATATTAAATAAAAAAAAAGATTAAAAAAATATAACCCGACTTCGCAAAAAATGGGTCTAAAAAGGCTGAAACAAGAAAATAATTCAATTTGAAATCCAGAAATCCATAGGTACAAAAATGGTCAAGGTAGAGCCGTGGTCGTACCCGCTAATAAAATCTAATCATTAGTTCACACCGAAATACGGCAGAAAAAAAATGCCAATAGCGGGTGCGACCACGGCTCTACCTTGACCATTTTTGTACCTATGGATTTCTGGATTTCAAATTGAATTATTTTCTTGTTTCAGCTTTTTTAGACCCATTTTTTGCGAAGTCGGGTAATAGTATTTCAATCTTTTTTTAATACAAGACCTTGAAGAAAATTGGGTGTTAAGTACGAAGTTGGAAGACGTTTGTACAAGTTAACGTAAAAAATCCCCGAACATTTTGTGAGAAACAAGAAGTTGCAATTGCGAACGGCAATAACATCTCGCAACTCACCCAACAGTCGTTCGAAACAAATTGTCGCAGTAGCCATTGCGCACGGACTACAGAATAGGGTCGTTAAAAGAAGGAAGTTTCGCCATAACCATTATCACTGTCCCGCCCTTAGATTTTTGGCGCGAAATTTTCGTGCAACTGTTCACAAAGTCGCTTATTTATAAGCGTTTCAGGCTTTTCTTACGTGACTTACCTTTTGTTTCATTATTACGTTTTCGCTCACGTTTCTTATTAGGTTGCGAATTCGTGTCAATTCTTGATGTAATTATTTTGATATTTGCCCGAGTGTATGTAACTATTTTGTCCATACAATTCGTGAATAATATTTGTTATGGTTCGCTTTGTACATTGCACATTTTAATAGCAAACAATGCTGTAAAAATTTAATTATAAGAAATGACGAATCATTCCTTATAATAATCATCATCAGCCTGAAGACGTCCACTGCTGAACATAGGCCTCCCCCAAGGACTTCCACAACGACCGGTCGTGCGCTGTCTACATCCAACGGCTGCCCGCGGCTCGGACCAGATCGTCGATCCATCTTGTGGGTGGCCGTTCGCTACGTCTTCCAATCCGTGGTCGCCACTCGAGGACTTTCCTTCCCCATCTGGTGTATGTTCTCCGAGTGATGTGGCCTGCCCATTGCCACTTCAACTGACTGATTCTACGAGCTATGTTTTATGAGTGTATACTTTAGTTCTACTGCGAATATCGTCGTTTCGGATTCTGTCCCGCAGAGATATTCCGAGCATATCTCTCTCCATAGCTCGTTGAGTGACTTGGAGCTAACGCAAAAGGCCAATAGTCAAGGACCACGTCTCAGTTATAATAATAAAATAATAAATATTTTTAAATATTTATTATTGTGAGTTTGTGATGAACAAATTTCATTTCATCAAAGGTAATCGCATTAAAAAAATGAAAGCAGCCAAAAAAATCTTGGTCACTTTGAAAGCTTCGAGCCCGTGGATCCTTAAACTACGTTAATTAACGACCCTTTAATTAAAATTCCTGTCGTCCGAATGAAAAAATTCAGAATTATTTTTATTGACTCTTTGCGGCTGCCTGGTTAAAAAAAGTATTTTGTAAACTGTATTGAATTACTATTCTATTTTTCGAAAGATGAACTTTTTCTTTTTGGATTTGATTAGAATGCCCTTAGAATACTATCATGATGAACTCTATGATAGTAAGTATACAGGATGTAAAAAGAACAAGTTTACCATTTGAGAAATGTTTTTTTTTGTGAAATACGAAAAAAATAGTTTTCATAATTAATTTTAATAGCTTAACAAAAAAAAACAATTTTTTATTTTTATTTTATTTAAAAAAACATTTCTAGAATAAGAAAAAGGAGTATTATTCTACCCCAAAATTATAGCTCCTGTTTTTTTACATTCCGCAAGTGTTTGTAGTTTTTAATATTTCTTGAAACCAGCTCATTGCGCTAAAACTTGTGATTTATCATGATAAAGCTCAAAAAGTTTAAAAAAAGTAACTCATAAATAAAGCTCAAAAAGCAAAATTTATAATTTGGTAGTAAATCTGGGGGCACGGTCGTGCCCCGCCAAGACGAGCCAAGAGAAGCGCAAGGGCACTACCTACCTTTTCTAGACAGGATTCGTCGTTTTTTTAACTCTCATAACTTTGCTTTGGATGATGCTAAATAGTTGAAAATTTTAACATATAATGACACCAGTAAAAACATGAAACGTACAAAGTTTTAATATCGTAGTTATTACACTTTAGATGTTATGAATGTTTAAAAACCCCCGATATATATCTGATAACTTTTTCACAGGGTAAAATATGTAGACTCATCTTGGCAACATTTTGATGAAAATGTTTTTGGTGGGATCTGGGGCCACGGTCGTGCCCCCGTCAAGACGAGCCAAGCGAAGCGCAAGGGCACTACCTACCTTTTCTCGAAAGGTTTCATCGTTTTTTTGAACTCCCATGACTTTGCTTTGGATGATGCTAAATAGTTGAAAATTTCAACATATAATGACACCAGTAAATGCATGAATTATACAAAGTTTGAATGTCGTTGCTACTATACTTAAGATTTTATCGATGTGTAAAAACCCCTGATTTCGTCACTGACTCATTTATAGATCATCAAAATTCTTAGGTTACTTCCGGAAATATTAGAAAGCTGAAGTTATGTATGTAAGCTGTTATTGCTACAAAAGCAACAAAAAAATTAATAAAATGTAAATGCCGCCATTTTGAATCCAATATGCTGGACCACTATATTGGATTCAAAAGGATGTTTATTATAAGGATCTGATGATCTTTAATTTATAAAAGGAATATAATATACAAGTACATAAATAACCTACGACCTACTTTTTGTAGGACCCATAATCGTTCAGAGTTTTGCTCCATATAATTTATGTCCAACTTTATGTATGTTGAGTGCGTTGCACTACTGCAATCAGTATATTCTATTATTCATCTACAAAAAGTCGGTCACCAATTATTAATCGGTGAGCGACTTTTACCGAAGATGAAAAATATATTATTATAATATTATTTATGAGAGGAAAATTTGTAAATTGCTGTCGGTCACAAAATAACTGTCGGTATATGGAAATATTCTATAGAATTCCTTGTGCTAGTTACCATCATCACCACTACTATTAGATATAAGGTACTGTTGAAAATACTAGCTGGTATTAGCTAATATTAGCACCGGGCGTCGGCAGGCGTCGCGGCGCTGAGCGTCGGTAGGCGTCGCGGCCCTTGGCGTCGCGGCGCTGGGCGTCGGCAGGCGTCGCAGAGCTTGGCGTCGCGGCGCTGGGCGTCGGCAGGCGTCGCGGCGCTAGACGTCGCTACGCTGGGCGTCGGTAGGCGTCGCGGCGCTGGGCGTCGTGGCACTGGGCGTCGGCAGGCGTCGCGACGCTGGGCGTCGGCAGGTGTCGCGGCGCTGGGCGTCGGCAGGTGTCGCGACGCTGGGCGTCGACAGGCGTCGCGGCGCTGGGCGTCGGTAGGCGTCGCGGCGCTTGGCGTCGTGGCGCTGGGCGTCGGCAGGCGTCGCGGCGCTTGGCGTCGTGGCGCTGGGCGTCGGCAGGCGTCGCAGCGCTGGGCGTCAGCAGGCGTCGCGGCGCTGAGCGTCGGCAGGCGTCGGCAGGCGTCGCGGCGCTTGGCGTCGGTAGGCTTCGCGGCGCTTGGCGTCGCGGCGCTGGGCGTCGGTAGGCGTCGCGGCGCTTGGCGTCGGTAGGCGTCGCGGCGCTTGGCGTCGTGGCACTGGGCGTCGGCAGGCGTCGCGGTGCTGGGCGTCAGCAGGCGTCGCGGCGCTGAGCGTCGGTGGGCGTCGCGGTGCTTGGCGTCGGCAGGCGTCGCGGCGCTGGGCGTCGGTAGGCGTCGCGACGCTGGGCGTCAGCAGGCGTCGCGGCGCTGAGCGTCGGTGGGCGTCGCGGTGCTTGGCGTCGGCAGGCGTCGCGGCGCTGGGCGTCGGTAGGCGTCGCGACGCTGGGCGTCGGCAGGCGTCACGGCGCTGGGCGACGGCAGGCGTCGCGACGCTGGGCATCGGCAGGCGTCGCGGCGCTGGGCGTCGGTAGGCGTCGCGGCGCTAGGCGTCGGCAGGCGTCGCGGTGCTTGGCGTCGCGGCGCTGGGCGTCGGCAGGCGTCGCGGCGCTGAGCGTCGGTGGGCGTCGCGGCGCTGAGCGTCGGTGGGCGTCGCGGCGCTTGGCGTCGCGGCGCTGGACGTCGGCAGGCGTCGGTAGGCGTCGCGGCGCTTGGCGTCGCGGCGCTGGGCGTCGGCAGGTGTCGCGGCGCTGAGCGTCGGTAGGCGTCGCGGCGCTTGGCGTCGTGACGCAGGGCGTCGGTAGGCGTCGCGGCGCTGGGCGTCGGCAGGCGTCGCGACGCTGAGCGTCGGCAGGCGTCGCGGCGCTGGGCGACAGCAGGCGTCGCGGCGCTGGGCGTCGGCAGGTGTCGCGGCGCTTGGCGTCGTGGCGCTGGGCGTCAGCAGGCGTCGCGGTGCTGGGCGTCGGCAGGCGTCGCGGCGCTGGGCGACAGCAGGCGTCGCGGCGCTGAGCGTCGGTGGGCGTCGTGGCGCTGAGCGTCGCTGGGCGTCGGCAGGCGTCGGTAGGCGTCGCGGCGCTTGGCGTCGCGGCGCTTGGCGTCGCGGCGCTGGGCGTCGGCATGCGTCGCGGCGCTGAGCGTCGGTAGGCGTCGCGGCGCTTGGCGTCGTGACGCAGGGCGTCGGTAGGCGTCGCGGCGCTGGGCGTCGGCAGGCGTCGCGACGCTGAGCGTAGCGGCGCTTGGGGTCGTGGCGCTGGGCGTCGGTAGGCGTTGCGGCGCTTGGCGTCGCGGCGCTGGGCGTCGGCAGGCGTCGTGACGCTGGGCGTCGGTAGGCGTCGCGGCGCTGGGCGTCGGCAAGCGTCGCGGCGCTGGGCTTTTGAATCCAATAATATGGTGGACCACCATATTCGGATGTTTATTATAAGGATCTGTTGATCTTTAATTTATAAAAGGAATATAATATACTAGCTGACCCTTGCCCACTTCGTTGAGCATAAAAAGAGTTTATGATGAAATTCAACTAAAAAAAAACAACGCGGGAACCCGAAACCCGCAACGCGGGAACCCGGAACCCGCAACGCGGGAACCCGGAACCCGCAACGCGGGAACCCTGAACCCGCAACGCGGGAACCTGAAATCCGCAACGCGGGAACCCGGAACCCGCAACGCGGGAACCCGCAACGCGGGAACCCGGAAACTGCAACGCGGGAACCCGAAACCCGCAACGCGGAACCCGCAACGCGAGAACCCTGAACCCGCAACGCGGGAACCCAGAACCCGCAACGCGGGAACCCGGAACCCGGAACCCGCAACGCGGGAACCCGGAACCCGGAACCCGCAACGCGGGAACCCGGAACCCGGAACCCGCAACGCGGGAACCCGGAACCCGGAACCCGCAACGCGGGAACCCGGAACCCGGAACCCGCAACGCGGGAACCCGGAACCCGGAACCCGCAACGCGGGAACCCGAAACCCGCAACGCGGAACCCGGAACCCGCAACGCGGGAACCCGGAACCCGCAACGCGGAACCCGGAACGCGGGAACCCGGAACCCGCAACGCGGGAACCCGGACCCGCAACGTGGGAACCCGGAACCCGCAACGCGGGAACCCGGAACCCGCAACGTGGGAACCCGGAACCCGCAACGCGGGAACCCGGAACCCGCAACGCGGGAACCCGGAACCCGCAACGCGGAACCCACAACGCGAAACCCAAACGCAGAACCCGCAACGTTCACGGAAACGCTGACAAAATATGGAATAAATAGTATCCTATGTCCGTCTACTTGCTCAAAGCTACTTCCTCACCAATTTTCAGCCATATCGATAAAGCCGTTCTTGAGTTATAAATAATTTAACTAACACGACTTACTTTTATACATATAGATGTATAGATTACTCCTACTAACATAAGCTAAGCCCGGTGAATGCTCCCGTCACAGTCGGTCCAGCCAATTCGGTGATCATTAGTTAGATGACGACGATGATGATGATGAAAAGTAGCCTAAATTAATCCTTATAACTTTAGCTATCTACCAGTGAAAGTCTCGTTAAAATCGGTCCAGCCGTTCCAGAGATTAGCCGGAGCAAAGAGACACGCTGACAGACATATTTTTTTTAAATTACATTTTCGTTTTCAGTAAATATCGTTGCCAATGCAAAAAAAAGCAAAAGATATCGTTTAAAATGTCATATGCATTTAGAAAAACGTTGCTAATTGAAAGTTACATACTGACACTTCAATTTTATTTATTTGTATAGATGTATAGATTTGGAAAACTTCCCCAATCTTGGCGTTTTCACTGACGCGGAGCGGGGCGCATAGGAACTTAGTGGTTCCCAAGCGGAGTGGAGCAGAGATTTCGAGCATAGTGATTGGTCAATTCGGGTACCGCAAGCTCCTGTCCACCTCGCCCCGCGTCAATGGAAACGCAGCCAAACGTCTATAACGTCTAATGGTCGTCATGGTAACCACGTTGTTTACAAATGAAAACAAAAATTATGAAATGCTATACATACCGTATTTATATCAGCTTAAACTATTTGGATTCATGTTTTTGTTAATCCTAATAATTTTATTAATCCAAATAGTTTAAGCTGATATAAAAACGGTATTTATAGCATTTCATAATTTTTATTTTCCATTTGTAAATAATGATGTTGCCATGACAGCCGTGTCATATAAACTGCCAACGACGTGAATCGATCGAGCCCAGGTTCAAACCCCGCGTGACCATCACGTATTTTCTTCTTTTTTCTAATTTTCTGCTTATTTTTTTCAACATTTTCTTTCATAATAACCTTTTCGTAACAATACGAACATACCGTAAAAAAATTTGCGAAATTAGTCAAGCCGTTGTCGAAGCGCACACGATGTAAGAAATTTTGGAGGTCGTTTTTTTACACTTTGGGCTACATTTTTGGGGTTTTAGTAAGGAACCCTACTTTTTTAAAACATATAATATAGCCTATGTTCAGCGCTAGGAATGTAGCTTTCTAACGGTGAAAGAATTTTTCATATTGGTTCAGTGGTTTCAGAGCCTATTCCATTCAAACAAACAAACAAACAAACAAACAATCAAATGTTACCTCTTTATAATAAGTATAGAGTATAGATATAGATAGATATAGATATAGATATAGATATAGATATAGATAATATTAGTATAGACAAGTACATAAATAACCTACGACCTACTTTTTGTAGGACCCATAATAATCGTTCAGAGTTTTGCTCCATATAATTTATGGCCGACTGTATATATGTTGAGTGCGTTACACTACTGCAATCAGTATATTCTATTTTTCATCTACAAAAAGTCGGTCACCAATTATTAATCGGTGACCGACTTTTACCGAAGATGAAAAATATATTATTATAATATTATTTATGAGAGGAAAATTTGTTTTTTATCCACTTATTTAAAATAGCGCGAATATGCAAGCAGCTAATAGTTGTAATTTGTAAATTGCTGTCGGTCACACAGGAGATAATAATTATAACTGTCGGTGTATGGAACAAGTCCGGACAAGCTCCATCTGTTGTTAAATAAAACAACAATATGATGTGAGATGATTATAAGGCTAACGTCAGTGTTAATGTAATATCCGTATAATCTTATATAAAAATCGTTCGACACCTCGATAGCGCGATGCAGGTGCCTAACAGCGACATCTATTTTTAGAACTGTGAAACATCTAAACACAAACATTTTAACATTCGGTAACGTTTTATAATGATAACAATAAACGAAAAACAAACGTTACATAAAACTCCAAATGTGTAGATTTTTTGTAGTCTTAATTGTAAAAACTTCGATACTCAAATAAATTTGTGGCGGCGAGGGCGAGTAGTCTTTAGAACTTGGCTTTATACGATATCTGATAACTTTTTCACAGGGTAAGCTATATAGACTCGTCTTGGCAACATTTTTACATGAAAATGTTTTTGGTGGGATCTAATATTTCTTATTACATAGTTATGTATCGTCGTCGCGCTATACGTCTACCTGCGCTGGCGGCACGATGCGGCGAACCGAGGCAGCCGGAGAGATGATAATGTTATTATTGTAATTGAACGGGCGCGGGCGGTCGTCGATGGCTACGCTGCGCTGAAAATTGATAAAGTTTCGACGAAAATGCTCTGCCCGCTATCGCCAAGCATAAGCTCACGGACAGCAACATCAATTTTATTGTAGGTATACTGTTCCCAATACCCTATGTATTTCCTTATAGTTTCATATATTTATATATTCATTTCTTGGGTTATTTTTGTAATATCAGCATTGTTATATATAACAACTATAATAAGAATCCTACAAGGTGATAGGAGTGACTGTTTGCTATAATTTTAGTCCAATATTCAACCCATTATACAAACGTCAACAGCTTTTAAGTTATGAAGATTTTAACTTTTTTCAAAAGTATCTATAAAATATTCAACAACGGTGGCAACCCTAATTAGGCCGATGAACCATTAACTTATAATAATACCACATGACTTAATTTAATAATATAATTAAACTTTGTTTGTTCAAAATGACACCATAAAAAAATATTAAAATTATACGTCAATTTAGTGATTATTTTGTGAATTGCATATTTGCATTGCAATTTGTTGATACTCGTGTAATTGAAAATTGTAAAAACTTTTCACAAGTTACCGCGACGGTTTTTCGCCGCCGTTTTACTCTATTAACTCAGTGGGCCGGGTGACCTGGAGGCCTATTACAAGCTCTTAATTCCAGCCAGTTTACGCCATACAACATGGCTGCCTGGAATTTTCGTATTACGATCACATAATAACTGCACGATGACAGCTAGTCAGCGGACACTTGACACTGGGCTTGCTTCCGAATGTCACTTTCAGACAACCAAACTAGGGCGGATCCATTCAGAATAACATATGGTTGTGATATGAAAAAGAACAAGGCAGTTTAAGGCCGTATTATTGAATTGGCTGGAACCAGGCTGGTATTGTAAAAGACCATAATACAGCCCCAGCACGGCCCACGAAAGTTGAGAGATCAGGCCCAAGGCCCTGAGCCCTGATTCAAGATGCCATCGCTATTATCGCTTAAGAACTTCGAACACAAAATGTATGGGATTTTATATAAGCTTCGCTAAATGATAAGCGAATTCGTATGTCATTATAACAGCTTTATGTGACTTCACTTGTCATTTAGTGAACCTTCTGTCAAATCTCATACATTTTTTTTCAAATTTCGTAACTAATAATTGCGATAGTATCGTTGGACCGACTTTATCTATTTTGATGTGCGTCCGATCCATGAATCGTGCACCCTTTTCGGCTTTCGTATAGCGAAAAATATTATGTTTATTTATTTTTACCGACTTTCAAAAAATGAGGAGGTTTTCAATTTTGTCTGTTTTGTATGTACACCAATTACTCTGAGGTTAAGTATTATCCTAAACCCATTACATTATAATTTATAACCCATCCGATTTGCGTGATTCAATAAACAATGCATGAATCACCTTCTATTATATATAAAAATGAATTGATTTTCGTTAGTCTCGCTAAAGCTCGAGAGGGGCTGAACCAATTCGGCTATTTTATTCATTTTTAAAATTTTAACCATTTTGGGTTCTCTTGCTCCTTGTGTGCGTTGTTATTATTTTAATGAAATTTTATACACTTCTAAAGATTATTTACAAGATGGATTACAATTCAGGAAACCTCCACTGTGTAATATGGTCAGTGTGTCAAAGTTTGCAATCCTCTATTTGAACAATTCTCGTAAAGTTAAAGTTTCGCTTGACGTATAATAATATAGATAACGAAAGTTAAAGTATCAAACAGAAAATCAGGCGAGAGCTTGTCAATATAAAATCCAGTGTATTCCCAAAGGCCGCTCCGAACCACAATAATGTAGCTGGCAGGTGTGCGAATTGAAATTGTTTCTCAGCTCCAATGTAAATATTAGTTAATTAAGAGCGAACCGGGGAAGCAGTTAGCTCGGTGGTGAAGAAATGTTTGAGTTGAGACGGAGTTTAATAACCAGTGCTAACAGTGCCGGTAACTCCGACGAACGCGTTGACTTAGCTAGGCGCAGATTTTATACGCCCTTCACTAGGTCCGGCATCGATCCTCAGGGTTTTCGAAGGGTAAAAAGAAACTACGCATAAAATAATACTTTTATACTGTAGTCACAATTAATGAAAATATGAAAAAATATCGGCTGAATTGAGAACCTCCTCCTTTTTATGGAAGTCAGTTAACAAACCTCCTTCTTTTTTTGTAAGTCGGTTAAAAATACGGACAGACAGACAGCGAAGTCTTAGTAACCGGGTCCATATTGCAAAGACGCCGCTGTCTGCCTGTCTTTCTAGTCTGTATCTCAAGAACCGCGATAAAATAATAGCTAGACAGTTGAATTTTTCATAAATGATCTATTGTATTGCCGCTATATCAACAATACTTGAAAAATAAAATTTTTATTTTTTATTTTTAATTTTAATTTTTCATACAATATTGTGATTTCTTCATATTGTGTATAGCTTTAGCTACAACGAGCAACTAGTTGTAGAAGAGTGGCGGACGCACAGCCAAAAGTACAGTAGGGCTTGAACGAAATAAACCTACTTATAAACCAGTATATATTTTACTACCATTGAATAATGTAATTTTTTATCGCCAATCTTTTCTTAATATTAATCATTGACAATAATATAATATATATATTATTTAGGACTGTGTACAGTAAAAGATTAATGAGCACTTAGCATATTTCAAAATAAGTGATTTACTTAAAGCGCGATTCCCTGTTTCCTTTAAGAATAATTTACGTTATGTTTTAAAGATGGTAATTTGTTTGAATTTATTTTCGAGCGTCCTCGATTCCTGACTGAGAAATATGCCCTTACAAGATTTTAGGTTCAGCGCTAATTTTTGTCATAAATTTGATGCTGTTGATGTTGTTAACTTTAACAACGTAGGCAAATCATAATGTCACATCATTACAATTGACACATATGACTCACGAAAAAGACCCCATTATTAGTATTTTTTCGCGCGATATTTGCAGCAAATATTCATCACAATACGTTGAATTAGAATTAATATATACTCCGTTCCAATTTAATATGATATAAATGAAAACAAAAAAAATAGACCAAACTTATGTGTCATTGTTTATCTTTAATGTGTGGTGAATAAAAAGTGATATTGAAATGGGAAGCATTTTAACCGCTCACTAAAATTTGTTTACATATAGATCACATTAAATCATGATTAGAGTATGATTGTTAATATTATTATATAATAAAGCATATACATTTTTTGACACAATAAATACTCTATTTCATAAAATACATAGATTATGATGTAAAGAAAGAGCCTCTCTATGAGCGCTTAATAAAGTGCTATATATTATGAAGACATTAATGGACGAAGTTGGTATGGCGTCGTGAGTACATTGATTCTAAAGACGGTTCTTCAGAATAATGTACTTTCTAAAATGTTGAAGTGACAATTTGAACTCAATTTTATCAAATTCAAAATTTAGCAACATATTTATATTATCTTCTTATATTATGTCTTATTATATTGACGACCTTCGTAGCGCAGTTGCAGTGGTTGAGCGTGCTGGTGCTCGAGCGAGAGGTCGCGGGTTCGAATCCCGCCGAAGGAACAAAAAGTTTTCAACATTCCTGGGTCATGGATGTGTATTAAATTTGTGTATAATATAATATAAATCTTAAATATGTGTATAGTATAAAAGTGTTAAATATATTTCCAGACAGACAACTGGTACCTGTAACACAAGTTCTTCGGATACTTAGCAGGGGGCCAGATTGACGTGGTGTGAAGCGTCCATAGATATTATCATATTATTATTATTATTCTTCATCCTGGTCTAGTTACTCTACGACATTACAAAAATACAAAAAAAAATCTTTAATGAATAAAAAAAATACTTCTTGAGTTAAGAGGACGAATTTTCAGAAACAAACGAAACGTACTTATACGTTGTTCTTGCTGCGGCGGCAGTACGGACACAAAAAGTATTTTATAGCTAAATAAACATTGTTATTGGCAATCGTACACTTTTATTGGTTTCCGCTAGATCTGAAATGATCAGTAATTAATCCCCTTTTACAGTCGCTCCGACCTGAAACAGTGTTTTGGCAACTGGTAATAAAAAGTTTTAGTATATTGTACAAATGAGGACTATTCTCCTTTCTGTTTTAACTATACCGCGGGAATATTTCCAATCCAAACAAATATTTCCTATAGTATAATTAGGTGTACAAAATGTCGCCCTGTGGTCGAAATACGACCGTATGCTTAAACTTTGAGTTTCACCTTTTTGTGGTTTTTCCCCTTTTAAATTTGGAATTAAATGTAAATTTGAATCTGTAGAATGTGACAAAATAATTGGAAATTATTCTATAGCTAAAATACAAACTAATACTAGTGTGTGTTGTTATTTTTATTATTTTATATAAACTATAAGTGTCGGAAATTTCCGCCGCGCAATTCTTGTAAAATGGAATACAAACCATTAACTTCACGTATTAAGATTTTGATACTTCGCGAAATAGGAGTCGATTTAATACAAACTAACTGGCGCCGAAGACGCATAGGTACCAATTAATATTCCACACTGAGCCCTTTGAAGTTCAGAGCAAACGTCTAAATTGGTCTCTAATTGCCTGTCTGATTGTCAATGCGTAAAATAATGTGTTGCGACGCGGAATGGAGAGGGAAGGCAGTACTTTAATGTAGATGGCGTTGCTATACAAGCGAGATACCATCGAGCCCTGTAATAACCAGTAAATCATCTCATCAACAATGTCTAACAGAAATGAGCGATTTAAATTTACTAAAGTTTTAGTTTAGTTTTAGTTTTTTCCAAATAGTAGTAGCAGACATTTGTCATCGAAACGATTTTGGTGAAAAATGAATGCAAAAAATTGTTAGTCATAATGATTTACCGTTTCAATGAGAAAAATTGATAATGGATGAATTGATTGGCAGCATGTTCCTGACTAAGACACGATTGATCCGGCGGCATGCGTAAACAAATGTAACTCTTGCAGTTGCTTTCTTTCTTTACTCTCACAGTTAATTTTATAAAAGGGATATGTATATAATATATATACATCCTTAAATCCTATCACTCGTTTATTTTATACGTTTTTGCGAAGCAATAATTGTATGAGTGTAGACCAAGCAGAAACATTTAAAGGTTCATTTAAAGTGAAATTATCGAATGACAATGAGGGATATCGCGAATAAAATTGCTGCTAGAGGCGCTCGTGTAGCGTGGGGTCTACAAAACGTCACTGTTACCGGGTTGGCTACAGCTAAAATCTGCGTAAAGTACCGTTACCGAATCATAAGTAATTGTATGAAAAGTATGTTAGAGTCAATACAATAATTGACAATTGATTACTTTACGGAACTTGAAAATGTGAAACTTCGCAATTCAAGTTCCGCGTAGTAAGCGCGCCGAGACTCGCCATCTTATTTTTAACCGACTTCCAAAAAAGGAGGAGGCTCAATAATTCGTCTGTATTTTCATAATAAAAATTTATACAATAATCAAGTTATTATATATATATATACAAGCATGACGCTTCGACTGCCAATGTGAGTTGATCCTATGAGTACCAGCGGCATTTTCGTATGACCGATAAATCAAGCAGATTTTCCCTGCATGTTATTTCTGACTGACGTTTTTGTATGACGTGTGCGTTTCACTATTCTATCTTCAATCACTATGTTCTATTTTTCACCTTCAAAAAGTCAGTCAGTTATTTTCGCTTGTGGGCGAGCACCCTACGTGCAACTCGTGAAATGGGAATTAATGTGGGATTTGGGTTGTCACGGTCGAGCTGAGTGGACTAATGAATGTCAAATATGAATCCCTTTTTTATTTTGGTCCCAATATGCCGCTTTGATTTCTTTTCCGGCTCAATTTCTGCCCTTCCCCTTTGACATTCAAAAGCCTGATTTTCTGATTAAACCAAAGGGGCACACCCTCATTAATTAGATACATACTTAGCATGGTAAATAAATATTTTTATTGTGTGCGTTGCGGATCAAAAATACCGTTTTTAGGGTTTCGTACCCTAAGGATAAAAACGGGACACTATTACTGAGACTGTTCGACTGTCCGTCCGTCTGTTACGAGACGAACGGTGGCAGATAGAAAGTTGACATTTTCATAATTGTGTATTCAAGGGTGTACCTATAACAAACGAGATTGTTTGCTCGTTTTGTACGGAACTGTTACGGGGTGGTTCAGATTTCACCCGAAAATATACATTATAAAAATTACACTTAAGGTTAAGATAGACTGACAACAACCCTACAATAAACCTACATCTGACGGAAGTCCAATTCAATCTGACTTAATATAATATTTAATTATACGGAAACAATAGAGGTTTCCTAGTGCATTCGCAATAATGCAATGGGAAACTCAGAAGTTTTGCTATACATATCAACCCATGTGACTATCGATATAACAGAACCCTTCATGCTCGAGTCACACTTGGCTGGTATTTAATTAATCGACTACAACTAAGCAAGCAAATAAACAAACATACCTACATAATATTACGGTTTTAGACATTTATTTTTCTCAATAAGCATTACATAATTCACTTACTTGAGAACAAAACAATCTTAACTATTGAGTTAACTTACCTACACTGGTACAAGGCGCAGATTACGGAATAAGGTTTACATGTTTTGAGAGATTTTTACAAGCATAATACTCTTCGAATTAAAAGAGTGATATGCATGTTTGTTCCACCGTGTCACTTAAACTACCATTGAGAGATTTGTAATAATAGCCATGGTAACATAGGCTACGTAATATACGTAGTTGAATTAAAACATTTTTTTCATATTTCGGTTATTTATTTATTTCAAAGAAGAAATGTCGCCAATTAACGAGGTGTGTAGTTTCAAACGCCAAAACAGTGATTAATATAATTAATTATATTATGATGGATTACACAAATTGTAAAAATATTAACACTTATGAGATTAGACACATCATCACTTACAATAAGTTTTTTTAGCTTCTTTTTTGGTTGTCTTAGGTTTTTAGTATTTAATCTAACTATTGATCAATTAGTATCTAAGAAAGAACGTTATAAGCTGAGTGTGTGGCGTCCGGGGGTACGTGTTTGGCATCGGGGGTTCGTGTGTGGCGTCGGGGGTCTATATGTGGAGTCGTGGTCCTTTATGGCTTTGGGGGTTCCATGTGTGGCGTCGTGGTTCGTTATGGCGTTTGTTGTTCCATGTGTGGCGTCGTAGATCTGCGTGTGGCGTCAGGGATCCGTGTGTGGCGTCGGGGGTTCGTGTTTTACGTCGGGGGTCCGTGGCGCAGGCAGGAAAACATTGCGGGGAGGAAATTGCGTTTCCTCAGCGACTGTACTAGCAAAGGTCGTTGGGTGTTCCTAATTTGCTGAATAATTGCGGGAACAAACTCCACTGAGACGCGAGGGAAATCTCACGGAACCGTATTGCCTTTTGAACTGTTGTACAAATGTGTTTCATTTTATTTTTCGAGCGCTTGAAATATTACATGATTCTAACCCTTTCTTTCCGCGAAATATTATTTTTTGTGTTAAAATTCCTTTTCGCAAGCTAAAAATATTTCAGCGATATCAATACAGTCAACATCATCGTAGATTCGATTATCACGCTTTGAAACATGATATTATAAAAAGTACTGGGATAATGTTATTTTATCATAATATTATAATTATATTTAAACTTACCCCTTAAAAATTTAATTTTGGTATTCTTACGAAATGTGACCCGTTAAATGGAATAACATAACGAAATCGTATTAGCGTTGAAATTAATCAAAACTATTTTGTGTGGGTAACAGGACATGAAATATTTCCATTTAATTAAATTATTGCCCAATAGCGAAATACCTTTCGCCAATTCCGTGCAATTGCGAGGTTACAATGAAATTTCTAAATGGCCAAATTCAAAACAGAAATAACTCATCACGGAGCCAAAGCAAAAGTTAGGCGAATGAAAATTAATGAAATTCTCTACACCGACCGGCCATTTACACGGACTGTGTTCGGAAACAAACGAGCCAGGATCTCTTGGTGGGCGTCAGTGGAACGGAAAAATTTGTTATATTCTAACCGGCTCGGAACGGAATTTTAACAAACTGAACAAATTCCCAGCCGCTCTCTCGAGGCTCCAATTGCAATGCAAAATGGAATTTGCAGAAAATAATGCAATGCGGTTTATTGATACAATACCTATATTTTTTCCCGATCGCGTATGAAGGAGAGTTATGTTCTTCGAGAGTATAACGGCTCGATGGATTTTAGCTTGAAAGGCTTGTCGCTAGATTCCCGATTACACCAACGCTTGTTAGTGTTAACAGTTTGTTAAAATACCATGACTTCTCATTCATTGACAGGAATACGAGACAGTTAATATGATATTTAATAAAGGATTAACTTTAACATGTGTTGGTGAAATTTGCACTTACTGTCATGAAAGTGACACAACCATTAACCCCGAAGTATAGAAACTCATTATGACTTAACTATTACTGGTATGTATTTACTAGCTTTTGCCCGCGGCTAAGCAGCGTAAAAAAATTATCCCAACTATCCACAATGTACTTTTCAGTATAAAAAAAGCCTATTTAAAAATACATGGTGTCAGGGCCTACATAATATACTAAAATATTTAATTAATATTGGTCTAGCACTAGCCACTTGCGCGTAAAGAAATAAAATAAACACACACATGAAACATCCATGTTTCAATAACAAACGTAAAAACAATGTAACCTAATGCTAAATACAATAATTTTATAATATAGCTAACAATGAATTTAGAACAAAAAAATTAAGAACCAATTTACATAAAACGTCGATAAAAATAAATTGATTCCGTCGTAAAAATATAAGCGGATAAGAAAAATTTCTACGTGAAATTAAGGTTGGCTTAAAAGACTGACTTCTAATGTCACATAATGGCTTTCCAATTTACGAGGAAATGCCGACGTAATTTATTCGCATCGTCGGAATACTGACAATAACCTTTATTAAAACCTTCGTCGAAAATATGGCAATCGAATGGGGGAACGTTCGAGAAAAATTCCCCATTCCGATCGTAGAAAGGGTGAGGGACCCTCCGTGACGTACTTCGCGTGTCCATTGATAAAAATTGCAATTTATGTGCTCTGAATAGCCAATGCAAACAAATTACTACCGGCCGTTCCTTCAGTGAAGGGTTAAAATTAATCTTTTTAGGATACGGCGTCGGACGATTTTATAAAAAACATCGCGAATTTGAATGTATTTTTATAACTCAGATTTATATTGAAGTACCCGTCGTTTTTGAAAGTTGTCACTATCACTACTGCTCGGAATTATTGTTTCAGTATTTGGCCGTTAGTATGGCATCAGTATAATATAGGTTATGCATTTTTGTCACGCACGCGGTTTGGCCCGCATGCGGGGCTTGACGCCCCGCACAGTGTCCCGCGTAGTTACATTATGCTTAAGGTACAATATTACACATACTTATTATAATTTATTTATTCACGTGATCATCGCATGCGGGCTAAACCCGCGTGCGTGACAGAAACGCATGTCTCTAAAAAGGCCCTAATGAGCCAACCAATTAAGTATTTGTAAGAACGCAGCTCGCACAGTGTTTCACATAAAGAGTTACATAAATGTTTGGCGAGCGAGGGAACTACTCAGCACTTGGCAGCCTCCAGCCATTGTAAACCATTATCTGTTGAATTGTTATAATGGAATTTAAACATAGTGGAAACTTTGCGATATTTTAAATTGACTTTTCGAAAATGCTTCGCCGTATTTTCGTACGGATTTGAAAACTATGACGTTTATAAAGCGGTTGTTTGCTGACTACGTTTTGGATCTCGTGCCTTTCTACTGAAATACTTTTTTATTTGAGATACAAGTCATCAGTCGATGCGTCATGATATAGGCATGACGTGTCATGTTATAGGTATAAATCAATACCCACGGAATAAGAATAGCAGTATTCTATGCGTACTCATTAGACTTATTCAGAATATTTCAAAACGCCTAGGGTCACTACGTACAGTTCACACATCAATACCATTTAGTAGCATTGCTAAATATAATTTTTAGGCACCTTTATTTTAATTTGAGCAATCTTGTCAGCAGATGATGATAGACCTGCATCAACGTTTAATAGAGAATAATTATAAAATCTCAAATGCCGTCTCCATACAAGCCAACATCGACGTTATACACAAAATCTATCAACTTTTTCAAATCCTTCCATCGATCGCAACTGCCACCCTCTTGACTGATAATTTTTGTAACTCTACTAGGGACAACCAAAAAGTGAAAAACCTAAACGCATCAGTGTTAACGTGGATGAACTGTAGTGAACAAGTGTCGTGAGTGTTGTCAAACATGCCGAGGAGATGCTTCAGCCGGACAGGACGCTGACCCGCGGTCTGAGCAAACATTAGAGGGCGCGTGTGTGAGTGTCAGGTGGCGATGTCGCGGGGGACGGGGGCGCCTCCGCGCTTATCAGGAGATAAGGCGTCGGCTGATAACGGCGCCGCACTCGCAAACGCAGACGAGTCCTCACCGTGACCAGGCCGCTTGGAAGCCAGCGGCCGCCGCCCGCCATGCTGCACTCTCTGAACGCACTCGCCGGCAAGATATCGCCGGGCGGCGGCCTCGACTCTAACGCAAACAGGCACTCGCACCCGAACAGGAACCACAAGGCGTCATCGCCTTCGTCGCCCTACTCCAAGACGAAGTAAGTGCCTATCGTTATCTCGCATCTAACCTCTTAGCGTTCGACGAGACGAGAAAGTCCCATAGACAACTTCGACTTTGACAGCTGTCAGATTGTCTTTTGGTTTCCTTTCTTGTTTGGTTGATAAGTAATTAGTACAAGAATAATAGGACTGTTCAGTACGCGTAGCATATCACTGTAGATAACGTTTTTATGTATCGAAGAATAGACAATCACAGATTCATATTGAACATCGGTAATTTTGACAGTCTGGCAATATGTCTGTTCTTGTATAGACAAAATGGATTTCTACGGTGTTCACTGCTCATGCTACGCGTTTAGGTGTAGACAGTACAATATACTCAAAAGAGATAAGCACGGCATAGATAATTTTATATTATAATATTACCTGTGTCACACTCATCTTGTTTTGTTTTTAACATGCTAGGACCACTGTTATTCTGTACTCTCCAACAAAAGTTACAAAATTTACACATTAATATACTATGTACTACATTAAACTTTCTCGTTAATATTAAATTATGTTTTGTTACAACATAGCATTCGAAATATGTCTATTAGAGACAAATATCACCTCGTAATGTCGCCCAATCGCTTACAAATTGAAGGGCCTTATTATTTTCGAATAAATTTTGAGGCTGAAAAGTCTTTAGTAAATCTCCAGATACAATTTACATAATTGGCGTCATATTTACATGAGAAACAGATTTCGAATGATATTATAAGCAATTCAAGAAATAATTTCGTCCTGATCTATTATGGCAACAAAAATAAAGTCAACGTTGGCATTCATTATTTCCGTAAATGAAGGAAAATCTCGATAAGAAATAATTTCCACGAAGACAACGTACTATTTAGGGCGAAATGAATATTCATGCCGCATTTTGTAATGTTTGAGTTGCCGACTGGTGACTGGTGACGGCGTCTATCATTTTAGCTAAATTGAAGTTTGTTTTGGCTTTTTAACGGTACCTACCGCCGTTGTCCTGAAGTAAGAATACCCTGAATAACATTTCATGTCCCACAGTTAACGTATTTTAGCCCCGACGTAGAGAGCCGTGTTAGTGTGTACTTGTGGCACCGTAGCTCCCAAATGGATGATCTAGATTTTTTTGTTCGAATGTTGAGATGTTCGAGAGTGTTCTTAGCTGTAATTCACCATGAACAATTTTTTTATTTTATTTATTTATATAAAAAAAGAATACATTTTAACAATATACAGTAACAAAAAACCTTGAGAGATTTGTCCTGTCACTGGTTCACGCTTGTACATTTACATTTTAAACATCTTTAAAACTTGATGCAAAAAAAATATAATATTGCAATTAAGTTCGCTTGCTGCTTGGCAAATTTACTTAATTTTTTTACTTATTTTGCTATGTGCCATAAGAAACACATTAACTAATTTCAAATCATATATTTTATAACACATCATCACATCACCAACTTTGACTTTGTTATGAGTTTGACGTGTGTGTATATGTGCCTGCCTGTGGCATCAAAACGAATGAATTTTGATGTATTTTTTTTGTTTTAAACGTCACGTACGTCACGAAGAGTATCTTAGCGACAATTCGTCATCTGCTTGACAATTAAATATTTTCGTACAAAGTTCCGTATTTGAATAACATACTAAACAAAACATTTTTTTATTTGTAAACTATAAGCGTGATAATTACGGCTTATACCTACTTGAATATCAACGATGTGGCCCTTATTTCTTAGAGAGATTCTTCTTCCCCACTTATCTCTTTACTCGCACCATCATTTGTGTTATAAAAAGGAGGCATTAAAGTAGTTTGGAGAGGAAAGGGCAAAGCACTTTACCTCACTTGAAAGTATAATTTATTTATCTATTTATGACAGGGTTTTCTATTATTGTTTGATTATCATAAGTTTTTCATAATAGAGCTGAATTTTACTTTATTTTTTATATTGTGGTTATACACTTATTTTAAAGGGTTAACGTCGCGAGCAGTCACTATAAGAACAAAAAAAATCTGCCTTTTATGTTATTAAATTAATTTAAACTAATTTGATAAGACACAATAATATTGTAAAATTTTGTGAATTATAACATATTCATTGATCAAGAGATTTCAGCAAAACATAAAGTTATATAATATTATGTTTTCTATGTATCCATGGGGTGCCCGAATAAGAATAGTACCTCCCCATCCACCTTTCCCGTGGGTGTCGTAAAAGATGATAGGGTTATACTTCCGGAAATGAGCAGCAGCATTTCCGCGGACATTTTTTTTCTGACCACTGGGCTCGCCAACCCAACCCAAAGCTCGCTGGAACAACAAAAATATTTTTTCAAGTTTGGTTAGGACAATGTAGGCTGATCACCTGATTGTCTGACAAGAAACATTCGTCGGATGGGCATGTAAGTAGTCGGTCTTGCGCTGCGTTCTCTCGCCTGTCGTGTCGGTTTACCGTCCCACTGGGTTATGAGAGTATAAGGAAGAGGAGTGTCTTTCTGTATTACGCACACACTTGACGACTATAAAATTACTCCTACGGAGCTTGCCTGGTTTCAATGAAGTCGGCTACCGACACCGAAATCGGTGAGTGGAGCTATTATTATTTATTTAAAATAGTAAAGACCCCCATGAATTACTTTAGGAGATGCTTTATATCCAGTTATAGTTAACGCCATATCTAAAATGATGATGATGCTAAAAATGTTCTCACCATGATACCAAATTTGAGTCATGTTCTATTTAGCACGAGCTAATCAGATAAGAATTATCTATTCCAACCTGTAGGTCTCACGTATACGCGAACAGTGGAACCTACAATACATGGGTATTTGTTTTAAGATATAATAATAGGATATTTGGTATGTTAAGTCCCGATTCCACCGACGCATGTTAGTGTTAACGGCATGTTAAAATACCATGTCTTCTCAATAATTGATAGGAATTACGAGAGGAACAACATGATATCTAACGAAGGATTAAGTTTAACATTACTTGGTGAAACACGCTCTAAGCGCACGCTTAAGCGTGTTAAGCGTGACGAGTATATTCAACTACACCCATAAAATACTTTAGGTTATGTCCAATGTTTACGGCAGTGGGCGTCATAGCTGAAATTGTGATGATGATGAATTACAAAAAGTCGTCGTCACAAAAACAATCGGTACCTACCTACTGTATCAGATATTTGTGTATCAAAAACAGTACACATCACACATACTGGGCTGTTTTGCTCGTCAATCTTTCTTCTTTCTTCTCTTCTTCTTCTTCTCTTTCTATATTTATATTTATATTTTAAAAAATGAATTGCTGTTCGTAAGTCTCGCAAAAACTCAAGAACGGCTGAACCGATTCGGCTATTTTTAGTCTTGAAATATTCGTGGAAGTCCCGGGAAGGTTTAAACGGTTTTTATGCTCAACGTAGTGGGCACTGGTCAGCTAGTTCTAATATATAAATACGATAGTTATAATTGTTGCATATTCTTGCATTACCTTTAAAAAAATGTAATGCCAACGTCAAATTGACATATGTGACTATAACAATGATGCCTAACATAGTCATTATCAGTCGACCAAAAGAGCATGCAACAGTAGGAGTACCTAGCTAGTTACAAGATGTACAGAGAATATAATATAATAGATGTAATACAAACAAGTAAAAGAAACATATGTATATTAAACTAAAGGCAGTAGTATCACAACAATGATCATCGCAGCCGGCTGATTATGTAAAAATAACGATTGGCAAAAATCGCGCAATATACGCACAATCGATTGCTAAATGTCAAAAAAATATTGCCAATTACTCGCTGTTGTGTCTAAATGCACATTTGCTTCATTTTTGCTACGATATTAGAGCCAAAAACAATTTAGTAGCAACCATAGGAACTATTTATGAAATTTTACGTCAAAGTCAAAACTTTAAAACTTTAAACTGCTTTCCTGTATAATTTGGTTTATGGCGGGACAAAAATTGAGCGATTTTTGCGATTGCTTTGCTTTTATTATACGTAATAAGCCTACCGGTCCTAGCCCATTGCTGATACAGAACTCATAAGGTACAACTGTCACTGTAATCTATATTTGTTTAAACGTGACGACCGAAGACGTGCCTGCTATCAGATATTAAATTCCCCGGGCAATTCCAGGGAAGTCATGTCGCGCGGAAATATATTATTAATGTAATATGTTGATAGATATTGTATTTTAAATGTCAAGGATGATTTGTTAGTAGATCGAATTAAGTCGAATTAAGGCTTAAGTCGAATCCAATCACACACTACTATGCGGTTTGACACATTTATCAATCTTTCTTTACATTCCATATACAGATAATATTTATCTACTTTTTATTGTGTATCTAAGAGAATTGGCGTACCTAACCCTAAAGTTAAAATTATAAAATTCCCTGCTCTAAGTTTATAAATAGGAATGTCCTTTTGTTTCACATTCACGCGAAAACTACTTAACCACATTATCATGAAGTTAGCACACATATTTATGGAGGTATTAGAAGTAACAGAAGATATATTTAATTGTACGAGGGCGAAGTTACGGTCCAAAGCTAGTGTATCTCGTTTGAGTTTAAATTTTTATTGAAAAAATCAATAGACTCAATTATTTTAACTAATTATATTCGGTTTCGTTTCGTTGGGTATCATCGAGGTTTTAATGACAATAAAACACACTTATCTGTTTCACTTTCAAAGGCTGGGACCTAATTCTCGTCACTTGAACTTCGATTCTATCTTCGATTTGTCCCGCTCCCACGTGCGCCAAATCATACCCGCACGAGCGGGACACACTGATACGTAAAACCGGCTGAATACGTAAAAACAGCGATTAGCAAAACTCGCGCTATTCTTTAGCGACACTAGCGCCAAAAACAATTTACTGGCAATCATAGGAACTATTCTTTACATTTTACGTCAAACAAACATTGACGCCAAATAATATTTTCTCAATTTTAAAACTGCTCTCATGTTTTATTTGGTTTTGGCTGTTATTACCTTTTAACCGTCCACAAATTTTTTAAAAATATTTACGTATATACGTGTATACGTAATAACCCTGCGGGACTCTGTTCCTCTCGTCTGTTTCCCGCTCATAGGGCTTAATTAACGTCGAGCACGTCTCATGCTTGTCCCGATACTTCGTGTGATACACGTGTGTACTTGACCCCACCGCGCCGCTCTCAATATCCGAGGATGTACGATGGTTTAATAATATTCCTCCATGCTTATAAAATTCCTAGCTTTTGCGCTGCCTTTCTTTTATATAAAATGTTTTGTATAATCAACTAGCTGTCCCGTGCCCACTTCGTTGAGCATAGAAACCGTTTAAATCTTCCCGGGACTTCTAAAAATATTTCGAGACTAAAAATAGCCGAATCGGTATAGCCTTTCTCGAGTTGTAGCGAGACTAACGAACAGCAATTTATTTTTATATATAAGAAGAAGAAGAAGATATACTCCTTGTGACGTTTAGATAAAAAAGTAATAAAATACATACTATACAATATTAACTCTGCCCGCGACTTCGTCTTCATGAAATAGTAAAATAATATCTTCGATTTTAAGATATTATCCATTGGCGTTATGGTCCTATTGGGATTCATTTAGAGTAAAAATATTATAATTTAGGTTTCAAAAAACCTAATTTTGCAATTGTCTTACGACATATTATCATAGACATGATTATTCGTAGACAGCATACAACATAACATGTGTAGGTACATGATATAGGCGCCAATTATGGTCTAACGGCCTGTACCTATTTTTAGGTAAGCAGTAAGCACGTAAGCTATATTACTAATTTCCCGTTGAAAGTACATTCGTGACTGACGAAGAATGTCCTAACGAGCAATGTTCCACGAAATAGTTCAATGCAACCAGAAAATGAAAAAATATTTCGAAACTTCGCCGAAGTAAATTATGGATTTTTAGCCAAGTACGGCGAAGCCAAGTAGAATGATTTTGGCCGTTTTTTGTTTTAATGTTTGTCCCAAAAAAATTACAGTCTAGTTCAAATTCTACCGTCCTTAAACTAAAAGGCGCCTAAATGAAGTAATCTGACCAATTGACACATTTTAATGCCATTATATACCATTTTAAAATCTCCATTGATCTTTTACCGTTTAGAAAATATTAAAAAAGACGGTTATTTACCAAATAAAATTAATCGACAACACTGAAAAGCGATTAAATAACAAAAACAACCTCAATTATACCACTTTAATATTAAGTTCAAAAAATCTATTTTTTGACATAATATGATGATTTTAATAATTGTTTTAGAGAAAATCAGTGGCATCGATTTGAATTTGAGAATTATTCCGCGTTTTTTGGCTCTATATCAAAAACTGATTCTGTCACTTAGCCTTCTTTTAGTTTGAGGACGGCAGAATCGCTTACTCTTAAAGTGTTTTATGGAAAAACGAGCAGGTATTTCACCTCACAGTAACTAACAACACCCCTCTTTTGGCATCAAAGTTAAAAGACAACAGTTACAATATCCACGTGAGTATGCCACACGTAGCACAATACAAAAGGTGGTATCGATTTAACGATAATATGCTAGATAGGCTTTAACTATGTTTACTTTCGAACTGATTAGCTGTTTTGTGTGCCTTATTGTTGTTCAATTTCCACCGAGTACAAAAAGGAGGAGGTTCTCAATTCTACTGTATTTTTATTTGATGACGTAATTTATTTTGACGCAATGATTGGGCGCGTTGGTGCTCATGCTGGAGATGGCGGGTTCGACTTCCGCCGAAGGGACAAAAAGTTTCCTGGGTCATTGTTAATACACAATATTTAATAATATGTGTGTAATAAAATAAAAAATTAAATATGTGAATCACAATATACCTATATATTTCCGTTGTCTGGCACCTGTAACACAATATGTTCTTCGGATACTTATCACGGGATCAGATTAACGTGGCATAAAGAGTCCACAATATTATGTTCTTCGAATACTTATCACGGGATCAGATTAACGTGGCATAAGATATTATGATGCCTTATAACTTTGGACTTGGTCACAAAGTAGATAGAAAGATAACTTGGTGAACCTATTTTTTTAATGTTGAATTCTACCCATACTATGGACTGTGTTCCCACTTTTACATTGGAATTTACTAATATATTTTTTTTATTATTATTTTTAGTTATACAATCTTGAATTCTGAAATTCGGCGGCCGTAAGCGCCCATAGACACGAGGTTACGGACGCCCACTAGGGTAGAACGTTGATTCACACCACAGAGGGTGCAGGTTCAATTCCCAGACGTATGGTGAAAATTTTTCAGATCTCTAATACCTATATTGTACGTATGCTTTAACGCTGAATATAATATTTTCTACATTATGAGGAAACCAACAACGTATTTACTCAATTGGACGGTTAGTATTAGCACAAATAGATAATAAAGCATTAGTAACCGCCAAATTGAGTCACAAACAATGTTTTATATTTCAATGGTACCCCTATACAAATATATTATTAACAGAATGTTATCAATATCAGCATTTATCACTAAAATAATAAAGGTGGCTCTTTGACCCCAATTGACTGACTGTTAGCGAGGGTGAGCGGTTAACCAATAATACTTTACAGTTTAAAAATGTAGGTAAAACATAACACACAAATAATGTTTTTTTTAATTATTTTACAATTTTAGTTTATTTATAATTAATCTATTCGTAAATTAATATATCGATTATCTGAAAAGATGTTAATACTTTTCATAGTTCAAGAGGTCTAAGAAGGCCTTTGACTTAAGCACAAAGTAGATATACCTACCTATATAATAAATATAGACTTAAGAAAAAAAACAGGGAAATACATCTGCAATAGTAAAATTTCAAAGCTTAGACTTACCTACCTATCTATCCAATAGCATTATTAATTACAAAAAAAGTTAAGTTATCTCTAAATAAAATTTTTATCAAAGTAGGTAATTTAAATTTAGAAAGCTAGAAAGGTAATTTGACTTTAATTTAAGATATTATCTACTAAGATAATATTATATGACTTAACTTTTCTAAATGATTTAGTGTTTTCAATTTTAATAATACTTCTTCTTAGGACAAAGACTAGTCTACATTATGAACACAATTCAAAAGTGATGCTTTTTAAAAAATTTACAAATATACGGAAAGAATAATATTTATCTTTTTTTTAATTAAATAACTATTTACCGAATAGAATAATAACACTATGCAACAAAAAATTACTGGTGTTCAATTATGTGAAGTATCGAAATAAAATGGTTATATCACGTCAAGTTTTAATAGTAAAAAAGTTTAGTAGTAAAAAACGCGTTTATTTACTTAATTATTAAATATCTCCTAAAACTTATATAAATTAGATGACTGGTAACACTGACAATACAACTTGACGTGATTTATCATCTTTACAAATCTTTGTTTAGATATAATTATATGTGCTACTATGGTAAATGCAGAATGAAGTTGTTTTAAATTGAAAGAATATGGACTATTTTTTGTTTTGTTTTGAAGAAAGTCAAGGATAATTTTTTTGTTTGTTTTATCTTTTAGAATTGTATGCTTTTTTTGTAGCAAATGACTTAGTTTCCAGCTCAAATAAATTAAAAAAAAAAAAACTTGACGTATCAAAACAATACGTGCGGGTAGATGACAAAATTAATATAACTCGAGATAAGCGTGGTAGTTGTAATTTAACCTGCGCTCTCGCGCTGTTGATCGACTTGATAAGTGATAAGACTGGTGTAATCGAGGCAATGTATGCCTTTATCAGTGATAAGAGGGCGGCGAACAAGTATGCCGAATACGCAATATGGAATACTGAATATTTCAGAACAATACGGTAATATGCTGGAGTTGTTCCTCGGTTATAGTTTCGTTAACCTTTTTATACAATTTTGATGGTACATTACTATGTTGTTTTAATAATATTATGATCATAATAATATTATCTAAGTGTGTTAGTGTTGTGTTTTTATCTTTATGATCTTGATAGTGCTCTAAGCAGTCACTACTTGTAGTTTTTTTATAATATTGATACTTTAGGTCTTTAAATATAATAAAATGCGAAGCATTACAGGAACTATAAAAATGTGGTGCAATTTAGTAGTTTATATATTAAGTATTATTCTAAAAACTGCCAGTTAAATATAGGCTGAATCATAAAGTATAAACGTACAATATATTATATCTACTTATAATTATAAGTAATAATATAATTTAATGTTCTTTCAGAAGTACTTGAACTATTAATTATAACTTTAACCTACCTACATTATGACGATCTCTATGGCTTAGGGATTAGTGCATCGGTGCTCAAACCGGCGGTTGCGGGTTTGTATTCCGCCCAGGGAACAAAAAAATCCATATTCCAGGGTCATGGCTGTGCACCTATGATATAAAATAATTAAATATTACCTACGTTGTCTGGTACTCGTAACACAAGTTGACGAGATTGACGTGGTGTAAAGTTTCCATAGACCTTTTATTAATATTTTTATTATTATGGTTGCCTTTTAGATTTACTTTAGCGTTCCCAACCCTTACAAACCCAAGAAAACCTAACATTATGTTAAAACACAGCGCTAACGTTCCATCTTATTGTTGTTACAGTGGGATGAACATGAACATAAACAACAACAACACGAGCATCAACAATAACAACAACAATGACGAAAAGTCTGAAATGCCGGATCCCGACTACATCAAGGTAATTTCTCCGTTATACCTTATATCCTAAGAGCTAGAATCGGTAAAAAGATTATTTCTTGAAAATATTTACTCTTTAAAATTTTATCCGCTTACATTTTTTCTACCAGTTAATTGAATTTCTATTTCGGTTTTCTATAAATTAATTTACGTACCGTATTTATTATTTTTTACTTTGTTTAATGAATATTGAAGAAAATTAACTGTTAATTATACTCGTAGCATAGACCAATAAATAACACACGTATATGTTAATAGTAAGTATCTACTTAAAAGCATTGATTGTTTATAACTGAAATAATCTATAACTTTGATTAGATACTTTATAAGCATCGATTGTTATATTTCAGATAATAAAATTATAGACAGGAAGTGCGCAACGAACATGTGGGTGAAGCCACTAAAGAAAATAAGTGTATTCGGTTTTGATTATATATTCGCTTAAGTGTTCTTTACCCAAATCACTGGTGCCCTCTGCCGGCCTATTGTTTTAGAATTATATTAATTTATTTATTTATTTATTTATTTACAAACTACAACTATCATCACAGGTACTTAACCTAATACAATAGAGTGTAACAAAAATCAAAATTACTTTAACTTATCATCTAGCTTACTTACTACACAATATGTGACCTTGGTGAACTCGTCCAATGAGCACGTAAATAAGTCGACATTGTCCGCTTAAATGTCAATGTTACTTAAAAATGTTGTTAAAAGAAACTAAAATCCACTATAAGTATTTTTTTAGTAAACAAGATTAGACTGCCTGTATTTAAATCAACAGGATGATTCAAGATGCCCTCGCTATTTATCGCTTACGAAGTTCGAATACGAATGAGATTTGACATAAGCTTCGCTAAATGACAAGCGAATTCATGTGTCACTTAGCGATACTTTTGCCAAATCGCATTTTGTTTTCGATTTATGTAAGCGAATCAGAGCCCCGAGCAGCCTTAAAGTAAACTAATCGATTGTCAATCGTATAGACGCTGTCATGCTTGTCATACAATTATTATTCGTTAACGTTACTTTATGACGCTTTCAAATATTGCTTCTAGGCCTACTGGGATTACCAAAAACGTTAACGTTTTTAATCAATCACCGAAAACTGATGATGATGAATAATAGCTAAGAATGTAATCGAGTGATCACACCAGCTTTGAAACAAAAAAACTAGATTAAAATCGATTCATTCGTTTGGGACGTTTGACACACACAGACTTATAAAACTTATAATACCACTTTGTTATTTTGGGTCTTAGCATGCTACTACTTAATATTAACATTTTAAAAAATCACACAATGAACACTTTAATAATTATGAAAGCTCAAGTTTCGTATTTCAGCGTAACGCGGTCGCGTCGCTTAGATGTTTCTATTCATAAAAGCTACTTGGGAAAGCTGACTAATGCCCTGGCTTTTCCGCCTCGCCCCGTGAATCCTTGTATCTGTACACCGGATTTGTAATAAGCTTTTCAGATTCGCAGGAGCTTAAATTATATCAGTCCGTATATTGGCCCGCGTCCCAAGTTTTGTGAACGTGCTATTTCAATTCAATTTGTTGGCATGTTTTATAATTGATTTAATTTATACACTATTTATATATTACTAGATGACCCGTGTCCACTTTGTTGAGCATACAAACCGTTTAAAGCTTCTCTGGACTTCCACGAATATTTCAAGACTAAAAATAGCCGAATTGTTTCAGACGTTTTCGAGTTTTAGCGAGACTAACGAACATCAATTAATTTTTATGTACATGTAGATTATTAACTTCGTTCCTACATAAGTATATAAGTGACAGATACTAAATATTCGGAAACAATTCGCCTGTCAAGTGCGGCAAGGAATTTGAAAAACCCCCCACAAAATACTTTAGGGGAGGCTTACGTATAGAAGTGGATACGACAGCTGAAATTATGATTGTAATGTATGTACATTATGTATACTGATAATAGTCTTGAGTGTATATGTCACAAGATGGCGTCTCCGTCTTAGCTAGTTTGTCGCCCCGAATGGACGTGTGTCGTGATAATACAAGCCTAATATTATGACGGACGAACACTACAATGATATTCTAGTTTTTTTTAACCTGACTCCAGCGAAGCGAAGGGTAAAATAAGTCTGATATTATTCAGTGTATGGAAGCGGCCGGCTAACGATATTGATACGATAGTCACTATAATTTGGCTAGAAGTGGGTCATGTGAAATTGAGTCACGGGCAGTCCGCGATAGCGCATAGCGCCTTTGTCCCAGGTACAGATACTCATTTGAATAAAACACTCTCGCATAAAGCTAATACTTTATAAAAACACCACCAAGAATAGCGGCGGGACTTTTTATTTATATATTCCGGTATGAAGTTACGGTGTCATGCTTTTACTTTATTACTAGCGAAGCGCAGTGTATGAACACATTTTGCCACAGAAAGGTAGTATCGCACTAGCGTATGGTATCGGAGCGGTACGACACTACTACCGCACTAGGCCGATAGAACGCTGCAAGACGTATTTCCTTCGACAGCGTCATACGTAGTTGATATTATCACCCAATTTCGTCGCTTTACCTTCTCAACCTCATATCTAAAAAAATCTGAATCTCAGATCTGGAAAATCAATGATCTCACGATACTATAAAACTTAATTTTTTATAAAATTTAGGTCAGTAAAAGCTAGATATAATACATAACTGAATCTCATTTAAAAAAGTCATGTCTTAATAAAAACATTATTAAGTTTTTTTACTCTACTAAAAAGTGTAGTAGTTTTATCGATACGAGGTGGTTAAGGTAAAGCGACGATTGGTTAAGTTAATGAAATGTGTAATTTTATTCGTTCGTTACGCAGCGGCTGCTTTAGCAGCAGCGGAACTACGCGACACGCCACGTAATATAATAACTTATACCTCGTACACGTCACGTCGCGTTGTTACACATAGTGCGCTCTTATCCTAAAGCGATAGTTGCATAATCCACATTGAATATCGTTTTACAGTGCGGTTAGGTGATAACTTATAGTTTTATATTATACCGTTGTAGTCATAAAAAACAGGAAAATATTCTGAACCAATTTACAACTGAAGCCTAAATAAAATTACATTTGTGAAAGAAAATTACACAAACACTCCTTTATTTGCTTCAGGTTTAATCAGATAATCCTGATTGTAAGCCCGGTGACTCTCAAAAGAAATTACAATCAATCAATTCAAAATAAACTTGCTCCCAAAAAAAGTTAAGCTCGTCTAGCACAGCGAGTTGGGAGTAATCAGCGTACGCTGTTTCAACCGTCCATGCAATTATAGTTCGTAAATCATAAGCTTAAAGGCTAAAATTGTTTTATATTTTGCTGAAGTTACCAAAATATTTAGTGCAGTCTAAAAGTACCGTATCGATAAAAGTATCGATATAATATAATTGCAACCTGTAGCTTCGAAGTTTAAACTAAGCATTTTATAAACTTACATACCTACAATCATGATTGCGTGATTGATTAAAATAAATCTCATGATGAATATTTTATTTAAGACCATTATTCAAGTCTCAGAATGTATTGGAATATTATTATTTTTTTAGATAAGTATTGTTGTACGTTTCAAAAGTTTTATTTTATATTAGTTTTGAGCTGGTAATATTCTTAAAATCTAATCGAATGAAATATCTGACCCCTGAATGGTTCTAACTCACTAATATAATTATTATTTTCAGAAAGTTGCTAGGTTGTATCGATATCGATGTCTAAAACTAGTCAGCACTAGCGTTGTAAAACTGAACTCACGAGCTCGTGCGGTTCAGCCGAGCGAAACCTTTTTAATTACGCCAATATATCACCTTCATTTGTGAACCTGCAAGTTGGCGCCATTTCCGTTTTAAATTCGACACGTGTGACAGATATATGTCACGTGACGTCATCAACGTGTCATCGAAATGTTTTTAAAGTTTTTACATTGAAGAAGAGTGTGAGAATTAATTGCACCTTTTATATTATAGGTATAACATTCTTCTTCAATGTAAAAAAGATTTATCATAGATTATTATTTTGACCGAATTCTTACCAAATGTTTTGATTTACTGAATAACAACTCAGCTAAAGCTAATATAATCCAAAATTATTTTTATCAAAGAAGTTATATTATTCAACATCACCTAGCAGAACCCTTAACTGTATTCTTATCGGTATACACTTTACTTTTTTAAGATCCTTACCTATATTTCTGCCTAATACACAGTCTTCCCTCTGAAGCAGAACCGGCCTTCGCAACAGTTACATCTATACTGATATTATAAAGCGGAAGAGTTTGTTTGTTTGTTTAAACGCGCTAATCTCAGAAACTACTGGTCGGATTTGAAAAAATATTTTTTTGTTGCATAGTCCATTTATAGAGGAAGGCTTTAGGCTATATAACATTACGCTGCGAGCAAAAAGAGCGAAGCGTCAGTGGGAAATGTTACAAAAACGGGGAAAATTATTCACATTTGGGGACTTTCGTTGCGTGCGCTGCATAAGCGGTTTAAGTTACTCAAAAAATATGTATAAATGAATTATTACTTTTTAATAATTATAATAACAAAAACCAACGTGAGCAACAGCTGGTAGTATAATAAAGGACGAATATATCAGATAGAGGCTTCACTTCTGTCCCGATGTCTGTTGACCCTTATTCAGCTTGTCGACCACTAATATCCTTATCATCTTCCAGATGTTCGTGGGGCAGGTCCCCCGAAGTATGGACGAGAACGACCTCCGGCTGATGTTCGAGGAATTCGGCCGCGTGCATCAGATCAACGTGCTGAGGGACAAGGTCACCGGCGCCAGCAAAGGTCAATATTACTGTATATTAATTATGACATTCATTCATCATCACTATTAAGTTCAATATCATTTTGATCTTACGAAGCCATTCGTCGATTTCGTCACAAGTATACAGTGTGTAAAAAGAACAGTCACTATAACTTTAAGATACGAGTATACTACCTTTTGCTCATTTTGGAAATATATTTGGAAATGTTTTTTTTTTAATTAATTTTTATAGAAAAAATATTTAAAAATAATACATTTCCAGAATGAGAAAAGGTAGTAGAATCGCATACCAAAGTTATAGTGAATGTTTATTTTTACACCGTTATAAATTAATTTTAAAAAAAGTCAATATCTTATTGATTTAACTCCATTCCGCAAAAGAGGGGCTTAGAGGGCTTCTCACGGAATGGACTCTAAAGTGAGCACTCCAGTTTCAACAATATCGTATTCTTCTTAATTCACTTTACATCAGCAAGGTCATCATCATAACATTTTTGTTATTACAGTAACAATGCACAACTTTTATTTACACTTTTTTCGTTAAATCATTTTATTTAATCGAAACAGGTCGTGTTATTTTTTAAAAACTTAAAACGTAATAAAGTCATAAATGTATAAAAAAGTTGTGTGTTATTGTGAGCATGAATTTCCTTCAAGAACCAACAGTACATTCAATCAGTTATTTTTATGTTATTACACTTTAAGCACTGGTGTTATTATCGATATTATATCCCTAAAGGTGCGACCGCAATTGGTGGAGGCAGATTATTACACAGTGGTTTTCTGTTGGGAATCGAATACGTGGCGACGAATAAACGGACACTAGAGGCCAAATACTGAAACTCTAATTAAAGCTAAGAGCCATTCATGGGTTGTCGCTGTCCCTGCTTGGCGGATTGAAAAGGACAGAATTTGGCTTGAGCGCCATTTAATTTAACTATTGTTTCAGTATTCGGTTCTATTGGTAATAAATATTTATATTATTAATATCATCAAACTAAAATTATTAGCACTCGCAAACAAATTCAATTGTTTACTTTAGTCCTCAAAGTCGTCATGAAATCTTATATTTGTTCTACTTTAAATTTTAATTATAAGCTTTGGTGGAATAAAGCGGTCTTTGGAGGCTTAAGCCCCTCGACATGTAATATTAACTAAAACCGAGCAGGCTTCGCTGAGAAAGAAAGGAATTGTAAATTAAATTGTAGGTGCGTTCCTAAATTACTTTAAGGGTCCGAGCACACGGCGTATTTAAAACGCTCTGTCGTCGCGCGTCTGTGAACCGATGAGTATGGGCCTGTTCCAGTAGACGCTCTGAACGTTCAGATCATTCATAACGCTGACATTGACAGCTGACAGTGCCTGTGAAAACAGTTCAAAACGATCCTAAACAGTGCTAAAGAAATGCAAATCTGAACGAAAAAAACGTTATTTACGTTTACTATCAGGTCCTGGAACACAGGGTATGTATATGAGTATAATTCATGAGAAAAAGAACGCACGTACAAAGCATGTATACGCGAGTTTAAAACAATACAAAACAGCGGGCCTTCTCCCAACACAATCGAGTACCGAATCCGTTCGATATCAGTGGTTTTTCGTATTTTATTTGGTGAATTACTTTGAAACTAATCAGGATAAAGAAAATTGTTAGATCGTAACGTTTTGTACTCGCGACCATATCGATCGAGTGAGAATCAAAATAAACAAATGTCAATTTATAAGGAAGTTCGCGGCATGATCGTATCGAAATCAAAATCAAATCAGTTTGGGAGTAAGGCCCCTGAACACACGACATAACGTCGTCTGCTCGCCGCGTGCTTATTCCCTAAAGCTAGGGCCTTACTCTCTAAACTGATTTGATTTTGATTCAGATACGATCATACCGCGTACTCGATGACAGAACGGGCAAGGGTGGAGGTGGAGTAGCTATATACCTTAAAAGCCATATTCCCTACAGTATCGTCAGTGCGTCTCCATCCCTATACTCTGAGTCATCTGAACATTTATTCCTAGAGGTTCTTCTTGGTTGTAGGAAAGTTCTACTAGGTGTATTTTACAGCCCTAACCTGCATATTGATTACTTCAGTTCTTTTGAATCTATGCTCGAGTCATTGGTTCCGGTGTTTGACCATACATTAATTATGGGTGATTTTAATACTTGTCTCCTCAAAGCGGACACTCGTTCCAGGAGATTAACTTCTTTAGTTGAGTGTACAAACCTTAATATTCTACCTTCAGCCGCAACCCATCAAGCACCTCACTGTCTACCGTCATTATTGGATCTTAGTATTGTGTCTTCTCTTGATCATGTCGCCAACCACGGCCAGATTCCTGCAGAGTCCTTTTCCTACCATGACCTTATCTTCCTGTCCTATAAAATCAGATGTCCTAAGCCTAAACCCCGAACTATTTTAAGACGGAAATTAGACTGTATTGACAGGGAAAAGTTTTTGTCGGACCTTAGCAGTTCTAACTGGGACGCGGTGCTTAATGCTACAACAATGGACTCAAAGTTAGAGAACTTTAACAGTATTTTAGTTAATCTATTTGATGTTCATGCTCCGCTTCGACCTGTTCGCCTTAAGCACCTCCCCGCTCCTTGGCTCTCGAGTGAAATCAAGGTCATGATGGCGAAGCGAAATTCTGCAAGGATTAAATATAAACACAATCCATCACAAGATAATTGTAACAGATATAAAGAATTGCGTAATCGTTGTAGTAGGATGTGCAGAGATGCACAACGCCGTCATATACATCGATCAGTTGAAAACGGAGACCCTAGCAAGGTTTGGTCATTTTTAAAATCACTAGGAATCGGCTTGAATTCAACTCCTCAAATAAAGATTAATCTTGACACGCTAAACCGTCACTTCACTACAGTCCCCTCTATTGCCAATGATTTAAAACGAACTACTTTGCACGATTTAATTGCGTCCAGAATCTCTGAAAGATCTACTTTCTCTTTTAGGTCTGTAACTGAACGAGAAGTTGAAATAAGCATGAACGCTATTAAATCTAATGCAGAGGGCATTGACGGCATTAGCCGCCAAATGATCGATATTGGTTCTGTGACGCTTATACCAATACTCTGCCATATTTTCAACTTCTCTCTGAGTACTGGTTCTTTCCCGAGTTGTTGGCGCACAGCAGTAGTTGTCCCTATTCCAAAAACTAATGATCCTACACTACCCTCCCATTTCCGACCCATCTCAATTCTCCCATATCTTTCCAAAGTTCTCGAACGTCTTGTTTCAAACCAGCTCAATTCATTTATTAACTCTATAAATTTTTTAAATATATATCAGTCTGGTTTCTGCCCAGGGCATAGTACCACGACGGCTCTAATCAATGTTTCAGATGATATTAGACTGGGGATGTCCAACCAACTTGTGACTGCTTTAGTACTCTTGGACTTTAGCAACGCCTTTTGTACTGTCGACAGTGATATATTATTGGCTATGCTTCGTAATGTGTTTGGCTCTGATAAAGAGATAGCATGGTTCAGCAGTTATCTCGTTGGTCGGCAGCAGTGCGTCCGCGTGGATGGTGGAGCCTCTGGGTTGTGTGATGTGATTGCCGGATTGCCACAAGGCGGAGTACTCTCTCCTCTTCTTTTTTCGATTTTTATTAACTTCATAACTCCCATGCTTTCGTGTCAATTCCACTTATATGCGGATGACCTCCAGATCTACCTCCAAGCCGATGTTAATGAAATAGATGTACTTATTAGCAAAATAAATGTTAACCTGTCTAAAATTTACAGTTGGAGTTCGTCTCATGGTCTAACCATTAACCCCAACAAATCTCAGGCAATTATCATTGGTGGAGTTAAACAGATGGATAAGCTCAAAGAACATAAAGTTCCTCAAATCGTTTTAAATAATGTACAGTTAAAGTTAACCACTGTCGTTAAAAACCTTGGTGTCTGCTTTGACTCCTCCTTGTCTTGGGCACCTCACATAACTGAAATTAGCCGGAAGGTTTACGCTGCATCTGGGTCACTCAGGAGACTAAAAAATGTACTCCCAATAAAAACAAAGATCGAGCTTGCGCAGTCACTACTCCTGCCGATCCTTGACTACGCGGACGTCTGTCTTATTGATCTAAACGAGAATCTGATCGATAAACTTCAACGTATCCAAAACCTCTGCGTTAGATTTATTTACGGCTTACGCAAGTATGACAGAGTATCTGAGTTCAGGCGACAACTTAAGTGGCTGCCCATCAAGCTACGTCGCGAGGAGCATACTTTAACTCTCCTTTACAAAACTCTGTACGACCCTCGTGCACCAGTGTACCTCAAAGAGCGTTTCAAATTCCTTGGCGCAAGCCACAACCTTTGTCTTCGATCTGATGGGGATAATACTTTGGAAACACCTCTTGCTCGGTCTGGTTATTATTATAATTCCTTTACAATAAAGGCCACAATTCTGTGGAACTCACTGCCAGCCGACATCCGGCACTCCAAATCACTCGGGATTTTTAAGTCAAAACTGCATAAGTATCTTCTACAAAATGACAAATAGTTGACTTATCTATTTATTATGCACTAATAGTATGTATGTATCTGTGTATTTATTATATGTATATATATATATATATTTATTATATAAAGATATTGTATCTACTTAGATTATGTACACATGTACAGCTTGTAGGTATGGTACTTGTATTTTATGTTTAGTATCCTATTAAACTACTCCCGCTTACAAATCAAGCTATCCTTTGACACAAAGGTTGTCTGGAAGAGATCGCTTTTAGCGATAAGACCGCCTTTGCCCACGTTTTGTAATATCGTTTTTATTGTCATGTTGTTTATTTACTGTGTTATATGTGAGCAATAAAGTGTTTTAATAATAAATAATAATAAAGTACTCCCAAATAAATTGACATTTGTTTATTTTGATTCTCAGTCGATTGATACGGTCGGGAGTACAAAAAGTTACGGTCTAAGAATTTTCTTTATCCTGATTAGTTTCAAAGTAATTCACCAAATAAAGTACGAATAAGCAACTGATATCGAACGGATTCGGTTCTCGATTGTGTCGGGAGTAAGCCCGCAGTGCCTAAAGATATTTTATACACCTACGAACATCATTGGTGTAGCCTGATCTTCGAATTTCCAAATTAACAAAGCCGTACGCTCGTATTTCACTAAACACCATGCTCCGGTTGTTTTACGTTCATCGATTTACACGCACAACGCTTCCAATGGCTTTGGAAACAGAAAGCCTTTTTGTATCGTATAGTGTATAATATGAAAACCATTAGCTTCGTACTTTATACACAAATGCGAGGATTGCAATCGTTACTTTAAAATTATTATTGGTACAATTATTTTGATTAAATCAAAATATTTTTTTCGAGTAACTAGTCCGCTTAATATAGTAGCCCTATAATCTAAGGCCCGTACAAACAAAACAATCTGAAAACTAACCTCACTCGAGAACCTATTTGATAGATGAGAAAAACCTTTCGTGTCAAAAAAAAAAAAAATATTATACATACAGACGAATTGAGAACCTCCTCCTTTTTTTGAAGTCGGTTAAAAATGAAGAACTTTATATAAGTTACATACTTTAAATTTTTGTCCTTTGAAAACGTAAAAATATAGATCATACTTATTGTAATGTTTTCTGTAATATATAATATTATGAAATTACGGTAAAAAAAGAAAAGAAATTAAAGTACTATGTAAAATAAAAAAAAGTGGTTCACTATTAAAAGTGAAACGAAACGTTGTTTTATCTGTCACATTGGTTCTCATCTGAGGTTGGGTTTGAGATTGTTTTATTTAAATACGGGCCATAGATGCGACCCTCTATTGCAACCAGCGATCAGGTTTTGTGATGCGCTTCAGGTTGCGCTACGCAGCAGGCTTACTCCCGACACAATCGAGAATCGAATCAGTTCGATGTCAACAACTTTTGTTATTTTATTTGGTGGATTGCTTTTAAACTAACCAGGATAAAGAAAATCCTTAGATTGTAACTTTTTGTACTCCCGATCATATCAAACGACTGAGAATCAAAATAAACAAACGTCAATTTATTTGGGAGTAAGTGGCACTATCGAATCGGAATCAAAATCGAATCAGTTTGAAAAGTAAGCTTCCAGGTTGCAGGATTTGTTTAGTGCTTCATAAAAATGTATAATATAATAAGTAGTGGGTCCGTTACCTTAATATGTCTCGCGCGTAGAGTCTAGCTTTATAAGCGCAACTATAGTCCGTCCCTGCTAAATTTAACCTAAAGGTAAACAAACCGAAAACATCGAAATTTTCACTTATTCACTTATTGTGCACACTTATCCAACACTTACACAAGTATATTAAAGGATAACACTTCATTATCCAATGCATTTTATAACAATTAAACAATAATTAATATGTTTATACATCAAATGAAAATCTTTCACAGAAAAAATACGCCATTTTGACACTGCCGATTGTAGAATATAACCCTATAGTCTATGGTTTCATAGCAAACAAAAATCATTGTATTATTATTGGCTAATTGGCATCACAGACTAGTCTTTGGTTGTGTCATAGACGGGTTTGTTTACGTTTGGGTTAAATGTATCTCGGACGTACTATACAAACTTTGTATTGTACCTTTCTACATTTTTACATGACTGCCCGTTTAATATTGCAGTATGATGACCGTCCTACATAGTTTTAGTGAATCATCGACTTGTGTATAGGTAAATAAGTAGTAAAATAACGATGCATTTGCCATTACAACTACTTACCCGACCCTTGAATGTTAAAAGCGGTAAAAAAAATTGAAAAGATCAGAAATATTAAATTAGAAAAGTATGTCAAGGAAAATATTCTTTTTAATAATGAAAATGTGAAGTGGAAGGGTAAGCATAAAATATGACTTACGACTAACCCCATTACCTAGCGAAGGGTCGTCTTTATTCTAAACAACATAAAGGAATACCTTCACCCACATTATATATGCATATTGAAATACTTGCATCGAATATTCTAGTAATTTCCGTGTAAAATATAAGCGGAAAAAGTATTGCCCGTTGTATAAAGGTTCGTATCGCTGTTGACATATTTATGCTGTCTTTTGTTTTATAGGGCCTTGTAGTTTTTTGTGCAAATGTAAAACGTTTTGTTCACTGTGCAGTAACTGTATTATTGTTCGAGTTTAATGGGTGCTATGAAATCGCAGCTAGGGGCGCTTGTGTAGCGTGCGGTCCCCGAAATGTCAAATGACACTGTAAGTGGGTTGGCTAATAAACCTGTTATTTCTATTAAGATTAATGTAGCGAATATTTACCAATTTTGTAAATGTCGTGCAAAGAGGAAATAATTTTTCAGCGGAAACAATGAATGTTAATATAACAACACAACATAACCAAATTGTTTTGTTTACGTCACATTTGCAATAGGCAAATGACGTACGACGCAGGTAAAAACTTACATACTTTACGAATAAGTAAATCACAATGTGTATAACTATACCCATTATTTTACATAAGCAGGAACAGTAGCCCAAGCAGAAACATTTGAAAGCTCCGTAAAATAACGTTACCGAATAATAATTGTAAGAAAAGCATGACAGCGTCAATACAATTGGCAATGGATTACTTTACCATATCACAAAGTAGATAAATAACAGAGACACGACCCAGCACTAGAAAATGGTATCACCCTAATACTGGCAATGCGACTGGCAAAGGGTGAAGTCCAAGCACATTCCAGAAACCGCCATCTAGCGCCACTATTGGAAAATACTAATTACTAATTTCGATTCGTATCTTCTTCTTAATTATTAAGGAATTGAATTTAGCTTAATGTGATGTTATGCTTAAAAAATATGCTTATCTTTATTCTAATGTACTTAATTCGACATATTCACATTTTATAATTTACAAACGTTAATAGTAGTGATATCTATTGCACTTTTTTGTATTAAAGATAGATTGTATGGGATGGTAGGCCATGACTTTAGGGACTTTTTGGAACTTTCAAATGTTCTGGCTTGTCCTTCTGGCTATAGTTCTGGTTTCCTAGTGTTGCCGTCATAATATGGTAGCCGTAAAATTGTGTTGAATGATGTTTTCTTAACAGTTAACGTAAATAACTACCTAGTTATTTTAAACAAAACGAAAATAAGTGTTTGAAATCGAATTCCAAAAAGGTTTCTCAGCTCTGTATATTTTGTATAAATAAATATTTTATGTGATTTTTTATACCTATTAACATTAATAATAGTCATTCTAATGTTTTCGATACCTGGTTCTATGTATGTGACGTATTATACTAGGTGCTGTATTGCTGTGTGATAAATGTTAGAAGTAAGGTGTGTATAATAATTGTAGATGTGAATAATTTTGTTTTGATGACGTTTGTCCGACATCTTGAATATGCCATGCCAAACTAAGCCTTCCTCGCTGTAATTAAAGCTTATGTTAGTACACAAGATTTACGTTCGAATACTGAAACGATAAATTAAGTCACGCTCTAATCACACGCTGTCCTTGTCATACACCGAAGGATTGACGGTGATAGCCTGTGAATAGGAGGTCTCTTAAATTTACAGTACTCGACTGAGATTACCTGGAGCCTTAGTCAAGAGACCATAGCTGTTATCGAACTCGATCGAACTTACGAAGTTAGAAAACATAATGTTTGAGATTTGATAAAATCTTCGCTAAGTTCATATCTCAGTGACAAATTCATATGTCACTTATCAAACGCCGTACATTTTTGTTTTCGAACTGCGTAAGTAATAATAGCGATGGCCTTGACTAAGGGCCCAGGGTCCTGATTCAAGATACCATCGCTATTTATCGATTACAAAGTTCGAAAACAAAATGAATGTGATTCGACATAAGGTTAGCGAAGTGACGAGCGAATTCATATGTCATTTAGCGAAACTTATGTCAAATTCCATACATTTTGTTTTCAAACTTCATAAGCGATAAATAGTGATTGCATCTTGAATCAGGGCCCAGTTTCTGAATCTTCGTACACAATACACATATAGAACTTTATCGTTGTACTACAACTATCGTCGTACTATTTGGGGCGTATTTTCGAGATGTCGGTACAAAGTGTATATAGTTGTACATACCGTAGGTCTTAGCCCTTGTACCGTTCTGTGTCGTCACGTTTGTAAGTGTGCGCTTCTGTTGCAGGATGCTGTTTTGTGACGTTTTTCACGCGCAAGGCGGCATTGAAAGCGCAGGACGCTTTGCACAATATCAAAACCTTGAGCGGGGTAAGTGCGTTTCATGTTCATTCACGTTTTTGTACGATTGGTACGATCGACAAGATAAGCTGTTGGTATGTATTTTTCGTTCAATGTGATTTATGTTAACATAGCATAGGGCAGCTGTAATAGTGACATTTATTCATCGTGAAACAAAAAAGACACATTCATTTAGTGGCTTTAAACTTGCTCTTTACATTTATATCACGAGGAATCGTAGCAGACTATACCTACGTTTTTTTTATGTTTGGCTTAATTATTTTTGTACCATAAATACTAAATTTATCTAAATTTTGAATTTAGGTAAATACCTCGGATTATATACCTTCATTGTTTGTTACTACTACTACCCATTGGTAATTATTAACCTAATTAGGACACACTTTTAATTATGTTGCCAATTACTCAATAATATCATTATTAAGGCATGAAAAATAACAATAAGGCACCGCCCTCTTGTCGATCGAACCAAATTTATGACTACTTGGTAACCGATTTGTAAATGTTAACGTTGTTCTACTTTTGTACAAAATTCATGTATTCCTGCTAACTTGCTAAATTAAACAAGAATAGGTCCGAAATTATTATAGGTTACATTTAACACGAGTTGGTGTCTTCTAAAACAATGAGCTACTCAAATTTTCATCTAACCCATACTAAACATCGAGGTAATGAGCAATATATAACCCACTTTCTTATATTTAAAAAAATAATGAAGATCTAAACAGTATAGGTAACTTTGCAATAGCGAAATACGGGGTATGTGACGTCATTATATGCCAAAATCATTTTGCCAGATAGAGCAAATACGACGATACGATATTCTTTTACACATAAGTTTGATCAATATGTGATTTATAAAAATATCTTAATACTTTTTACATTATTAAATAAATAAACGTTTATTCAACAATACATTGCACTACACAATGGGAAGAACATAATATGATTATTATCATTACATATACCAAGACATAAAAGAGACGTGAGTAAACAAAAAAGGGGAATATGTGTAGAAGAGGAGACAAAAAAATTCATGAGTTCTGAGTGATAGTGGTAGGCACCGATATTAATTATACGTGTGTAATTTGTAGGCACTGAAAGTTCTATTTAAATACAGATAAGAAAATAAGAAGTATAATTGACATAAATAGGTAGACTGTGTGATAACTGATAACATGATGAGTGTCGTGTAACGGAAGTTTTTATATATTATTTATTATAATACGTCCGAGATAAATTTAACGTAAACTAACTCGTCTATGACATAACCATAGACTAGTCAGTGATGCCAAATGGCCAATATTAATACTATGATTATTGTTTGCTATGAATCCATGTACTATAGACTTTATTCTACATTCGCCAGTGTCAAAAGTATTTCATTTGAAGTTTAAAAATATCAATTATAGTTAAATTGTTATAAAATGTATTTGTAATGAAGTATAATCCTTTATGATTCGGTGAAAGGTAATTAAACCAAAAAAATTCTGTGTTTTTGGTTTAATTACCTTTGTCTTCAATTTATCTAGGACGTACTATAATAATATATATGTCGCAGTCATCTTATTGAATCTGGTTATTTAATTGAATCACTAGGCGGTTATATAATGGCGTCAAACAGCTCGTACAGATAGCAATGTGTTGATATATTTTTTGATTAATTTACTTTAATGTTCGTTTTATTAGTACTCATTCGGAAATTTCGAAGTTTAAAACTAAAATATTAAATGGCTGTCCTAGCCTCGGATTTTAAAATTTGTTGGTAAAAACAGGATTCAATGAAAGCGCTAGTCATTCAATTTAATAGTGGATTCAATCAGATGACTGCGACATATATAACGGCATCTGTGGCTCAGTGGATTAGCACTTCGGCGCGGCCAGTTGAATACGTAAAAATAGCGATTAGCAGAAATCACAATCATAACGCGAAATTCATTGAATTTTAAAACTTTCAAGCTATTGCATAGCTTCTATCGCGGGCCTTGAGCGTGGGGACCGAATCCAGAAATTCCGTAACGAAATACCTAACACCCCTTAAACAACACTCACTTGGCCCTTTTGTGGTGGGGTTCGAATATCCGAATAATAACTCAAACTCGTTACTAATAAGAATTATATATAATATATGTAGAAAACTGCAGAAAAGAAACAACGCCATCTAGGTTTAACATTGTGAACTAAAAGTTACATATTAAGTTTATTAAACCATATCAAATTGGACACCCCCCACTCGGACCGGCACAGCGGTGATACTTTTTAGTTTGATGACTTTTTTGAAATATCACGCTTGCCTCTTTAGTTCAACAACTCGCCTCTAGGTGGCATTGGTTGTATCGGATAAGTTGATATGCAATAAGTAAGTAAGTATGCAATAGCTTTACCACGGCAGTCCCCGAGTGCCACATGTCTTTTTAAATTTTTTAAATTCATTGAATTTCGCGTTATGATTTATGAGTTTATTTATTTTTGGCGTTTATACCTTTTAACAGTCGATAAGTTCAAGAGCAAACATTTTTGCGATTGCTTTGCTTTTGATATACGTAATAACGCTGCGGGTTTGAATCCTGCTAACCGCTGAGGGACACAAAGTCTTCGAGAACTCAGCAACGGGCCAGATTGGTCGTTGCGTAATATTATTAACTGTTACCCCCTTACTAATAAAAATATTTACACTATGGATAAGCTATAGAATGTTTTGTCCTTGTCTGTCAAGAACAGAAGAAAACGAGGCAAGAAGAAAACATCATACAGCTGTAATACAGTGTGTAAATATATTTTTTACTATCTGACCCGTGCCAACTTCGTTGAGCATACAAACCGTTTAAACCTCTCCACGAATATTTCAAGACTAAAAATAGCCGAATTGATCCGCCGTTCTCGAGTTTTAGCGAGACTAACTAACAGCAATTCATTTTTATACGCCTGACTGGTGAGACATGTGCAATATACGGAGAGTACTCGGTACTCGATTCCCATTATAAATATGTAATAAAATTAGGTACTTCATTTTTTACCAAATTTTCCTTTAAATGAATGAATCATGGATACTATGAAAATTACGCAGCGTTAGGCAAGTAGGCATACCTAGTAGGCGTAAATAATTATTCAAGCTTAAGCTACGAGTACATTTACTCAGTGATTAATTGATATAATTTTTTTCATCTCATATATTAGCCAAATATCACGTCCTCAAGTGTTGCTCATGTCTCACCAGTCAGTATATATAGATAGAAGATAGATATAAGATTAGTAGAAGGCTATTGTTTTCCTATTTACAACCTGTTGGAAATTGAACCATAACAATTCCTGATCGCTCCCGCGGCCTCGTCGAATGTTCCCGATGGTTCTATTGGCGCCGCGAACGATTGTTGCTGATACAATCGAGTTACCCATCTCTCCGAGTCTTCACCCTCGCCTCGTCTCCTCGATAATTCAATTCCATTATACTATCGAAGCTTTGGCGGCATCGATATAAGCATTCGCAATTGATACTCCACTGTCGTTTTACGTGTTTATAGCGATGTTAGAGATTTTTGGGTCTTTGGTGTCTATAAACATGTCGATAAACATATTAAATGAACATCACGTTTCGAGATCTTTAAGACTTTTGATGGGTATAAATGGTAGCGTACAAAACTAGGTTTTTATTGTCTACTATAAAAAAAAGACTTAAAATCTCTACGCTAGACATCATCGATAAAACTACACAGTCTCAGTAGACATATACCTACATTACTACCTACACTTCCCACCGGAACTTGCTATTTGTTAATCCTTGTATTCTTTTTTGTTACTTTTTCGCTGTCTTATCTGGTGTTAAATTTTGTGTTTTAAATGCCTATGTTACATATCTTCACTTAATGTATGTATTGTCTAAAATGTCAAATAAAGTTCTATTTATTTATTTTTATTTTATTTATTTATATACAGGCTGTAATATTAATGAGTGATAATACTTTAGGGTGTGTATGGGTCACGTATACAGAGTTTACTGTGAAAGTACCAGCGCAGAAAAAGTTACTTTTATTATTGTATGGGCAAGTTTATGACGTTGGGGGATTTCTGATAGATACATAAAAGTTAAAAGCAAGTATTTTAGCGCTCGTATACTGGCTTTCACAGTATACTCTACATAGAAGACAGATACACATCCTAAAGTATTATCACTTATTTATTTTATATCTTGTATACAGAACTACACATTGATACCCAATTAGCCAAATTAGCGCATACACAACGGCCACTAATGTAAAACTATGAAATATGAATAAACTTAAGCTATGAAAAAGGCGATTATGTATAGTACTGATTACTGTGTTCATGCCTACTGTGACCAAGCTGTGCAGTTTTATCGCAACATTTTATCGTAACATCTGTAACATTAGTAATACATAGGTTCCGGTTGATATAAAAACACGCAAATAAAAGCGAAACTATTTGTGTCGGGCTATTAGTTGTACAATATCTAAACTAAATATTATATCGTCGGTCTTTGTACGGGGGCTTTAATAGAAATGGCAGGTATTGGCAGATCGTGTTTCACGGAATCTTCAGTAAATATTTGCCGATTCGCAGTTTAGTGCCCGTCTCGCTCCGGGGATAAGAGGCGGGAAACAAAAATAAAACGGCAAACACCGGGGAATTGATGAGATTATTTAATCTTAATAGAAATATCTTCGTATTTACCAGTTGTGTGTAATGATCATACTGTAATATGCTCATAGTCGTGCTCATAGGTGCACGAGTAATAATAGCACTTTCCCATTTCTTGCAAGTGTCTTTACAGCACTAGCATAGTGTCATAATTATTTTCATATTATAATTATCATTCAAATGTTCGTGCTTGGCCTGCAGCTTGTCGTTACGTGCGTAGAGGGCATTAGTTTGGTACTATGAAGCCGGTACGTAACTCTGACAATATAGTTTGCAAGTAGTACACCAGCTTTATGAAATAGGTCAATAAAACTATTCAAGTTATCAAGACAGAGACAAGTAGATATGCACAACAAAAAACTCCTTGCTCCATATAACTTTCCAGTATTGTTGAAGTTTTCTTAACAATGTCACTGCAACGAACATACAAAATATACTAGACAGACCCATTCACTGAAATATAATGTGGGGCTACACCCGAGAAAATAATCGTATTTTAATACAGTACGTATTAAAATATGTTCCTAATATAATAAAACTAAACATAGGGAAACATTCAATGTATTTATATATATGACGTATCGCTGTAGACAAAGTAAATTTATTCAGTTTAAAATTATAATATGCAGAACCTCATATTGTTATAAACACCTCACCGTGTTATAAAAAAAAACAATAAAGCATAATGATAATAAACAATGAAAACAAAAAAAACATTTGGTTGAACCCATCCAAACTTTATTTTTGGATGGACTTTAGTGATAACAAAACAACGATGTCATCTTACCTAGTTTTTGTTCGATGTAAAAAGCATCGTAGTAAGGTAGCAGCATAAAAAGATATTAGTCATGGTGCCGCGTGCAACGGACGGGGACTGAGGAGTATTATGAGGATATTCCGGTAGAAGTAATGCAGGACTATACAAAACTATTAAATTAGAGTTGTGTCAAAGAAATCATTAGATGATGGCGTGACCGGTTCTCTACATTATAGCTGCAGTAGACAAACTTATTTTAACCCTCAGGTTCTCAAACTGATGAGAACGTCTAAGAACAGTTTCGATCACGTCATCTCTCAAGCTAAAAACTTGATCAAAATCGGTTCATCCGTTGAGACGAAAACAAGGGGGGGGGGCTAAAATTGCCCTATAATATTATGGCTTTGCCTATATTTAGGGTTACTTTATACAAAAACATACAAGTCGTTGAATCCACAGTGTGACAAGATATTGAGATACAACTTCGTTGAGCATAGAAACTGTTTAAAGCTTCCCGGGACTTACACGAATATTTCACGACTAAAAATAGCCGAATCGGTTCAGTCGTTCTCGAGTTTTAGCGATACTAACGACAGAAATTGATTTTTATATATAAAGAAATAGTTAATGGAATCAGGCGCTACTTTGCGGAAATCCAAAGCATAAAATTTAAATATATTATATCTAGAAATATCTCGCGAAAAAATTATAACAACAACTGTTGCACTCACTAATCTGCTAGCAGCAGATTAGTGAGTGTACGCATAGACATGCGTTTAATGCACCTTCCTACTTCCTCCTTCCCACACTGCGTATGCGTACGTACATTCGCAAGCAAAAACGTGAAAACACCACCACCACACAAGAAATAATGTTAACACGATCGCTCCGACCCCGGAGCATCCTCAGGATGTAGACTCTGTGTACAATGCGTACACTCACTCATCTGCTAGCAGGTTGTGGTTATAAATTTTTTCGCGGAATATTGCTAGATATTATAATAAAATAATACACAAAAGGTAAGCAATATTATGGATTGACTCCGGTAGCTTCAATTGAATTCCCGCAAGAAATCCATCAAAGAATTATTCCGACAAACCTTTAAGATTTTTCAAAGGCTTAAACTCCAGTAAAAGCCTTTTTCTAAAAGAACCTTGTTTTCACTAAAGAGATTACTCCCACTTCGGACTAAACAGACGATTTCCATCGCTCTATATTCGTTCAACCGTTGTAAAAAAACAGACCTCGTCAATCTTAAGGATCTCGTCCCAAACGGTCTTTATAGAGTAATAATAAATCAATCTTCCATAGTGGACGGAGCGGTTGGAAAATGGAAAACCTATATTTTTACTAAAGTACAGTCGAGAATGAAAAATTCTGAAGCGATAAGATTTAAAATCTTGTCTTTCATAATATAGCTGACTTCCTTACTGAGTTATGTACATTTTTTTTTTATTTAATTATTTATTTCAGAAAACCTACAGCTTATGTATAACAAAAATAGAGTCAATATAACATACAGAAAGCCAATAATAGGTTTTTACTGATAGGCGTAAACATTTAGTATGAATAAAAAAAAAACTAACAATACTCCTTAAATATTGGGTAAATACAGTAAAAGTGATTACAGACTTATATTAATGAGAAAACTTAAAAATGTTTATCAATCAAACAACACTCTTGTCAACTTTAATTATTAGGTGGGTACAATAAAGATAGGAAATTAGCTAAGAATAGAATAAGCAGTGATCCTAATATCAGTCATTAACCAAAAAATACCTTATTGAAATTGGTTCTAAGTTTTACTTTTGGTGGTATAAGGATCTACATGAAGTTCTTTGCAAAGATTGTTAAATGACCTGCTTGCTCGCACTAGAAATGAGCACCACCATTATCTTATAAATACATATTATAATATTCATTTGTTAATCGTCAAATACAATTAAACAAATATTGTTAATAAAGTTACTATTTGATATTATTATAGTCCCGGCCAACTTCGTATCTTGACGCAGTGATAGCAGCGCCAACTTCTGGGTCCAATTAATACACTAATAATAAATAATTGGTGAACGTAACTAGTGCGCGAAGTTGTTGCGAGTGATGTTCACCAATGAGCGTTCAGAATGGCTAGTTAACTCGAATCGATGATCGACGGTTTCATCAGCCTCTCAGAAACTAACAATTTCCTCTATAACAAATCTATCCATTAGAAACAGCATGAAGGTCGGTGCAGTATTATTTGAATTTATCGAGAATAGGCAGACGCGATGGAGGACTTTGTTTTATAATATGTAATGATTTACAAAAAAACGACTGTTAAGTGTTAAAGTTGACATTAACACTCATTCGTGGGGTGCCAAAGAAAGAATAGTACCTCCCCATCTACTACTTTCTTTTTTATTTCGCAACGGAATGCGTGACGCATCCCCCAGGGAATTTCCTAGGAGTATGTGGGACTGCCGGCTCGGTTTACCCACTAAAACCACTTGCGAATTGCCATCAGCCGTTTTGTAGGGAGGAGTGCCTTGGATCGGTCAAAACACAGGCTACTAATAACTAGCCTAACCTAAATACTGGAGGAAGGTTTACGTCCAGTAGTGGACGTCAAAGCTAAAGGTGATGCATACTTAAGAGGCGCAACCCGGTGATTTTCAAGGGACCGTGCACACATTTTCGAATGATAAATAACATTAATCTCCCGACTGTACAGTCGGACGGCGGTCACGGCGAACTTTGATCGATAGCACGGATTTATGATCGAGTTGGCCCCGGTCTTAAGTAATTGACCGGTTCGATTAGTGGGCGGTTTTGGGCGGTTTGGGCGGGTGGCGTGTATTGTAAAGGTTTTTCTCGGTCACAGTAGATTTTTTTTTAATATATTTTATGTGTGTGCTAAACGCGTTAAATTAAAGCGCTACTTTACTTTTTCAATTAGAAAACATATTATTTACTCATCGTGATAAAAAAAAATTAATTGCAACATTAAATTAGCAGTTCCGTTATAAAAACTAAAAGAGTCAACCATACAAATATTGTTATGCTTTAAATTTGTGTTTGTGTTTTACTTCTTCACTCGCAAACGGCTAGACCAATTTTGATGAAATTTGTTATGCAAGAAGCTGACTGCTAATACCTCATATCCCTTAAAAGTACAATATTCCTGTGGGATTCTGTGTAAACGCTAACTTGTAAATACTAATATGTAACAGCTGGAACTGTTGCAGGGGTGCACTAATCTGCTTAGCATGGGCAGGGCAAAACTTGCAGTTAAATAAGGGACTTAGTCTAATGAATCACTAACGAGAGAGTTGGTAGTTTAAATACGACCTCTTTAATGTATGTAAATTACAACAGAATAAGTTTTTTTAATTCACGATTTAAATGCTATTCGTCGTAATATTAAGTATGTAGTTGTTTTTGTAAGTTATCCCTATATCTTGTTCAATAAAAGGGTTTATTACTCTTATTGCTGATCTTTTCTCATAAATATAAATGAATTGCTGATCGTTAGTCTCGCTAAAACTCGAAAACGGCTGAACCGATTTGGCTATTTTTAGTCTTGAAATATTCGTGGAAGTCCAGGGAAGGTTTAAACGCTTTGTATGCTCAACGAACTGGGCACGGGTCAGCTAGTCTGCAATATAAAATTAATTGCTGTTCGTTAGTCTCGCTAAAACTCGAAAACGGCTGAACCGATTTGGCTATTTTTAGTCTAGAAATATTCGTGGAAGTCCGGGGAAGGTTTAAACGCTTTGTATGCTCAACGAACTGGGCACGGATCAGCTAGTAATTTAATAAAATATAGTCTATGATATTCACGAATTACTCGTAAAGTGCCTATAGATATGACGCCTCATCAATCTTGTCCACCAAGTACCCAAAGAACTTGTATCACAACGGAAAATATGTTACTTAATACTAATATTGTTTTAAAGTATGAAATAGTTTAATGACGACCCTAAAAAAAAAAAAATTATATCAGCAGCTGAGGTCGTCCTATAATCAAATACTATATACTCTTAATTAAAACTAAGTACATTCATTTGTATACAAAAATTAATTATCTGAAAGCTATAATAACATTCCGCCATCATTACTGTTTAATAATAAGGGGTATGAAAAGATACATTCATAATTTGAAATGCGCCAATCAACTATATCAAGGCTTCACCTTATAAGTTAAGGGGGGAATGTATTAATACGACTTGGTAAGGGCTCCTGGCCCATTGACTTTTGATTAATGATGTCAACTTGCTACTAACGCGCAACAGAATTGCGACTGTATAAATGCGCAATCGTATCGGACGACATCGGGAAAATAATGGAGGCAGGGCTACCGAATCGCGGTGCATAGCGAAACGCGACGGTATCGCGATTGCATCGCGACTGAATCGTGGTTACGTTGGCGATGCAGATATAGTTCGTCCCTGACAAATTTAACCTAAAGGTAAACAAACCGAAAACGTCGAAATTTTCACTTATTTACTTATTGTGCACACTTATCAACACTTTCACAGGTATATTAAATGATTATACTTCATCATCCGATACATTTTATAACAATTAAACAATAATTAACATATTTAAACATTAAATGAAAAACCTTCACAGTAAAAATACGCTATTTTGACACTGCCAACTGTAGAATATAGTCTATAGTCTATGAATTCATGTAGCCAACAATAATCATTGCGTTAATATTGGCCAATTGGCATTACTGACTAATCTATGGCTGTGTCAAAGACGGCTTTGTTTACGTTTGGGTTAAATTTATCTCGGACCTGTTAGAGTGGCCGCATCGCGACTGAATCGATGCAAAAAGTTGCCATGGGCGAGAGCCCTAAGCAGGGGAATAGGGGGAGCTCGAGACACTTAATACCATGGCCGCTATCGATGAGGACTGAGACTCGCCCATTAAAGTTATTGACATGGGGTTTAAAGCCGCCCCAACCTACCCCCATCAGTTTTATATCAGCACAAAAGACTCTTAATATTAACGACCAAACTTTGACTTCGCTGTAATTTGATGTTGGAATTATTCAGTTATTATTTCCTAAAATAAACAAATTATTTATGTCAATTGTGTTATTGTTGTTCCTAGAGTGGAAAGTACTCCCTGCTAGCAATCTTAGTTACACTGTATATTATACGATTTAAAATTCTAGCGTGTAAATATTTTTATTATTAAGGGCCAAAGGGCCGTATATATTAATTTGTTTCTGCAAAATGCATCTATCCTACTTCGAGCTATGTTCAATACCAGTGACTTTTTGTATAAAACTGATGTTCTGAGCAACTCAGTAGAAGAATCTGAAGAATGCGTAATATTCCACTCGTAGCTAAGCTCACTCACAAACGTTCTAGATAGCGAACCTTTTCTGCGGTTCGAGCTAGAACATTTCGTACTTTTTATAATAATTAATATTTAAACTTAACCCTAGATAACTAATCATTCGTCTACACGACTACGCTACTATCCACGATAGTCGAGTACACCTAGTTCCTCGTACCCCCCGCTCAAGAATCTTTTTCTACCTTCCTAAATAGTCAATTTAGTACATCCTGTGAGGAAATTTCAATCATACGATACTTAGAAATTGAACTACGGTCATATCGTCGTCCAGTCGACGAAAGTTTAGTAATTACGTGGTATGTTTTGCAAAGGTATATACATTACTTTTTTGCTATTTTTTTCTATTTAACATGAGAAACACACAATATTTTTTATAATAAATATAGTTTATCTATATTTTACCAAAAACATACATAAAAGAACTATATAAAGATATACTTTGTGTACTTCAATTAGAAAACCTATGTAGTTTTCTTAGTTTGTTCATAGGAAACTAAGTTATTAGCCATTTTTTATACATTTTTATAATTTTTATAAACGGATATGAGGAACTGAGCATCAGAGAGAAAAACCGCAGAAACAGAAGATGTGGTCGACAAGCGGTCTGACAATTCGGGAGACTGAGGAAATTTTGAGGGTTAAAGTTCATCACGACACTAACAGAGCTTTAGATTGCCCTAGTGAATTTTCAGAGTCGGAAAACTTTATTATACAACCAAGCGAGAGTCAATAACATCAAATTATAGATTCTGAATCAGAAATAATCTAGTTTTATCATAATAACAATGGTGCATCTCAGTCTCAGTTTATCAGATGTGCCCGAACACATATCATGTACTAACAGACAAACTTAAAGATGGTCTCTATACATTTTTATAATATAATAATATGCTAATTCTGTTTATTATTAATTATAATATTCATAAATAATACAATAAACATGAAAAAAACCAATGTCAGGGCGCGATTTTTTAATGAATGTGGGAGATCAACTGATGGAGCACTGGCTGCGGCAACGCATTCAGACGGTGACTTTGTGGAGTGATATTAAAGTCATAATACAAGAATTTCTTTGCCGATTGTTTCAACATAGAAGTTCCTTTTCCTACTGTTTCAATCGTGCGCAAAATCTGAATGTCATGTCCATCGAAAGCTCGTAGAGTGACATAACATCGCTACATAAAATCCAAAAGAGTTATTCGAGGCTCCCACAATATTATCATATGTAGTAGCTGTATGATGAATTAAATAAATATTATCACTCTTATTTTTAGTTCATATTAAACCAAACTTAAGTGACATGTAACAATTTCCTGGTTTTATTAAACATTTTTGATAATATTCACGTTTTTTACCGCGTAGTCCGCTCGACGAATGTTTAGTTACTATGTAACTGTAAATATAGTTTAGTTATCTAGGGTTAAATGAATTTCATACCAATGAAAATTCTTTCTGGAACTCACTCTGCTGTGAAAATACGTGCCTAATACGATATTAAGTCGTTTTATTAAAAAGCTCAAGCTTTATATTTCGCAAACAAAAGAATTTAATAAAGAAAATCAGATCTAAATTAGGTTTGTTAGTAAAGGCAAAGAATCACCGTATAATCAGCGCTAATAAATTATTCCACGAATTTTGCCTTCTTTGTGTCTCACAATTCTTATTCAGAAACTCGACGGACTTGTGATAATTTTGTCATTTTCATTTTCAAGTCAAATACCAAAATGGTTTGCATTGACTGGCTGAAATAAAAGTCAATAAAAAAATATTTTACATAAATCTTTGAAAAGTCGTATTCGATACTCATCATACTGTAAGGATTCATTTTTGTGTACAGTATATTAAATATAATTTATTATTAATGAAAATTAATCATGAACGCTTTACGCCAATTTAAACTTTGCCAATTTATATTTTGGGTACGTTCTAAATGTTGCCTTGTTTGCATCGAACGAGGGTTTATTTTCGCTGCTATCAAATAAAAGGCTTTGAAGTGGTTTTATAACGAAATATGATTATAGAGGCTTTAGGAAACCCCTCGTATTTGGGAGCATGTAACTGTGGTGCTTTCTTATAATTCGGTTACTAAATGACTTGAACAAATCTCATTTTGGGTTCATAAATACATAAATAGCTCTGGTTTTAGTAGGGAAATAATTCATTGTCCTATTATAAGCAGTGAATAAAAATAATTTAATCTTACATTATTTCAAATCATATAATGATTAATTTATTTAGAGATGAAAAGTGACAGGTAACAGGTTTAGTTTGTTATTTATATATCGTACATGATACCACGAACAGTTTAAATAATTGAAGACATGAATGGATGAAGGTGATAAGTCACAATTTTTTTATGCAAATTGAGTTTGAACTGTCACATAAAATGTCATAAATTTTTATGCGAATTGAGTTTGAACTGTCACAAACAATAATTCTAAAGATGGTTCTTTAGATTAATGTACCCTTGCGGCCGGTATCAATAACATTTTACAAAAGTACAAATAACACACACTTACACACGTTTTTGCTTTATGTTATACTTATTTTATCCTGTTTTATAGCTATAATAATATACAGTACAGTAGGCATACGAGTACACAAGACCATAACATCTTATTTCTGATATTGCCATAAAACCGTGTTCTATTTCAATAACACTGAAATATAATATTATAATCATAAATATATTCGGATTGCTGATCATAATATGCATAAAGGGTTCCTTTACTTTTATGTCTCACTCGGCTGAGTGCTGACGATTTTATATGTTGTTCGCGTGATACATGTCGCTACATGTCACGCAAAATGGAGGCTCGCCTAACGCCCGCTACAGACGACAACGATAAGACTGCACATTTAGGTCACAACCCGCGCACATATTTACATACAATTATTATTAGCCTAAACGGTCCCACAGCTGGGCAAAGGCCTCCCGCAGTGTCCTCCGGGTATCTCTTTCCTGCGCCACCGCTGGCTAGCCTGGGTGGTATGCGTCCAGCTCGTCTTGTTCTGGGCAGGCTTCGGCGACGTCGTCCATCCTCTTGTGCCCAATCGATGCATATTTTTGCTCAGCGCTCGGAGTACATGCGACTTATGTGTCCCACCCAGTCCCATTTTAGCTTGGCTCCCTCCACTATACAATACTACATCTTAATACTTAGCAAGCATACACCTGTCTTGTACACGGTTGCTAATGTAATTTTAATAAATTAAAAAAATGCCGACAGTTAATACAAAGATGCAATTCTGTACGCGTTATGTCAATAATTGTAAGTGAGCTGTGTAGGTGTTAACGTTGTCGTCTGTAGTGGGCATATTATTATAAAATATATAATCCATTCACCATAATATTGCTCATCGTCGATTAATATTCCAACACCTAGAGACTAGAGATAGAATTATGTTTTTCCAAATGTGTTTTTTCAAGTTCTTATTCTTATTTATATAATTATTATGGCTTCGTAGTTTTTTCATTTTTGGTTTTCTTTTTTTTTTCAAATCAAATATTTTTATTCACAGTAAATTTTACCAAAAATGTTTTCTTAACGTCGTTTCTATATGATGCCTATCACCGGTTCGGGAACTAACCCAGCAAGAAGAACCGGCGTAAGAAACTCCAAAAAGATGGAAAATTATATTTTAATATTATATAGGATGTATTCTTCGTCTTCTTACTGTATTTAGATTATATTTAATATTTTTATTTTATATAGTAGTGTATATGTTGGGACAGCTGTGAGGTCACAGAATGGGTCAATCGGAAGACCGGTGCTGGACATACTAGGTGTGCCAGCAAAACCGAGCTTGGTCCAATTTGCGACTGCTTAGCTACTAAATTATTTTATATGTCTTTTAGTCTCTTTGTGTCTTATTTTTATTTTATTTATCATTATAAACTTTTACTTATTTAGTGGTTACAGCTGCAAATTAAAGTTTTATTTATTTATCGTCTAATCTTCTTCTAACCCTCGATCGGTTTTTACAGTTATGTTCATGTCATAAGGATGACTGCAAATCTGTAGCGTCTTGTCGTGGGCGATAGGCATTATGGTGTATGCCTACCGTATTATATTTGAATTTCTTTATACAAAAAACCTAGCGACAGCGTGTATTTCATTTTCGTCTCAAAGAAATATAATTTTGTTGGGAGTTATTTTGCTTTACAAGATGTTTTACTCGGACAAAGTTTGTTTTACTTGTGTTTAAAATGTCCAAAATAAATGAAATAAGAGTATTGTCCACTTTACATTCTTATTGATATAAAATATTAAAAGGTAATATATTATAAAAAAATCATACAAACCAAATTGAAGACATGAATGAATGAAGGTGATATGTTGCAAAATTTTGATTTCAAGAAAAAAAATTTAAACTGTCACCTAAACATTTTAGAATTATTCTGAAAATTCGTCTCTAGAATCAATACAAAATTTAACACTTTACTTCATATCCTAAAATTTTTAAGTGACAGTTCAAAGTCCATTTTCGGGGTTAAAATTTTTAGCAACATAATATCACCTTAATTCATTGATTTCTTCAATTATTCTAGCTAATTGTACATTGCAACCATAAATATATATCTACATCAGATTGCGTAAATTAATTATATTAAAAGTAATACGGTTTCTATGTAATATAAGTCAAACATAGCAATAATAAAAAGATAAGTGTGCACAGTTCAAAGGGAACAGAAAGCCTTGTTCGAGTGGGACTAGAAATAATTACATTCCTTCGAGAGTCGGATTGTTGGCGGAACGAGATATTTTATACACCGCAAAGTAAAATCATCGGACAAAAGGCACGGTCGGACGGTCGGACGGTCGGAGTATCGACCCGACCCGGACAATCAAGGAAATTGAAAGGTCGGACCCGGATGCACCTTTCCGCAACATTGTCTTATCCCGCCATACATCATCTTTGATGGCCTCGCCCGGGGCCTATTACGTGTGAAGTGTGTGTGTGTGTGGATAGTGCTCAATTACTTTTGATACCTTGATTATGTTTAAAAATATTTTGGAATACTTATTTCTTCAAAGTGGTACAAAGTGTAAAATAAAATTAGTGATAATACTTTAGGGTGTCTATGTGCCTTCTATGTAGAGTATACTGTTTTTTTTCTTGCCAAAAAGGTTCTCAAGTGAGGTTTGCTTTGATACTTGTTTATTAGTACGGGCCTAGGATTATAAGATCACTAGCTGTTCCCGCGACTTCGTTCGCGTTGTTTTTGAGTAACTTAAACCGTTTATGCAGCGCATGCAACGAAAGTCCCCAAATGTGAATAATTTTCCCCGTTTTTGCAACATTTCTCACTGACGCTTCGCTCCTATTGGTCGCAGCGCAATGTTATATAGCCTAAAGCCTTCCTCTATAAATGGACTATCCAACATAAAATATTTTTTGATATCGGACCAGTAGTTCCTGAGATTAACGAGTTTAAACAAACAAACAAACAAACTCTTCCGCTTTATAATATTAGTATAGCTTTATATTTTTCTCTTGACAACATGTAGCGTGAAAATATAGAGATGCTGTGAGCTTTGTCGTCCTTGGAGTGTTCGCTAATCGTCATGGCGCGCCGTAGCTCGTAGACGTCACTCCGAGCCCGAGAGCCGCTACGAGTGACGTGCTACGCCGTAGACACGCTACGTGTGACTACATAATCCTATCTTTGTTTTTTCTGTAGCTTTTATGTCACTTCTGTGGGCTTAGCACGAACAATAAATTTAATGACAGCGTATTATTGATTCTTTATCTAATGAATTGTTGATTGTTGTACAATTCTCATTCGATAATGTAACGAATACGAAAGTGATAATTACAGTAACATAAAAGTACTAAAAACTAAAAGCATCGTTTTTGTAAATGTTGACGAATATGTTTACTATATTATCTAAAATCAGTACAACATTTGTAATAATTCTGCATTGTAAGATTGATGACAATCAATTTGTATGCCATTGTATTCAACTACTGTAGTAAACCATAAGCGTGACATACATTTCAGTGGGCTAAGCGACGTTTAAACGAGCTGTATGTTAGTGAGCGCCGGCTTTAGGCCATTAAATTAACACGCTTCCTATGCGATGTTATTACAACTTTGACTCGGCGATAGACTTGGGGCCATATCTCACTCGCACTGTGTTTTATGTCCGACTTTAACGGAGTTTGCTGCATCGAATAGCTATGTAACGGAAACTAGTCAAAGTAGCAGCTGTATGTTTATGTATCTATAGTATTTATGTACATATACACAAATTATATATAATTATAGCCTCTGTGGTCTAGTGGTTCTGAGCTTTGCTCTCGACCGTGGTTCGTGGGTTTGATTCCCGCGTATGTTGTTTTCAAGTTTGGTTAGGACAATGCAGGACGATCACCTGATTGTCTGACAAGAAAGATGATCCATGCGTCGGATGGGCATGTAAAAAGTCGGTCCTGCGCCTGTTGTCTCGCCATTCGTGTCGGTTTACCGTCCCACTGGGCTATGAGAGTAAAAGGAAGAGAGAGTGTCTTTTTGTATGTGTGCGCAACACACTTGGGCTATATAAAATAACCCCTGCGTAGCTGGCCTGGTTTCCTTAAGTTGACTACCGACACCGTAATCGGTGAGGGCTTTTATTATTATCTATAGTATTTACGTACGTATACTCAAATTATACATGTATAGGCTTGATGTGTAGCTACATGTACAGGAAATATGTATATCCAGAATGTATTAGAAAATGGGGATTCAAAGTTTTTGCTTATCGTATTATTGAGGTTATCAAATCTAGCTCACAAACTTCTTTCAGTATTTTTCGCTAGTCCAATAGTTTCGGATCTCGTCTACCATCCCCTTTTCAAGAATTACTCTGTAACCTTGATCAACCCCGACCTTTTTATATTACCAAGTGACCTTTGACCGTTCTATCCACAGAACAGATAAAGAGGTTAGAATGGAAATAGTTTCAAATTTGTATCAGAACGCGTGTCGCCGCTCTTAATTCCACTACATGGAAGTAACCCAATACGTACGAGCGTTACGCACACAAATAAACCTCACGCACTTAGATCGCTAATTTGTAATTGGTTGTCACACTAACGTAAACAATGCATTAGATGTACACTTACACACGCGCACTTTTCTCATACACGCTAGGGCGACCGAAGGTCGATAATTGATATCGATAAAATAATTGTCACATTTTTTGCAATAGTTCGGTTCAATTTTTGAGGGGTGACAGGGTACCGTACGACTAATGTATTGTTCTTAGGGCCGATTTTTCAATACTCAGATAAATCGTCAAATAGTAGCCTGACAAATAAAATTATTTGCCTAGTTGTCAAGCCAATAAATATTTTCGATTTTTCAATCGTCTTATAGCTACAAAATAGCTATTAGTGGTATTTAACCAGACAACTTCACACTATTTGTGTGCAAGTGAGATGCACAGTTATTGCATTCAATATGTTAAAAAAGAACAGCAACATGTTCGGTAGGTATAACTTTTTCAGTTGTCACTTGTCAGTTGTCAATATTGTCTTTCGAAAATTCAAGCTTACAAATAATTATTATGTATTTTTGTTGTGTAACATAGATGTAAATAATAAGGGTTTTATAATTTTATAAAACCATGTTCCATTTGGAACAAAAAAGGATGCGAGGACGTTCTGCAACTTTACCAACTCCGAACTTGTTAGTTGTAATAGAACTCGTGACAAAATATCAAACTACAAAATAGTAATTTTCTTGTATAGAATTTTATTGCCAAAGGTATTTATTATTTTATTATCTAACATATTGCTAATCAAAACCGCTTACTTTTCAAAGGAGAAAAAGAAAATTGAACCGAAACTATTATATAGGTTTCTTCGTTGCAAACAAAATATAGGTATATGCAAAAATAAATTCATGTATTAATGCATGAATTAGGTTGGAACATTGCTTGAAATTTAAAGATTAATATCTTTTTGGTTTGCCATTTTATACCGGAAATTACTGATACATCTAATCATAAATTTTTTGCAGATTCAGAGTTGATGGACAGCTGATAAAACTACAATAGCAAAGATGGCATTATTTTCTAGAAAAGGAGCATAAAAGATGTTATGTCTTGAGAATTATGATATGAGGAAAGAACAAAATATATATAAATAGAGCAAAATGCAGCAAACAATTACTGTGTTACTGACAATATCATCTTATTTGTAATAAAAATGTGAAACTTTATAATATTATGTTTTTTGTTTCTCCTTAATGTTTAAAGAGTAACATTTCAATAGTTTAGCGCACATAGTTTATGGCTGTGATTTCTTTATTCAATAACTAGCTGTGCCCGCGACTTCGTACGCGTGGAAAAGTGATTTAGGGCAGCAGTTCAAATACATTTTTAGTTTATGAAAACTGTCGTTTGTATATTTAAAATCACTAATTTATAGTAATGCTTCTTTATTTATTTTTAATAATAATAGTTTACTGTCAAATAATGGCCGTTTTTGTCGTGAATGTTTTGAGGTATTTTTTCTATGAAAATGCTAAAAATTCCTACTACCAGCTCAAAAAATGACCGTGTATTATAAGCCGACTTCAAAAAAAGGAGGAGGTTCTCAATTCGTCTGTATGTATAATATTTTTTTTTCTTTTATGCGAACGGGACTACTTGATAGTACGCTCATATACGCGACGAAGATCTCTGTACTGAGATTTATATGGACTTTACACACACAGATAGACAGACAGACAGACATTTTTTTCAAAAATGTTATTTTTAGGTTCTGTGGGTTTTATAGACCTCCTTTTTTTAATTTTCACTTAAATATTCTTAATGTACAGACATGACCCCTCTACAGATTTATTATATGTATAGATAATCAATTCCATAAATAAGAAATCCTATTAATTAAATATTAAAGAGTTACATTATATGTTGTTTTATATTTGTTACTTGTTAGTAATAGCTTATTCAATGTCAATACTTGAGCACCAATGCACTCAACCACTACGCTGCCTCCATAGTACAATAGTCGACTGCATTGTTGTTGGTGCTCAACCGAGAGGTTGCACATTCAAATCCCACCGAGAGAAAAAAAAATTCCAATGTTCCTGGGTCATTGATGTGTATTAAATGTGTGTATAATCTAATAAAAATAATTTGTGTATCGTATAAAAAGTATTAAATATATTTCCGTTATCGTTCGTAAAGTTCTTTGTATGCTTAGCACAGGGCCAGATTGAAGTGGTGTTCACAACGTCCATAGATATTATTAGTATAATGTGATTTGTAAGAAACTAGCTTGTCAGTGACTCAAAATATTCCTTATGCTAGTTACAATCATCACTACTACTATTAGGCAAAAGGTACTGTTGAAAATACAAGCTGGTCGGGGTTTTCTACCAGACAGATGTAAATAATTGAGGAATTCAGGTACCTCCTCGATTGCTAAGTCGTCCATTGCTTCAAAAACATAAATTTTATTAGATTCTGATACCCAAAGAAATTGACGAAACTGTTAAATATAAATGCAGACACGAACTTATCGGGGAAATAAAGCCTTATCAGGCTCTTCAAGCAGCAGATAATTTTATTCCTTTAATAGGTGTCTTATTAGACAGTTAACAACTATCTGAGTATTGAAAAACTCAAAATATTGCTATTCGTCGAATAAACGCTATCTGGTTGTTTATCTGAGGATGGAAAAATCGGTCCTTAATAATCTATTTATTTATTTACTAGGCAAAAAAAACATACATTAATCACAGATATAACAATATAATTATAATAATGTCCGTATGAAATTATCTTTTATTTCTTAATAGAAAGCTAAATTAAATAAACAATAATATGACGGTAATTATCAATAAAGAGAGTTGCTTAAATTATAATATCATTTTCTTAGATCGACATTGTTTACATCTTGGTACAACACTATCGATACGCACGAAGTACCTAGAATTGAAGCTGTCATTCCGCGAGCGAACAATCGCTACGAATGCAATACATTGCTCACTCGCAAAGACATTACACAAAATGGTACCCACGTATTGCAGCAATGGATAATTTTGCGCCTAAATACGAATGTATCGTTTTCGATCACGAACTACATAATGCTATGGAAATAATTACTAATATCACATAAAATTTAAAGTTTTTGGACTTACCGGTGGAAAGAAATTCCTTCTCGGGCTACACTACACACTTGGCTTCTTTTCCGACACGTTAAAACAGCGCAACACGGCATTTTTAACGATTTTTTATGGAGCTCCGTACGCTGTCACAGTAAGATTGTGACTGTTGACCGATAAAACGTGTTTCGGCTGACATATGATCATTTGATCATATGTACGGCGCGTCTGCCCCGCCTACAATGCCATTCTAATCTCTTTTACTCTTCTGTGGTTCTATCCGTATCATGCCCGCAGAAAGAAACATACCTCTGGATATTCGGAGCAAATGGAGCTGCGTTTGATTGATCGCGCCCCCCCCCGACCCGGCCGTCGGACCCGGATAAGACAATGTACCGGAAGAACGACCGGCCCGGGCCATGAATCGTTTGACCCGCCTCTTATCGTACCCGGGTTTGATATCGGTCAACGCCGATGACTTTGTTAGGTTTGAGTCCTAATTTTTGCATAGGAATTTATTTGGAACTAGCTTATGTTTGCCGCTTCTCAATGCTACAGGATATATTTTTTTTAACCCCCGATGCAAAAATGACGGGATGTTATAAATTTGACGTACCAGCGTAAATGTGTCTGTCTATGGCATTGTAGCTCCCAAAAGGATGATCCCATTTTAATGTTTTTTTTTTTGTTTGAAAGGTATATCAGTCGATAGTGTTCTTACCTATGTTTGGTGGAAATCGGTACAGGACTTTAAGGTCGTCATATTGTTTATTAGGTGTGATGGGAATGTTACACGCTAAGTTAGGGTTTTTAAAAAAAATTGCGTTTTATCTCTTTGCTTGTCTGTTTCTCCCGGCTTATATCTGGAACGGCTGGATCGATTATGACGGGGCTTGCACATACAGCTCATGTTATAATGAGTAACATATGCTACTTTTCATCTTAATCATTATAATTTTATTTTGTAGAAAATTATACAAATAGATAAAAAATTAAGAAAATGGGTTTGTTGTGTGTAAATGTATCTACGGTGTCACAATTGTGTTTATAATATTATGTATACAGGCTGTAATATTAATGAGTGACGTGTACGGGTCCCGTGTATAGATTTTCCAGTGAAAGTAGCAGCGCTGAAAGAGGTTTTTTTTACTTATTGTATGGGCAAATTTATGATGTTGGGGCATTTCTCATAGAAACATGAAAGTCAAAAGTAAGTATTTCAGCCCTGGTACTTTCATAGTAAACTCTACATACGAGGCACATACCCACCCTTAAGTATTATCACTCATTTATTTTACACCTTGTATAATATTGTTATTTAGTGAAATTACCTTCATGCGGCTGAAGGTAGTTCGTGATATATTAACATTAGTAGATATATTAAGTTAGTTCATTCTTAATTAACAGCGTCCTTTGTTTTATTTTCAATTAAACGCGTTACAATAATTTAAATTCGGCGAACCTTTGCCGATGAGTAAAATGGTAACTTTCTTATAATCAAATACGAACCGTCGAGCCCTCCGGGGGTGGAACAGTTCACAAACGGGTACCTCGGGAAATGTTGAGGCGATGTTAGGCAGATTAAACGTTTGCCCAGATATTATTCTAACGAAAGTTGGATACGTCCGTATTGCCAAACTACTCTGGAACTCTGAGACCCGGGCCGTTATTTAATATATGTATGAATGGAGGGATCAAGATAAAACGGTTATTCTGTGTGTAACGACTGATTCCATTTCCAATCGTAAATGGCTCACGATTTCAGAGTATTGAAATGATGCTCCCTTACGGTTTATGAGAATGGATTTCGGGATAATTTCGAGTGTATACGTAGCTCTGTCTAGTTTATACCTATAAAAACAGATTAAGGAGTAATATTATTACGTGAAGCAAAAACTTGAGTACAGTTTTGCGAAAAGTATGCGAACAGTGAAATCTTTTTTTATTAGCAGAAACCTTAATTAATAACCTGACAACAATACTATCTTAAATTATTATTTAAACTTCCGTACTTACATATTCTATTAATATGTCACAATAAATACGTGTTTTGTTAATTTTTTCTATCAACTGGGTTCTAGTAAAGAGGAATAGTTAAAATGCGTCCACTATTAGTTTTATGTAAAAATATAATTTTATAAAAGCTGAAGAATTCAATAGCTGCCGGTATTTTTATGAACATACCTCACTACATTCCGCTGCGCTGTGAATTTATCTATTCCACAGATCATACAAGACTAGATCTGCATATGCCATAGTAAGCCACTATTTGAAAAAGTATTTAAGTCACAGCCGCTTTATGGGCAATCATTAAACGACTGTATGTGTGAGATGTTTATTAATACTAACGCAAAACCAATTAATGAATTTAATACATGGATCGATGAAGGTGATATGTCGCAAAAAAAAATTACTCAGAAAAAGGAGTTTAAACTGTTATTTACACATTTTAGGATTATGTATTATGGTATTAAGTACCTATATTGATTCTAAAGATGGATCTTTAGATTAATGTACTTAATTTAATACTTTACGACGTATTCTAATATTATGTTAAAGTGACAGTTTGAACTCCATTTTCTCACAATCATAATGTTGCCACATATCACCTTCATCCATTCATGTCTTCAATTATTATGTTTTTTTTTCAGTTAGGCATCAATAATATAGGCCGTAAGCACATAACTTAAACTAAAATTACGCCAAAATTACGTTTCACATAACTTAAACTAAAATTACGCTAAACCCGGATTTGATCTCTCTTTCTATCATAACAGAACGGGAGATATAATACAGACTTATGAAATTGGAGCTATATTATTTAGATCTTAAACTTTGTCCTAAAAGCATTTCACCTGGGGGCCTACTCATGATGCCATCGCTAATTATCGCTTACAAAGTTCGATAACAAAATGTATGGGATTTGACATAAGGTACGCTAAATGACATACCAAATCGCGATCATTTAGCGTACCTTATGTCAAATCCCGTACATTTTGTTATCGAACTTTGTAAGCGATAATTATCGATGTCATCTTGAGTAGGCCCCCTGGGCCCTGATTTAAGGTGCGATCGTTATGTATCGAAGTTCGAAAACAAAATGTATGGGATTTGACGTAAGCTTCGCTAAGTGACACACGAATCCGCTTGTCATTTAGCGAAGCTTGTGTCAAATTCCATACATTTTATTTTCGTAAGTGATAAATAGCGACGGCATCTTGAGTGAGGGCCCTGGTTCAACAAGCGATTTTCTTTAATCTCAAAAGGCGCGTTTGAAAGGCTTAGTATCCCGTACCAGATCTAGACATTTTATGAGTTCAGACAAACAGAGCTCGAGCTTTGTCCGGGGCAAATCCGAATGTATAAGGAGCGGGAATATTCGTGTCTTCCAGAGGGAGAGCAAACAGTTGTCTTGTAGCTCATATCGGCCGCTGTCGGCTGTTTAAGGATCAGGTCCACAATGGGCACTGACGCAATATAGACGCCCACAATGGAGCTCTAGGTATTATTGTCGAGGAGCGCGGCGCTGGATGTTGGCTCATTTTTCAATGCCTACTTTCGAAATTAAAAATTCTAAATATTTTATTTCCAAATTTAAACTTCACTAGCTATTTTCGGAAAGTCAACAAAAGGGTAACCACCGGTTCAACCCTAGCCCGCCAAGAAGAACCGGCGTAAGAAACTCAGACGGGGCCATCTTTTAGCAAAAAGATGGTAAGTTGTTATTTTTAAAAAGTGTATATACAATATGTTTACAATGTAAAAATTTAATAAAAAACTTAACAACTATATGTTACAATAAAAAACTTAAATACTCTATCGCATAGCTTGACGTATGTTTTGAAATCAGCTTTGATGGTGAATTTTTTTACATGTGCAGAAGTATTAAGTATTTTATAGGTGATTTGTAAAAGAAGCTTATCGTTGTACCAGTATGAAACTGGTAAAACTATTTACTTTCTTTGGCATACAAAATAATTATGATAAAAAAACAAGTTTTAATATTAGGCCCTAATATATAAGTACATATTATATACATCGTAATTTTATATGGATTCCATTGCCACCTTTCATCCCGAGCATCAGATCAGCTCCATGTTATTGTAATACTGCATTGTCACGCAGCAAATAAATGCATGCAAAATATAAATTCAATCGGACTAGGGAAGTGGGTTAAATTTAATATTCAAGTGTTACTCACGCAGGGACACGATAAAGTAAATAAATGTTTGTAAAATATAAAAATGCTTATACTGGGTGTTAAAAGAGCAGTCACTATAACTTTGATATACGATTATACTACCTTACCTCATTTTGAAAATGTATATTTTTCATAATTTTTTTTGTCAAAAACCAAAAAAATATTTTTTTGCTTTTCACCATTTCTTATTTTTCTGTCGCAAAAATTACAATAAAGCAAAAATTTTTTTTTTTAATTTTTGTTAATAAAATGAAAAAAAAATACATTTCTAGAATGAGAAAAGGTAGTATAATCATATCCCAAAGTTATAGTGACTGCTCTTTTTACACCTGTTATATTAAAAACACGAATTCTATATCAAGTAAAAGGACGTAACTTTATACACTCTCATAATGATATCGCTGGTTGTTTAGAACATAATATTGAGATAGCGCAGTTTTGTATGTAAACTCTCGTAACATCTCCGTATCACGGATGTAATCAGATTCAATGTCGTCCGAGCTTAACCTCCTATCTGAATATAAATTACCGTTTACAGAAGCGATGTTTTTGCCCCCAATACCCCGTACCCCATACTCCCGTATACCCCATCAATAATCGTCCCTTTGCCTTCTGGTTACTGACCCCTTGCCATTAAAGATTCGTGACTACTCTTTGGGAACCTCCCGGGCTGCTGGTTATAGATCCTAAGGTAGGGTAAGTTAACGATTAGGAAATTGGGCTTCTTATAGATGTTCTTTTCATTATCTTGCGTCGTACATAGTACAAAAGAGAGCCAAAAGAACATAGGAGAACTGCAGTTGGGTATTTATAGGCCCAGATTACTAAATAATTACTAAACTGTATTAATATAATCTTGCTCTAAGGCCAGTATTATTGAAGAAGTCTCAAACCTAACCTCACTTGAGAACCTATTTGACAGATAAAAGAAACGTTTCGTTCCACTTTTAAAAAAAACTTTACTTATATTACATGCTTTCATAATTCTTTATTATTTAAAAAAAAATGAAGATTATAAAAATATAGGTTATACTTATTTTAATGTTTTTCTGTAATCTGTAATACGAATATTACGGTATAAAAAGAAAACAAATTAAAGTACCTACTATGTAACATTAATAAAGTTGTTCACTTTTAAAAGTGAAACGAAACGTTGTTTTATCTGTCAAATAGGTTCTCAAGTGAGGTTGGCTTTGAGACTTTTTATTAACACGGACCTAAGTTAGCTTTAAGATTAAGTACAATATAAAGAATAAATAAACATTTCATTCTGCTGGGTACGCTGTGTGGTTGTGGGTTCCACTTGACTCTTGTAGATACTTTCGTAGCTTGTTATGGCTACACTAGCTATATTTTAGCTTAACCTGGATGATTATCCCTGTTATTTACTGGCAACATATTCCAGTAGTAAATTGTTTCCATTCTGTGCGGCCGGCGCAATTAGATTCCCGTACGATGCCAATAGTCATAATGTTTAATTCCATAATAATAAACCGTCGTATTATAAATCCATGTTCAGATATTTATTTGTACGCAAATCCCTTGTATTCTGTTATCCGTTTTATTTATTTTAGGATATTGGATGATACATATTATAGATAATATTATTTTCCTACAAACATTACAGTCGTATTTGTTTAATATTTATTAATATTTTTATTTTGTCTAGCTCTATTTCATTAACTAACACTATCAATACTAAATTACTTAAAGTAAACCTAACTTCATCTATTCGGTAGCTGAATTTAGTAGCTGAAGTTAGGTTTACTCTTAGCTTCTATGCGTACATCATGTAATGGGAAATTCGAAAATTATTATAAACTAGGGATTCCCGCAACTTCGTACGTGTAAAAAAAACCCACGAACCGTACAATTTGCTGAAGTAAAAAGTTGTATAATATATGTGTTAATCCGTCACGTAAACTACTACTATACCAAATTACATCAAAATCCGTTCAGTAGTTTTCATGTGAAATATTAACAAACATCCATCAATCCATACTTATAAACTTTCACATTTGTTGTTTAGTAGTTTACTATTAGTACTAAATTATTAAGAATGACACTAACTTTAAAAAAACATCATAAATTAAAATATCGGAAATGAGAATATTATTGTAAGTAACACAAACCAGGGGCCTTACCACGAGGTATTATAACCGTATCACTTTAATATTACTTTTGGATTTCGTATATAGAATATAGAATTCGTATATATAATATTTCGTATATAGAATAATAGAGATCATATTTGCTTACATGAAATTCATGAGTAATGTTATAGTAATATTGCTATGAGACCGCGTGGTAAGACCCCATAACTTAAACTTAACTTAACTTAAAACTCTGGCGAAGAAGCTCCGTGAACTGCAAAGTATATAGCGGGGTAAATATAAAAGTAGTATGTTAAAAGGTCGATAAGGGTAATCGTATCGAACATCGTTACGGGCCGTAACATCGTTCGACAATTATGTGGGTCGTGGAATTTTCCACTCGGGCACCCTAAGCGGGGTGAGCTGCGCTGGCAACTTTAGAAGTTCATTCTCCTCCGCTCCATTAGTTTGGGTCGATTTTTTCCGAACCCCCAACTTTTGGAGTCCATGCTCCACTGGAATCCTGGAAATGAACAGCAATCCCTTGGATGTCAAAATTAGGTTCCTTCCGCAGATTTAGAAATAATAGAGATCGGCTTCGCAATTCGATCATGCTTCTAAATTTAAATTGTTTCAACTTTTTACGGTTATTTTGCATTTAAGGCTTGAATTTTATGCATCCACGCGACCGAGTGGCTCGTGGAGTTCGTGAAGGGTCGTGAAGTTACAAACCTGATTAAGTCGTATTAAATCAAGATACGCTAGGGCATACCCATTGCTCAGTTTTTGAGCATACAGCGTTCATACTCTTAGCGAGTCGCGTGTATATTTTACGATAGTTCTCTATGGTTTTTTCCATTCCTTCAACTATGGCTTCAATGCTCGAAACTCCTCCAAAATGGCTCGGAATAAACACCAATCCTTCGGATTTTTCCGCATTAGCTCCGCACGGGCGGCGCAGCGGTAATTTTAACTCCATTAGGGTGTTTACACAACACCGGCTTTGCTCGATGTTCATTACCTTAGTTCGTGGAAACTTCTTTTTGTCTGTTAACGAGATGACAACATATTCTAAAATATGGGTTATCTTTTCATTTTTTTGTGATAAAACTGATTGAAGCAAATCAAGAAAGTATGTATTAGATGAGACATAGATAGAAAATACAATGACGAGTATGAGACATCGTAAAGATATTCATCACTTTTGTACCTACTATAAAAAATAGAATATAATTAATAATTTTTAACAAATGTTTAATATACAGCCATAAAGTATAAGATGGCTTTTTGTTCATTTGGCGGGAATCGAACCTGCCTCCGAATCAAACCTCCAGGTTTAACACCGACGCACTCAACATTGAGCTACATAGGTCGATAATGTTATGTTCATTCTGTTTTTCAAATTAAAGCAGGTTCTACATCTGCAACTAAAAATGCATGACGATAAAATGTAGCTCTTTTACAAATTGCGGGCATTTTTTATCAAATGAAACTACTGCACATTCAAGGAATAAGCGTAGCGAATATTCGGCAAATATAACACTGCCATAGTTAGTTCAAGTTGTCGTTTTTGTTTTACACTGCAAAGCATAAATAAAGAGCGTCGGGGGAAATCATTAAGCTTGACTTGTGCTGTTTTATTTGCTAGATAGTTACAACACACGGGATTACAAACTATCACCCAATTATGAACTCTAAGTTGTAGAACACAAGATATCATTTCGAGCGATAAATGCTAGGTCGAAACTGATAGAGAATTCTTTCAAAATTAGCGGAGCACCGTTGAATTCGAAATTTAAATTTTGTAACAACAATCGCGTACACCCGGTGCGGTCAAAAATCTTTATTACCCACTTGGACTTTTATTATTCGACATAATATTTCAGTAATAGAGATTCTATTGAAATTCTAGAAGTAATAAAAGATCTCTACGTTGACCTTCTATCTATCTACCTGTAGCGCCTCCGTGGTCTAGTGGTTCCAGCGCCTCCGTGGTCTAGTGGTTCAGAGCTTCGCTCTCGACCTGGAGGTCGTGGGTTCGATTCCCGCGTTGGATCAACAAAGAATGTTATTTTCAAGTTTGGTTAGGACAATGCAGGCTGATCACCTGATTGTCTGACAAGAAAGATGATCCATGCGTCGGATGGGCATGTAAAAAGTCGGTCCTGCGCCTGTTCTCTCGCCAGTCGTGTCGGTTTACCGTCCCACTGGGTTATGAGAGTTATAGGAAGAGAGAGTGTCTTTGTGTAATGCGCACACACTTGGGCACTATAAAATAACTCCTGCGTAGCTGGCCTGGTTTCAATGAAATCGGCTACCGACACCGAAATCGGTGAGGGGAGCTATTATCTATCTACCTATATAATATATTAATATACTAATACGTAAAGCAAAAACTTTTGTTACAGTTTTGCTATTATTGTGCGAACAAAGGATTGTAAAATTTTAAACAAACGTAGTTAATATTATGTGTTTAAGTGAAGTTTTGCTGAATGCTTATGTGTTTTGTAAATAAAAATATCGACCACGCACTCGGCAGAATTTTTTCACTGGTATTAGTTATAATAGATAATAACAGTAGTTTTAACACAATTATTAATCTGATATGATTAATGAATTTGAAGTTTTAATAAAATGAAACGATAAATAAAATGACTTGCTCAAATACAATCTAAAGATTTCATAGACAACATAATTTTTTTAAGCGTATTTAAAAGGCTTAAGAACCCGAAAAAAAATTAAAGTATCCAAGAATTTTGGTCAAATATCATCAACAACCTCTCATCATTTCAGCTATAATGCCCACTACTTGTCATAAATCTCATCAAAATATTTAATGGGTGGTCGTCGATCTCTATCATTATTATTTGTACAATCTATACTAATATTATAAAGCGGAAGAGTTTGTTTGTTTAAACGCGCTAATCTCAGGAACTACTGGTCCGACTTGAAAAATTCTTTTTTTGTTAGATAGTCCATTTATAGAGGAAGGCTTTAGGCTATATAACATTACGCTGCGACTAATAGGAGCGAAGTGTCAGTGAGAAATTTTTCAAAAACGGGGAAAATTAATTACATTTGGGGACTTTCATTGCGTGCGCTGCATAAACGGCTTTAGTCACTCAAAAACCACGGGAACGACGAGTCGCGAGAACAGCTAGTGCTCGGATAAATCTTCCACACTAACTAGCACTTCAATGAAACACGTATAATAGTACGTATAAAGAATCAAAGATTTCCATATAAGCAATCCAATATGAATACTATAGGCAGGTAGATATATATTCCTGCGTAGTGGCCTTCGTCAATGTCTATTATATTAACACTTAGGCCCTCACCTTTTCGCACTTCATTTATTATTTATACGCTAAAGGGTATAAGTATATACTTGTATGCTTTAGCGTATGTATTATGTACATGACCTAGTATCTGAACTTCAATTTTTTTTTTTTTACTTTTTTAATATTTTAAGTCGACTTTATTTAACATCATAAATTAAACATTAAAATCGACAATTACACTGTCTTCCATGTAGGGAATAATATTATATAGGTTATAAACACTATCTGTGTATTCTGTCATGGAAGTTATTACAATACGTCCCAGAATAAATTCAATTCTGAGAGATTTGTTTCTATCACATTTTATGAACCTCTGTCTCTTTTATTTACAATATTTTCATCTAATACATGATGCAGCCTTTGTAGCATCAGATTATGTAGAAAATTGTTTTCATATTATTTCGGAGCATAAACGCAAAAAAGCAACCATAGAAATAAACTCTTATAAACATAGAATAATTCCTTGCAGAGGGTTATTTCTCAAAGAACATAATATATTATTATTATTCTATCCGCTTACCTAAAAAGGTCTGCATCGAATTTGTGTTTTTATTCTACTATTAGTGGTTACGTTACCTTATTTTCGTTATTTGGGGCACACCGCGGTACACTGAGATCGGTTTACAAAAAAAACATTTCCACATTTAAAATGTAAGACAAGCATCAGCCATCGCGTCTAATATTATCACTAAAAGTGTTGTTTCGTATGAAAATAGACAACGTTATTTTTATTTATTGCGTCGCTTGGGGGCTGTGGCAATATTTTCAGAGCCCCGGAGACAATGCGGGGGGTGCTCGCAATTATTTTCTATTATATTTTGCGGCTTCCGCTTCGAGGGACCTTTTATAATTAGACTAAAAGCCTTTTGATTCTTTAAATGTAAGAGTTTTACTCACCTTGACGGACAACATCGGCAGTGAGAATAAATCAATAATTAGGCCGCTCTTTTTATGTTGGTAATATTAATAATTCGAAATCAGAATGGCATTATAAAAAAGATCAAAATCTCCGCTTCGCCCTAATAGCAGAACTTCTGTGTGTTTGATTTTTGAAGAAAAATTAAGTTTGGAATGCATTTATGTATAGATTTTTATTTACCCTATGGAGAATTAAGAACCAACCGAATTTTATAAGCTGAAGTTTTATTTATTATCATAAGAGAAACAATAATCCTACTAATGTTATTTAAAACATGAAAGTTTGTAAGTATGGATGGATATGTTTATGCGTGATGGAATAACAAAAATCCATTTAGATAATTGTTGCTCTTTCACGCAAAAACTACTAAACAGATTTTAATTAAATTTAGTATTGTAGTAGTCTACATAGTCTACTTTTTACCGCAGTATGTACGATTCTAATTGGATTTCATATTACGTGTACTAAGTAACGGGGAACATCACCAAACCGACATTACAACTAGAACCTACATACCATAAAGTAAAACGAAGGTTTTTTTTGTTTTACGTAGACCTTTTTAGGTCGTAAAACGTACTACAAAGAAACGATTTTAGGTAAATTGGTTCAGAAAAAAGTTTGCATGTTTTACCCGTTTCGAACAAAATTTTCAAAAGTGTTTTAACTTGTATACATTTATTTATGTATACAAGTTAAAACGTGTAAAAACACGTTTAGGTTTTATGGTAATAAAACACACTAAATCCGATACTCTATATAACTCACAAATACGCTTTTATACTGGCTTTCAATTAGTTTTAACAAATTTATAATTCCAAAGGCTTGTTAATGTTTGAGGTGACAAAAGGGCGGAGGTTCCGATACTTGGTTGACGAACGGGTGACAAGTCTTAATAATATTGTGATTTGTAGGTAAGTTGTAGTAAGATGGTCTATGGATAAAGATGGATTATGTCTTATAAATTGTTGCTCTTGGCCTATAAACAGATATAAAGTACATAATATATTATGCTTCTCAGTTCCTACCTCAACATTCTTATTATATAAAAACTATAGCCTATGTTACTAAGTGATAATGTAGCATTCCAAAAATGAAAGATTTATCAATATCGTCCAGTAGTTTTCAAGTTCATTCGTAACAAACATACGAAAATCTTTTCTCTTAACAATATAAGTATAGATATAACGAACATGAATACTCAGAAATCGTAAAATATGTGTCACGATAAAAATTCTTCAACTGGCTCAAATTTAAAAACCGCTAGATATGCTTACAATGTGGCAATAAATTAATTTGTGTTGCACTAATGACTTTGGAGAACGACTTGGCTCAAATCGAACGCGACTCGTTTATTTTTGAACGTCAATCGTTTGTACATTACGTGTCTGTAAGACATAACTAAACATATTGACGACTCTCGCTCTGACCTTTTGAATCGAACAGAATCATTTGTATCGAAACAACAACAGAAATAAGATAAAAACAAGATGTATGCATTAATAGTAATGTAATAGACGAAGCAACAAAGTATGGAACTGAGGAAGAAAGCTACAGTCAGATACAGCAGATTGTAACATTTTAATATTCTTCTCAAGCTAAAAGTATTTTTATTGTAATAATTACAACACTTTTATACAATACTAGCTGTGTCCGCGACTTCGTTCGCGTGGTTTTTGAGCAACTTAAACCGTTTATGCTGCGCACGCACAAAAGTCCCCAAATGTGAATAATTTTCCCCGTTTTTGCAACATTTCTCACTGACGCTTCGCTCCTATTGGTCGCAGAGTAACGTTATATAGCTTAAAACCTTCCTCTATAAATGGAGTATCCAACAAAAAATTTTTCAAATCGGATCAGTACTTTCTGAGATTTGCGCGTTTAAACAAACTCTTCCGCTTTATAATGTTAGTATAGACTATGTTTAAATTGTTTATGTTAATATACACAATAATATATTATTTAATACACGTGCATACATATTTTTTACCATTAAGCTACAGAAGTCGTAAACAATATGTCATTAAAGTATTTAAATGTATTAATAGTGACAAATCTTAATTCACGATACAAATACATCACAGTCTTCTCTCTCATCTTGAGGGAGAGGCTCACCGCTCACTAGACCATAAAATTTGTTTTATTGCTGTCAAATAGCCAACCACATGTTTAACTCGTTGTTTACTAAATTATGTCAAATAAACGTCCACAGCTCTACACCGCGAGTGTCATAAATTTAACTGAATCATGACGCGACGTAAGCTGTTAATAGTTTATCTTTCTCTAGGTAATAACGAATATTGTTGTTGTTTTTTGATGTGTATCTTTTTGCTATTGAGGACTTAGTTAATTAATTTTGTATTAATCACACTTATTATTAACTAATTGTTTTTCGCTACTTTGTATCTATTTATTTTTCTGCGGCAAAAAGTAGCCTTACCCCCGGATTCTGAAAGGCTGATCAAATCATAGATCTGATCGATATTCGAATTAACGAGCCATTCTGAATGCTAATTAGTGAACATCACTAGCAACAACTTCGCTACGTTATGCCAAAGGGTATTTTATTACCAGTTAACATAGCATGAGGTGATGCAGAGACAAAATACAGGAAAAGATACTTAAAAACTTGAATTAAAATATCGTTTCAGTATTCAACCGAGTCTGATACTAGTTCAACAATGCGTTGATTAGTGTAACTCTGATTACAGCGTCACATTTTAATCCATCTGACAACGCTGTCGTGCTTGATTAATGATATGTCTCAGTGTAATTAGATAAGGCTTAGTACCTTGTGAGCAATTTGCGCCTCAACGGCCGCCGACTTGTACAGACAGTGCATGTTAAATTACCGTATGATTAACACGTTGATGTCTATTAATTATCTGTATGCGGTGCAATTAGAAGGGACGAAAGGGGAATTATCCTATGGTCTGATTTCAATACTATGGATATAATATGTGTAGGTGACCATACGATACATAATGTAGCAGTGGCGTGGAGTTCCTATTACTCCAATCCTATCAAAACCCTTGAAGATCCTCAGCCAAGCATAATAAGCGCTTTAATTTTTAATTAACGTTCAAAAATAGTTTTGTACCAAATACCTTTAGTATTTGGTACAAAACGATGCAATCGGAACCTTCTCGTACACCATGGTTTGTAAAGCCAGAATTGAGTCGGAATATAGTTAAATTGGCGTTTAGATTGGGCATATTCCATCGCGAAGGTTAGCGTTCTTAATGAAAAAGAGTAACTACTTCGCCGAATTGTGTTAATTGTAATAAAATTAAAGACGTACATCATTTGTTGATGTAGTGTACCAACTTTCAGAGTCAAAGATATTTATTGTTTAAAAAAATAATTTTAATTTGTATTTGGTAGGACGTTTGTTCAGTCTATTCTTTCTGACCCAATGTCAGACATAGTTGTGTGACAATGTTTCGTTGATCCGTATTTTTGCTAATATCGACGATAACTGTGTAAATTAATATAGGGTACAATTGGATTTAAATAATATCTTCGGATCAAAATCTTTAAAAAAATTAGCCATTTAATGTGCCTGTTGTTGGCAATACCGAACATAATGAATGGTTTCATTTTATTGATAAGGGGTAATACCTAATAGGTATCAAAGATGTCATATTATGTAGGTAGGTAATATTCAGAACCTCTATTATCTTATTTCACATTAAACTTTGCGTTCATTTTACTTTCAAATTAATAATGCCTAACTATACACTTGTAATCGTCCAAATATCAGAAACTGATTTATAGTTTGGAACAATCAAAACACGTTTGACGTTTATGAGAATACCATTTTCCTGTGTTAATTAATGTTGTTATCGAGTCTGCAATGTAACTTTATTAAATATGAGATTTAATATCCTATGCATGCATCTATCTAAATTCTGAATTTGTAATCATAATATTATGAGTATATACGTGCTCATATTATTCTGTTTTTACGAGTAAGTTCAGCTTCCAGCACACATTATTTGTGTGTATTTTTAGACCACACTGTATTAGAAACGTTTTCGAGACAAAATCAATCGGCACTAGTTATATATTTAGAGCTCTCGGTCGCTTACCGCGGACCGACGAATTATCGTGTGATGTGTTACATTCTACCACATGTCATTATGAAGCATAAAGCCCACCTACGTACATCTTTTAGGACCGATAATCGGACAGATTCCTCCTAATATTATTTCTGACCGATTTATTGTATGACGTTTGCCGTGCATTGCTATAGTGCAGCAATACTCAACCTGCGGCTCGCGGGCCGTTTGGGGCCACACTTGCCTTTTATATTGGCCCATTTGAAGTAAAAAAAAATATGAAAACCATTAAAATTTTTACCTAATAAGATTGTTGCATTGTTGTTGAGTATCCTAATAGTTTTGAAAGAGTCTTAAATCAATACCTAGTAAACGGTTTTAGCTCGCGGCTCTCGACACCGTGGCTGACATAATATAGGTATATTTGCGGCCCCTATGAAAATAAGGTTGAGTATTTTTATTTTATTTATTTAGGAAAACTTCCAGCTAGATCATACAGGACAGTTTTAACATAATATCACAAGAAGGCCGATTACAAGTTTTCACATACAATTCTAGAGTAGAAAGAAAGGAGAAATAGACGTAAGACAGCAACAAACTGATTGCACTATAGCAGTATGGCTGCAATGTGCAATCTGTTTGTTCTAGTTTTCACCAACAAAAAATCGGTCGCCGATCAGACCTTATCAGTTGATATTTCTTTATGCGAATTATATGTTGTATTACGAATAACGTAAGATAAAAGCTAAGTACTAAATTGACAGTAACATATTATAAAAACTTTATTTCTTAAACGTAGATAAATAACGATTTTAACTCGCTTTTATGCATCAAGGAGAGAACAAAAACGATAATCGACAATAAAAATGCACCATAATCCTTTATTAGATTTTGGATAGTTAGCGTTTTATCTTACGCACAAAGCTGTGACTTGCCTGCCTTACAGTTTGACAGAGATTATTATAATCTACAAAGCTAAAACCAAAGAAGGGCCGGCGGAAAGGCTAATCGTTGATCAACTAACATGGCATTCAAGTTAATAACCGGTATGGATCGCTGATTAGTGAAAAGTTTATTAGAGTGAAAGAGACGCCTGTAGTGTGTAATGAATTTTTGACTGAAATATTTTTTATCATTAATTAAATAACCCTTTTAACCAAAATAACTTAGTTTTACCACAAAGTACCTAGATGTATAAAAGAGACACGACCAAGTACTAGAAAATGGTATCACCCTAATACTGGCAATTGGACTGGCTATTTTTGTTTTCTTCGATTTCTAATAGGTCCAGGCACAATCCGGAAACCGCCATCTAGAGCCATAAGGCGCGTACAAATATATAAAATACGTACTTAATTCGACATAATATTACATTACATTTTATAATTTACAAACGTATAATATAGTAATAGTAGTGACATCTATTGCAATTATTTTGTAATAAACATAGATTGTATGGGATGGTAGGCCATGGTACTACCACGTGTTAGATAAATGAGTAATAATGTAAATTAATGTTACTTAAGTGTTATGAACAGTGAGTCCTCGCATAATATTATCACTTTGCTTATGTGAAACCTATATTCATTAGACACCTTCCGTTGGCACTTGGTACATGAATGGGAATTTAGTCAAGTATAATAATCCGATTATAAGGAGACATTCAATATGTCTTTGTCAATTTTGAATTGTGCGCCGAAACAATGTGTTCGGCATTAATCATGGGACGATTAAGATGATGTATTACGTCATTACTGGATATTCATGACGTCACAATTTCAATTAAGTATGCCCAACTATACAGGGTGTAAAAAGAGCAGTCACTATAACTTTGAGATACGATTATACGACCTTTCCTTATTTTGGAAACGTATTTTTTTTATTTTTTTATCAAAAACTAAAAAAAAATTTTTACTTTTCACCATTTCTTATTTTTTTGTCGCAAAAGTAACAATAAAATTTTTTTTTTTAATTTTTAATACATCTCTAGGATGAGAAAAGGTAGTATGTATAATCATATCCCAAAGTTATAGTTACTGCTCTTTTTACACCCGTTATATATATATATATATATATTATAACGACCTCCGTAGCGCAGCGGTTCAGCGCGTTGGTCCTCGACCGAGAGGTTGCAGGTTCGAATCCCGCCGAAGGAACAAAAAGTTTTCAATGTTCCTGGGTCATGGATGTGTATTAAATTTGTGTATTAATATAATAAAAATCTTAAATATGTGTATAGTATAAAAGTATTAAATATATATTTCCGTTGTCTGGTACCTGTAACACAAGTTCTTCGGATACTTAGCACAGGACCAGATTGACGTGGTGTGAAGCGTCTATAAAAAAAATAAAAAAAAATACTAATATTATAAAGCGGAAGAGTTTGTTTGTTTGTTTAAACGCGCTCAGGAACTACTGCTCCGATTTGATTTTTTTTGTTGGATATTCCATTTATACAGGAAGTCTTCAGGTTATATAACATTACGCTGCGACCAATAGGAGCGAAGCATCAATGAGAAATGTTGCAAAAATGAGGACTTTCGTTGCGTGCGTTGCATAAACGGTTTAAGTTACTCAAAAAATATGTAAATGTAAATTATTCCTTTTTAATAATCATAATAACAAAAACCAACGTGAGCAATCAAAATATAATCGCGATAGTGTTTCCGACAACCACGCGAACGAAGTCGCGGGCACAGCTAGTATAGTATACAAGAGATTGCTAATTAGAGTGTATAAAACAGGTTGGCCTATATGGCCGACAGCGCTATGAGGTTTGCTTGTCCTGTGAGCCTAGTGCGAGTTTTCACTACATTTTTTTGGCATAGTATTAGTTTCCATAGTTTTTCACTAGGGGCGCTGTTTAGATGCCATACAAATTGAAGTTAACTTGTTCACCGTGAGCATTGACAAAAATACGCACTAGGCTCACTGCTTTAACGTATCGATAGTGCATTGTTACTTTATTGTTGAGATTAAGGCCGAGTTTCACTAAGCAATGTTAAAGTTAACGCCATGTTAAATATCATGTTATCCCTCTCGTATTTCCTGTCAATGAATGAGATGGCATGGTATTTTAATATAGCGTTAACTTTAACATTGCTTTGTGAAACACGCCCTTAATAATCAGACTCGACCTACTGATTGTAAGTCATAACATAGGACTCGCAAAGACCCGAGGAGTGAAAGCATCACTAATAAATAAAAAACCCCCCAAGTGCAATTCGGACTCTCGCACCAAGGTCTCCTTACAAACTTGTAGGTATATATTGAGTAAAGCGTAAGCGACTTTTAGGGCCTCCACGCGTTTTGGGAAAAAGGGTCTTGACATACAAACAAAGTGGTCCTATAATGGTTCTGTTTTTTCCTTTTTAGGCACGAATCCCTAAACATGTACAGTTATTTGTAGCTATCCCAAAACAAAGTAATAATGTTATAATTTATATTTATCTCATGAGTTACCGTGAGTGGAGGGGGGGCAGGGAGGGCAAATAACTAATGAGACAATCACGTTGACAAAACACTACACGGCTGAAGTGTACCTGACAACACGAGTTATTAATAAACTTAACGAACCTTAAAATTGTTTTATAACTTTAGTTGAGGCGAGAGGGATACTTATTTTATTTCTCAAGTAAAAAGATACAATTGAAGACATAAATGAATGCAAGTGATATGTAGCTAAATTCTGACTTTCAGAAGTTGAGTTCAAACTGCCACTTAAACATTTTAGAAAACGTCGTAAAGTATTAAGTACATTAATCTAAACATCCGTCTTTAAAATCAATGTATTTAATACGTTACTGCATGTCCTTAAAAAAATTAAGTGACAGTTTAAACTCAATTTCTGGGTAAATTTTTATACACCTTCATCCATTCATGTTTTCAATTATTTCCATGACAAAATCCTAAAATATCCTCAAAGAAAAAAAGCTTCTATCCTAAAATATCCTCAAAGAAAAAAAGCTTCTAATTACTAAGATCTAGTGTGTTTATTTACGGGTTATTGCTGTCAGTTCCAACCTCCAAGATATCTATATAAGATTAAATTCCACTGATGGGCACGGGGCTTGCTTCATGGAATGGACTCTACTTCTTGTAGCATAGTTCTTCTTGCAACAACTGACATTATATATTATAATATAAAACTAAACGTAAATTGTTCTTGTTACAGATGCACCACCCTATTCAGATGAAGCCAGCTGACAGTGAAAATAGAAATGGTAAGTACTTTTGTAATATTATATAAAGCGTCATAAAACCATAGATAATAATTTATTTATTAATAAAAAACGTAAAGAGATACTTCTAAAAGAGTAAGGCAAACAGGGCTGAGTATGAAAGTACACAGTAAAAGTTTGTGTGGAGGAAATTGTGCAATTTTTTTCATAATAATAACAACACACCTTTGATTATTAACTGATTATAACAGAACCGATATTTACAGTATAGTTATTTTTAATAACTGTATCTCACAGACAGTTATTAAATAATAACATTAAAGTTATACGCAAAATATTATAAGTGACTTTCGATTACAGGGTAACCTCTATTCTCTAGTTATAGTATTATAGCTATCAAAGTAATACAATAGTTCAAATTTTGAAATATATAATGGAATATTCAAGAACACCTATTTATACCCTTCACAACTTTAGAATTATCTTGAAAGAAGCAAAAGAAAATTTGAAATCAAGCAAATTAATCTTCTATAATTTTGTTGCTTTACATTAATTGACGTAACTAGAGCGTTTTGATTCAGTCGGATTATACAGTCGTGTTTGTTCGCGCGTCGATCATATCGTCCGATATACGGTGTTTTCGGTATCGGTTCTGTTGTGAATTTTCATTAAACCAATCATAAATCAATCCCGTCATTAATCGCGGACAAAATATCTGGAATTAGTCGATGCATCAAATATTTAGCATGGACAAACTTCGTGCAACCGAGTGATGGGATTTCGGTTCAGGATTTATGATATAACTCTGTCGCGTGTCGTTGCAGATACGATTATTTTGGAAAATCTGACAGAAATTAAAACTTTGTGATATGTATTTGCAACTAATCCACAATATAAACTTTTGGGTTCTCCTAATGTCTGTTTACATGTTATCTAAGATCTACACAAGGTGTAGAATAAAAGAGTGACAATTCTTTAGGGTGTGTATGTGCTTCCTATGTAGAGAATACTGTGAAAGTACTAGCGCCGAAAGACTTACTTTTGACTTTTGTACTAGATAAGCCCCATCATAAATTTTCCCATACAATAATTTAAAAAAAGTACCTCTTTCAGCGCTGGTAAACTACTATCTCAGTAAACTCTACATACGGGACCCATACACACCCTACAGTATTATGATTCCTCTACATTATTATAATGTATATTTTTTAATAGCCAGTATATTTTTTATCTCATACTTCGGGAAATACCAATAAGATCGAAGGATTGGAAAAAATGTAGAGCACTGAGAATCGAACTCAGGGCTAAAATGTTAACTTACTCGTACGTGTGGGGACATTTTTTTATTTAAACAGCTAAGTCACGGTTATAATAGGAAAACGTCTCAAATGCCAACCCTAACAAACGCATCACTATGTATGTTTGTCTGACCTGTTTTACGGCGATAACTAGTCATAGATTTACGGCTGGCGCATACAACATGTTTGCATTCTATTTAGAAGCTAATTGTAGCGTCATACGAATTTAGTATACTGTGTGTTTACGGCCTATAACATTTTATTATTTGTCGCTATTTCGTCATTTCTTTATTCTTTCTATATTATGAAATAATGTGCTAAGTATGCTATGAGGTGGATGCTAGAAGTATGCTAAAAATATGCTAAGAGGAGATATTAACTTGGTATAATTACAACAATTTAAATGTAACAGTAAATTAAAAGTGTTTATGTTGGTGTTTATTAAGTCATCGATCCCCTTTTAAAAGCAAAGATTGAAAATATGTTTTTAGTTAAGTTTAAACATTTTCTAGTTGGCAGTGTGCACGTGGCTTGTTGAAAAATGATTTGATATTATAATTTCTATTTATTATAATACGCGACCCGATCACTAGATCTGAAGGCCAATTGACTCTACAATATTGTTAAATGTTTTCTTCATAAAGTTATTTTGTTATATATTTTGGCCTGCACAATAATTGTGTAACGTAAAATATTTTGATATTCAGTTTTGATTTATTTCGTGGGAACAACATATTTTTTATTCAGATTTGCTTTGCTCAGGTAAAAAATTCCTGAATATGAATATTTTGTTAAAAACTGTGTTAAAGTTAGGAAAACAACAGTATCGCAAAATAGGCATGAATCAAATGTGCAGTGTAAACAACAAAACTTCGTCCAACAAAATCGACCTTCCAGCATTTGCAATAGACATTGTATGCTGACGCTATTGTCACAGTAGTGGTCAAATTGTGGAATCTCTGTTTCTCTTCTTTTACTTTTACAATAAATACGAAGAAGCTGCAGCTCTAGCTGCCATTGTTTATCGACCTGCTGTCACGTTTTTTGACCACTGTTTCAACCATAATGAAAAGTGTCTCACAACACTTTTACTAGTTATGTTCTTGCCACAGGTAAACGAAACATATATTTCTATAATTACTCGAATCGTCCTATCTATGTTTGTCACGAATTCTCTATCGAAATAGAGTTGCCTATAGTGTGTGTGTTAAAGGCGATTTGTCGTCACAGTGTCGATTTACAAGCACACGTGACGAGGTCACATATGCAGTGCACTATTTGTGTGCACATATGGATAACCGTTAGTCAGCCTTTGACATTAATTTGATGCGGTTCAACGGTTTTTACAAGCTTTTATTTACTTTCACCTGACCCTTTTTGTATAGGCAAATCTAGTAACTTAAATTTGACCCACTAACGGTTTTCGATTGAGCTGAAATTTTAAAATAAAATAAAAAGTATTTTATTTCCAAATAAAACCTAACTTTCTTTCGGAAAGTCACCAAAAAATGGCTACCACTAGGTCAATCCTAGCCCGCTGAGAAGAACCGGCGTAAGAAATTTTTGCATCCATATTTTTATACCTAATGTATATTGCGTGAAAATACTATGTCATAATTACATAGAGCTTACATATACGATGCGGCTCCATAATCAGTAGGTATGGTGCTGAAAGGTGACCGTTCACTTTAAAAAATAATTTTTAAATCAAATCATAACTAATTTTACCTATTCTTTTATTCCAAGTGCATGAAAGCTTGAATTATAATTCAGTTTTTAGAATTTTAGAAATCTGTCCCGTCTAGGTCTACCTCTTCTTATCAGTACCAATTTTTCTATCTTTTCATTGAATCGATTTAACTGTTATTATTGAAGCTAACGCCATAATATCATAGCATGTGGTTCTAATTTATCAAGTTTCAATCCTGTCGTTTTTTAGTTTCATCGAAATTGGTCTCGTTTTTGTCTTTTTAGGTATATCTTTTATATCGTGGAGGCTTTGTACCACTTCTTATATTACAACAATGTTCATTAATTAGCTTCAATACAAAGTTAAAAGCAGATGTGTAATGAATTTTATATATATTAGAATATACTTAATAGTTATAGTGTCCATCAAGACCTACACAATTCTCTGTATGCTCCCGGGCAAATTACAACTTTAAAACGTCAGCAATCGCAGTCAAATTCCTCCGTGTAGTCTCGCGACAGTTGGCTAAGTCCCGCACAAAGTTGGAAGACAAAAGCCAGTACATGGTCTCCCAAACGAGTTCCCAAGTTGCCGGAGCTGGTGGCAGCCGGGATTTATCGAAACAATGTCCGCGCACCGACTCGGAATGAGTTAGTGTAGCAAAGATTTGCTCATCTCAAATGGGGGCACGTCTTACGAAGTTGCAGGACGTGTGGTCTTGATGATTTAGGGGTTAGCACGGACTATTAATCACTAAGTATTCCTAACGTTGAATAATTCGAGAAAGTTGCGAATACGTTCATGTTAATTGTTCGTGCTAAGCCCACTAAATCTTTGGGGTGCGGATAACCTCGCAGAATTATCTCCCATATTATTTCTGACGGATTTTTTGTATGGCATCTGCAATTGCTATTGTAATCAGTATGTTCTTATTTCAACCTACAAAAATTCGGTCACCGTTTATCGCTCTTGGGCGAACATTATTAAGCTTTCGAATGCTTTAAGTGACTCTTAGGATATGTGTGCAGATAACACGAGTGGGTCTTCAAAGATTTGCCTTCTATCTTTTGCATGCTAGTCGGTTAATCCAACAGTGTCGTTCTTATTTACAATTAAATATTACACGAAATCGTTCTTCCTTTTTCGCCGGTTCCAATGCCGCCAAAGGATCTAAAGAATTTTCTTTGTTCCTGGCTTATCCATTAAATGTGAATACCAAGTATAAAAGTAATAAATAATGTTTACGTTTTCTGGTCCACGTAGTACAAGTTCTTCGGATACTACGCACAGGACCAGATTGAGGTAGTGCAAAGCATTAAAAAAAATATTGTTATCATGATCACAAAGTTTGAAATGAGATACTAGGTATATAGTTTTTTAAGAGGACAAAAACCGCATTAAAACTAAATAGACGTATCTACATATTTTCCTACTATATTTTTATCAGTTTTAATGAATGCTATGCGAGGAAAGTTGCATCCAGTTAGTAATAAAATAAATTACAATTTTGATGGTTTACAAATAAGTGTATTCGAATAATTCAATTTTATAATGGCGTGGGTATTTTATTTCTGGCAGACATGATTTGGGCGTTGCAACGTTTTCCGCGAGTCTCGTAACTGGTACCCGAATGGTGTTTGGAAAAATTATGACAGTTTCAAATACTAGGCCACCAGGGTTGAATTTATATCGACAACATCATTGCATTTCAAAATACCATGTGAAATATACTGATAACGTGTTCAGAGGAAACACATCGGCCGTTTTTCCATACACAAAACAGGGGTTTACACGACCCTAGTTCCGCCCTGGACAATGCCACTAGAGTAACAATTAATTTCATGTATACTATTTAGTACGTCCCTATGTTTTCCTTTTTTTCATAAATTAATTATTAAAAGAGATTTTTGACGTAAAAGAAAAATAAGATAAATATGGCCTGATTTTCGGCTGACTTTAAACGCCCAGGAAATAAATTGGAGCACATTTTGTAATAAAATCTAAATAAAGGAACATAGCTCAAGCCTTTTTTAGTTTAAAACGTAAAAAGTACCTAAATGGGGTCTCCTAATCATCTGTTTCTCGTACTTTTAATAGGTAGGTACCAAATTTTATTTTAAGCTGCAGTTGTCTCTACTCGTTAGATCGGCCAGTTGCCGATAGACTTTACAAATACCTATTTTGCATTTCTCTAGTCCATGGTGTGTCCTCTTAAGAGGTTATATTTACGTTAGATAATAAATTAAAAAATTGTAGTAACCCCCAAATTGTCAAGCTGTGACCGAACTAGGGCCTTACTCCCCAAACTGATTTGATTTTGATTTAGATACGATCATGCCGCGTACTTCCTAATAAATTGACATTTGTTTATTTTGATTTTCAGTCGATCGATATGGTCTCCCGGGAGTACAAAAAGTTATGATCTAACAATTTTCTTTATCCAGATTAGTTTATAGTAATTCACCAAATAAAATACGAAAAACCACTGATATCGAACGGATTCGGAGTACCGATCGAGTACAATTGTGTCGGGAGTAGGGCCGCTGACGATGATAGATTACTATTATAGCTAAGAATCTCTCTATGTCGTCTGATTTTTAAACAAAAATGTTACAAATCAATCGGTTCACAGACAGACACACAGACACGTCAAATTAACAACTGTTGTCGTCGGGGCTTAAAAACTTCAATAGATATTATATAGAGAATGAAGCAACTCATATACCTATAATATCAATCGAACTTCACTTCAAGAAGTTCGTTTGATCATCTATTGATGATCAAATTTATATGACTGTATGTTGTTATACAATAATACAAGTAAATAATGAGAGCAGTGAGTACTCTACCTGCTCAAGAATTAGATTCCCCGTCATTTTCATTTTCCCTCTTTGAAGAGTAACATCCAAATTATTATTTGTATACGCCTGTAGTGGTTTAGAGCTTCGCTCTCGACCAGGTCATGGGTTCGATTCCCGCGTTGGAACCACAACAAACTGTTCTTTTCAAGTTTGGTTAGGACTATGCAGGCTGATCACCTGATTGTCTGACAAGAATGATGATCTATGCGTCGGATGAGCATGTAAAAAGTCGGTCCTGCGCCTGATTTCTCGCCAGTCGTATCGGTTATACGTCCCACTGGGCGAGAGTGATGGAAGAGAGAGTCCTTCTGTGTATTGCGCACACACTTGGGTACTATAAAATAACTCCTATGTAGCTGGCCTGGTTTCAATTAAACCGGCCACCGTCACTGAAATCGGTGTGGGAGGCATTATTATTATTTTTGGGTTCAGAATTGATCAATCTTCTTAAGTAACGTGGAGAAAATATATTTCTATTTCCTTTTAGCTAACCTTTGGCTACTTAAGTAAGGGTAAGAAGCATTTCACGGATTCTAAGTATAAAAGTGTTGTGAACCTTAGCGATATTCTTGAAAATATTATTTTTGTGATACTACTATTTTTCGGATTTGCTAGAGAAAATGGAGGAATCAAATTTTATATGTATCGTAATACTGAAATACTTAAAAGAGGCGCTGCTAAGACACTTGCTGTCCTTGTCATTCTTTCAAGCAGTGATATTGCATAAATAGGAGTGCTTCTAGTTTCATGTAGTTTTTCAGTATACTGTCGTCAAAAAATCTGATAAGAACCGTATTACTTATCTATTAAGTTCGCTTCATGCTATAAAACCTTAAACCTTCGAGTATTAAATGTGCCACTAATAATATTGTCAATATTAGCTCTTCTCATCACGACAAATATTGATTGATATAAAATTCAATCTAGACAAACAGATTAAGTTTTGTTTAATATAATTATGATTAAATTTTATTGAAATAATGAACCATACATAATGCTACCTATTAACAATTATTGATGATATGATTAATGAACATGATTAATAACAAACTATGCCTCCTTCGACCCAAATCCTCTCTTTACCCAATTACGGTGAAGCTAAAAGGAAAGGTGATGATTTTAGATTGTTTGTATGATAGTTTTACCGTAACGCCTAAACTACAGATCCATTTTAATGAAAACGGTATAAATAGATTCGACCGAGTAACATACGCTGTTTTACAATCGTAATTTACGTAGTTGTTAGTTAATGAAATCAGGCGTTACTTTACGGAAAACCATAGCATAAAAATTAAAAATATAATATCTAGCAATATCCCTAGGAAAAATTATACCTACAAAATAAATGAGTGAGTGTACGCATAGAACTTAAACGCATGCCTATGCGAACACTAATGCATTTACTGATTGCTAATTTGCTAGATATTTACAAAATTGTGATTATCAACTGTCTAGTATTTAACATCGATGCTTAAGCGCTTGCAGTGACAGAGCGTGACGGCGATAATATATCCGAGACCTTCAAATCGTTACATAAGTCGGCTCACGTTATGTTAACTCGAGATTTGTGAACAATGCAAAACGCTCTACCATTTCCTCATACGATTTTTGTAATTATAAATAACCTACATGCACTAATTATTATGCAAATGCGAACGTTTCGCTAAACATTGAAGCGCAATTTGCGACTTTTCGAAAAAAATCCAAGACGTAATTTTGAAACTGTAATACCGTTTTCGAGTTTCGAGTTATTTTAGTTTTGTATGTGACTCGTTGAGCTAATATCCAAATCAACATGAAACCTTATTATCTACTTTGTGCTAGTTCTGTTTCACACGAATGCATTATGACAAATTTAGTGAGTAATCGTTTTTCTTTTTACAAGCAACAAGATCGTGATTAATTTATACTCTATTCCGATTCAATGTGATATAAGTGTAAGCAATGCTCAGTATGGGCGGCTATAATGCTACCAATTTAAATGTTACTCATCGCGTAATGAAGAAACACAATGACACATTTGTTCGAATTTCAAATTTTGTTTACATTAAATCACATTGAATCGAAACGGAGTATCTATATAAGAATGTGACAAATACCAACGATCTCTATTGTTCACGTTTGTTTGTGTTGAGAGAGTCGATGTGGCCCTTTGCGATCGTCAGTGGAGAGTCTAGTCGGGAGTCGGTACGCGGCGGGCGCAGGACGGAACTCATTAGCATGCAGAGTGGGGCGCGACGGCTCGAGGTGACACTCACGAGGAATGACTGATCGTCTGTCAACTCACGCGCACCTATCGGTATTGTTGCGACCTGCGGGCGCGCGTGCGGTACGTGGCCAGTAGTGTCGCGGCCGCGCTTGACTGCAGACGCGCGATGTGGTGGTAGTTCAGTGTAGTGCTGTGTGAAGGATGCGCGGGGAGGCGGGCGGCGCTCGCGGCAAGGCGAGGTCCGGCGCCGGCTATCCGCCCATCAGCTCCGCCTACTGGCTGCCCTCGAACCCGACCCCCTACCATGTGCCAGGTTCGCCCCATTTTTCAGCATGAAAAAGTCACGCGTCCCGTCCACCGTGACGTCCGGTAACGTGACCCTCGATGCGATCGCTATTCGATAGCTAATATTTTACAAGAGATCTCAAAAATACTTTTATAGTTGAGTGTGGCGAGCGAGTTTCAATCGCAAAGAATCGAAACGACCGGTCGTAAGATGCTGTTTCGCGTAGCGTAACTATCATAACAATAGGTATTTTATGACGTATAGCACGCCCGGCGTATTTGATATTTGCATTCCGACGAAATGAGTTGAACAAACAATCTCGCGTCTTCGCGTGTACTGCATTTGCACGACACTCGGTAATATATTAGCGGAACCGTGTCAATAGACCATTAAAGCCGGGATTCAGGTATTATTTGAATTTAAACGCGTTGCCAAGGTGTCTTTGTGGATTTCTTGGCATGCGTTTTCAATATTTTGCGTACAGGTTCACTTATCTATCGTGTACACATTTTGTTGTAATAGTTACACGGTCAATGGATTAGCCGTGTTATTGCTCTACGGTTTGCAAGGTTTTCGGTCGGTGAATTCGAAATCGAGAGTGACCTCGACCGATGCGCTCACTGAAAAAATACTGACTTTACACAATATTTTTCGTATAGGAAATAATTACATTGAGGCAATACGATGTTTAGGAATTATGATGACAAAGTAGATAATAATTACCTAGCAGTTACCTAATAGGTTTCAAATAATAGTAAATTAATAGTGGTTTCATAAAATATTTCATACGGAAGTTTTTACGTCGTTTGTCTATTTTTTTATGTTAATTAGTTTCCATTTAGGGAGGTTTAATGGCTTTAATAATTATGAACAATAAATAATATTAACGCATTATACTATACTGTGCGCGAGTTTTTATCAAGTATAGTTATAAGTAATCAAGTATAGTTGTAAAATAAGAGTTAATTATGCAAAGAATTTTAGGAATTACAATTGTAATGAATACCTGTGATAAATTAGGAATGGTTAACTTACGTATACAGTTTATTAACATGATTTATAATATTAACGGCCTTAAATATTTGTGATACTCTTTCTAAGTACTTGATCTAGATCTAGACCTATTTAATGATGTAAGTAAAGTATAAATAAAAATATGTATAGCATTAAATAGGTCTAGATCTAGATCAAGTACTTAGAAAGAGTTGATGATTCACAAAGAACCTTAAAGAGGATGTACAGATGAGATGAACGTTAGATCAATTCTTTTGTAATTCATTGAGGATATCCTACGACCACCAGTGGATGATGAAAATAATCTTTACAATTGTATGATATTATTATATTTATTTTATTTATACTTACAATATTTATTATTTAAGTAGGGTATATGATTTTTGACAAAGAAAACGCTTTTTTAGGGACGCAACGAATGATAATAAAATAGATACAGTGTTGCAGTTACATTTATCATCCTCATCCAAATATCAATTACATCCAGCCACAACTCTTTATCTGTCGCCATATTGTCAAGTATCAAAATCAACTAATCGCGCTAACTCAATCAGAAACCTGCCTGATAGTAATTAGATTAGACTGTACAGCATTCAACTTTGAACTATACAAGTGTAATTACAAAGATGCATTGTCGGTGCAGACGCGAATTATGTTCAATTTATAACCTATACGGCACATCGTTGAGACGCTATTGTCTATGTGCATAGAGTAGCGAATCGCAGAGATACCCATTTCGTCAGCTTACATTGAGTAAAATCATGCTGTATTTCTTTCAATGATTTTTACAGAAACGTCCTTTTTATCTATACTTATATTATAAAGAGTGTGGTTTTTTTTTTTTTTTTTATTTTTTTTTTAAATAATAATATAATAATAATATCTATGGACGCTTCACACCACGTCAATCTGGCCCTGTGCTAAGTATCCGAAGAACTCGTGTTACAGGTACCAGACAACGGAAATATATTTAATACTTTTATACTATACACATATTTAAGATTTTTATTATATTATACACAAATTTAATACACATCCATGACCCAGGAACATTGAAAACTTTTTGTTCCCTCGGCGGGATTCGAACCCGCGACCTTTCGTTCGAGCGCCAACGCGCTCAACCAACTGCGCTACGGAGGTCGTCGTTTTTGTTTGTTTAAACGCGCTAATCTCAGAAACTCCTGGTCCGGTTTGAAAAGTTATTTTTTGTTGGGTAGTCCATTTATAGAGAAAGTCTTTAGGCTATATAACATTACGCTGCGACCAATAGGAGCGAAGCATCAGTGGGAAATGTTGCAAAAACGGGGAAATTTATTCACATTTGGGGACTTTCTTTGCTTGCGCTGCATAAACGGTTTAAGTCACTCAAAAACCACGGGAACAAAGTCGCGGCACACAGCTAGTACATCATCATCACAATTTTTGGCTTCGCAAAACTTATGATTGTAATTGGGGTAAAAAATTAAATTTTATTTTTAGTTAGCAGACCGTTCGTTTCGCTCAGACGGTTTTACTACTCCTGAGTCGTAACTTGTAACTCTGCACTTCGCAAACCTTACTTTCATGCCTTCACTTTCCTTAAACATCACGCGGGGCCATAAATTTTAGAACGCTTGAAAGACTTTTTGCTATTTTCAACCGACTTCAAAAAAAGGTTCTCAATTCGACCCGTATGTTTTTTTTTTTTTCTATGTTTGTTACGCGATAACTCCGCCAATTATGAACCGATTTGAACAAATTGGGGATGAACTTTTTTATACGCAATATCTCCGCCGATTATAAACCAATTTGAACGATTATTTTTTTGTTGAATAGGTATTACCAAAAGGGTGGTTTCATGCGAATTTGAAGAAAATATTTCACCCCCAAGGGTAGAACTTTAGGGGTGTACCCTTATCTCTGCGATATCTCCGCGGATTATGAACCGATTTGAACAATTCTTTTTGTGTTCACGCATTTAAAGTCGGTTTTTTATTTTTTTAAGTTAATATACGCCGCTAGTATCTCTGGCTTAAGAGGAAACATCACGGTTGAGGACAATACCAAATAGGTATTTATAAAATCTATTGCTGTCTCGCAGTACCTTAGCTAGTCAGCACTAGCGCGATAGAGGAACAAAAAGGGAGGAAACAGGGGTCGCGTAAACCCCTATTTTTGTATGGAAGAAACAGGCGTTATGTTTTCTCTTAAGTTATCACTACTGTGGGGCGTCCCAATATGCATTTTTTTTTATTACAGTAGAACGCCGATTATCCGAACGCCGATTAACCGAATCGCCAATTATCCGAATCGGTCCTAAGCTTAATATAAAAAATTAATAAAGTTTATTCTATGTGTGACAGTTCGTTTTTTTTTATTACCAGTCTATGTCCGATTGTCCGAATTTTCGATTATCCGAATCGACCCCGGTCCCAATTAATTCGGATAATCGGCGTTCTACTGTAATTCAAAACTGATCTGACCCTGACGTCACTGTGATACAACCAATTGTATCACAGTGACGTCAGGGTACTATATATAATGCGAAGAAGTTACAATAGATCCAAATCTATTGTAACTTCTTCGCATTATAATAACCTATGCTGTTCCTGCTAGTTTTTGCTATACCTCTACCTTTATTAAAGTCGGTTATAAATTATTTTAAAATTGTTCCAAGCTTAATTTTATTTGGTAACATTGAATAACACAGAATACCTGTCGTTCGAGCTTAAAAAAGACGCAGTTGTAATAAAGTATACCAATAACTTGGTGTAGTTAGGTAGTTAAATTATTATTATGCTAGGTTTATAGTTATAAGAAATAGTAATTATTATAAGATTAACGAGGAAGTTATAAGATAGAACGATAAAAATAGCACCTAAAAAGACTCTACATGTAGGTGTTATATTTGTCTGAGACTAACATTTTATAATATTCAGGCGTATGAATGTATGATTCATGTCTTATTATGAAACTGTCATCAAGCAAACTATTTATCACTACTCCTACAACACGTACCTTCACCGTTATCGTGTGGGTTAGCTGACATCGTTACGTCTAGTTACTTAAAAATCCCGTGGCATTATTGTTTTATTCAATTTACAAAATGGCAACAACAACAACAGTAATAACTGCTCTACATCGAATATTTCAAAGGACTACATGTCTAAATATATAGATTGATAGTAGATACCTATAAGATATACCTATATCCATACACACTTTATACCATGTCTATCCGGGTACTAAGTTCACCATGGCCAAGATCCCATTCAATCAAATACAAAAAAATTGCAATAGATGTCACTACTATTAAAGTTTGCATATTATAAAATGTAAATATGCCGAATTAAGTACAAATATTGACATTAAAATAAAGATGAGCACATTTTTAATCACAACATCACATTAATCTATATTCAACTCCTCAATTAAGAAGAAAATACGAAACGAAATTAGTAATTAGTATTTTCCACTAGTGGCGCTAGATGGCGGTTTCCGGAATGTGCCTGGCTTTCCCCTTTATCTATTGGAAATCGAAGAAAACAAAAATAGCCAGTTGAATTGCCAGTATTAGCGTGATATCATTTTCAAGTATTAGGTCGTGACTCTGTTATATATCTACTTTGTGAAGTTTACGAAGTACTTGTGTTATGCGTGCCAGAAAAGTTACACAGATCAATCCATTAATTTCTAATGTTCTGTATCCGTGAGTTGCCTCCTTATCACCTCTATAATAGCACCTCCTTATCAACCGTGAGTATCGTGGTACCGTATCTTTCCCGTGGGTGTCGACACAGGGAATATATTTCCGGAAATAGGCAGCAGCGTTTTCGCGGACATTGTAATTATCTGAAAACTGCGCTCGCCAACCCGCGGTGACCCTACTGCTGTCACACACTCCTGGCGAGAGTGGCCCGGAGTGGGAAATCATAACCAGGGGCTATAGCAAAGTGGATGTTATAGCTCCAATGATTTTTATTTTCATTTTTTTTTTTGGCTACAAACAGTCATGCAGTTTTACATTACAGTATACAGTATTAAAACAAAACAATAAATATAGTTAAAGACCAAAGGGCAAGAATATATAATGATGATTTATAGTTTTTTTTTTTTAATTAACCTATGCTGGGCAAGGGCAAAGATTTATAGTTATAACAATATATTTGAAAATATAAATATAACATTTTGATAGGTACTATAATTACACACACATTATTCTTTACACTTAATTGAAACTGATAGTGTAATTTTGTTAAAACTTAAAAACGTAATACAGTGGAAAAGTGTAAATAAAAAGTTGTGTTATTATTGTAAAAATGAATTTCTATCAAAAACCAAGACTACATTTAATCAGTTATATCTAATAGGTACTGTTTACTGCCAGCCATATTCTTGGTTAACAGTTGTAACATATCTTATTAAAACATATTTTTTATAGTTTCTTAAGGGAAATCATGAGGACATTGATGGATCAACTTTATCGCAAAACTGAAAGTTTCAATTGGATCCCTGGCTACGCTAACAGCATGTAATATCTTACAAGCTAGACTCACAATTCTCTGCAGGAAACTACACTATGCATAGCGACAGAAATAAATGTCTATCTGTTTCCTCCTTTTGTATTATCCTCTTGTTAGATGTTGTTGAACTGAAATTGTTGAGTTAAAAATTTCGGTATGTATAGGTATATTGAACTTTTTATATATACAATGCAATTTCGTGTTCATAATATTCTTTATAATATATGAAATTTACTTGAAATAAACTTCAAAAACTTCTTTATAATATAGTTTATAACGAAGATCGTTTGACACGGCGCGGCGCGGCGTTTGCAATTAAATTAGAACAGAAAAAAATGTTAATATCGGTTTTGACGACCTGGCTACTACTAGCATATTAATTATTAACAAATTACATGAACAATAATTTAGTTACAAAATAACAAGCAATACATACTTTTAAAGTCTGGCCAGTAGTTTAAGTGATACAAAAGAACAAGCAATACTTAATAACCCTTCGCTGTAGTCATATAAAATATTGTTTATAAACAACCTTGATGTACCGTAACTGTGTATCATAAATGATGTTAAGCATTACTCATAAGCATAAAATATTTGAATGCATTCTTGTCTCACCTCCGCCTTTGGGAGTGTTTTTAAACAATGATGTAATTGTTCAGGCACTGATTACTATCTGCGTAGAAAGTCAACAAGATAACGAAGGTACCCCAAAGGAAGTGAGATTTTTGAACTTGTGTCATCGCGGTATGCGGAGTGTAGACTAATCAGGACGATAAGAACGCTTAAACTGTCAACGATATTTAGCTGGGTTATACAGAAATATCAGTAGGCCAAGCAGGAATAGTAAAGCTACGTGTTCGTACCGACATCGAAATAGAATTGTTTGTTAAAAAAACACAGCGTCCATAAATTGATATTTGATAAAAAAAGAATAAGCAGTCGTCAATTGCTCCTGTTTTAAAAAATATTTTATGTAGTTAAAATTATTAACACTGAGTCCAAAAAGAACATTAATTGTAACTACATTATAAAAATATTATTTATACTTTTTAGTTTCTGAAGTCGGTTTTTTTCAACGTAGTTTATTTTTCACTACTCAATATTTTATTCACTATCTCTATACAATGCATATTTTATTTATTTCCCTGTGTTAGTTTTCAAACGTAGGTAGTTCCTTTTTTTATTTTTTACTTTTTAGTGTGTGTTCTTTTTGCACCCTGTAAATTTACACCTGTTTAATGTTAAAGATGTTAAACAGATAATTTACAATTAGCAATCGATTGTTTTCCTCTACGTTGCAAGTGACCCTGAGAGTTATCGTGTTGTATAAGGCTGACCCTGCCGTGCACCTACGGCCTACGTGGTAACTCCTAACTCCTAATGCATAGTGCAAACATTAGCGTTTGATGACATACTTCGACGCGCTAATTGCGTATTGTTAGTGTTTGGAGGTCGCATGACCATCTTGAGTTGTCTCTATTAGATAAAAGCAAAGAGAATTTTTAGTACAGAAACCTTTTGTAACGACATCGCTTATAACGACTAACTGGGGCCTTACTCTGAAAACTGTTTCGATTTTGATTCAGATTCGATCGTGCCGCGTACTCCCGAATAAATTGACTGAATCAAAATAAACAAACATTTTGATTCAGTCGATTGATATGGTCGAGAGTAAAAAAAGTTGAATTTTTTCTTTTCCACTTATATTATATTATTTCAAAGTAATCCACCAAATAAAATACCGAAAGCCGTTGAGATAGAACTGGTTCGATTCTCGTTTATGTCAGGAGTAAGCCTGCTGGATATTACGGTGAGTTGGATCCGTCACGTTAAAATATGAATACTTATTATCACTCGACTATCTATTATTACGTCGCCAATTCAACGGTCACTGCAGTGTCGTTATAATCGTTATAATCGGTTTTCAATGTATATTCGAATTTGTAGCTCAGGCAGGTACAGTGAATTCCTGAATAGGTAGTCTAACGTGTAAAAGAGATGCCACGATCAAAATAAATACAGATTACATCAAGATAAGAGGTAGATATGTGAGCACGTAACACATTCAGCTATTCAGATAGGGAATAGAGCTAATTCAATTATCTACTAAGTAGTAAACTGTGCATTATATTTATCCGACTTGGAGAAGTTAAAAGGAAGGGTAATGAAATTTTCAATATATCTAAACATATATGTTCCACGGTAGTGTCTGAACGAAAGAACCAATCAAAATAAGTGTCAATATATTCGCATTAATAACCCGAGTCCAGTTTTATGACAATATAAAAAATATATAATAACAATTGTGGTTATCGTATGCAATGTTTGCAATACCTTAACCAGGCTTGTAAACAGTATTGTGCAACTTGTTTAAGAACGTCCTCGACCTGAAGGTCAAGAGGCAAACGATCAACGAGGTATTATAACATTATTAATTATTGTACTAATATTTTTAGCTTGCACTCCGGGAGTGCTGACATAAGTGTAAAACTAAACAGTAGCTGACACTTTCGCCACGCGGAAGAAAGAGAGGGGGATATTACAGCTGACTCTCGTGCGCCGGCGCGGCGGTGTACTCTTCCTCCGTCTTACGAATTTTGTATCAGGTCACGTTTCCGGACGCCAGTTAAACATTTTACCCATCACAAGAAGTTTTTAGTTCAACAGTATTGAAAATGCGAAGTGTTATTGGACAGAACAAAAGCTCTTATTCAATCCATAAAAATGTCTGACTCAAACCGATGGCACGATGCAATAATGTTTGTGCAGAGAACACAAATATGACATTCCGAGCAGTTGCGATACACAACACCCATTGTGATCGGACAAACAAACAAACATTTGCCAATATGTAAAAGCCTTCCCACACGGTGCTTTGACCGCAGCTTTGATGGGCAACATACTAATCTATACTTATAATATTATAAATTGTTGGTCCATTTTAAACAATATTTCAGTGTGAGATAACCCATATATCGCAAAGGCTATGTTGTAGTCTGTACAACATAAATTATCGTCACGCTAAGACCATAGGAGCAGAACACAAATGAAGTATGTTTAAAATCGGGGGTTTTGTTCTATTTTAAGTCCAACAGAATATTGCTCCGCCACTATATACTACCGCGCTAATTGGCCCCCAAAGATTTGTTCGACGAAAACATAGGCGTTATGATGAGCGTATGACAGTTGGTTTAACGTCAAAGTATTTTTTTGTGTTGTGACATGTATTATGACGACATACCGTACTATACGGTTAAATTTTACTGATATACTGATGCAGCAAAGTCGCAGGTTGCAATGCATCGTGTGAAGATGTCTTAACTCGTTCTCACGGAGACTATAACACTCAAAGGAAGTAACTGGAAAATTATTGTGCAGTAAAATAACTCTAAAAATAATGTTTTAGTACCAACAGCACTGACAGTAGAAAAATGATTTTATTTACTATTCCACGTTATTATATTATTTGTATCGCTAACCCTTAATTAATTCAAATAACTGTATTTACTATTGTGATTATTGATTAAAAAATCAAAGGACAAAAATTAATGTAAGTATTACACGATTTATGAGGAAAGCTGTTAGGTCATTTCGTTTTAGATTTATGTTGCAGAAAATTGTATCAAAAACCGGAAATATCCTTAAGAAATTTACATCATAAGTCATAAAAATTAATGACATAATAATGAATTTATGGCTGATACAATTAAAGTTAAATCCCTACATTTAAAGAAATAACTAGTCATTAAGCCAAGTAGTTAAATATAAGGAACGTAAATGCTCAAAAATTGCTTTTAACCGTATTGTAATTGCTTCATAATTACTACCATTTTTACATAATTTAGTACTCAGCGGCTGACTCATTAAAATGCATTTTAACTGGCCAGCAATTGTTGGAGTGTACACAAAATAAAATTTAATCCTTTAGAACTCTACTTTTTGATAATATAACTGAATCATGAAGGCTTAAGCGCGCTTGATTGCAGTATGTTTAAGAACATGACGTCATTATTTCGACGTATATTTCGCCGAGTCCGTTCGATTCAATGAGATCTTAATGGAAAGAAATAATAAAATTTGGCCAAATTGATGTCTTTTTTTTCTTTATTACCCGGTGAACACTTGAAAGACATTTAAATTGGAAGCATTTTAGCCCATATCGACGCTTTACCTTCTCACCCTCGTATCTATAAAACTACAACTTTTCGGTAGAGTCAAAAAACTTAATAATTTTAGATTTTATTATGACATGGATTTCTTGTTACATGAACTTATATCTTGTACATATGTACACGTATGTATGTACACTGTACACATCCAAAATCTTTATCAAAATATTAGATACGAGGTTGAGAAAGTAAAGCGACGATAATGAGTTTTTTTTACATTTAAATTATATTGAACGGGGTTCACGGGTTTTTTTTTTTTTTTTTTTTATTTATTTATTTCCATCGCCCCTAACTTTGTCAGGGCTCGTTAATTTTTCTTTATTCTTTTTTATTACAGTTAAATTATAAATAGAATTACATTAATTAATGGGGGGGTTCACGGGTTAATTTCATTTGGATAAAGTAGGTTTGCTAAGAGTTGAGAGTTGAAACCTTGCTAGTTGCGCCACTGCTGTCGTCATTGTTCTGAGATTAGTGAGCAGTGACTCACACGGTGACAACACTTGTGTACCTACTATTGGAGACTCTTCAAATATATTTTAAAAGCATTAACTTTTTTTTATTCATGTTCTAATGACGTGAGTAGTTAAGGACATTTCGGTACGGACATCCCGTAAAGGATGTATAAAACTTAAAAATCCATATAGGTATATAAGTTGTAATTTAGTTTACTAGTTAAAGTTAGATAAAAAGACTTACCTTATCTTATTCTTATCTTAATACCTTTATTATCGTGCTAACCCACATTTATGCTCAATTCAGGTCAATATATACTAAGGAAATTGCATAATGATATTTACAATACACGCAAATTATTTTAGAAAATCTGTAACATTATTGCAGGTCCCATTTTTATTAATTCTTTGTAAGATTCGACAACACGCCAAAGTTCTACAACCTTACTTACCTAAAACCTGGTAACGAATATATGCAACAATAATAAATAATTATTCAAAATAGCTGATGATGATGATTAAAGACATCAATAAACATAATACCTCGCAATAACATTTATCTTTTGTTTCTGATCTGGAAAATTGAAACGTGAGTCCATACTGAAGTTATTTCCACCGCTCGCTGTACCTCGAGCTCGCAATTTCCGTCGCAGTCGATTCCAATAGCGACCCGTAATGTGTACACAGCAGTCTGCCAATGAGCACGAGCATCAATTACACTTAGACATACAATGCGTACATAAAATCGGAATTCGCTCGTTGGGGCCGTACCAAGTCAGCCGTGTAAACGTAACTGCTTAGCCGCTGTTGAATGTCGCATCGGAGCGCATTTCCCGCCGGCTCGGCGCGTTCATTGCCAGTTCACACCAACAATTTGCTCTACTGTCTCTATGCTTTTTATTGATGACTATGTATCGGTAATCGGGAGTGATTATTAGGTTTTTTTTTAATTAATTGTGGACTAAGGGCGTGTTTCACCAAGCGATGTTAAAGTTAACGCCATGTTAAAATACCATGCCTTCTCATTAATGGACAGGAAATACGAGGGATAACATGATATTTAATGAAGGTTTTACTTTAACATGTCTTGGTGAAACACGCCCTAAGTATTGTTATATTAACATAATCCTATCATTGACGTAACTCTCACAGAGTTGGATTTTCCATAATACTTACATTATGTTATTAAAGTATACAGATATGCAATTGTTTTATAATATAACTAGCTGACCCTTGCCCACTTCGTTGAGCATAAAAAGAGTTTATGATGAAATTCAACTAAAAAAAAACAACGTGGAACCCGCAACGCGGGAACCCGAAACCCGAAACGCGGTAACCCGCAACGCGGGAACCCGGAACCCGCAACGCGGGAACCCGGACCCGGAACCCGCAACGCGGGAACCCGAAACCCGAAACGCGGGAACCCGGAACCCGCAACGCGGGAACCCGGACCCGGAACCCGCAACGCGGGAACCCGGAAACCGCAACGTGGAACCCGAAACCCGCAACGCGGAACCCGGAACCTGCAACGCGGAACCCGGAACCCGCAACGCGGGAACCCGGAACCCGCAACGCGGGAACCCGGAACCCGCAACGCGGGAACCCGGACCCGGAACCCGCAACGCGGGAACCCGAAACCCGAAACGCGGGAACCCGCAACGCGGGAACCCGGAACCCGCAACGCGGGAACCCGGAACCCGCAACGCGGGAACCCGAAACCCGAAACGCGGGAACCCGCAACGCGGGAACCCGAAACCCGAAACGCGGGAACCCGCAACGCGGGAACCCGGAACCCGCAACGCGGGAACCCGGAACCCGCAACGCGGGAACCCGGAACCCGCAACGCGGGAACCCTGAACCCGCAACGCGGGAACCCTGAACCCGCAACGCGGAACTCGGAACCCGCAACGCGGGAACCCGGAACCCGCAACGCGGGAACCCGGACCCGGAACCCGCAACGCGGGAACCCGGAAACCGCAACGTGGAACCCGAAACCCGCAACGCGGAACCCGGAACCTGCAACGCGGAACCCGGAACCCGCAACGCGGGAACCCGGAACCCGCAACGCGGGAACCCGGAACCCGCAACGCGGGAACCCGGAACCCACAACGCGGGAACCCGGACCCGGAACCCGCAACGCGGGAACCCGAAACCCGAAACGCGGGAACCCGCAACGCGGGAACCCGAAACCCGAAACGCGGGAACCCGCAACGCGGGAACCCGAAACCCGCAACGCGGGAACCCGGAACCCGCAACGCGGGAACCCGGAACCCGCAACGCGGGAACCCTGAACCCGCAACGCGGGAACCCTGAACCCGCAACGCGGAACTCGGAACCCGCAACGCGGGAACCCGGAACCCGCAACGCGGGAACCCTGAACCCGCAACGCGGGAACCCGGAACCCGCAACGCGGGAACCCTGAACCCGCAACGCGGGAACCCTGAACCCGCAACGCGGGAACCCGAAACCCGCAACGCGAGAACCCTGAACCCGCAACGCGGGAACCCTGAACCCGCAACGCGGGAACCCGAAACCCGCAACGCGAGAACCCTGAACCCGCAACGCGGGAACCCTGAACCCGCAACGCGGAACTCGGAACCCGCAACGCGGGAACCCGGAACCCGCAACGCGGGAACCCGGAAACCGCAACGCGGAACCCGAAACCCGCAACGCGGAACCTGCAACGCGGAACCCGGAACCCGCAACGCGGGAACCCGGAACCCACAACGCGGGAACCCGGAACCCGCAACGCGGAACCCGGAACCCGCAACACGGAAACCCGGAACCCGCAACGCGGGAACCCGGAACCCGCAACGCGGAAACCCGGAACCCGCAACGCGGGAACCCGGAACCCGCAACGCGGGAACCCGGAACCCGCAACGCAGGAACCCGGAACCCGCAACGCGGGAACCCGGAACCCGCAACGCGGGAACCCGGAACCCGCAACGCGGGAACCCGGAACCCGCAACGCGGGAACCCGGAACCCGCAACGCGGGAACCCGGAACCCGCAACGCGGGAACCCGGAACCCGCAACGCGGGAACCCGGAACCCGCAACGCGGGAACCAAGAACCCGCAACGCGGGAACCCGGAACCCGCAACGCGGGAACCCGGAACCCGCAACGCGGGAACCCGGAACCCGCAACGCGGGAACCCGGAACCCGCAACGCGGGAACCCGGAACCCGCAACGCGGGAACCCGGAACCCGCAACGCGGGAACCCGGAACCCACAACGCGGAACCCACAACGCGAAACCCAAACGCAGAACCCGCAACGTTCACGGAAACGCTGACAAAATATGGAATAAATAGTATCCTATGTCCGTCTACTTGCTCTAAGCTACTTCCTCACCAATTTTCAGCCATATCGATAAAGCCGTTCTTGAGTTATAAATAATTTAACTAACACGACTTACTTTTATACATATAGATGTATAGATTACTCCTACTAACATAAGCTAAGCCCGGTGAATGCTCCCGTCACAGTCGGTCCAGCCAATTCGGTGAACATTAGTTAGATGACGACGATGATGATGATTAAAAGTAGCCTAAATGAATCCTTATAACTTTAGCTATCTACCAGTGAAAGTCTCGTTAAAATCGGTCCAGCCGTTCCAGAGATTAGCCGGAGCAAAGAGACACGCTGACAGACATTTTTTTTTAATTACATTTTCGTTTTCAGTAAATATCGTTGCCAATGCAAAAAAAAGCAGAAGATATCGTTTAAAATGTCATATGCATTCAAAAAGACGTTGCTAATTGAAAGTTACAAACTGACACTTCAATTTTATTTATTTGTATAGATGTATAGATTTGGAAAACTTCCCCAATCTTGGCGTTTTCACTGACGCGGAGCGGGGCGCATAGGAACTTAGAGTTTCCAAGCGAAGTGGAGCAGAGATTTCGAGCATAGTGATTGGTCAATTCGGGTACCGCAAGCTCCTGTCCGCCTCGCCCCGCGTCAATGGAAACGCAGCCAAACGTCTATAACGTCTAAAGGTCGCCATGGTAACCACGTTGTTTATAAATGGAAAACAAAAATTAGGAAATGCTATACATACCGTATTTATATCAGCTTAAACTATTTGGATTCATGTTTTTGTTAATCCTAATAATTTTATTAATCCAAATAGTTTAAGCTGATATAAAAACGGTATTTATAGCATTTCATAATTTTTATTTTCCATTTGTTAATACTTATGTTGCCATGACAGCCGTGTCATATAAACTGCCAACGACGTGAATCGATCGAGCCCAGGTTCAAACCCCGCGTGACCATCACGTATTTTCTTCTTTTTTCTAATTTTCTGCTTATTTTTTTCAACATTTTCTTTCATAATAACCTTTTCGTGACAATAACGAACATACCGTAAAAAAAATTTGCGAAATTGGTCAAGCCGTTGTCGAAGCGCACACGATGTAAGAAATTTTGGAGGTCGTGTTTTTACACTTTGGGCTACATTTTTGGGGTTTTAGTAAGGAACCCTACTTTTTTTAAACATATAATATAGCCTATGTTCAGCGCTAGGAATGTAGCTTTCCAACGGTGAAAGAATTTTTCATATTGGTTCAGTGGTTTCAGAGCCTATTCCATTCAAACAAACAAACAATCAAACATTACCTCTTTATAATATTAGTATAGATATAGATATGCTAAGTAATATCTACCTAGTAACTTCCAGTCACTATCTACAAATATACATTTTAGTCATACTCCGTTTTACTTCTAATGTAAAAATTTGTATGTAAATTATTTTCAAAAATTACATTTTCATTGGTGAATACGATTCATATGTTTAGTATATTTACTTGTCCACAAAGTTTTAGTTGAATTTCTACTTATCTCATGAATTCTTGTGTATTTGTCCTGCCCCCATCATGCGGTACGAACAATGCTTTGTAGTCCTGGGTCTATCTTGCTGTTCGTACTGAACTGTTTCTTAACTATCCCGCATATTACAAATGCTTTCTAGAGTAAGGCTAAATAGAATAAAAACTCAGTTAATGAAAATTATTTTTTTTTATTTATTTATTATTTATTTATTATTTAAGTGTAAATCACATTTAACATTATAACTTACTTCTGCAAAACTGCAGAGTAGTTTAATGGCAGATGCACCTCCCATTTAACTACATTAGTTACTTACAATAACACACGAATAAACAATACACTAGTAGTAAAAATATGAAACTTGGTCCTTTAGTTTATTTAGGAAATACTTATGCAGTTTTTTAATTTTTTTTTTGTTAGGCCACATTCATTTACAGCAGCTTGTATATTATTAAATAATTTTGGTACTATGTATTGTCTGCACCTTTGCTCGTAGCAGTTATTATACTAAGTCCCGATTTCACCAACGCATGTTAGTGTTAACGGCTTGTTAAATTACCATGCCTTCTCATTCATTGATAGGAATTACGAGAGGAACAACATGATATTTAACGATTAACTTTAACATTGCTTGGTGAAACACGCCTTTAGGTACATAGGTACATTAATTTTTTATCCCTATTTCTTTCCAACCTACAATTATTTGTATACAGTACGACTACCGCGTACCATGTCTCTCAGCAATTTTCGGTTTGTCATGGAAGTGACTTATAATTATTTAAAAAATAACCTATAGTTCCGAAAGAAATCGGCCAGGTATTTTTACTGTTGTATGTACTAACGTGAAATGTAGTTATTAGCGTTGCACTACTTACCCAATAAAAACGAACAGTTTTTTTTAATCACGAGACACACACAGTCAACAAAACAATATGTCAAATATTTGACACTTACATTCCAGCGCCAATGAACTTTCAACTTTCTCGAAATTAAATACTCGCATTTCCCACCTCATGCATCAAAGTGTTTGGCCTTGGTCGTTTGGTGACACGTAATTTACATTTTCAATATATTACTTATTCACTATTGTTTTAAAAGTATATTATATTAGAAAAACAATCCATGAACCTAAATTGACCGATTGATTGTATGCGTTAGGTTAGTTGTTAGGCAAAATTGGTTGGATTTTTCTATGATACCGAATGCAGAAGAATTTCTTAAACGGACATTTTGCGACTAACGACTTAAAAAATTTCGCGCGTTTGGCCTTACCCTTTACACTATTTAAACTTCGTTTTTAAGTAAACTTATTTCTTTAGTTTTTTCAGTTCATCATTTATTGTTTCATTTATTCAGTGTATTCGTTCAAAATGCAATCTACTTTAGACAGAATGTAAGTATTTTATTAAAACAAAAAATATTATCTTTTAAAATTTAAATGAAACTGCAAACAGATCTACTTGTAATTTATTATAATATTATAATTTAAAAAATACGACTCTTCATGTTCTGCATACAGCAATCATTTTAATCAAACATTTTAAAATGTTATTGCAAAATACTCGTATTTACAATGAGGTGTAAAGTTTCAATTTTGCGCAATGCTAAAAAGTATTTCGTAACATGTTACTTAAACTAAAAAGATAACATTTATATTACCCTACGTAAATATTTTGTTTCATTGTTTTTAACTTATCTAAAACGTCAATTTTAAACGTTTTATGTTACTTACTTTTAGCGAAATAAAAAACTCATTTAACTTAATCTTATTACCTATTTATTTTTAACATATTTATTATTTTAACCAAAAATTCAACTTAACTTTGTACATAATTTTACCGCAGTCTTTATTACTTTAATGTCACTTTTGGACTGGACCAAAATAAAAAATATCTTGTTGTCTCTAAAAATAAACATTATGTTACGAATATGAAATCGAAAAGTAAAATTATCTGCTACAAGACCTCGCGGTAATGTCCCAGGTGATGCCGGCAAGTGGAATCCAAATTCATAAGTTAATACCTCCCAAGTCCCAAATCCACACTACTCCGGCTGTCCCTCTGTAACTCACTAACGACCTTCTAACGGTTGTCGGTAAGTTTTAATTGAGTTTGAAACAAAAGACGCGCGGCGGCGGGTATCGCCGAAATTGACATACACGTCCCGAAAGACATACGTGCATTAGTCATAATGAGTCGCGTTACACTCAAGCGATTTGCCGATTGTAAGGCTCCTTGCTCACTAGTCACTAAGACATGACGACCTGCCTAAGGATCAACACACATTGGCGCAGACTCGAAGCCTAAAGTTTACCTATAGCATAACATATTATTTTAATCTCTATTCTTACATTATCGAGGTACATACTTGTACACTCAAAATACGATTATAAACGTCATAAACGAAGACATTAATTAAATCAATCATTTGATGCACAATAAAGTATGTATAAATACTTTATTGTGTATTTATGTATACATACTTTATTGTGCACAAAAACTTTATAAAGTAACATATAAACAACGATACATAAAATCAGACACACACTTGTCAAATATCGAAAATGTATTTTTATAGGTAATAATAGTTACACCCGAATTATTTCCTGAGCCCCTTAGCACCTTACTCTCAAGTCACTAGGGCAACAGGGTAGTGGCACCTCAAGTAGAACTTACGGAGCTTTATGATTTGTCACCCATTGGTATAGCCACTAATTCGACAACGGTCAAATAAAATCTCTGATGACGCTAATGTAGAATGAGCATTGAGCAAGGACCCTTACGGGGTAGAGTTTCGCTTCGAGTGCGACAAAGGCAGTTGTAGTTTGGCTTCCGCTACATTAGTGGCAGCGGGACTTTGAATATTATAAATTTAATTGATGTGCTTTACTAGTTCGTGGTACAGTCGAGTTGATAATTGTTTTATTATAACCCGCATTTCTGGTGCCGCTCGAGTTGCGAAACTTAGATTTCGAGGGTTTGCAACTTGTATTTTAACTAAATACTGACTCAATTGAAGTAGATTACGTGTTTGAATTTTATAATGTGAATGTAGGTGACACCTTATTAAAAATTATCTTTCAACTTGAGGTGATAAATTATGTTTCACCTTTGACGCTGTTCATTCAGTCTGGCACCAGTTCTTTGTAGCATCATTGAAAATGACACATTTTAATTTATAACACAGGTACAATTCGTCGGCTTGACATAATAATTAATGATAGCAGAGAGTGCCCGCTACAACTATTTACTAAGTAGCCGGTGTCCGTGCCAGACCGCCCAGATCTGCCAGACTGCCAGACTGCCAGACTGCCAGACTGCCAGACTGCTCGCCAGACCTGGCCTCCGGAGCCTGGGCCCAGATCCTTATCGCGCGTATAATTCTTCCGCTCCTTCGTTTACAACGCTCCTACATTTGCTTCGAGATTTGTAGTAGATTAACGGTATCCGTTGAAATAAATTTAAGCGCTGTCCCCGCAATGCTATCCGTGAAAACAAATGGGGTTTTTCCTTTAAGCTTACAACTCTACAAGTGAATACTTTAGCGACTTTCCTTACTTTATTACTTTAAATTCCCTTATATTGTATTAAACCTATGACTTGCCGTTCGTAAACTTAGTAGTTATTGCGACACAAGTTTCCCGTGGTAGAAATATTTTATCAGTATAACAAGAGAAATACTTGCAAAGTACATATATGAATTGATTTATAGTTTTAATAATAATTATATCTATAGACGCTTCACACCACGACAATCTGGCCCTGTGCTAAGTATCCGAAGAACTTGTGTTACAGGTACCAGACAACGGAAATATATTATATTTAATATTATCTACTTTTATACTGAAAATGAAAATTCTTTTATTTCCAAATAGGTTAGTTACTAACACTTTTAGAATTGTCCTACATGATGACCTACCACCGGTTCGGGGACTAACCCGGCGAGACTATACACATATTCAAGATTTTTATTATATTAATACACAAATTTAATACATATTCATGACCCAGGAACATTGAAAATTATTTGTTCCCTCGGCGGGACTCGAACCCGCAACCACCGATCACATCATTTTCATCGGTCGAGCACCAACGCGCTGAACCACTGTACTGCGGAGGTCGTCGTAACCACACGACGGTGAAGCCAAAAAGTCATAATTTGGGCAGTCTACGTATGTTGTTCGTTAAAATTTTAATAAATGAGGTGTTAAAGCGATTAATAAATAAGCGAAAGTAACTCTAGACTATTACGTAGTCAGGTTATATTTTTGTATCCAAGTTATATTTACGAAGTCAGGTTATATTTTTAATGCCAAGCTTTAAAGTAAACTGCAGAGACGCGCTCTAGCAGTATTGATACTGGAGATTAATTAGTCTTAGCCTACTCGACGGAGCATTAGATGTTAATCCCGGTGATCCGAGCTATAAGCTAGCCCCTGTTCCTCGACGCACAGCTATTAGTTTGATCACATGTACTGAATAGTGAATATAGATCGTCGCAGAAAGACCCTCCCCACTTAGAATAATTGTTTTCGTGTAGGAGCTAGGAAGTGAACGGTGGATTTTTTTTTATTGCGAAAGAGTGGTGTATCTACGTATCTTGTGTATCGACTTAACTATCGATGAACTCTTTAGTGACTTCTGTAGCGCAGTGGTTGACTGCGTTGGTGTTCGACCGAGAGGTCGCGGGTTTGTATCCGGCCGTAGGAACAAAAGTTTATGTGTTCCTGGGTCATGGATGTGTATTAATACAACAAAAATATGAAATATGTGTATAGTATAAAAATAATATATTTATTTCCGTTGTCTGGTACCTGCAACACAAGTTCTTCGGATACTTATCACAGGGCTAGATTGACGTGGTGTAAAAACGTCCATAGATATTATCTATTAATGTCAAGACGTGTTCAGTGTTCACAGAAATACAATACTTACTTTTTTAATACGTATTACTATGAACACTATTTTATATTGAGATTTTATATTTGTGTATCCTCAAGAGACATATCGTACCTACAACTCTTTATTTTCTTCATATAATAAATTCTAGCTAAGTTACATATTTCGTCGATTTACCTTCACAACCTCGTATCTATAAAACTACGACTTTTAGTAGAGTCGAAAACTTAATAATTTTAAATTTTATTATGGACATGGACAAAGCGACGATTTGAAATATTATATTGTAAGGAGAAAAATAATAATTTTGAAAAATCTAAAGCGGGAAAGAATTCGTATAATAACAATAAAGTTATATTTTAACCGTATCAGTATGTCAACCTACTGTTGATTTTTTCCTGTGGCTGCCACCTGTGTAAACAAACGCATGACCTCTACGGGTCGTGTAACTCTATCAGCCGGTAGTAAGGTATTATGTGGCTAGGTAGTAGGTAGGCGCGACCGGTAACTCGAAGGTGACGACGCACAACAAACGACTTCACGGAGTTCCGGTTTACAATAGCAATGGCTGGGTAAAAATGACCCCATGAGCGACAATCTATATCAAACTTCTTGTGGGTGAAAAATAGATCATAATGATTGCAATATAATAATAGCTCGACTCACCGATTTCGGTGTCGGTAGCCGATTTCATTGAAACCAGGCCAGCTACGCATGAGTTATTTTATAGTGCCCAATGCTGTGTGTGCGCATTACAAAAAGACACTCTCTCTTCCTTTTACTCTCATAACCCAGTGGGACGGTAAACCGATATGACTGGCGAGAGAACAGGCGCAGGACCGACTTTTTACATGTCCATCGACGCATGGATCATCTTTCTGGTCAGACAATCAGGTTGATCGGCCTGCATTGTCCTAGCCAAACTTGATAACAATATTTTTGTTGTTCCAACACGGGAATCGAACCCACGACCTCCGGGTCGAGAGCGAAGCTCAGCCACCACTAGACCACGGAGGCGATTATTGATTGCAATAGTGCAACGCATAAGTCATACAAAATGACCATCATAATGAAAATATTATTACGATAAATAAATCAGATGAAAAATCTGCTTATCAGTTTTACAAAAAAAAATACGAATTGAGAACCTCCTTCTTTTTTTGAAGTCGGTTTAAAAAGTAGGCCATGCAGTCTCCCTAATCGACAATAGTAAAACAATATTATACAAAAAAAATAGCTTTAAATATTGTTTTAAACTAACTTTACTTGTCAGTTATAGACATTACACATTCTCGGAAGGTAAGGTCGAATTTCCTTTACGCACCATTAAAATATTTATGATAGACGAGATAAAATTGGGACAGTTGCGATGAAAATAAATTCGAATACTTGATGCCATTTTCACCTCTAACGGCCGTGTCATAGTATCGGTAAGGTATAGTGCACACTGCGTTATTAAATACGATTTAATTTAACAAACTGCCGAATACTACAATAGAAGTTAAAATAAATTGCGCTTAATCACGTGCTGCACCACTAATCAATGTCTGTGAATATTAAAAGTCAAGGCAATATTCTCATTTTCATAAAGAAAAAGGCGTTTTATTTATTTTACCAATAGAACAAGCAACTTTACAGTGTTAAAAAAATCCTGTTTATTTAACAGTGTAAAGTCCAATGTGCCCAGTGCCTATTGCCTACTTAAGTATTTCTGTATAGAAACTGTAGGTATAATTTGTAAAGTAAGCTAGATAATAATGATTCAAACAATAACCTTATTGTTTTGTTACTTACCTCGAATAAAAATATGTAATCAATTTGTAATCTTTAATGTTTTAATAATTTAAGAACCTGTGTACCGAAATATAATTCTGAGATTTGTAATATAAAACCTTCTAACTAAACTATACTCTATAAATTAATTATTAATAATATTTAAACATGTACTTTACGTCCTAATGTACGGATTACGGACCGTGTGTAAATTATTAATGTGGTTTTTAACATTCACCCGCGTAACCGCACCCTTATGTTTAACACCCTAATAATTTATTTCTTTTCATACACCCGAAAAACGTAAAGTTTAAATCTGCGCGGTGTGACTGCTCACAAAAGGGGAAATTGGGTTTTAATAAAACATTGACTTTTTAATATTTGCGCGTTTGTGTATTACACCTGTTAATTTTTAACCTCCAACGATAACAGAAGGGTGTTATAATATTGTCGTGTCTATGTGTATATTATGTATGTGCCATATCGTTCGCTTCATGACTGCAACGTAGGACTGGGGACGGTACTGTAAAAAGCGAAGGAGTCACAATAGATCCAGAAGGGTGACGACCAGAGGCAGTGACGTCTGGGCCTGACAAGGCCAGCCTTCGATAAAAAACAAACAAATGTGGCATCGTAGCCCTAAAACGGATGAACCAATTTTAATCAAGTATTTTTTAAGCTGAAGTAACCGCGGGTGTTATTAGCTACTCATCATCATCAGTTCGTTGACTGCTTAATAGTTCAGGAGTTACTTCAAATTTTGCTCAAGACGTATAAATCAAACTAGTACCAAACGGAAATCTCAACATAATTCGCGTCAAAGTATCGGCGCCATTAAAATATTACAGACATTGAACAATGGCGTGCAATATGCAGCCGGTAACCGATTACCCGGCAAGTGGGTCGAACCCCGCATATTGAAACAAATCACGAAACATAAACGTTTCTAAAACACATTTCCTTAAAATGTTGTAGCGACGTTCGATGTGTATGGGCGCCGATAAATTCTCTGTCCTCGAATAAGTTTTATGATCTCTTTTATTTCGTAGCACCCGGTTGCCGCTTGAAATAATGTCTAAAGTTGTAGTTTTCTAGAATTTTTACATTAATATTTTGTATCGGCGAATCAAAGGTAAACTGGCTTCGGTACTTCTGAAATTTGTCGTGTTACAATTTCTGATCATTAAAATACATACAACTTATGATGACGTACGCAATGACATTTTCCTCAAATGGAAAAATATTAACATATTAATATGAACCTATTAATTATTGTATTGTATACACTGACACTTTTCGTTAAAACTGACATGATTTAACGTTATTATAACCCCTTGTACGACTTCTGAATGATGCCTAATTTGTTTACACACATACAGTGCAAGTTAAATAAAAGCTTTTCAATACGTTTATCAAGCATGCCTAAATGTCACATCTTTCTTTTAATAAAATGAACGAAAACGAATAAAGACTTGATATCTCATAATAATTATAATTATTAAGTTAGTATATTATAAAATATTTGTTGATATAAATTAAACTATGCTGAAACTAATGGATCCGCGTCGCCACACAAATCATTCTTAATTATAATTGCAACGCGTGTCTCTGAAATCATTATGTTGTTATTCGGTGAAATATTAATTTCATAGCCCGAAATTGTGTATGTTAACGGTTGGTATGTAATTGTTTTTAGAGTACCAACCAATTATAGAAACTAAATCTTATCTAGATATAGTGGTATTTAGCAATTTATAGTAATAACCCTCTTATAAATACCCGATCTCAGTAAATATTAGCTTTTACCTTTTTTTATTTATGGATCTTATACACTAGGTTGATTTCGTCACACGATCACAGCGCCTTATATATTATTCACAGTAGAGTTAATAGGGAATTTATAAAACAACATGTATATGCTGATGTTGCCATACAAAAGTATGCCTTCGCCCTGCGTCTCGCCCTATCTAACCTTATAAAGTGATACACACCTAATAATTGTAAAAATCGCACATATTAAACATTTTAAATAGTTCGTTAAAAAAATTCTGCCAGCATCCAAAAGCATTAATAATAATTTCGATCACATAATTTTTTATATATTCCAAATTGATATAAAGATCCCCTGATATACAGCGTAAAATTTTATTAAAACGAAATAAATATTTATCGCCGGGCACTTTGAACGCGAAGTTCAGGCCCTTAACCCGCTAATGCTTACCTCGACCATCGTAAAGTTGACCATGTCGTTGATGTCGCGCGTTAACCGTTTATGACCCATAAATAAACCCTTCCATTATGTTTTTATAATGTCGCTTTAAACTCCCAAATTACACGATATTGTGGAGATATTTTTTCTAAGAACATTTTTACGAGGTTTGAAAGATCAAGAAAAATAGTATTTTTGTATGGCCATTTTCAGCTATCTGGCCCCATCCGGCAATAATGTCTTATCTTAGTTAATTTGGAGAGAAAATATATTATGTAAACAGTTATAATAGTGGACAGTAGAGTACATTTAATTGTGACGAAACCAGGAAAACAAATTGGAAGATAAAATTATCCTTAAATAAAACAAGCACCTATATTCAGTATGAATTCAACGAATAATATGTGTAGATTTTATTTTCCATGAAATGCAATGAACCGAGATGAAACGAAACGTAGTGCATTATTCGATCAAACCGTTTGAAGTAGTTTTGTTACAAATACTGTGATACGATATTTTATACACTTATAATCATGAATGACATAAAATTTTATCGATAATGATTAAAATAATGAGTCAATTAATTAGAACTCAATTAGGCAATCGTAATTACTTAAGATATTCATAACTCATTAAGTTAAACTTAGCAAAACAATGTTTGTGGTGTGTAGTGTTTGATAACTGATTGCCTCTTTACCGCCGGAATATATACCATGTACAGGACACATAGAGTGGGGATAGTATTACCATAACCGCAGTGATAGACAGACGTGCCTGACAGATATGGTAGTTATTACTAGCGGTACACAGAGTCAATTACTATATGTGCATACTACATGGTGGTTCAAAGAGATTTTTCCATATTATTTTAAGGAGAGTTACTTAACTTAGTTTAGGTTGATTATGAAGTTAATATATAAATAATTAAATATGTTTATTATTTTTTTATCTGGATAGCCACTGGGAACTTGAAAGTCATTAATCTAAGGGATTATAATCTTGGTAAGTGACTTGTTTACTTCAAACTTTTAAAGTACTACGCTTGGTCACCAAGAAGGGATTTATTGTTTTGAAATAGTCAACATCTTCTAAAAAAAACTTTCTACCTACTATGCGAAAAAGGGAGGAGGTTTCAATAAATATATAGGAGGGTTATCTTATTTCTCTAGGACCAGCCAAATTTTTAAAATCATAAAGTGTGTTATAAAACATAAAGTAAATAATATAACATAACTTCATTAAAAATTATACAAAAAATACCGTGCCCGCGCCGCGCTGCATGCGTAGTAAATTTTATTTTTTGAATATGTCTGCATTGTCTTTGCATTCTGTAGTTGTTAGTGAGTCTGAACCTCTTGTGAAAATTAGACTGATAATTGAAAAACTACTCTGAGGGGGTAAAAAATTGAAAAAAGGTGGTTACGTAGTATGGGAACGTTCTCTCAGGTAACTAAGGACTAAGATTTTGCAGCGGATCATTATTTATGATATTTGAATAGATTTTTGGCGTTAATGTTGGAAATAAGACTACCAGTTACATTGCAGAGTCAGAATTTAACGCTTGAACACAAGTCTCTAATGACCTGCACAGAGGAAAGTACTTATCTCGCAAACTACGCTTATTACGTTAACGCGTGGTCGGGGAATTGACGGGGCAATGGTCATTTGAGATCACGTGCAGGTACAAGTAACGCTTTTGTACTCGCGTGTACATGACGTAGGCACCAGCAGGGTTACTGGGAGCTACGCGATTCGTGGATTCTAAAATTATTAATTGACAAGCTATATCTTTAATTATGTATCAAAATTGAGGCTTATCCTTAAATCCTAATGAAAGATATAATATCTTTGATTGGGATTCTAGGATGCTTGAATTAATCGTATGTATAATTAATAGTAAAATATTATATAATAAATCTATTTAATTGTTCTTTTACTATCAAAGCAGGTATGCGTAAGCGGTAGTATAAGAAAAATTCAAACTAAATTATAGTCAAAAACTATGTATTTATTCAAATATGTATAAATATTTCAAAATATATTAAAAATAACCTTGATAAAAAAGATATTGTTTCGTATCAAGATTAATTCATATTGTATACTTTAGTATCTCCTTTCAGTTTTATTTTCAGGGAATAATAATAATTAAAAATATATATTACCATACTCATGATTAAGTATAAAAGTAATTATTGACTCATTATTTTAAAACTGACTGACGTCATTATAACAATAGTGCAATTATTATTATCTACTCGCTTGGCATAATATAGCTCTACATACAACTCGCGTACTAAGATGCATTTGATACCTTATTTATTTTAAAAATATACATTGGAAATATTATAAAATTTTTCATTAACATAACAAATTTTCCAACTGAAACATTTATTTTGATGTTTGATAAACTCAAAATTTTTCTCAAGAAATTAACATGGCTTCTTTTTTCCTCGTCTATAACATCGTTATTCAAAATTCAAATCGGCAGCATGATCATCTGTGGCATCCCAACGATCACTTTGGTCCGCTTTCGGGTCGTTAGTAACCTCTAAAACCGCACGAGGAACAATTCTATTAGCAGCTGAACACAACGACGGGGTTGAAATGAAATTACAAAAGTATGACGATAGTTACTAACTTACTACTGTGATCAGATGTGATAATAATAATTCCTCCCACATCGATTTCGGTGAGGATAGCCAGTTTCATTAAAACGCTGGACTTATTTTATAGTGCCCAGGTGTGCGCAATACAGAAGCACTCTCTCTCAATCAAAAAGGTTCCAGTGTATTTAGCTCTACCACGATCACTTTGATAGTTCAAGTGTATAATAACAGTAATAATGCCGATTTCAGTGACTGTGGCCGGTTTAATTGAAACCGGACCAACTACGCAGGATTTATTTTTATAGTGCCCAAGTGTGTTCGCAATACACAGAAGCACTCTCTTCGTTCACTCTCGTAACCCAGTGGGACGGATAACCGACACGAGTCATGACTGGCGGGAGATCAGGCGCAGGACCGATTTTTTACATGCCCATCCAACGCATGTATCATCTTTCTTGTCAGACAATCAGGTGATCAGCCTGCATTGTCCTAGCCAAATATGAAAACAAAATTTTTGTTGTTCCAACGCGGGAATCGAACAGAGGCGTTCAGGTGTCTTCAGATGTACCTATATAATAGGTAATTATCGTTTTTAATACACTATAGTATTATGCATTGTGAATAGAAATATATTAATATTTAGATAAAATCAAAGCATAGAAATATGTTTAGAAACTGGTCCAGTAGGTACGAAGTTTGCTTATATTGTACGTATTTTATTCGCAATCGATTACGGGTCATACGTTGTATCGATTTTCATCTCCTTTGTTGTTAGCACACGCGTGATGTTTTGCATTTTTATACCAATACTGATTACGTAGTTAGTATCTTCAACAATTATTATTATTCTAGACTACATGTATGTAATACCTTGTATTCTTTATTCGTCTTAAAATACCTAGCCTTGTACAATAATACATGGAACATTAGTGGTTTTATTGTTTAGTTACAGTCGGATTATCGCTCGACCTTGCGAATGATTTTCTCTAATGACCAACATTTGTATTGAGGACAGAAGCTGAACTACTTAGTACTTACACAATTATAAAACAGTATTACCTACTTTCTCAATTAGTCATTTATTTTTAGATAAATAGATTGCACACTTTTTCGGGTTGAATTTTGAAAAATCTTCCTTATGAGGTGAAAACAGCCTACGACGTAAGAGAAATAGTTTCTAGTCTCAAAAGTTTGACATTTTTGTCTATATAATCAGCTTTTCATTTTAACTATATATATATATATATATATATATAGTTAATTAATAGTTATATCAATATTCATATTACTAGACTATAAAGAATTTTAAATAAGTTTTGTTTTTAAATTATAAATAATGAAGTTAAATACTAAATAGCAATATATTTATTGATGAACAATGAATTATGTTTCCTTTGGAGAGCCCGCGGGCACTCGGCTCACCCTACTCTATCAGGAACTCGCATGGGCGTCATTACTCACACAAGCCCACCTTTGATTGTCGAAAAATATTGCCAACAACACAACTTTTTTTATTCTCAATTTTAATTACAAAGTTCTAATTATAAGTTTATGAACTACTGTGGCGTGGTGTGGCATTCATATAACACCACTTCTTCAATAATTATCTGGGGCCTACAGGCTAGGGCTTCAATCTGAAGTAGAACAGCCTTCGCCACTGCCACGCTGTGTATTCTGCAAACAATGAAATACTAAACATCAATATTAACCGCGAACAATAAATTGTATGCTTCCATGGGGTCTGCGCGCACCCTACTCTATCAGAAATCCACACGGGTACCGTAACTCACACAAGCCTACTTTCGACCCAATATCGCCAATAACGCAACTTTTTTCATCCCCAGTGTGAATTACAAAGTCCGAATTATAAGTTCATGAATCACGCTGTATCGCGCTCGAATATGCGAATGTTTTATTTATTACCGTCGCTTTTAAATTGTGCCAAATGTATTCCATATCGGAGGTATCGAAACTGTAAAGCCTGGGTGAATTTATCGCCTGTACGAGTGAGAGGGTTCGTTTTGACTCAAATCAATAGTAAAGGTTATAACAGAGCTGTTAGTTCAATATGCAAAAATACTATGTCTCGCTAAGTGGAGTTAAGTTCTCTAAAAAACAAAAATGACACTGTAAAACCCAGTAGCACAAGGCCGCAAGAAATATTAAGCGAACGCCGTAGAATAATTTCCTCACTTTGAATATTAGCATTAAAATAGGCAAACCCATTATATACTTTAATTGAATTCCATGCAAATATTGTAACGAGCGGAGGTCAAAGTAATCTGGTCCATCGGCGAGCCTTCAGTTAACGAGGCAGATTGAAATCTCAGCGCTTAAACGGTCCCGCTTATAATACAGTTGGCTAACCTAACTCACGGAACGATGTTACCCCTGATAAATATTTTAAACTATAAATTTTACAACGCTTTATAGTTGGACGGCAAATATTTGCGAGAGCAACACTAACGTTTGCCGCGCTCATAAAACATAATAACCGGTGTTTACCTCAGTAATACAAAGAACAGTGTTTTAGGTACTGTTTTTAGCAAGGATTGTTTTAATTAACGATTTTTTAAGTTATAACATGATCTCAACATAACCCCTAGATAGGACAAGTTCAACTTATGCTGAGTTTATGATTTTCCATGAATATTTTGTAAATATTGCCGAACTAGTTTCATAAAAAATATTTGATTTCATATAAACTATTTAACTAACAAAAATAATGACGTTCTGTAAAGTATGTAGGTATTTCTTTTCTGTGTTAACTATCTGTAGTGATGTCAATTATGAGTTATGGAATCCTCGGTCAGTTAAGTTAAATTCAGTGTATATTAGTATTTTTATTCAAAAACAAGTCCTCGCTAGTAAATAGATAAACTAACGACAAATTTATCTCAGAAACAATAACATAAGTAATTTTATTTTACAATACAGTACAGTTCAAACAAAATTATTGTAATGTCAAAATTTAATGACTCTACCAGACCATAGAATACATTATTTAGCATACTGGCCACAGCTGTAGATAGGTTGAACATCTTTTTAAAGAATATCAATAAATAGGACACGAATAATGTTTCTAAATATTGTTCGGCGACCAGAGGCGGCGGCGAGTGATGAACGCGACACGTGTGTGTTGACTGATCTAGTGGTAATAACATCGCCATTACTAATTTCAAGAGATTTTATATTAATTAGTAAAAGATTGCTCACACGATTTTACTAGTTTGCCAAGAACAATGCGACGATAGCTATATATCAAAAGGAAATTACAGTGAAACCAAAAAATCGCATTCTTAACAACTTGTTTTAAATTCAATTTTCTTGTTATGTACTTTACTGCCATGGTAGGCAATCGTTATTCTTCACACATCGTCTGTCATTTTCATAAAAAAATACTATAATATTTAGTAACATGGATTTACTGTATATGGCGACAATGTTGCTAAGAGCTTTACAAAAAACATATTTTTTCTATTACGTAGTTTAACAAATGTACAAAAATTTTAATTTTCAAATTACATTGCGACATTGGTTTTAGTGTAACATTACAGATTAACTGGATAATAAATGAACAACCAGCGTAATTATATTGAAATACTTTGCAGATATCTCAAAGTTTATACTTAAAGGTTTAATATAGCTGCACAGTTCTCTGATCGCTGTCGCAGAAAAAAACTATAAATAAATCAGCGCTCGGAAATCGCGAATAACCCGTTGAACGTTAACGACTAATAAATATTTAAAACAATAAATCCGGAGCTACTTACTAGCAACACATAGTTGAATTGTTGAGCTGAAAATACGATCACAACAACGCCGAGCGTGGCGGCATCAATCACTGTCGAGTCGGCACACCCGCCCCGACCGTTGTACCCATTCAGAAAAAAATCCCTAGAAACTATCATAATACTTGTGACCTACCGTAACACTTAGTCTATGGCCAGAAAGCGCGTATTTGTCGCTAAATGTTGCGAGGAGTCGAGGTGATTGGTACGCAGCTCGGGAAATCACTAGCAATTGAAAACTACGTGTCCGAAACGTAATCGAATGAGAATCGTATGAAAATCAAAACAGCACCTCTACAACCTTCATTCGACAACGTTATGCAAACGCTATTTTTAAATATTCGCGCTTAAACTCTCAGTGGGGTTTGTAGTAACCTGTGGTAGTAACAATTAATAGACTTATGTATTGATTTTTTTTATAGACTCTATCATCTATTATTTTCAGACGATAACGTTACGTATACGTATTATTTGTCAATAATTGTTTCTGCTAGTGGCAATCGCAAGTATTGGCGTTTGTAATTCAAATATATTATACCGTAAACAGTTTCAGACCATAATACTGTAAAATTCAATTTGCAAACCTTTTTTGTAGTCCCACCTCTTAGTATATATCTTTGGTACTATTCCTATGTAAATTAAAAGTAGGTTTAACTTTGATGCGTCTAGTGCAGTCTACGGGCCGTGCCAAGAAATAGGCACAATCTCTACAACCGCATTTCGATCGCTACGTGTTTGGATAATGATCTCTGAAAATACAATAGCGCCCTGCACATGTACAGTTCGGAATGCGTACCAAACCGCTTTGGTTTGGGTAACATTTGGTGCTGGATGCGATTGGACTGCAGATCAAAACTATCGTGTTAACTACGTCATCGAAATCGTCTATGGTTTGGACTACCTGCGTCTTAACTTATGTGTCAAAATAAAGTCAAATAAATCGTCATAGCGCGTGGTACAAACTGAAAAATGTTACACGTTTGGAGTGCCGGTTGGAATGGCGCGTGCTATTTTTCGTCGTCCGAAGTGTATTTATATTAAAATCCATTTAACCGACCCGCAACGAGTCTGAGATAAGGCCAGTTTTTAACAGTAAGCTAATTAAACGATTGCCAAAGTTAATGAAACGAATCGCGTATTGCTAATGGTTTTAATGAAGTGGACGAAATCCGATCCCAATCAGCAGTAAAAACTGTGTAGTGAGTTTTCACGAACTACTTACGTTTGTGGGCAGTCGGTATCAGTGTAACTGTTTTTGTAAGCGCACCAATAAAAGTGTGTCGCAGTTCACAGCCATTAGTTAAACAAATGTTTGATATTCGCCCGTCGTCCCGCGAGCAGTTCAGGTGACGCATCAGTCATTAGTGTACTAGAAATAAAACGTGACCGATCTCTATAGAACTTTTCACTTTGTAGTTTGTCTTGGAAACTTTTGCTTTAATTTCGAGTGTACTTATGAAAGTTTCAAGAAACAACTCACTTTATTCAATTGAACTTTATTGTTTTACAGTTTTAGACGACTTTTAGAGGTTTTGTGTGGTCCCACCTCGCCAAAAGTTTTAATTAAAATAAATGAATACCATTTCTTATACTAAATTAAATTTTAATTTCATATAGTTTGCATACAGCTACTTCTAAATAGCAATCATCTATCTATACTAATATTATAAAGAGGTAATGTTTGATTGTTTGTTTGTTTGTTTGTTTGTTTGTTTGTTTGTTTGAATGGAATAGGCTCTGAAACCATTGAACCAATATGAAAAATTCTTTCACCGTTGGAAAGCTACATTCCTAGCGCTGAACATAGGCTATATTATATGTTTAAAAAAAGTAGGGTTCCTTATTAAAACCCCAAAAATGTAGCCCAAAGTGTAAAAAAACGACCTCCAAAATTTCTTACGTCGTGTGCGCTTCGACAACGGCTTGACCAATTTCGCAATTTTTTTTACGGTATGTTCGTTATTGTCACGAAAAGGTTATTATGAAAGAAAATGTTGAAAAAAATAAGCAGAAAATTAGAAAAAAGAAGAAAATACGTGATGGTCACGCGGGGTTTGAACCTGGGCTCAATCGATTCACGTCGTTGCCAGTTTATATGACACTGGTGTCATGGTAACGACATTGTTTACAAATGGAAAATAAAAATTATGAAATGCTATAAATAACGTATTAACATAAACTTAAACTATTTGGATTCATTAAACTATTTGTCCACCACTAATAAATAGTCGGGTCATTTTAATAGGTAACATTTGACAGTTTATCAAAAATGAGCGACGTAACGTTGTAACGACGACATAATAAAATAAATATTTTCTTTTTGTTAAAACTGCAGAATTTACTAAACTTTATTTAATAATTATTAGATATTTATTGTCAACATAACCAATATGAGTTTTTTTACGATTTGCTTTCACTGATAAACGATCTTAAATATAATATACAAATTATGATTTAATGAAATAAACGTCGTGATAATGTTACGTCAGTTAACACTTTTTCTTATTAAACACTAGAGACTTACTCAAAAAATCGATTAATCTTTTAACAACTATAAATATATACCTATTTAAAAAAAGTACTTAACCTATAAGTTGTAATAAGAATATATTATAAATGTTAATTTAAAAATCAGATCGAAGGGGTTAGATCCATGGTCATAATTCACGAACAATAAAAAAAAAAAACGAAAACGTCATGATATGACGCCACTATGTCGTCATTTGTCTTTGTGCGAAGTTAACGTCTGTCTGTTCTGTCTTTTTTTTTTCTTGCTACTGAAAACGAAAATGCAATTAAAAAAAATGTCTGTCTGTCTGTTAGCGTGTCAGTAGTAAGGATACGCCGGTTCTGGCTCAAGAGCCAGAACCGGCGTATCTACAGGGGTTGGTCGGCCAACTACAGGGGTTGGTCGGCTAAAAAAAAAAAAAAAAAAAGTTTGGTGTCAAAATAGGGGTTTTCCGCTACGCCCGATCGATAGCAAGCATTCCCATGGCGCTATCTCTCACCGTTCCTGACTTACGACATGATCTAATAAACTCATTAGTATTTATCTACTCCACTAATGACATTCCTCATTCATTACTATTGTCCTATTGTTCTATGTCAAGCCCTTGTTCACTGAGTATTGGGCAGGTTATTTGAATGATTTCATTAAATAAAAAACTTATAATTTTATTGCAATTGTTTTATTTTATGTATAACTTTCTTAATAATACACAGTGTTAATTACACAACAATCCAACGTGATGTTCATATTTCAAAAACAAGACTGAAACATCATATTATGCAATAACATATCATTTTTCAAAGTATCTCTACTATTAAAATCGCTTATAAAATCTATCAACGACTTCTTATTAAACTTATATAACAAATATGGGCAGGTTATTTGAATGATTTCATTAAATAAAAAACTTATAATTTTATTGCAATTGTTTTATTTTATGTATAACTTTCTTAATAATACACAGTGTTAATTACACAACAATCCAACGTGATGTTCATATTTCAAAAACAAGACTGAAACATCATATGCAATAACATATCATTTTTCAAAGTATCTCTACTATTAAATTCGCTTATAAAATCTATCAACGTCTTCTTATTAAACTTATATAACAAGTACATTAAACAATACTCTCCACAAACTGAAGTGAAATCGTTTTGCACCTGGTACGGACTAAAATTCCAATATTTCGAATTCCGATTCATGAACTTTCTGTGATGACCCGTGGGTGCTCTCCCGTATGTGTCAAAAAATTGTCCAATACCGTGAATGTCTATGTGTATAGCTATCCAATGAGAACCTGGTTGTGTGTCCAAATCCAAATTGCTTATAATGTATGCAGGGAGTTGAAAATGTATGGGTAATCTGTTTGCTGCATATACATTGTATTGTAAGCTCGGGTGTATTTTTCCCAAATTTCTTTGAATTTCAATAGTATTCATTTTGACATACAGAAGTGGTACATTACTTAGTCAATGGCTTTATCACATGAGAGTGAAAAGACACGGGTAAGACATCCACATTTTATGGATATTTATATTAGAAGTGGTAAGTAGTATAAATAAAAGATATGTATAATATATACCAATGTTTTATTTAAATCATAAACCTATGTGATACAATATTTGTTACCCCTAGCTACTATAATCTACAGTTACATTTCTATTCTTATCTATTTCAATTACATTATCAAACTCCGCATACACAACGCAGTTTATTGTTTCAGTAAGAGTCGATTCGAAACGCACCTCTAATCTTACACTACCATGTTTTATAAGATTCCAATGATTGGATGAGTTGGCTGACAAGTCTGGGGTGAGATCAAATGCTAACAAACAATAACCATTTGAATATTTATCGCGGGATATTCCATTACCTTCATTTAGAAAATGTATACCAGTTCCTGAGAATAGTGTATGATAAGTTGAAGTAAACATATTACTTTCAAATGATGGTTGTAAGGCTTTTGATGGTATTTGTTGACCATCTATGTACAAACAAAATGAACTCATATCGTAGTTTTCAAAGTTAAATGGATTTTTAGTGAGAATACCATTAAAGGCTGCGTTATTAACAAATCCAATAATACACATTTATTTTTGCTCTCCTTACAATGAGAGTTGCATCTGTTAACTTTTAATAACTAAAGGAGAAAGCCCATTTCAGGCCCAGAGTGGACAGCCGTCTTAAGAAGACTTAATTTCTCCAGAAATGTACCATAAAGTGACATGATTTTTGATAACATTCAAATAACCGCCACTATAATCAGTAATGTTCCAATTAAAAAAGGAATTTTATTGGATTATTTGGAACCTAAGTAGAACGTTGAGGTGAAATGTTACCCGATGATAAAACTCTAATCAATCAATCCGAATATCGATTTATAAACAAATAAAATAAAGTCATGTAAAATACAAATAACGGGTCACTGTTGGTAATTCTATAAAGAATTAATCAAAAAAAAACATTTATCTTAAAACCAATGTTTACGTTCGTTACTACGATAAAGATTAATAAAAAGTCATATTATATCGATTATTTTTTACGTAATCGATTTATCGATTTCATTTTTTGCGACAAGCGGCAACACTGATGACCGAAATGTCATTTTTCAAACGAATGTTTTCGACCGTTCACTTGTTGCTCAAAGATGCGTTTTGTTTTGTTTTCGATTTTTTTTACCGCAATCTGGCTTTCTCGCCTGAACTTGTTTCGGCTTTTCACGTACGACTTTGGCACTGTTTTACTAGTTTTGTTCTCTCCTTCTACGATTACTTAGCCCTGGATTAAAGGATTACGCTATTTGATTGTGCATACCAAAATGTCTGAATAACATTGTTACATTATATGTTGTGGTAATAATGTTACCGAGAACTGTATTTTAGAGCCCGAAGAATTAAGTGTCGTACAGCAGTGGGTTGCACGGCAGCAGGTAATCATAATATTATAATAAAATGTTTCTATTATTTCTTTCATTATGGTTTAATCGTTAAATCTTTTACGGTTGAAAATATTTATCATTAATGTTAATATGTTTTAGGTATCAGGCGATAATCTTGTTTGCCACAATTGCTGGGTAGCAATAACTGAAAGTCTTGCACTACAACAAGGGCTATCTTATTATATCTTACTATTATAAATTATTGAAAAGTCGGAAAAGGCCTTGAAAATAAAATAGACAATAAAGTAAAAATATATATATTTCTACAATAATGGCGGCATTTTAAGTTTTTTTCTCAGATATCTAATACTATTAACATTTTAGAACACTCATTTTTAATGCGATTTTTTGATGTCCACATTGGGCCTGAGACACTATGGAGAGTGGGCTTTCTCCTTTAATAACAACTTTAAATTTCGAAACAAAAAACCTCGCTAGTACAGTTTAGGATGCGTAACACAAAGAATGTAAACCTTTGTTTTCTAATCTATACCATTACCATTAGTGGAACAATTAGTTATCTTTATGAGTATTTGAAAACATTGGTATATAAGCCCGCAAAGATTTTTTGTAAGACACAGTGTTGTAGAATTCTTGTTAAGTGAGTTATAAGTTTGTGAAGTGTTCCTTAACAAAATGCAGGTAATAACATATTTTTCATAAATTATTGTTAAAAATATTTTAATTAATGTGAAATATTCATTGGGTTTATTTATATTGTTACAGGACTCAATCAATCTATTAAACGGTGACAACACCTTTAAAGATTATAATGCATCACCTACTGACTCTGAAACGGAGGATTTAGAAGTAACCCAACCTACATCCTTAAAACGGGAACATATAAACGAAACAAAGCAATTAGATGTAAAATTTAAAGAATGTAGAGTTTAGGATGCGTAACATAAATAATTTGTGTTACGCATTCTAAACTGTGTCCTTTGTATTCTTATCTATGCCATTACCATTAGTCAAACAAGTTATCTTAATGAATATTTGAAAACATTAGTATATAAGGCCCCAAATATTTTTTGTAAGTCACAGTGTGTTGTAGAATTCTTGTTAAGTGAGTTATAAGTTTGTGAAGTGTTCCTAAACAAAATGCAGGTAATAAAATGTTTTTATTAATTATTTATGTTATAAATGTTTAGATTAATGTGAAATATTAATTAGATTTATTTATATTGTTACAGAACTCATTCAATCTATTGAACGGTGATAACACCTTTAAAGATTATTATAATGCATCACATACTGATTCTGAAACACAAGATTTAGAAATATTGCCGACCCAACCTACATCGTTGAAAAGGAAACATACAAACGAAACAAAGCAATTAGATGAATTATTTAAAATTACATCTAAGAACAAGAAAAAGAAACAATCGAGTTCGGTGTCTAGAACTCAAGAAGGAGGCACTGGATTTATTTCTTCAAACTCAGATGATGCTAGTAATGCAACTCATTATATCAAGATAGAAATTTTTGATTTAAAAAAGATATCTAAGTTACCACCATCAGAACATTGGAAACACACTGAAATGCGTGTAAAATTATACACGCAAAACAACAGTGCTAACTATGAAAACATTCAAAAATTAATATGTAATATCACAAAAGATATTTCAAGTGACAATAATTGTAAGAAATACTATTTTCAAAAAATTGTTTAATATAAAATTTATAACAATAGCTTCCTTAAATAAGTTCATCTATTTCATTTTTGTCGATACACTAGTTAATTAGTTGTAAAAATAGATTGTTAAAACAGCATTATCAAAACAACGCTAATGATTTCTTATTGTGTACTCATAGAAGTACTCGAAAAACATTGAGTTTGTAACCAACTCGAAATCATTATTCGTGTCATAGCTTTGACTATTTGGGGACTCAATACCCAAAATGGATTCCAATACATGTGAAAGCGCCTTCTTCTGTTCTCAAGTTGACGAAATTCTCGATAGTGAAATGATTCAGATTTGCGAAGAAGTTGAGAGATGTGAATTGTATAATTCATGTTTTGACGAGGAGTTTGTGTGTGCTTCTGTTGAAAATTACATTAAGTGAGTGTTTTTTTTAATTATTATATATTTTTTTTTCATAACATTATAAATCAAATGTATAACTTTTTTATTATTTGTTCCAGTCAACCACTTCAAGAAGGGGGATCAATCAAAAGGTCTTTAGTTCACGATGATTTGAAAACTTCAGATCACCAAGCAAAACGTCAAATAACTGAAGAGACACCTTCAACTTCTTCTAGGATATCAGGACCCCACACAGGTAATCACTCAGATAAAGTAGAATGTGATGCTTGTAGAATTACAGTTAGTAGAAGATATTTTGTGAATCATTTAAAAAGTAAGACACATAAAAACAACTCCTTAAAATTACATCAAAAATTTGATAACGTATCAGTTATTGAAACAGCTTTTGGTCAAAGAATTATAACGTACAATATTTGCACTAAATCAAACCCATCTCTAGAATCAACATTGCAAACTCCTGAATCTTTTTTGAATTCAATTAAAGATAATTTATTATTTTTAATTGAAGAGTCTATTGTAAATCATACTATTTTTAAAGTTAATTTTATATTACATGCAGATTTTATTCAACAAAGTAAAAATGATATGACAAATTCATTTGATTTCCAAACTAGTAACTTTATAATTTTTCGTGGAGATGATTTTGATATATTTTTTACATCTTTATCAAACAAATTAACAAATAAAATAAGTACGTTTGAGAAAAAAGATAGCGGTTGGAGTCTTAAAAATATAAAAAGTATCGATATGAATATCAATAAATTTAATCCTCTTCGTGGTACTTCATTTATTGATTTACCAAAGGACATTGCTACAAAAAAGGCTGTCATTAATGTTAAGAATACCGACTATTTGTGTTTTAAATGGGCTTTACTCTCTGCTCTATATCCAGTTTGTAAAAATGCTGAACGCGTATTCTCATACTCTAAATATTCTAACAAATTAAACTTTACAAATGTGACATTCCCTGTTAAATTAACCGATATTCCTAGAGTTGAAAAATTAAATAATATTAGCATAAACGTTTTTGGTTTAGAATTTGATAAACGAACTAAACGAAATAATGTGATTGGTCCATTATATTTTACAAAAAATCGTAAGAATAGTCATATAAATTTGTTGTATTTGAGTAATGGTACATACAACCATTATTGTTTTATCAAAAATTTATCTCGTTTAGTTAGCAAACAACTTTCAAGTAGAGATCATTCTGTTTATATATGTGATGGATGTCTATTACATTTTTCAACTGGCGATCGATTATCAAATCATCAACAACAAGATTGTTCCCACGTAGTAACTGAATTACCTACTAGTAATCTCATATTTAAAAATTGGTTTGGAGAGCCCACATCTAACGATAGCGTTATGTTTAATAATTTTGAACGAAAACTGAAGGTTCCTTTTGTCATATACGCAGATTTTGAAGCGTTTCTAAATCCTATCCATTCATGTTCTAATAATCCATCTAAATCATATACAGATAACATTCAAAAACATGAACCTTATAGTTTCGGATATTATGTGAAGTGTTCTTATGATGACAATTTATCGAAATATGTGTCTTATTGTGGGGTTAATTGTACACAACAGTTTATGAATAGTTTGTACGAACAGTTGAAAATAATTTATAGCAAAAATAATTTTCAAAAATGTCCAAAATCGTTGAGTGTAGAACATAAAAACATTATAAGTGATTGTACAATTTGTCATATTTGTGAGACTAATTTAAATGATGAAAAATATTTAGATTTTGATTGGTATACGGGTGATTTTATAGGTGTTGCTCATGAAGTATGTACAAAAAAGAAAAAAACTGTACATTTTATACCAATATTTCTCCATAATTTAAGTCACTATGATTCACATTTCCTTGTTCATGCTCTTAATTTTAAAGATGGCCCAGTAGAAATAATTCCACAAAACAAGGAAAAATACATATCCTTTTCAAAAATATTAAATATAAATAACCAAAGAATAAATTTAAGATTTATAGATTCACTAAAGTTTTTACCATGCAGTCTTGATCAGTTAGCTAAAAATCTTAAAGATAATCAATTTCACACTCTTAAAAAGAGTTTTCCTAAAAATGATGATTTTATACGTCTTAGGAAAAAAGGCATTTTCCCATACGAGTTTATGACTTCTTCTAATAGTTTAAAGGTGCCATTTTTACCTAGTCAAAAAGAGTTTTACAGTACTTTAACAAATTCAAACATATCCGAGGATGATTATAGGCATGCCCAAGATGTTTGGAATCACTTTAAATGTATAAATATGCAGGACTATTCTAATTTATATCAAAAAACAGATGTTTTACTATTAACAGACATATTTGAAAATTTTAGAGACCTTTGTATTGCTACTTATAATCTTGATCCTGCACACTACTATACAGCACCAGGTTTAAGTTGGGATGCGATGTTAAAATATACCAAAATACAGTTAGAACTATTGACTGACTTTGACAAAATTGCTTTTATAAGGAATGGTATTCGTGGTGGTGTATCTCAATGTAGTAACAGGTATGCAAAGGCTAATAATGAATATCTAAACAATTATGATAACACGAAAACGAAATCTTATCTCGCATATTTCGATGCAAATAATTTATACGGTTGGGCTATGTCTCAATATCTCCCCGTAGGAGGATTTGAATGGGTTGCTCCTACAACCTATTTCAATGTGCCAGACAATTCAGAAAATGGATTCATTTTAGAAGTAGATTTAATGTATCCTGATGAACTTCATGACCAACATTCTGATTTTCCTCTTTGCCCCGAAAACATTTGTGTAGGCGATTCTAAAGATGTAAAATTAATATCAAACCTTAATAATAAAACAAAATATGTAATTCACTATAGAAATCTAAAACAATGTCTTAAATTAGGTATGAAATTGCAAAAAATTCATAGAATATTAAAATTTAATCAAAAGCCCTGGCTGCAAAAATATATAGATTTAAATAATAATTTGAGGACGAAGGCAATGTCAGATTTTGAAAAGGACTTCTATAAGCTGATGAACAACTCAGTTTTTGGTAAAACAATGGAAAACGTAGAGAAGAGAGTAAATGTTAAGCTTTTAACCCATTGGGAAAATTGTGGTAAATCTTTAGGTGCACAAGACTTAATCGCACGACCAGAATTTCATAGTCTTACAATATTCTCGGAAAACTTAGTTGCCGTCCAATTGCGCAAAACAAAAGTTATTCATAATAAACCCATTTATCTAGGATTTTGTATTTTAGATATTTCTAAGACTCTTATGTATGAATTTCATTATGATTATATGTTAAAAAAGTTTAATGATAACACCAAACTGTTGTATACCGATACTGACAGTTTTATTTATCAAATATTCACCAATAATTTTTATGAAGAACTCAGACCTGATTTAGCTACACGGTTTGATACGTCCGACTATCCAACAGATAATATTTTTAATTACCCCAAAATAAATAAAAAAAGGTTAGGATTTTTCAAAGATGAAAATAATGGTAAAATTTTAGAAGAATTTGTTGGATTACGATCAAAAATGTATGCATATAATGTAGGTAACCAACTTATAGCAAAAGCTAAGGGTGTAAATAAAAGCACTACTAAAAAATTAAATATTGAAAATTACAAATCATGTCTTTTTAATCAAAATGTTCAGTACCAGAGTATGCATAGATTTAAATCAATTAAACACACAATATTCACCCAAAAAATTAATAAAACTTCTTTGTCATATAATGATACTAAGCGTTACATTTTACCTAATCTCATTGATACATTAGCGTGGGGTCATTATTCATTAAGATAAAGTGTTGTTGTTATTTACTTTTACATAATTATATTGTTTATTTTTACTTTACTAGATAAGCTATGTATATATGTTTTTGATATTAATGTGTAAATAAATTTATATGTGCCTAACATTTAAGAAAGTTTGTAAATGAAAATGATTTTATGTTTTATTTAATTGTCCTATAAATTATTTATGTTATATTTTATTGTGTCTTTACAAATAAGAAGTTAATAAATATAATGTTTTAAACTACAATTGTTTACTTTATTCCTTGATTTCACATTAATCACACGTAAACGACATGAATCATTTTATCCACCCTTTTAGTGCAATAATTGCTGGGCCTAGTGGATGTGGAAAGTCACATTTTGTAACTGACTTTATCAAACATAGAAATCAGATGTGTAACATTATTTTTTCTCAAATAACTTGGTGTTTTGATGAAATGCAGCCATTATATAACCTTAAAAACGTTAACTATTTTCAAGGATTACCAGATCTGAATATGTTTGATGGTAAAGAGCCTAATCTTATTATAATAGATGATCTCATGAGGGAATCAGATGGACGTATAGTTGACATCTTCACTAAAGGAAGCCATCACAGGAATTTGAGTGTTTTTTATATAACTCAAAATTTGTTCCATCAAGGAAAAGGACAGCGGGACATTTCTTTAAATTCAAGTTACATAATATTTTTTAAAAACCCTCGTGATAAAACACAGATTCGCTATTTAGCACGTCAAGTAGTACCGGAAAATACTAAGTTTGTTGAAGAAGCGTACAAGGACGCAACCTTGGATGCTCATGGATATTTAATGATAGATCTTAAACAAAATACTAATGATTTATGTCGTATTAAATCAAAAATATTCCCCGACGATGGGTTTTGTTCTATTTATGTACCAAAAAAAGGGTTTAAATACGACATTAATCAACAAATTTCTGTCATTTACAAATAATGGATCGAAGATTGAAGACGCATAAAGATTTACTCCTTGCATTGCACACGTTAAATCCAAAATATCAAAAAGCTTTATTAAAATCGTGTGATGAAGATGAAATAAATTGTATTTGTGAATGTATTCACAACGTTCTACAAGGTAAAGTTCCATTGGAAGAAAAAGAGAAAAAATCTCTCAAAAAATATAAATCCTTGCTTCGTAAGCTTGTACGCAAAACAACAAACAAAGTAAGAAAAAATATAATAGTACAAAAAGGTGGTTCATTTCTACCTATTATATTGGGTTCAATACTAAGTGGATTAGTTAGTGGTTTAGTTTAAAATGGAACATGCTAAAAGGATGATCCTTGTTGAACCGAGTTTCATAGACAAAATAACCCAAAAGGGGTCTTCTGATGATCCAAAATCAAGATTGGATATTGAAATGCAAAATATTTTAAAAGGCAAAGAAGATGATAGAAAGAAATGGATTTTGTATTTACAAGTTTTGCAAAGGTACTTACACTTTACTGGAGAAGATCGCCAAACGTATGAACTACCAATAATAACATCAAATGATTTACCTGAAACATTACCAAAAAAAGAACATATTAATAAAAATGTTGAAACAGTTTCTAAAGATTCAGTTATCAATAAGACGTTTAATGAAGAAGATATCAACCTGAACAGTAACGTTACACAGAGAGAACCTGTTTATTCAGTTAAACAAATTTTAAGTTTGATACCAAAGACATATTCGAAAAAGGGTGAGCAGTTATTGAACTTGTTATCGATTAACAAAAATAAAATAAATTGGGATGAAGAGGGTACAGTTTTCATTAATAACAAAAAGGAAACTGGGAGCAATATAATAGATTTAATAAACGATGTATTGAGACCACTAAAAAATAGTGAACCAATAGGGTGGGAAAATTTTACAAGGACTTTAAAAGATTTGAAAATACCACTTACCTATATTGGTAATCCTAGAAGAAGTCAGTTTATAAATCAAATAGAGTTTAAAGATTCCGAAGAGGTAGTATTTTCTACACCTACATCGAGTCCAAAAAAAATATATGATAAAACAGATTTTGGTGAGAGATCATTTTCTACACCTAATCAAAAACATATTAAAAAAATTCGAAATAAAATCGATTGGGAAAAATGGACCCCTTACTAGATATTAATAATATTTATTATGATCCATCGAACCCTGCTGGTTTTAGTAGTATTGATAAACTTACAAATGCCATGAAAGGTAAAATGTCTAAAAAAGAAGTTAAGGAATGGTTGCAGTCACAAGAAACGTATACACTTCATAAACCAGTACAGAAGAAATTTTCTCGAAATAAATATATTTTATCTAATTTAAATGAACTTTGGCAAGTAGATTTAAGCGATATGAGAACTTATAGTAAATATAATAATGGTTTTAATTATATACTGTGTGTAATTGATGTATTTAGTAAGTGTGCCTACGCCAGACCTCTAAAACGTAAAAATTCTGAGACAGTAAAACGATGTTTTGAAAGCATATTCAGTGAAGCAAATACAACCCCAACCCATATACAATCAGATAAAGGAACTGAGTTTGTTTCGAAAGATGTTAAAAAATTTTTTAAGTCTAAGAAAATAAATTATTACACTACGAACAATCCAGATATCAAAGCAAGTGTTGTCGAAAGATTTCAAAGAACATTGAAAACCAAAATGTGGCGATATTTTACACATAAAAATACTTACAAATACATTGATATTTTACAAGATTTAATGTATTCCTATAATCATAGTTATCATTCAAGCATTAAAATGACACCGTGTGATGTAAATTCCGGTAATATTATGACGGTTTGGAATAATTTATATGATAGAAAAACATTAAAGGTACCTAAAAATATTCCATTGCCTAAGTTTCACGTTGGTGATCATGTTAGAATAACCAAATATAAACATGTATTCCAAAAAGGGTATGAGTCTAACTGGAGTGATGAAATATTTGTGATAACTTCAGTTATTGAGAGATCACCTTGGGTAGTCTACACATTGAAAGATTTAAAAGATGAGGAGATTGAAGGGACTTTTTATGAAAAAGAACTACAACAAGTAAATTACAACCCAACATCAAGTTATAAAATTGATAAAATACTAGGTTTTCGTTATTCAGGCTCCAGAAAGCAGGTGTTAGTGAAGTGGAAAGGTTATCCTGATAAGTTCAATAGTTGGATACAAGCTTCAAATTTGGAAACAATATGATAAAACATAATTTTTACATAACATTACCAAGCAATAGTTCGATGGAATACTTTCCTCAAAATAGGACAACAATGTTTTCTACTAAACTACCCAAAGCAATAAAATTAGAGGGAGAATGGGTCGTTGGTCTGGTTGAATTTCAATATCCATGCACTATGTTCACTGTTCAGGAAGGCGAAAATATTATATATATAACTAAACATATGTTAATGCCCAACGAAAACACTCCTTCAGTGGTATACTATAAGACCCACATTCCAGCCACAAATTATGATGATATAAAACATATTTTAACGGCATTAAATAATATAAGGGAAAAAGTGAGATTTCGCTATGATGAAATATCAAAATTTGTTTCCGTGACAGTTAGTGATGAATCAATTGTATCATTAACGTTGTCACCAAAGTTAGGTCTTCAATTAGGATATGAACCCAATAGAAATCTTGTAGAGAAAGGTTTGGGTAAATGTCCTGCAAATTTACATTTAGGGTTACCATCCCAACTTTTCGTTTATTGTGATATCGTAGAACCCCAAATTGTAGGTGATGTAATTACACCACTGTTAAGAATTATTCCTTTGGACCCCGCTAAGTATATATATGGTGCTAATAAAATGCATGTATTTTCACCCCCACACTACATACCTGTAATGCGAAGAGAATTCGATACTATTGAAATAGATATAAGATCAAGCACAGGTAAAAAAATACCATTTCAATTTGGGACGGTGTGTGTTAAACTACACTTCAAAAAATTATAATGTATCCCCGAGATCATCCAAATTGCCCATATGAAAATTACTACACTCATCAGGCTGGTTCAGGAATGGGGGTAATATATAAGGGAGCACCATATCAACGTGGGCATGGTATTGGTAGCTTTTTGGGAGGGCTATTTCGTTCAGTTTTACCATTATTTTCAAGTGGTGCAAAGGCTGTAGGAAAAGAAGCTTTAAGTGCTGGTGTAGGGTTGTTATCAGACATGGTTAGAGCTCGACCAATGGAAGAGTCTATCAAAAGTAGACTCAAAGAAGCTAGTTCTAATTTAAAAAGGAAAGCCGATGATAAAATTGATAAAATAATGTCTGGTTCAGGATATATAACAAAGAGAAAACTAATATCATCATTCATTCCACCGTCAACTGTTAAAGTGAAAGGAATAAACAAACGGAGAAATAAAGCTCCTCGAAAGATCAAAGATATTTTTTCATAAATCAAAATGTCCTTTTTACATAATAATTCTTGTGAGTGTATTAAATCAGAATTGGATTTATTTGCTTTACCATCAACACAAACTAGTATAGAAAGCGGAACATGGGTACACTACAAACCCATATCTTCACTAGGTGATGATGGCCCTATAGAATTTCAAGTACCCGGAACTGGAGATGATTATGTTGATTTGTCCCATACTTTGTTACATTTAAAAGTGAAAATATTAAATGAAGACTCAACAAAATTAAGTGCAGCTACTGTAGTAGCCCCTGTAAATAATTGGCTACATACACTATTTAGTCAGTTAGATGTTTATTTAAATCAAAAATTAGTTTCACCTCCTAATAATACATATGCATATCGCGCCTATATGGAAACTCTCTTAAACTATGCTCCAGCAGCAAAAGAATCTCATTTAACATGCAGTCTTTGGTATGAAGATACTGAGGGGAAAATGAATTCAACTGATGACAAAAATGTTGGTTTTACTAAAAGACAACAATTAGTATCTGAAAGTAAAGAAATAGAAATGATCGGACATCTTCATGGTGATATATTTAATCAAGAAAAGTTCTTACTCAATGGTGTTGAAATGAGTGTAAAGATGGTTAGATCTCGTGAATCTTTCAATCTTATGGCACCATCAAATGTTTCGAAATTTAAAGTTAGCATAACAGATGCAACTCTCATTGTAAGGAGAGCAAAAATAAATCCAAGTATTTTACTTGCACATCAAAAAGTTCTCTCGTCCACTACAGCAAAATATCCTATAACTCGAGCTGAAGTAAAAGTTTTAACAATACCATCGGGAGTTCAAGGAAAAACACTCGATAATATTTTTCTAGGACAAGTTCCTAAAAGGTGTATTATTGGATTTGTTAATAACGCAGCCTTTAATGGTATTCTCACTAAAAATCCATTTAACTTTGAAAACTACGATATGAGTTCATTTTGTTTGTACATAGATGGTCAACAAATACCATCAAAAGCCTTACAACCATCATTTGAAAGTAATATGTTTACTTCAACTTATCATACACTATTCTCAGGAACTGGTATACATTTTCTAAATGAAGGTAATGGAATATCCCGCGATAAATATTCAAATGGTTATTGTTTGTTAGCATTTGATCTCACCCCAGACTTGTCAGCCAACTCATCCAATCATTGGAATCTTATAAAACATGGTAGTGTAAGATTAGAGGTGCGTTTCGAATCGACTCTTACTGAAACAATAAACTGCGTTGTGTATGCGGAGTTTGATAATGTAATTGAAATAGATAAGAATAGAAATGTAACTGTAGATTATAGTAGCTAGGGGTAACAAATATTGTATCACATAGGTTTATGATTTAAATAAAACATTGGTATATATTATACATATCTTTTATTTATACTACTTACCACTTCTAATATAAATATCCATAAAATGTGGATGTCTTACCCGTGTCTTTTCACTCTCATGTGATAAAGCCATTGACTAAGTAATGTACCACTTCTGTATGTCAAAATGAATACTATTGAAATTCAAAGAAATTTGGGAAAAATACACCCGAGCTTACAATACAATGTATATGCAGCAAACAGATTACCCATACATTTTCAACTCCCTGCATACATTATAAGCAATTTGGATTTGGACACACAACCAGGTTCTCATTGGATAGCTATACACATAGACATTCACGGTATTGGACAATTTTTTGACACATACGGGAGAGCACCCACGGGTCATCACAGAAAGTTCATGAATCGGAATTCGAAATATTGGAATTTTAGTCCGTACCAGGTGCAAAACGATTTCACTTCAGTTTGTGGAGAGTATTGTTTAATGTACTTGTTATATAAGTTTAATAAGAAGACGTTGATAGATTTTATAAGCGAATTTAATAGTAGAGATACTTTGAAAAATGATATGTTATTGCATATGATGTTTCAGTCTTGTTTTTGAAATATGAACATCACGTTGGATTGTTGTGTAATTAACACTGTGTATTATTAAGAAAGTTATACATAAAATAAAACAATTGCAATAAAATTATAAGTTTTTTATTTAATGAAATCATTCAAATAACCTGCCCATATTTGTTATATAAGTTTAATAAGAAGTCGTTGATAGATTTTATAAGCGATTTTAATAGTAGAGATACTTTGAAAAATGATATGTTATTGCATAATATGATGTTTCAGTCTTGTTTTTGAAATATGAACATCACGTTGGATTGTTGTGTAATTAACACTGTGTATTATTAAGAAAGTTATACATAAAATAAAACAATTGCAATAAAATTATAAGTTTTTTATTTAATGAAATCATTCAAATAACCTGCCCAATACTCAGTGAACAAGGGCTTGACATAGAACAATAGGACAATAGTAATGAATGAGGAATGTCATTAGTGGAGTAGATAAATACTAATGAGTTTATTAGATCATGTCGTAAGTCAGGAACGGTGAGAGATAGCGCCATGGGAATGCTTGCTATCGATCGGGCGTAGCGGAAAACCCCTATTTTGACACCAAACTTTTTTTTTTTTTTTTTTTAGCCGACCAACCCCTGTAGTTGGCCGACCAACCCCTGTAGATACGCCGGTTCTGGCTCTTGAGCCAGAACCGGCGTATCCTTACTACTCGTGTCTCTTTGCTCCGGCTAATCTCTGGAACGGCTGGACCGATTTTAACGAGACTTTCACTGGTAGATAGCTAAAGTTATAAGGATTAATTTAGGCTTCTTTTCATCATCATCATCGTTATCTAACTAATGATCACCGAATCGGCTGGACCGACTGTGACGGGAGCATTCACCGGGCGTTAGCTTATGTTAGTTTCATCTTTACATCAGCTTTTTGTATTAAAGTAAGTCGTGTTAGTTAAATGAATTATTTATAACTCGAGAACGGCTTTATCGATATGGTTGAAAATTGGTGAGGAAGTAACTTAGAGCCAGTAGACGGACATAGGATACTATTTATTCCATTTGACAGCGCAGAACCAGCAACGTTCACGGAAGGGTTTGGCGTTGTGGGTTCCGCGTTGCGGGTTCCGGGTTCCCGTGTTGCGGGTTCCGGGTTCCGCGTCGCGGGTTCAGGGTTCCCGTGTTGCAAGTTGCGGGTTCCGCGTTGCGGGTTCCACGTTGCGGGTTCCGCGTTCCCGCGTTGCGGGTTCCCGCGTTGCGGGTTCCGGGTTCCCGCGTTGCGGGTTCCGGGTTCCCGCGTTGCGGGTTCCTGGTTCCCGCGTTGCGGGTTCCGGGTTCCCGCGTTGCGGGTTCCGGGTTCCCATGCTGCGGGTTCCGCGTTTCGGGTTCCGGGTTCCCGCGTTGCGGGTTCCGGGTCCCCGCGTTGTGGGTTCCGGGTTCCCGCGTAGCGGGTTCCGCGTTGCGGGTTTCGGGTTCCCATGGTGCGGATTCCGGGTTCCCGCGTTGCGGGTTCCGCGTTCCCGCGTTGCGGGTTCCGCGTTCCCGCGTTGCGGGTTCCGGGTTGCGGGTTCCGTGTTGCGGGTTCCGCGTTGCGGGTTCCGCGTTGCGGGTTCCGCGTTCCCGCGTTGCGGGTTCCGGGTTCCCGCGTTGCGGGTTCCGGGTTCCCGCGTTGCGGGTTCAGGGTTCCCGCGTTGCGGGTTCCGGGTTCCCGCGTTGCGGGTTCCGGGTTCCCGCGTCGCGGGTTGCGGGTTCCGGGTTCCCGCGTTGCGGGTTCCGGGTTCCCGCGTTGCGGGTTCCGGGTTCCCGCGTTGCGGGTTTTGGGTTCCCATGCTGCGGGTTCCGCGTTCCCGCGTTGCGGGTTCCGGGTTCCCGCGTCGCGGGTTGCGGGTTCCGGGTTCCCGCGTTGCGGGTTCCGGGTTCCCGCGTTGCGGGTTCCGGGTTAACGCGTTGCGGGTTCCGGGTTCCCGCGTTGCGGGTTTTGGGTTCCCATGCTGCGGGTTCCGCGTTCCCGCGTTGCGGGTTGCGGGTTTCGGGTTCCCATGCTGCGGGTTCCGGGTTCCCGCGTTGCGGGTTCCGCGTTCCCGAGTTAGGGGTTGTTTTTTTTAGTTGAATTTCATCATAAACTGTTTTTATGCTCAACGAAGTGGGCAAGGGTCAGCTAGTAGTTTATATAAAGGCTAGCTATAATGGTCAACTTCATACCTTCAGCAGCGCCGAGTACCGGGTCCAATTGTAAATCTAAACCATACTCGACACACGCTGGAATAGACACAAAAAAACATTAAAATCCACGAATTATATATAGAGAGATACACAGTATGTAGATATGGCTACGATTTACGTGAAAAAATTATTAATGACACCACCGCGCTAGTTCATCACTGTTATACTTTTCCAATGTGTACACAATATACACAGTAGACTGTCTCGAGAGGGGGTCACGGTATAGTGGACGGTTATAAATAGTGATGTCACTTAGCGTGCGGTATTCGGTTCCCGAATGCCGATGCAGAACCGATGTGGAACGTCGACGTGTCAATCGACGCCTCTGACGGCTGAAGCGTGCTCGATACTTTCGCGCTATAATTGGGCGTGTTCGCGAAAATGTCGCCGCTCGCCGACGTGTAGAGGTTTTGCGAAATTTACGATTTAGCAAATTCGGAGTGCAAACTGAGCGACTAGTGTAGACTAAGCTACGGGTACGCTAATGGGCCGTTTTAATAACCTATCTTAAATTAGGGTTTGAAAACCATGAATTAATGTGACAGCAAATCGCTGTTAGGTCAATAAAACAGGCCGTATACTTATGTAATTATGAGCGTTGCTTATGCGCTTTGAAACCCGTCAAATGATAATTTAAGATTTATTTAGAGATAAAATATGTTATTTAGGAAATCTGCAAAATCTTAAGCAGTACGGGTTTTATGAAGTTTCAGCTGATGATCGTGAATTATTAGGAGTCATACGCGCAAAAGGAAATACACCGTATGTTTTTATGCAATAAAAAATATTTTTTACAGCTGCGCAGAATTTTATCAGAATAATTCCAAAAGATCCGGACCCTATTCAAAGAAAAATCAAAACAAACATACAATGAGAATTCCTAGCCTCTTCAATGTAAACAAACAATATTTCATCGTATATTGTTTTTCAGATTCATTTACAAGAAATTCTGGGTTATTACAAGTGATAAATATACCTACGGATATAACAATAATATTAGTAGGTATATATTACTTCTGATAAGCGAGAATGTCTCGTGAATGGAATCTCAACAAGTTGAACTATGTATCTCATTAGGCAGCAAAAAATAAAATTTGGCCAAATTGATGTCTTTTTTTTCTTTATTACCCGGTGAACACTTGAGAGACATTTAAATTGGAAGCATTTTAGCCCATATCGACGCTTTACCTTCTCACCCTCGTATCTATAAAACTACAACTTTTCGGTAGAGTAAAAAAACGTAATAATTTTAGATTTTATTATGACATGGATTTCTTGTTACATGAGGTTCAGGTATGTATGTACACTGTACACATCCAAAATCTTTATCAAAATATTAGATACGAGGTTGAGAAAGTAAAGCGGCGATAATGAGTTTTTTTTACATTTAAATTATATTGAACGGGGTTCACGGGTTAATTTCATTTGGATAAAGTAGGTTTGCTAAGAGTTGAGAGTTGAAACCGTGCTAGTTGCGCCACTGCTGTCGTCATTGTTCTGAGATTAGTGAGCAGTGACTCACACGGTGACAACACTTGTGTACCTACTATTGGAGACTCTTCAAATATATTTTAAAAGCATTAACCTTTTTTTTATTCATGTTCTAATGACGTGAGTAGTTAAGGACATTTCGGTACGGACATCTTAAAACTCCATCTCCAAACTTAAAAATCCATGTAGGTATATAAGTTGTAATTTAGTTTACTAGTTAAAGTTAGATAAAAAGACTTACCTTATCTTATTCTTATCTTAATACCTTTATTATCGTGCTAACCCACATTTATGCTCAATTCAGGTCAATATATTCTAAGGAAATTGCATAATGATATTTACAATACACGCAAATTATTTTAGAAAATCTGTAACATTATTGCAGGTCCCATTTTTATTAATTCTTTGTAAGATTCGACAACACGCCAAAGTTCTACAACCTTACTTACCTAAAACCTGGTAACGAATATAGCCTATATGCAACAATAATAAATAATTATTCAAAATAGCTGATGATGATGATTAAAGACATCAATAAACATAATACCTCGCAATAACATTTATCTTTTGTTTCTGATCTGGAAAATTGAAACGTGAGTCCATACTGAAGTTATTTCCACCGCTCGCTGTACCTCGAGCTCGCAATTTCCGTCGCAGTCGATTCCAACAGCGACCCGTAATGTGTACACAGCAGTCTGCCAATGAGCACGAGCATCAATTACACTTAGACATACAATGCGTACATAAAATCGGAATTCGCTCGTTGGGGCCGTACCAAGTCAGCCGTGTAAACGTAACTGCTTAGCCGCCGTTGAATGTCGCATCGGAGCGCATTTCCCGCCGGCTCGGCGCGTTCATTGCCAGTTCACACCAACAATTTGCTCTACTGTCTCTATGCTTTTTATTGATGACTATGTATCGGTAATCGGGAGTGATTATTAGGTTTTTTTTTAATTAATTGTGGACTAAGGGCGTGCTTCACCAAGCGAGGCACCGAGAGGGATAACATGATATTTAATAAAGGTTTTACTTTAACATGTCTTGGTGAAACACGCCCTAAGTATTGTTATATTAACATAATCCTATCATTGACGTAACTCTCACAGAGTTGGATTTTCCATAATACTTACATTATGTTATTAAAGTATACAGATATGCAATTGTTTTATAATATAATATGCTAAGTAATATCTACCTAGTAACTTCCAGTCACTATCTACAAATATACATTTTAGTCATACTCCGTTTTACTTCTAATGTAAAAATTTGTATGTAAATTATTTTCAAAAATTACATTTTCATTGGTGAATACGATTCATATGTTTAGTATATTTTTATTTATTTATTTATTTATAGCCTTTATTACAGAGCTTACCATACTAAATTAACTAACAATGTAATACTTAATTCTACTTTACTTTTTCTTAATTTTTAAAATTTTCAAATAATATAATATATCATTCTCTTTGTCGCTCCGTGTGCCATTTGGCAAAGGCCTCCTCCAATCTCCTCCATTCTTTCCTATCTCTAGCAACTCTGCTCCATGTTTTCCCTGCTATGTATTTAAAATCATCAGCCCATCTTTTATTTTGCCTTCCTCTTTGTCTTTTGCCATTTCTAGGGTACCATTCCGTGATTCTCTTACTCCAATATTACATTATAAAATACATTTTAGTCATAGGTACCCCGTTTTACTTCTAATGTAAAAATTTGTATGTAAATTATTTTCAAAAATTACATTTTCATTGGTGAATACGATTCATATGTTTAGTATATTTACTTGTCCACAAAGTTTTAGTTGAATTGCTACTTATCTCGTGAATTCTTGTGTATTTGTCCTGCCCCCATCATGCGGTACGAACAATGCTTTGTAGTCCTGGGTCTATCTTGCTGTTCGTACTGAACTGTTTCTTAACTATCCCGCATATTACAAATGCTTTCTAGAGTAAGGCTAAATAGAATAAAAACTCAGTTAATGAAAATTGTTTTTTTTATTTATTTATTATTTAAGTGTAAATCACATTTAACATTATAACTTACTTCTGCAAAACTGCAGAGTAGTTTAATGGCAGATGCACCTCCCATTTAACTACATTAGTTACTTACAATAACACACGAATAAACAATACACTAGTAGTAAAAATATGAAACTTGGTCCTTTAGTTTATTTAGGAAATACTTATGCAGTTTCTTTTTTTTTTTTTTTTTGTTAGGCCACATTCATTTACAGCAGCTTGTATATTATTAAATAATTTTGGTACTATGTATTGTCTGCACCTTTGCTCGTAGCAGTTATTATACTAAGTCCCGATTTCACCAACGCATGTTAGTGATAACGGCTTGTTAAATTACCATGCCTTCTCATTCATTGATAGGAGTTACGAGAGGAACAACATGATATTTAACGAAGTATTAACTTTAACATTGCTTGGTGAAACACGCCTTTAGGTACATAGGTACATTAATTTTTTATCCCTATTTCTTTCCAACCTACAATTATTTGTATACAGTACGACTACCGCGTACCATGTCTCTCGGCAATTTTCGGTTTGTCATGGAAGTGACTTATAATTATTTAAAAAATAACCTATAGTTCCGAAAGAAATCGGCCAGGTATTTTTACTGTTGTAACTACTAACGTGAAATGTAGTTATTAGCGTAACTACTTACCCAATAAAAACGAACAGTTTTTTTTAATCACGAGACACACACAGTCAACAAAACAATATGTCAAATATTTGACACTTACATTCCAGCGCCAATGAACTTTCAACTTTCTCGAAATTAAATACTCGCATTTCCCACCTCATGCATCAAAGTGTTTGGCCTTGGTCGTTTGGTGACACGTAATTTACATTTTCAATATATTACTTATTCACTATTGTTTTAAAAGTATATTATATTAGAAAAACAATCCATGAACCTAAATTGACCGATTGATTGTATGCGTTAGGTTAGTTGTTAGGCAAAATTGGTTGGATTTTTCTATGATACCGAATGCAGAAGAATTTCTTAAACGGACATTTTGCGACTAACGACTTAAAAAATTTCGCGCGTTTGGCCTTACCCTTTACACTATTTAAACTTCGTTTTTAAGTAAACTTATTTCTTTAGTTTTTTCAGTTCATCATTTATTGTTTCATTTATTCAGTGTATTCGTTCAAAATGCAATCTACTTTAGAGACAGAATGTAAGTATTTTAATAAAACAAAAAATATTATCTTTTAAAATTTAAATGAAACTGCAAACAGATCTACTTGTAATTTATTATAATATTATAATTTAAAAAATACGACTCTTCATGTTCTGCATACAGCAATCATTTTAATCAAACATTTTAAAATGTTATTGCAAAATACTCGTATTCACAATGAGGTGTAAAGTTGCAATTTTGCGCAATGCTAAAAAGTATTTCGTAACATGTTACTTAAACTAAAAAGATAACATTTATATTACCCTACGTAAATATTTTGTTTCATTGTTTTTAACTTATCTAAAACGTCAATTTTAAACGTTTCATGTTACTTACTTTTAGCGAAATAAAAAACTCATTTAACTTAATCTTATTACCTATTTATTTTTAACATATTTATTATATTAACCAAAAATTCAACTTAACTTTGTACATCATTTTACATCAGTCTTTATTACTTTAATGTCACTTTTGGACTGGACCAAAATAAAAAATATCTTGTTGTCTCTAAAAATAAACATTATGTTACGAATATGAAATCGAAAAGTAAAATTAACTGCTACAAGACCTCGCGGTAATGTCCCAGGTGATGCCGGCAAGTGGAATCCAAATTCATAAGTTAATACCTCCCAAGTCCCAAATCCACACTACTCCGGCTGTCCCTCTGTAACTCACTAACGACCTTCTAACGGTTGTCGGTAAGTTTTAATTGAGTTTGAAACAAAAGACGCGCGGCGGCGGGTATCGCCGAAATTGACATACACGTCCCGAAAGACATACGTGCATTAGTCATAATGAGTCGCGTTACACTCAAGCGATTTGCCGATTGTAAGGCTCCTTGCTCACTAGTCACTAAGACATGACGACCTGCCTAAGGATCAACACACATTGGCGCAGACTCGAAGCCTAAAGTTTACCTATAGCATAACATATTATTTTAATCTCTATTCTTACATTATTGTGGTACATACTTGTACACTCAAAATACGATTATAAACGTCATAAACGAAGACATTAATTAAATCAATCATTTGATGCACAATAAAGTATTTATAAATATATGTATACTTGTATGTATACATACTTTATTGTGCACAAAAACTTTATAAAGTAACATATAAACAACGATACATAAAATCAGACACACACTTGTCAAATATCGAAAATGTATTTTTATAGGTAATAATAGTTACACCCGAATTATTTCCTGAGCCCCTTAGCACCTTACTCTCAAGTCACTAGGGCAACAGGGTAGTGGCACCTCAAGTAGAACTTACGGAGCTTTATGATTTGTCACCCATTGGTATAGCCACTAAATTGACAACGGTCAAATAAAATCTCTGATGACGCTAATGTAGAATGAGCATTGAGCAAGGACCCTTACGGGGTAGAGTTTCGCTTCGAGTGCGACAAAGGCAGTTGTAGTTTGGCTTCCGCTACATTAGTGGCAGCGGGACTTTGAATATTATAAATTTAATTGATGTGCTTTACTAGTTCGTGGTACAGTCGAGTTGATAATTGTTTTATTATAACCCGCATTTCTGGTGCCGCTCGAGTTGCGAAACTTAGATTTCGAGGGTTTGCAACTTGTATTTTAACTAAATACTGACTCAATTGAAGTAGATTACGTGTTTGAATTTTATAATGTGAATGTAGGTGACACCTTATTAAAAATTATCTTTCAACTTGAGGTGATAAATTATGTTTCACCTTTGACGCTCTTCATTCAGTCTGGCACCAGTTCTTTGTAGCATCATTGAAAATGACACATTTTAATTTATAACACAGGTACAATTCGTCGGCTTGACATAATAATTAATGATAGCAGAGAGTGCCCGCTACAACTATTTACTAAGTAGCCGGTGTCCGTGCCAGACCGCCCAGATCTGCCAGACTGCCAGACTGCCAGACTGCCAGACTGCCAGACTGCCAGACTGCTCGCCAGACCTGGCCTCCGGAGCCTGGGCCCAGATCCTTATCGCGCGTATAATTCTTCCGCTCCTTCGTTTACAACGCTCCTACATTTGCTTCGAGATTTGTAGTAGATTAACGGTATCCGTTGAAATAAATTTAAGCGCTGTCCCCGCAATGCTATCCGTGAAAACAAATGGGGTTTTTCCTTTAAGCTTACAACTCTACAAGTGAATACTTTAGCGACTTTCCTTACTTTATTACTTTAAATTCCCTTATATTGTATTAAACCTATGACTTGCCGTTCGTAAACTTAGTAGTTATTGCGACACAAGTTTCCCGTGGTAGAAATATTTTATCAGTATAACAAGAGAAATACTTGCAAAGTACATATAAATATGAATTGATTTATAGTTTTAATAATAATTATATCTATAGACGCTTCACACCACGACAATCTGGCCCTGTGCTAAGTATCCGAAGAACTTGTGTTACAGGTACCAGACAACGGAAATATATTATATTTAATATTATCTACTTTTATACTATACACATATTCAAGATTTTTATTATATTAATACACAAATTTAATACATATTCATGACCCAGGAACATTGAAAATTATTTGTTCCCTCGGCGGGACTCGAACCCGCAACCACCGATCACATCATTTTCATCGGTCGAGCACCAACGCGCTGAACCACTGTACTGCGGAAGTCGTCGTAACCACACGACGGTGAAGCCAAAAAGTCATAATTTGGGCAGTCTACGTATGTTGTTCGTTAAAATTTTAATAAATGAGGTGTTAAAGCGATTAATAAATTAGTGAAAGTAACTTAGACTATTTACGTAATCAGGTTATATATTTGTATCCAAGTTATATTTACGAAGTCAGGTTATATTTTTAATGCCAAGCTTTAAAGTAAACTGCAGAGACGCGCTCTAGCAGTATTGATACTGGAGATTAATTAGTCTTAGCCTACTCGACGGAGCATTAGATGTTAATCCCGGTGATCCGAGCTATAAGCTAGCCCCTGTTCCTCGACGCACAGCTATTAGTTTGATCACATGTACTGAATAGTGAATATAGATCGTCGCAGAAAGACCCTCCCCACTTAGAATAATTGTTTTCGTGTAGGAGCTAGGAAGTGAACGGTGGATTTTTTTTTATTGCGAAAGAGTGGTGTATCTACGTATCTTGTGTATCGACTTAACTATCGATGAACTCTTTAGTGACTTCTGTAGCGCAGTGGTTGACTGCGTTGGTGTTCGACCGAGAGGTCGCGGGTTTGTATCCGGCCGAAGGAACAAAAAGTTTATGTGTTCCTGGGTCATGGATGTGTATTAATACAACAAAAATATGAAATATGTGTATAGTATAAAAATAATATATTTATTTCCGTTGTCTGGTACCTGCAACACAAGTTCTTCGGATACTTATCACAGGGCTAGATTGACGTGGTGTAAAAACGTCCATAGATATTATCTATTAATGTCAAGACGTGTTCAGTGTTCACAGAAATACAATACTTACTTTTTTAATACGTATTACTATGAACACTATTTTATATTGAGATTTTATATTTGTGTATCCTCAAGAGACATATCGTACCTACAACTCTTTATTTTCTTCATATAATAAATTCTAGCTAAGTTACATATTTCGTCGATTTACCTTCACAACCTCGTATCTATAAAACTACGACTTTTAGTAGAGTCGAAAACTTAATAATTTTAAATTTTATTATGGACATGGACAAAGCGACGATTTGAAATATTATATTGTAAGGAGAAAAATAATAATTTTGAAAAATCTAAAGCGGGAAAGAATTCGTATAATAACAATAAAGTTATATTTTAACCGTATCAGTATGTCAACCTACTGTTGATTTTTTCCTGTGGCTGCCACCTGTGTAAACAAACGCATGACCTCTACGGGTCGTGTAACTCTATCAGCCGGTAGTAAGGTATTATGTGGCTAGGTAGTAGGTAGGCGCGACCGGTAACTCGAAGGTGACGACGCACAACAAACGACTTCACGGAGTTCCGGTTTACAATAGCAATGGCTGGGTAAAAATGACCCCATGAGCGACAATCTATAACAAACTTCTTGTGGGTGAAAAATAGATCATAATGATTGCAATATAATAATAGCTCGACTCACCGATTTCGGTGTCGGTAGCAGATTTCATTGAAACCAGGCCAGCCGCAGGAGTTATTTTATAGTGCCCAATGCTGTGTGTGCGCATTACAAAAAGACACTCTCTCTTCCTTTAACTCTCATAACCCAGTGGGACGGTAAACCGATATGACTGGCGAGAGAACAGGCGCAGGACCGACTTTTTACATGTCCATCGACGCATGGATCATCTTTCTGGTCAGACAATCAGGTTGATCGGCCTGCATTGTCCTAGCCAAACTTGATAACAATATTTTTGTTGTTCCAACACGGGAATCGAACCCACGACCTCCGGGTCTAGAGCGAAGCTCAGCCACCACTAGACCACGGAGGTGATTATTGATTGCAATAGTGCAACGCATAAGTCATACAAAATGACCATCATAATGAAAATATTATTACGATAAATAAATCAGATGAAAAATCTGCTTATCAGTTTTACAAAAAAAAATACGAATTGAGAACCTCCTTCTTTTTTTGAAGTCGGTTTAAAAAGTAGGCCGTGCAGTCTCCCTAGTCGACAATAGTAAAACAATATTAACAAAAAAAATAGCTTTAAATATTGTTTTAAACTAACTTTACTTGTCAGTTATAGACATTACACATTCTCGGAAGGTAAGGTCGAATTTCCTTTACGCACCATTAAAATATTTATGATAGACGAGATACAATTGGGACAGTTGCGATGAAAATAAAGGCGAATACTTGATGCCATTTTCACCTCTAACGGCCGTGTCATAGTATCGGTAAGGTATAGTGCACACTGCGTTATTAAATACGATTTAATTTAACAAACTGCCGAATACTACAATAGAAGTTAAAATAAATTGCGCTTAATCACGTGCTGCACCACTAATCAATGTCTGTGAATATTAAAAGTCAAGGCAATATTCTCATTCTCATAAAGAAAAAGGCGTTTTATTTATTTTACCAATAGAACAAGCAACTTTACAGTGTTAAAAAAATCCTGTTTATTTAACAGTGTAAAGTCCAATGTGCCCAGTGCCTATTGCCTACTTAACCCTGGAACCCTACACGGAGTGCTCCAGTACCCCACAAAGTTCACTTTTTTAAACTATTTAGTCAATTGCTACCGCACGAGTTTGATATCCCGCGTATTTTACTTTGAGTGTATGCTCCGTGGATAGACCATGACGCGGCGACAGCCGACCGGTGTGGACGTGTGCACATGTGCCATTGGGTGCTGTAGCACCCCAGTGTAGTAACAACGTAAGTTTTACTAAATATTATAATGGTTCACCAGCATACCATTAGCTAAAGGATTGACTGAAAAGGAGTTGACCATGGTCGGCACTACGCGAAAAAATAAACGTGAAATACCCGAGTCGTTTTTGGAACTAGTTAGCAGAGAAAAAAATACCGGTATGTTTGCGTATGATGGACCTCTCACTCTTTTGTCCTATTGTCCACCAAAATTGACCAAGAAAAAGGTAATTATTATGTTGTCAACACTCCATGATTCCCCAGATAACAACAATGAAGTTGAGCTTCCAGAAATTATACATTTTTATAATAAAACAAAGGGAGGAGTGGATGTGTTCGACGCAATGGCTAAAAAATACTCTGTCCGCGAAAAACGAAAAAATTTTTTTTATAGATTATTAAATGGAGTTGGTATTAATTCCTGGGTTCTATACAAATGTTCTAAGGCGACTAACAAGGCTGACATAAAGTTTCGGCGGACTTATCTAAAGGAATTGGGAATAAATCTCATAAGCGACCATTTAAGAAACCGTCTACAAACGGTAACTTTGAAGAGGGATATACGGGAGAGTATCTCGGCAATCCTCAAGCAACCCATCCCGGTTAATCATCCTGGACCTGAACGTCACTCACAGGGGCGTTGTGGATTCTGCCCGAGAAACAAGGATCGGAAAAGCAAGACTAGATGCACCAAGTGTAAAATTCCGATTTGCTTGGATCACCAAGTCAAAGTATGCCGAAAGTGCTCAAACTGATTTATTATTTTAAGTTAAAAGGCTGATTTTTGATCTCATTATGTCAATTAATAGAAATAAAAGTATATTTTATCTATAACTATATTTTTTTTTTTAACTTTTTTTTAGGGGTTCCTCGTCACCACAGTGTAGGAACACTGTATACGACAGGCAGTGTAGGCAGGCAGTGTAGGGTTCTAGGGTTAAGTATTTCTGTATAGAAACTGTAGGTATAATTTGTAAAGTAAGCTAGATAATAATGATTCAAACAATAACCTTATTGTTTTGTTACTTACCTCGAATAAAAATATGTAATCAATTTGTAATCTTTAATGTTTTAATAATTTAAGAACCTATGTACCGAAATATAATTCTGAGATTTGTAATATAAAACCTTCTAACTAAACTATACTCTATAAATTAATTATTAATAATATTTAAACATGTACTTTACGTCCTAATGTACGGATTACGGACCGTGTGTAAATTATTAATGTTGTTTTTAACATTCACCCGCGTAACCGCACCCTTATGTTTAACACCCTAATAATTTATTTCTTTTCATACACCCGAAAAACGTAAAGTTTAAATCTGCGCGGTGTGACTGCTCACAAAAGGGGAAATTGGGTTTTAATAAAACATTGACTTTTTTATATTTGCGCGTTTGTGTATTACACCTGTTAATTTTTAACCTCCAACGATAACAGAAGGGTGTTATAATACTGTCGTGTCTATGTGTATATTATGTATGTGCCATATCGTTCGCTTCATGACTGCAACGTAGGACTGGGGACGGTACTCTAAAAAGCGAAGGAGTCACAATAGATCCAGAAGGGTCGCAGTGAAGTCTGAAGGCCAGCCTTCGATAAAAAACAAACAAATGTGGCATCGTAGCCCTAAAACGGATGAACCAATTTTAATCAAGTATTTTTTAAGTTGAAGTAACCGCGGGTGTTATTAGCTACTCATCATCATCAGTTCGTTGACTGATTAATAGTTCAGGAGTTACTTCAAATTTTGCTCAAGACGTATAAATCAAACTAGTACCAAACGGAAATCTCAACATAATTCGCGTCAAAGTATCGGCGCCATTAAAATATTACAGACATCGAACAATGGCGTGCAATATGCAGCCGGTAACCGATTACCCGGCAAGTGGGTCGAACCCCGCATATTGAAACAAATCACGAAACATAAACGTTTCTAAAACACATTTCCTTAAAATGTTGTAGCGACGTTCGATGTGTATGGGCGCCGATAAATTCTCTGTCCTCGAATAAGTTTTATGATCTCTTTTATTTCGTAGCACCCGGTTGCCGCTTGAAATAATGTCTAAAGTTTAGTTTTCTAGAATTTTTACATTCATATTTTGTATCGACGAAACGAAAGGTAAACTAGCTTCGGTACTTCTGAAATTTGTCGTGTTACAATTTCTAATCATTAAAATGCAAACAACTTATTATGACGTTCACAATGTTATTAACATATTAATATGAACCTATAATAATTATTGTATACACTGACACTTTTCGTTAAAAGGTAACACGATTTAACATAATTATAACCCCTTGTACGACTTCTGAATGATGCCTAATTTTGTTTACACACATACAGTGCAAGTTAAATAAAAGCTTTTCAATACGTTTATCAAGCATGCCTAAATGTCACATCATTCTTTTAATAAAATAAACGAAAAAGAATAAAGACTTGATATCTCATAATAATTATAATTATTAAGTTAATATATTATAAAATATTTGTTGATATAAATTAAACTATGCTGAAACTAATGGATCCGCGTCGCCACACAAATCATTCTTAATTATAATTGCAACGCGTGTCTCTGAAATCATTATGTTGTTATTCGGTGAAATATTAATTTCATAGCCCGAAATTGTGTATGTTAACGGTTGGTATGTAATTGTTTTTAGAGTACCAACCAATTATAGAAACTAAATCTTATCTAGATATAGTGGAAGTCGGTATTTAGCAATTTATAGTAATAACCCTCATATAAATACCCGATCTCAGTAAATATTAGCTTTTACCTTTTTTTATTTATGGATCTTATACACTAGGTTGATTTAACATTTCGTCACACGATCACAGCGCCTTATATATTATTCACAGTAGAGTTAATGGGGAATTTACAAAACAACATGTATATGCTGATGTTGCCATACAAAAGTATGCCTTCGCCCTGCGTCTCGTCCTATCTAACCTTATAAAGTGATACACACCTAATAATTGTAAAAATCGCACATATTAAACATTTTAAATAGTTCGTTAAAAAAATTCTGCCAGCATCCAAAAGCATTAATAATAATTTCGATCACATAATTTTTTATATATTCCAAATTGATATAAAGATCCCCTGATATACAGCGTAAAATTTTATTAAAACGATAATAAATATTTATCGCCGGGCACTTTGAACGCGAAGTTCAGGCCCTTAACCCGCTAATGCTTACCTCGACCATCGTAAAGTTGACCATGTCGTTGATGTCGCGCGTTAACCGTTTATGACCCATAAATAAACCCTTCCATTATGTTTTTATAATGTCGCTTTAAACTCCCAAATTACACGATATTGTGGAGATATTTTTTCTAAGAACATTTTTACGAGGTTTGAAAGATCAAGAAAAATAGTATTTTTGTATGGCCATTTTCAGCTATCTGGCCCCATCCGACAATAATGTCTTATCTTAGTTAATTTGGAGAGAAAATATATTATGTAAACAGTTATAATAGTGGACAGTAGAGTACATTTAATTGTGACGAAACCAGGAAAACAAATTGGAAGATAAAATTATCCTTAAATAAAACAAGCACCTATATTCAGTATGAATTCAACGAATAATATGTGCAGATTTTATTTTCCATGAAATGCAATGAACCGAGATGAAACGAAACGTAGTGCATTATTCGATCAAACTGTTTGAAGTAGTTTTGTTACAAATACTGTGATACGATATTTTATACACTTATAATCATGAATGACATAAAATTTTATCGATAATGATTAAAATAATGAGTCGATTAATTAGAACTCAATTAGGCAATCGTAATTACTTAAGATATTCATAACTCATTAAGTTAAACTTAGCAAAACAATGTTTGTGGTGTGTAGTGTTTGATAACTGATTGCCTCTTTACCGCCGGAATATATATCATGTACAGGACACATAGAGTGGGGATAGTATTACCATAACCGTAGTGATAGACAGACGTGCCTGACAGATATGGTAGTTATTACTAGCGGTACACAGAGTCAATTACTATATGTGCATACTACATGGTGGTTCAAAGAGATTTTTCCATATTATTTTAAGGAGAGTTACTTAACTTAGTTTAGGTTGATTATGAAGTTAATATATAAATAATTAAATATGTTTATTATTTTTTTATCTGGATAGCCACTGGGAACTTTCAAGTTCCCAGTGGCTATCCAGATAAAAAATAATCCAGATAAAAAAGATAAAAAATATGACTTTCAAGTCATTAATCTAAGGGATTATAATATTGGTAAGTGACTTGTTGTTGGTCACCAAGAAGGGATTTATTGTTTTGAAATAGTCAACATCTTCTAAAAAAACTTTCTTAAAGTGATACCTACTATGCGAAAAAGGGAGGAGGTTTCAATAAATATATAGGAGGGTTATCTTATTTCTCTAGGACCAGCCAAATTTTTAAAATCATAAAGTGTGATATAAAACATAAAGTAAATAATATAACATAACTTCATTAAAAATTATACAAAAAATACCGTGCCCGCGCCGCGCTGCATGCGTAGTAAATTTTATTTTTTGAATATGTCTGCATTGTCTTTGCATTCTGTAGTTGTTAGTGAGTCTGAACCTCTTGTGAAAATTAGACTGATAATTTAAAAACTACTCTGAGGGGGTAAAAAATTGTAAAAAGGTGGTTACGTAGTATGGAAACGTTCCCTCAGGTAACTAAGGACTAAAATTTTGCAGCGGATCATTATTTATGATATTTGAATGGATTTTTGGCGTTAATGTTGGAAATAAGACTACCAGTTACATTGCAGAGTCAGAATTTAACGCTTGAACACAAGTCTCTAATGACCTGCACAGAGGAAAGTACTTATCTCGCAAACTACGCTTATTACGTTAACGCGTGGTCGGGGAATTGACGGGGCAATGGTCATTTGTGATCACGTGCAGGTACAAGTAACGCTTTTGTGCTCGCGTGTACATGACATACGCACCAGCAGGGTTACTGGGAGCTACGCGATTCGTGGATTCTAAAATTATTAATTAACAAGCTATATCTTTAATTATGTATCAAAATTGAGGCTTATCCTTAAATCCTAATGAAAGATATAATATCCTTGATTGGGATTCTAGGATGCTTGAATTAATCGTATGTATAATTAATAGTAAAATATTATATAATAAATCTATTTAATTGTTCTTTTACTATCAAAGCAGGTATGCGTAAGCGGTAGTATAAGAAAAATTCAAACTAAATTATAGTCAAAAACTATGTATTTATTCAAATATGTATAAATATTTCAAAATATATTAAAAATAACCTTGATAAAAAAGATATTGTTTCGTATCAAGATTAATTCATATTGTATACTTTAGTATCTCCTTTCAGTTTTATTTTCAGGGAATAATAATAATTAAAAATATATATTACCATACTCATGATTAAGTATAAAAGTAATTATTGACTCATTATTTTAAAACTGACTGACGTCATTATAACAATAGTGAAATTATTATTATCTACTCGCTTGGCATAATATAGCTCTACATACAACTCGCGTACTAAGATGCATTTGATACCTTATTAACCGACTTCCAAAAAAAGGAGGAGGTTCTCAATTCGTCTGTATGTTTTTTTATTTTTTATTTTAAAAATATACATTGGAAATATTATAAAATTTTTCATTAACATAACAAATTTTCCAACTGAAACATTTATTTTGATGTTTAATAAACTCAAAATTTTTCTCAAGTAATTAACATGGCTTCTTTTTTCCTCGTCTATAACATCGTTATTCAAAATTCAAATCGGCAGCATGATCATCTGTGGCATCCCAACGATCACTTTGGTCCGCTTTCGGGTCGTTAGTAACCTCTAAAACCGCACGAGGAACAATTCTATTAGCAGCTGAACACAACGACGGGGTTGAAATGAAATTACAAAAGTATGACGATAGTTACTAACTTACTACTGTGATCAGATGTGATAATAATAATTCCTCCCACATCGATTTCGGTGAGGATAGCCAGTTTCATTAAAACGCTGGACTTATTTTATAGTGCCCAGGTGTGCGCAATACAGAAGCACTCTCTCTCAATCAAAAAGGTTCCAGTGTATTTAGCTCTACCACGATCACTTTGATAGTTCAAGTGTATAATAACAGTAATAATGCCGATTTCAGTGACTGTGGCCGGTTTAATTGAAACCGGACCAACTACGCAGGATTTATTTTTATAGTGCCCAAGTGTGTTCGCAATACACAGAAGCACTCGCTTCGTTCACTCTCGTAACCCAGTGGGACGGATAACCGACACGAGTCATAACTGGCGGGAGATCAGGCGCAGGACCGATTTTTTACATGCCCATCCGACGCATGTATCATCTTTCTTGTCAGACAATCAGGTGATCAGCCTGCATTGTCCTAGCCAAATATGAAAACAAAATTTTTGTTGTTCCAACGCGGGAATCGAACAGAGGCGTTCAGGCGTCTTCAGAATATGTATATAATAGGCATTTATCGTTTTTAATACACTATAGTATTATGCATTGTGAATAGAAATAGATTAATATTTAGATAAAATCAAAGCATAGAAATTTGTCCAGTAGGTAGGTACGAAGTTTACTAATATTGTATATATTTTATTTGCAATCGATTACGGGTCATACGTTGTATAGATTTTCATCCCCTTTGTTGTTGGCACACGCGTGATGTTTTACATTTTTATACCAATACTGATTACGTAGTTAGTATCTTCAACAATTATTATTATTCTAGACTACATGTATGTAATACCTTGTATTCTTTATTCGTCTTAAAATACCTAGCCTTGTACAAAAATACATGGAACATTAGTGGTTTTATTGTTTACTTACAGTCGGATTATCGCTCGACCTTGCGAATGATTTTCTCTAATGACCAACATTTGTATTGAGGACAGAAGCTGAACTACTTAGTACTTACACAATTATAAAACAGTATTACCTACTTTCTCAATTAGTCATTTATTTTTAGATAAATAGATTGCACACTTTTTCGGGTTGAATTTTGAAAAATCTTCCTTATGAGGTGAAAACAGCCTACGACGTAAGAGAAATAGTTTCTAGTCATAAAAGTTTGGCATGTTTGTCGATATAATCAGATTTTCATTTTAACTATATATATATATAATATATATATATATTATATATATAGTTAATTAATAGTTATGTAAATATTCATATTATATTATAGACGTTTTTCTGAAATTTATAAGATTAAATGTTAAATACTAAATAGCAATATATTTATTGATGAATTATGCAATAAATTATGTTTCCTTTGGAGAGCCCGCGGGCACTCAGCTCACCCTACTCTATCAGGAACTCGCATGGGCGTCATTACTCACACAAGCCCACCTTTGATTGTCAAAAAATATTGCCAACAACACAACTTTTTTTATTCTCAATTTTAATTACAAAGTTCTAATTATAAGTTTATGAACTACTGTGGCGTGGTGTGGCATTCATATAACACCACTTCTATCGGCTTCTTCAAATAACTATCTGGGGCCTACGGGCTAGGGCTTCAATCTGAATTAGAACAGCCTTCGCCACTGCCACGCTGTGTATTCTGCAAACAATGAAATACTAAACATCAATATTAACCGCGAACAATAAATTGTATGCTTCCATGGGGTCTGCGCGCACCCCACTCTATCAGAAATCCACACGGGTACCGTAACTCACACAAGCCTACTTTCGACCCAATATCGCCAATAACGCAACTTTTTTCATCCCCAGTGTGAATTACAAAGTCCGAATTATAAGTTCATGAATCACGCTGTATCGCGCTCGAATATGCGAATGTTTTATTTATTACCGTCGCTTTTAAATTGTGCCAAATGTATTCCATATCGGAGGTATCGAAACTGTAAAGCCTGGGTGAATTTATCGCCTGTACGAGTGAGAGGGTTCGTTTTGACTCAAATCAATAGTAAAGGTTATATCAGAGCTGTTAGTTCAATATGCAAAAATACTATGTCTCGCTAAGTGGAGTTAAGTTCTCTGAAAAACAAAAATGACACTGTAAAACCCAGTAGCACAAGGCCGCAAGAAATATTAAGCGAACGCCGTAGAATAATTTCCTCACTTTGAATATTAGCATTAAAATAGGCAAACCCATTATATACTTTAATTGAATGCCATGCAAATATTGTAACGAGCGGAGGTCAAAGTAATCTGGTCCATCGGCGAGCCTTCAGTTAACGAGGCAGATTGAAATCTCAGCGCTTAAACGGTCCCGCTTATAATACAGTTGGCTAACCTAACTCACGGAACGATGTTACCCCCTGATAAATATTTTAAACTATAAATTTTACAACGCTTTATAGTTGGACGGCAAATATTTGCGAGAGCAACACTAACGTTTGCCGCGCTCATAAAACATAATAACCAGTGTTTACCTCAGTAATACAAAGAACAGTGTTTTAGGTACTGTTTTTAGCAAGGATTGTTTTAATTAACGATTTTTTAAGTTATAACATGATCTCAACATAACTGCTAGATAGGACAAGTTCAACTTATGCTGAGTTTATGATCTTCCATGAATATTTTGTAAATATTGCCGAACTAGTTTCATAAAAAATATTTGATTTCATATAAACTATTTAACTAAGAAAAATAATGACGTTCTGTAAAGTATGTATTTCTTTTCTGTGTTAACTATCTGTAGTGATGACAATTATGAGTTATGGAATCCTCGGTCAGTTAAGTTAAATTCAGTGTATATTAGTATTTTTATTCAAAAACAAGTCCTCGCTAGTAAATAGATAAACTAACGACAAATTTACCTCAGAAACAATAATATAAGTAATTTTATTTTACAATACAGTACAGTTCAAACAAAATTATTGTAATGTCAAAATTTAATGACTCTACCAGACCATAGAATACATTATTTAGCATACTGGCCACAGCTGTAGATCGGTTGAACATCTTTTTAAAGAATATCAATAAATAGGACACGAATAATGTTTCTAAATATTGTTCGGCGACCAGAGGCGGCGGCGAGTGATGAACGCGACACGTGTGTGTTGACTGATCTAGTGGTAATAACATCGCCATTACTAATTTCAAGAGATTTTATATTAATTAGTAAAAGATTGCTCACACGATTTTACTAGTTTGCCAAGAACAATGCGACGAATGCTATATATCAAAAGGAAATTACAGTCAAACCAAAGAATCGCATTCTTAACAACTTGTTTTAAATTCAATTTTCTTGTTATGTACTTTACTGCCATGGTGGGTAATCGTTATTCTTAACACATCGTCTGTTATTTTCATAAAAAATACTATAATATTTAGCAACATGGATTTACTGTTCTATGTAATAGCTTTACACTAACATAGTAACATTTTGTATTAGTTTAAGTGATGTACAAAAAAAAATTTCAAAATACATTGCAACATTGGTTTTAGTGTTACAGGTTATTTGAATAATAAATGAACATCCAGAGTAACAAACTTTACAGATATGTATTTCAAAGTTCATACTTCAAGGTTTAATATTTTAGCTGCTGTCGCAGAAAAAAAACTATAAATAAGTCAGCGCTCGGAAATCGCGAAAACCCGTTGAACGTTAACGACTAATAAATATTTAAAACAATAAATCCGGAGCTACTTACTAGCAACACATAGTTGAATTGTTGAGCTGAAAATACGATCACAACAACGCCGAGCGTGGCGGCATCAATCACTGTCGAGCCGGCACACCCGCCCCGACCGTTGTACCCATTCAGAAAAAATCCCGAGAAACTATCATAATATCATAATACTTGTGACCTACCGTAACACTTAGTCTATGCCCAGAAGGTGCGTATTTGTCGCTAAATGTTGCGAGGAGTCGAGGTGATTGGTAGCTCGGGAAAGCACTAACAATTGACAACTACGTGTACGAAACGAAATCGAATGAGAATTGTATGAAAATCAAAACAACGCCTATAGAACCTTCATTCGGTATCGTTACGCAAACGCTATTTTTAATTATTCGCGCTTAAACCCTCAGTGGGGATTGTAGTAACAATTAGTAGACTTATGTATTGAATTTTTTTATAGACTCTATCATCTACGATTTTCAGTCGATAACGTTACGTATACGTAGTCTTTGTAAATAATTGTTTCTGCTACTGGCAATCGCAAGTATTGGCGTTTGTAATTCAAATATATTATACCGTAAACAGTTTCAGACCATAATACTTGTAAAATTCAATTTGCAAACCTTTTTTGTAGTCCCACCTCTTAGTATATATCTTTGGTACTATTCCTATGTAAATTAAAAGTAGGTTTAACTTTGATGCGTCTAGTGCAGTCTACGGGCCGTGCCAAGAAATAGGCACAATCTCTACAACCGCATTTCGATCGATACGTGTTTGGATAATGATCTCTGAAAATACAATAGCGCCCTGCACATGTACAGTTCGGAATGCGTACCAAACCGCTTTGGTTTTGGTACGCATTCCGAACTGTACATTTGGTGCTGGATGCGATTGGACTGCAGATCAAAACTATCGTGTTAACTACGTCATCGAAATCGTCTATGGTTTGGACTACCTGCGTCTTAACTTATGTGTCAAAATAAAGTCAAATAAATCGTCATAGCGCGTGGTACAAACTGAAAAATGTTCTGTACACGTTTGGAGTGCCGGTTGGAATGGCGCGTGCTATTTTTCGTCGTCCGAAGTGTATTTATATTAAAATCCATTTAACCGACCCGCAACGAGTCTGAGATAAGGCCAGTTTTTAACAGTAAGCTAATTAAACGATTGCCAAAGTTAATGAAACGAATCGCGTATTGCTAATGGTTTTAATGAAGTGGACGAAATCCGATCCCAATCAGCAGTAAAAACTGTGTAGTGAGTTTTCACGAACTACTTACGTTTGTGGGCAGTCGGTATCAGTGTAACTGTTTTTGTAAGCGCACCAATAAAAGTGTGTCGCAGTTCACAGCCATTAGTTAAACAAATGTTTGATATTCGCCCGTCGTCCCGCGAGCAGTTCAGGTGACGCATCAGTCATTAGTGTACTAGAAATAAAACGTGACCGATCTCTATAGAACTTTTCACTTTGTAGTTTGTCTTGGAAACTTTTGCTTTAATTTCGAGTGTACTTATGAAAGTTTCAAGAAACAACTCACTTTATTCAATTGAACTTTATTGTTTTACAGTTTTAGACGACTTTTAGAGGTTTTGTGTGGTCCCACCTCGCCAAAAGTTTTAATTAAAATAAATGAATACCATTTCTTATACTAAATTAAATTTTAATTTCATATAGTTTGCATACAGCTACTTCTAAATAGCAATCATAGTTTATATAAAGGCTAGCTATAATGGTCAACTTCATACCTTCAGCAGCGCCGAGTACCGGGTCCAATTGTAAATCTAAACCATACTCGACACACGCTGGAATAGACACAAAAAAACATTAAAATCCACGAATTATATATAGAGAGATACACAGTATGTAGATATGGTTACGATTTACGTGAAAAAATTATTAATGACACCACCGCGCTAGTTCATCACTGTTATACTTTTCCAATGTGTACACAATATACACAGTAGTCTTTCTCGAGAGGGGGTCACGCTATAGTGGACGGTTATAAATAGTGATGTCACTTAGCGTGCGGTATTCGGTTCCCGAATGCCGATGCAGAACCGATGTGGAACGTCGACGTGTCAATCGGCGCCTCTGACGGCTGAAGCGTGCTCGATACTTTCGCGCTATAATTGGGCGTGTTCGCGAAAATGTCGCCGCTCGCCGACGTGTAGAGGTTTTGCGAAATTTACGATTTAGCAAATTCGGAGTGCAAACTGAGCGACTAGTGTAGACTAAGCTACGGGTACGCTAATGGGCCGTTTTAATAACCTATCTTAAATTAGGGTTTGAAAACCATGAATTAATGTGACAGCAAATCGCTGTTAGGTCAATAAAACAGGCCGTATACTTATGTAATTATGAGCGTTGCTTATGCGCTTTGAAACCCGTCAAATGATAATTTAAGATTTATTTAGAGATAAAATATGTTATTTAAGAAATCTGCAAAATCTTAAGCAGTACGGGTTTTATGAATTTTCAGCTGATGATCGTGAATTATTAGGAGTCATACGCGCAAAAGGAAATACACCGTATGTTTTTATGCAATAAAAAATATTTTTTACAGCTGCGCAGAATTTTATCAGAATAATTCCAAAAGATCCGGAGCCTATTCAAAGAAAAATCAAAACAAACATACAATGAAAATTCCTAGCCTCTTCAATGTAAACAAACAATATTTCATCGTATATTGTTTTTCAGATTCATTTACAAGAAATTCTGGGTTATTACAAGTGATAAATATACCTACGGATATAACAATAATATTAGTTGGTATATATTACTTCTGATAAGCGAGAATGTCTCGTAAATGGAATCTCAACAAGTTGAACTATGTATCTCATTAGGCAGTAACTCGGTAATCGACCGGCAGCTACCGATTATTCGAAATATCTCAACTCGCCGCTATTGGGTCGATTGTTCAATGTTACAGCTGAATCAGGTAATTGTGCTGATCATTTCAGCTCTATTTCAGTAAATAGGAATTAATATAAGTTATTAGTTATTAATGTCGTCATACCGTCGTAATCGTAATCATACCTCCTACTATACTTATATTATACTGTGTTTTACACTTTATCACAGGACCTTTAACATTTTTTCTCTATGTTCTAAAGATCCCTTTATTAAATACATAAATCAATCACAAGAAATTATATTCTCTGAAATATAATTTTATGTGATAATTAATAGGTATACGACATATTTATATAGCTCTTTAACACAAGCAAGAATGTTACTTAAACCCCAGCTATCATGTAAACATTTACTTTACACGTGTGTTACGAAATCGTTACATATTATGGAGTCACAAAAATGTCAGGATATAGAGATTGATGTAAAGCTGGTAGCGATGTTATGACGAACTGGCGCAGGGAGCACGCACCGACAGTCACGCGACTGAACAAATTATACTTCGGAATCGATTCCAAACAAAAACAAGGATTAAGTGTAATCTTAGATCGATACACACACATGTATAATTTGTGTTGCATGAGGTTCTGCGGGGTGATCCCAGATGAGCTTTGAAGCTTATATACGTAATCTCTACTTATAATATAAGGAAGTAAGATTTGAAAGGCCGATTCAATGAAATTTAGTATCTTAGATTATTTTTACAAAATAGACACGGGGAGCACACAGGCTACTTTCTATCGCAAGAAAAAGAACCGTTTTCCCGTAATTTCCTTTGCCAACGAAGTCGTGGAACATCCAGTTATACCTTACAAGATGTTTATCAAAACTATCAAGCTAGGAACTCTAGTTCTAGTACAATATTTCATTCTGACCCACATTGTGGAAATATCAAGATGGAATTTGTCAAGGTATTTAGTATTTTAGTAAATACTGAAATAGGTTGATCAGCAGATCGTAACAATGGACTGCGGTTCAGCCCCGGGCGTTTGATGTCAGCGTAGGTATTACGTTTACCTGGGTAAGAGATGGTACACATTAGGGGCTTCCCGAATTCCGCGTTTGTAAACTTATTCCAACTAGATGACCTGCACGCGTAGCATGACTATCATAAAAATTCGTTTTGTCTACACAATAGTTAATAAACATACTGACAGATTTTAATAGACTTAATATTCAAAACTTCTGATTTCCTTTATCCATCTGTCATTCTGTCTATTCTTCCAAAGAAACTATTTCTATTGTGGTCATACTACGTACGGTGGTCGTTCTACTATGACCACCCTCGCCTGTTGCTGTGAATGTTGTTTTGTAAAATAATAGAAATTGCACATAATATACGCAAACGCGCGCGCTCTCTTTATGCTTAAGTTAAATGAGCTTAAGTGCGTCCTAAAGAGCCTAATGTATCAGCTCAAATCCACACAAGATTTCGAGTTTACTAATATGTTTTCTTACTTGTACAGTACATACACATCACTCGAACTATCGTTAGCATATGCACTATCTAACGCGTTAGTAAAGCAAGTGTTTGAAAACGCTCTATTCTCTATGTGTGCCAGGTCTTACCAGTATGTGGTAGGTAACTAGGTACTGATGCAAGATCAGGTTACCGGATCTGTGGACTCGATGTTAATAGAATATGCACGTACAAATTGTACAATGGAGCTTTGTACAATGTAGTCTGCACTCATATTCGCGATTGTATTAACGGAACGCTGCCGCTTCTGTATGAAGTCACTTATTGTTTCGCAATCTTCTAATAAGTGTCGGATAGCTTATTTAGAGTTATGACGCTTATCGAGTGACAGAGACAAAGGATGCAAGTTAGCTATCTGACACGTAGATTTTGTAACTATACATAGATAATAATAATTGCCTGCTATCATACATTGAACTATACAGAACAACTTTTCGAGTTTAGCCAAAGTTTTGTCATCTCCAATTTAATATAAAATCAAGCGTAATTGGACCAAATTAATTAAGTTTCGCGGACAAAACTAAACAGTCTGTGAACAACTTCAGCCGATGTCGAACGTGAGCGGACATTAATATCGTATTATTTTTAAACGACCCGTAAGCACCAGCAATTAAACGAGTTCACAAAATTAATTTCCTGTTTTCTAAACGAATTGACCTCAATGATGCGATAAACAATTTAATGCGAGCAACAATATGGGCGTAGGCCGTGCTCAAACAGCCGACTGAAACTGCCCATTTGCTGGAATAGATGTTTTTTGTCTAATTTCTTTCACGAATACAAGACTCTTACGGTAAATAATCGTACCAGGATGTTATTGTACGAAACGTTTAGTAAGATACTTAGCATTTCCTTATTTATTTGTTTTTGTCATTAATTTCAGAAAACATATCTGAAAAATATGTCACCAACCTATTTTGTAACAGAATGCAAGTTCTCGCAGACAAGAATCATAATATACCAACGTGTAACTTACGATAAGACAATAAATATACAAATGTGTAACTAACGATAAAGCTAACATAACTAACAGACTGGTATGAAGTACCTAATAGTTTCTACTATAAACCGAAGCAAGTAGGGCATGCTTTATATTTGATACAATAGATTTAATCGCAATAAGCCACGGTTATTAAGCGCGTTCCGGCATTGATACGCACATGTAGCGGGGCCTTAATATTATCGCGTGAATGACGCGCACGTAGCACGTGCCCTAATGGACGTCGCGTCATTTCTGTTACCTTGGTACCTACTTGCTAGAGTATTAGAAATCAATTAATACATTACAATGCAATCTATGTAGCTCATAGTAATTCAGATATAGACTACGCACATATGCAACCGCACAGTATTATGTTTCACTATATTTGACAGCCTACTAAATAAAAATTATTATAGCGAGTAGCCCTACTTACTATACTACTTGCCGAATTTACAAAACTAGCATGTGACTTGAACGCCTTTTAATATAACTATCGTTTCTGTATTTGGCCGTTAGTGATATTTGATGAAGTAATTTTATGATCGTATTTTGATATTAAGCAATACTTTTTTAATTTCAGTGTATGAAATATTAAACAGTACACTAAATGCCGTTTGAAACTTTCACCGCTTACGTTTGCTCGATTTGTATTCCCCAAGGCGATAAATTGAAAATTCCCAGCACCCGTCGTAATTTGAAATATCGAACATAAAATTAATTTTCAACTTGACATGGCGATTTTACCGACGCAAATAATTGTGTTAAAGACTGTGTCAATAGTGTTGGAGATAGTCGGCGTTTCACAGAATATTCCCACTGTTTGTACTACCAGTTAGCTCCTGCGAGCCGAATCACAATGAGACGTGTCGTTTGCAGATTAATTTAGTATCAATATCCATAAGGTAGATATGGAATAATGGACAAATATTAAGCACTTTTATAATATAAGTAGTAAACTATAAAATAACTGCTTCCAATACTTTCTATATCGTAAATGTAAACCACCGTTTGACATACAAATTCTGCATGGTGCAGCTAACACATAGGGCATGACTCACGATACTTTTATAATAGCATAATTTAACCATAGAAAATATTCTTTATTCTAATGATATGTTAATATAAAAGTTTTTTTAAACACACGTAGACAATGGTCCGCGTTCACTGGCCGTCATGTCAAAAGCCCGGACGCAGTGCACGTGGTCTGCATACGCAACGCTATGACAGCTACCAGGATTTCATAAGCACAGTGACTTTCTTCATCAGTGATCACCTTTTACCGACACTCAAAAGTAAATATTTTTAACACATAAGAAAATAAGCGTCTTTTTATTATAGTTTTTAGGCATTTCACTATTTAGGTTTTTCATAATAGAAAAAAAAAATATTTTACTTACACGATGTTACTTTCTTAATAACCTTGTACCGAGATCCTAAACTAACTATTAAATTATTGTACTGTGTATTTGGGAAATAAGATGTTGGGCTAAATATTACAATAATTATTAAGTTGAATAATTCAATGAGTAAGTTTACTGTAAGAATTATTGTATTGTAAATTTATTTATATTATGTTTTTCTGTTCCAGGTAAGATTTGTTGCCACTTGCAGATAATTGGTATTGTTATTTCAATTATTTTTATTGTAACATTTCAACGCTAAGAACATTTTGCGCTAAATGTTATTATGCACTTAAATCAACAAGTTTAAAATAATATACTACCCCAAGACAAACTGAACTTCATCTAAATAGTGTCTGTTTTCATTTTCCGTTCTGTTTAAATGAAAATCAACTTTAAGTGTGTTTGAGAGATGCTTATTTCAATATACTAGCGAGCCTTACGTCTCCGAGATCTGAATAATTAATACGTTCAGCTGCCGGCATCCTAGAGTGCGGTTTTCACGAGTGGGTAAAACCCGTAAACCTATTTTGCATTTCGCGTATTTTCTCTTAGCGTTCGTGTGAATTGCGCCTTATAATTCCGACGGCAGTCGACTGTGGTAATGGTATAACAAATACACTTAATCCGTTCCAGTAAAGTATTTAATAATATCTGTAGACGCTTTCACACGACGCCTATACGGTCCCGTGCTAAGTTCTCGAAGAACTTGTGTTACAGATTCGTAAATGTTCATGAGACTACGGATACATATTATTTAATATTTCATATATTAAGCCGTATATAGTGTGAAGAGAACGACGCGTGGAGCATTTTTTGTTTTGGCACCTCATATAAATTACTTAATATAACTCAAAAAAATACAAAGATCTATGCAAAAAAATCTTACACGCTCGCTCCTAGTCTATGCACACGAACGCACGGGTGGTTGACCTTAGACCCGACCAGGTTTGAAAATCATTTCTTTTGGTGACTTTTATGGAGGTCTATAATAATCGTGATTCGTCGCGTTATGTTAAGTATTTTATATGAGGTGCCAAAACAAAAAATGCTTTATGTGTCCTTCTCTTCACACTATACGGCTTGATATATGACCCATGTATGCAGGATACAATACACATATTTAATTTTTGTTTCTATTGTACTGTATTACTATATATTTAATGCACGTCTTTTAAGAGCTTGAGCCACTGTGTCTTAAATTATTTAAGTGCATGGTAAGGCCTCGATTGAATGATTTGAGCGCAGGTTGCGATACGGAATTAAGAAGTACGGGTGGGTCAGTAGCATATTCGGTAAAAGTTTTAAAAATGTAGAGTCATGGGTAGATTTTAATAAATTCGGTAAGTATTACTTATTGGAGTGCGTATTAATTCTGTATCAGGTGCTTTATGTACAGAAAATGCACTCCTCTAAAAATATTGCTGTTTCAACAATCCATGACTATTATATAAATTTATGATAAAGTAATAATAATGCTAAAACTTTAAAACACTTGTACTTCACAAGTCATTTCGCACGTCGCACGTCGTATAAACAAATTGATTCGAGACATTTATCTCCAAAGTCTGTATGGCGATAACTTGTTTTAGTAAAATATTACTACTGGCCGGACGCCAGACAATTTACTGAAAAAAAAGTGATAGCTGGTGATAAATCGAGCGCGGAGCGTACCCCAAAACGTTTCGTCAAACGCGCGTACGTAATCAGTTATGTGTCACGTCTATACGTTTGCGGTTTCGAATGTCTTTGCTGGGATTTGGGCGCGCCTGTGTGCGTGATGTTTAGTTAATACGTGCGTCGCCATGCGCCGCCGTGCCATACCGCCACACTCCACAGGTAATTCATACTATTCGGGGTTGCCAGATCGCACAATAGGTCCAAATTGATGCAATATCTTGTACTGTATTAGGGTTATCTGTTCTGAGTGATACTAGCTTATGAGGTTGTTAAAGTAGATATATTATGCGGGTAATATTTTTTATGTATTACGTAGAGTAAAAAATATTTGTATGCATTGTCAAAATTTTCGTACGTAAATCTTAATATACCGGAAAGCATTATAAGTCTGATCATAACGACAATATTAAGAAAACGTGTAGGATTTATTTTTCTCGTGTTACGAAAAAGTTATGTATAGAAGTTGTTTGAAAGGATGTATTGTGTGACATAATAATATCCGAAACATCAATCAAACTGGCAACCCTGGAGGAATTCTCCGTATGCGGCGGTGTGTGCGTGTGTAGGCGCGATAACAATGCATCTGTTATGCCGACTTCACACCTCGAGTGTAAGCGATACTCCCCGAGGAGACGCGTTTTAACCTCGGCCGCATGCAAATGTGTGCGTTGTCGACGTGTGCCTAGGTCGCCTGGGAGACATTTCATACGGGGAGCGATTCAATTTACAAATTGGTGCTTGTAATATTTTCAAAGGCGTAATCTACGCTTTGTATACGACGTGCCGAGCGTCGCGTGCTCATTGCCCGGTGTTATTGAAGTTCGCCGGCTTTCCCGTGCACGTTAATTTTCAGTTGCATTCGAAAGGCTCGATTCGATTTGCACGCAACTTTAACTCGATTCTAAATCGATATTAAACGCCGGCTCGCGATCTCGATTACTCGATATTGAATTTGAATGCACATTCGCTGACGTAATGAATCATTGTTTTACAATTGCTTTAGATTACTTGGTTTCAGCAACAAAGGATCGATTTTCGGTAGTTTTTGACAGTTATGCGGCAAACTGTACACCAACCAATTGCACTCTTTTCAGACCTTAATACAACTTAAGTAGCCAATAATACCGAACAGTAGCAACTAATAACACAATATATAACCAATACAAAGTAATCCGTCATTACGCGCGGCTTATACGGCCGTTAACGCGGGGTTATTTCCGAACATTCCACATAATAACGGTAATAATCTCGTTGGAGATGTCTTCACTAACCCATTGTAGTGGTTATTACGTGGCGGGATTAGGAAATAATTAAATTTGTTCCGTGAACTACGAGTTTACTTTAGCGTTTTAATAATCAAGTGTCGTTTTAATAATAATAATTGAAGACATAAATGGATGAAGGAGATATGTCGCAAAAAAAAAATTGAGTTTAAACTATAACTTTTTAAACATTTTAGGATAATACAGTAGTAGGTACATACCTAACGTATTAAGTGCATTGATTTTAGAGACGGACATTTAGAATATGTGCTTAATACTTTACGACGTATTCTAAAATGTTAACGTGACAGTTTGAACAAAATTTTATCGAAATCAGAATTATGCTACATATTATCATCTTTATCCATTCATATCTTCAATTCATAACGCTATGATACTGATTCAGCAACCTGAATCTCGACTCTCGCATTAAACCTAAGTTAAACTTTCTATTAATTTTGAATAAATTATAAATGCGTTGTCTTGATTTTATAATCATATTTTATTGTTTGGGTCAATCAAAATAGGACTGATTTAAAGTAAAAAAATTACGTTATTTCAAGCCGATAGTCTCCGTTTTGTATGTTTTTTTAGTTCTGACATTTGTAAATCTTATATGAAAAGAACAATTTTCCATCTTTTTGTTAAAAGATGCCCCCATGCGAGTTTCTTACCCCGGTTCTTCTTGCTGAGCTAGTTCCCGAACCGGTGGTAGGCATCATATAGACACGACTTTCAGAAAACATTTTGTAAAAATTTATTCTGAATTTTTATTCAGAATAAATTTTTGGGGGCATCTTTTAACAAAAAGATGGAAAATTGTTCTTTTCATTTGTTTTGATTTGATTTGATATGAAAATGACTGACGATGTATGAAAAACTACGATTCCCGAAAGCCTGTTGTGAAAGAATGTTCTCGTAAGCTTAACTTAACCAGCTTCTTGCATAGATACACAAACACATACTAATAATAATTGTTACATTAACTTTATTAACGATAATTTAGACCTACTCCGGGGGTCGCGGGATCGAATCCCGCAGGGGCGGGTAATTTGCCTGATGAATAATTAATGTATATCGCGGGGTTAAGGGGATATAAATTTCTTGATTTATTTTCTTAATCTGTTCCTACCACACCGAGAGCTGAATTAAAGTGGCGTTATAACAAACAACCGAAACCACTTCCTTTGATTAGTATTATATTTGATGTTGCAGGAAAATATACATGCTGTGTGAAGGCAATATAATATTCAATATCTTTATACAATACATACAAGGTGTAAAATAAGCGATAATATTCTAGGGAGTGTATGGGTAGAGTTTACTGTGAAAGTACCAGCGCTGAAAGACTTACTGCTGACTTTCATGTTTCTATTATAAATACCTAAACATAATAAATTTTCCCATATAATAATTAAAAAAAAAGTAACAATTTCAGCGCTCGTGCTTTCTCAGTAAACTCTACATAGGATGCACATACACACCCTAAAGTATTATCACTCATTAATATTACAGCCTGTATAAGTGTTTTGGATTTTAATTATGATAAACATATAATATTTATTCCCGATTTCACCAACGCATGTTAGTGTTAACGACTTGTTAAAATACCATGCCTTCTCATTCATTGGTAGGAATTACGAGAGGAAAATATTTAACGAAGGATTAGCTTTAAAATAGCTTGTTAACCAACTTAAGCTTGTTAACACGCCCTAAATTTTAGTCTCAGACTGATTTTTTTGGTCCTATAGCGGTAATTGAACCCGCGACTTCTGGCTGCACTCGCTCGCACTAAGCGTTAGAGGTCGTCTTAGCATTATAATCTAAGCTAATTCAAATAATACGTGTAGCTCTTTATCGTTTGATAACAAATATATCCTCATCCTCACCAACACTCGAATTAATATTAAAATGAAGTTAGAGAAAAGTTTACTAAGCTGCATTAATTGCATGAAATCGTTCGCCCAATACGTTCACTTTTGCGGCGACCGTTTATCGGAGCACGGAGTCGGTGACGCTTGAATACTACACCAAAGCTAGTCGGGTCGTTTTTTGTTTGGGGATTTTTGGCTTTTCCACTTTATCTACTCTGCCCACTCGAACATTTAACTACTCTGCGGTGTTAGTTTGTTTTGCCAAATCTTATCTGCGCGACAGTTAAAGTGACTATAATAAGTTTGTTATTACGAGTAAATACAATAACACAAATTAACGCAAGTCTGAATTCATACGCCAAGTGCATTAAAAATCATCTAAATTTGCTGCTAGTTATTTATACATAAGAACACTTTTCATAGAGAAAATCTTCCTAAGATCTTTTAATATAATATGTAATATCTTTAAAATTTAATTTATTTTAACAAACATTTCGCAAGATTCATCCAAGGCATTATAAAATAATTTTTAAACTAAATACTTCGAAACAAGTAGAATGCAAAAAATAACAATAAAAATATTTATAAAAGCTCCAGTTAATAAACACCTAAACCGTCTCATTATCCAAAATTTGTTTGGGACCGTTTATTAAGTATGACGATTTTATTAGCATTTTACTTTAAATAAGAAAAAGTAAGCCACGGCGTAAATAAGACATGGTCGATCTTTAAACCGTTTCACGTAATGAACGAATAGCCCCTTCTTTAAAAATTGGCGCTTATACTTACGTGCTCGTAACCGCTCACACTGAAAGTATTGCCAACTTAACTTTTAACAACACGTCACCGTATAATTTAGTCGACACTTCGCTCCAGACTAAATTATGTTCGTGTCGGCGGTGGCGCGATTTGAAAACCGTTTGCCGCCGTGCCTTTACAAATTATAGTTCTACCCTACATTATTACTCGATTAACGTGTGAAGGCAGCTACAAACAACCTCCGTAATCAAAAACCATACGAAAGTATACATTGCTTACGTTGGAAAATTGTATGTGCGCGCCCTTAATAGCGGCCATATTGTTTATGCATTGTGGTCAATTCGGCAATAAAAATAAACCGAGATAAACATTTTAAAGTAAAGCCGATTTATGTAGGTATAATGTATTAATGTAACTAAATAATACTTATTAACTATGTGGTCAAAATTCGCCCAAAAATCAATCTGTGTATTGCTTTTTATAAGCTTTCCACATTTCATATTCCTCCTGTTCGTACAATTCTCGCAAAATTCAAGTTTAGATTTTACTTATCATTACGATTATGGTCATTATGATGATGATAGTATTAAAGTAATACCTAGAGGAATATATAGGATTCCCTAGATAAATTATTATAGAGCATGAGAAGCTTACATGTATTGTGAATTGTATTCTGTTTTGTAAACCTAATTAAAAATAAATATAATATAGTATAGTAATAACTAATATAGAAAAAAATATATAGTTTACTCTTACTATAATATAATATTTTATAATCTACGGATTGCTATGAAGGCTTTCCCTCGTAGAGCTCTCGTAGTACGCTACGGCTACGCGCATAAGAGGTGCTACATACTTTCATTATAATAATACAAATTTTATATTTCACGCACACGTAAAAATAGTTTTTTTGTCAAACTTTGTTTTATATGCGGCTTCGTCTGCGTAAAACACTATGATTTGTCGGTATAAAAAGTAGCCTATGGTGGTAATCAAAATTTTTGTTCCTTCGGCGGGATTCGAACCCGCGACCACTAGCTCGAGCATCGACGCGCTCAACTGAGGTCGTCAAACTTTATAATAATATTGTGATATAAATTACTTCTTATCAATATTGAATTTCACTTTGTCTTCGCTATTGATGATGATGCTTAGATTTATGATTTTCATAACCGAAATGAGCTCGTACGTGCGTGTATAATTCGAAACACTCATTACGTCACATTTTACCCCTCTTATTTATTCACATCAAAGACGACGGGCGTAATATACTTGTACGTATATCAAATAAAGAGTCCCAATACGTGGAACGCGTCCCAGGTAGAGGGGGACTGTATCCCAATTAATACCCAGTCGATACCTGGTATTATCACTCGGATCGATACTCCGTTACAGGGCTACCATGTCTGTGAAAACGATAATATTTTTAAATAGTTAATGGAATCAGGCGTTACTTTGCGGAAATCCATAGCATACAATTTAAATATATTATATATCTAGCAATATCCCGTTGTATGTTTCGCGGGATATTGCTAGATATATAATATATTTAAATTGGATAATATTTTTAATTAGTAATTTTTCGTGGGCGCCTTTTGGTCGGTTAATCTAATTATAATTATAATTACGACCTGCTAGATAGTCGTTGAGCGCGTTGATGCTCGAGCGGGAGGTCGCAGGTTCGAATCATCATGGGTCATGGATGTGTATTAAATTTGTGTGTTAATATAATAAAAAAATTTAAAGTATAAAAGTATTAAATATATTTCCTTTGTCTGGTACCTGTGACACAAGTTCTTTGGATACTTATCACGGGATTACTTATACGTTTGACGTAGTGTGAAGCGTCCTTATATATTATTATTTATCTCAATTCTCATTTCCAACTTTGACTTTCAATCTACTTTCAATACATAAACGGATTTTGGAGTTAACTTTTTGGTAGCTTGTTTTTCTTATTGACTTTCCGAAAATAACTTTGTAAGTTTCATTTGTAAATAAAACGTTTTTTATTTTATTTTTATTTTTTATTAATTAACGCATTTTTCGTTAGACGTTTAAAAGGATACCATTTTGCTGTTAAACATATCAGCACTGCACCTACCTACTCCTTCCGTTTCACTCGTACATGGTTACTAAATTAAGAAAAGTTTTAAAAGTATTTTGCTATACTAGCTGTGAAATAAATGTGTGATAATACTTTAGGGTGTGTATGTGTTTCCTATGTGGAATACATTGTGAAAGTACCAGCGCTGAAAATATACTTTTGAATTTCATGTTTCTATGTAAAAAAGTAACTGTTTCAGCGTTCGTACTTTTACAGTAAACTCTAAAAACCCATACACACCCTAAAGTCATTAATATTTAAGCCTTCTCTGATATCATAATATTTCAATTACTGTTCTCGAGTGCTTTAGTTTTGTCATAGACGTATACGCATATTATGATATTCTTCATGTCGCGCGTCCGTGACATGCAGCTGGATGTAGACAAATAAAAAGACACTGCGTAGGCGCAATTTTCTAATTTAGGAATTACTTTAAGTTTATTCTATTTTATTCTTTATTAGTATTTTTTTTCTACTTTTATTATGTAAATTCCTGTCCTGACATTGTGATTATGTATATGTCGCAGTCATCTGATTGAATCCGCTATTTAAGTGAATGACTAGCGCTTTCATTGAATCCTGTTTTTACCAATAAATTTTAGAATCCGAGACTAGGACAGCCATTTAATATTTTAGTTTTAAACTTTGAAATTTCCGAATGTATACTAATAAAACGAACATTAAAGTAAATTAATCAAAAAATATATCAACACATTGCTATCTGTACGAGCTGTTTGACGCCATTATATAACCGCCTAGTGATTTAATTAAATAACCAGATCCAATAAGATGACTGCGACATATATATGTCCAAGCTTATTTTGTACTTTAATGTTTTAATGTGTCAAATAAATGTTATTTATTTATTTAAATAGAACATTAATATACTTCTAAATTAACACGATGCAATTTTTAAAATCTACAAAAATATGATCAGATAATATGTAGATTACTACATTAGTCGTCGATGAACTAATTGTGAACGCAACTAATGATTTCATAATTTAAAGAAAGGTTGCTTTTTAGAAACGGAAACCCCAATATTAATTATTTCAATAATTTTATACTGTTGATCGTAGAAGGGAAAAGAACTGGTGGTAGACAAAGTAGAAAAATGAAGGATGAAGGAATGGACAAAATATTAACTTACAATTGAAGAAATAAACTGCACTGCAAAATTTCAGTATGAAGATGACACTCAATGATGAAGAACTTGTCAATAGACTAGTACACTGCGTTCAACCAGCTGATCGCTAAAAGTACGTTTGCAAAAAAAATGATTTTATGATCAGTTTATGTGGCAACCCTGGATAGTGCACAGTGTGCGACCATAGCCGGTGATCCCAAATATTGACAGTCGACAGTCGACACCGCGCTGAGCCCCGAGTGCCGACGCCACGCCACGCCACGCTACACCACGCTACACCACGCCACGCCACGCTACACCACGCCACGCCACGCCACGCCCTGCCACGCCACACCACTGTGGTGTTGCATGAACATTAGTAATCTATTTACTTGTTTCCTTAACTAAAAATGAGTACACGATTCATTCACTATACTTTTATGTTAAAATTAAACAAAACCTTCGATTAAGATTCCAAATATTAAATAAACATAATGCTATTCCATATTTACATTGTATAGTAGGATAAAATATAAAATGATTACTATATTTTCTATGGAACACAAAAAGAATTTGAAATTATTGTCACTAAAACTGGTTGCAGTTAATTACTATTTTAATGAAATTTCACAAAACTGGTCGTGGAATGGAAATGACGTTTCGCTATTTGAAAATTAATAAACAGTTTTTCATCATAAAGCCTGAACAAGACGTTAATAATAGGTTTTAAGGTCTAATTTTGTTTAAAATTAATATTATAATGTAGTTTCTAACTTTCTCATTACATTTTTGAAATAGTTGTAGTATTTGATGTCTTACTAGTTTTTACCCGCGTAAAAAGAGTACTCCTCAGGCACACTGTACTTTTTCGAGATAGAGTACTTGCTAAAATATATTGATCCTTATTAGATTCCTGCTTAACAATTTTTACAACTCGGTCCAGCCGCGATAAAAAGTAACAAACACAAGACTCATAAACTTTTGCCTTCAGAATATTGTTGTGATTGCTAAGTAGCTATATAATAATGATGGGCAAATTATAAGTGTCGCAAAAAGTACTTACTATATGCCTACTGCATTATATTGACTATGAAACTTTATACGTTGCACCTTAGAATATATTTCAGGATATCGGTCTCATTTTCATGAAGTTTGGCTAGTGTCTATATCAAGCAAATATGAACCTCAATGACCACAGTGAAGGTTCGATTTGGCACTTTCGAGATGTCTATATGATATGAACAAGCGTGATCCATAGGAAAATGAGGAGCGTGTGACGTCATTGTTTTTCGACGGGTGGCGGGCCGCGGGATCCACGGGAGGGCAATTCCACGAACGAGTTTAATTAATTTTCATTAGCGATGCGGTTTTTCGCTTATTAGCCGCGCGTCGCTCGCAAATACACCCAATAACAAATATGTGCTTTACAATGGCACTGGCGGGTTATTTTATACGTAATTATATTATTCTGTGGTCATTTGTTTATTAATACAGAGTAATTAAAACATTATTTACCCCTCTATATTTAGATGTGGGAAATCGTTATTCATAAAAAGTTTACGTTAAATAGTTTGTGTATAAAGATATAATGTTAATTACAATTGACTAGCTATAGATTTTCTAACAATAGCTATAAAGGTTTACTATATCGAGCACATAATATCAAGTCTGTGTGACTAAATAATAAACTAAATAGGCGTAAACTGGATGATAATATGCGTTAAAGTGACAATGTCGTGTATTGTACGTCAAATTGTTCAATCGTGTGTCTCGTCGCGGGGTGTATCGAGACCCCCTCGCCCCGACCCGCGCTCCGTCACCCCGCCGAGCCCGCGCCCGCGCCGCGCACAAAACCTATTATGTTTGCTCGCTACGAATCTTGTATCTTTACAATTCATTGTGCCGTTATGTGGCTGATCAAACGTGTACCTACTCGGAAATTATGGCGATATTTTAGCTACAGAATTTAAAGCATTACAAGTCTGCAATAACAACAATGGTTATGTAGCTCGAAGGCAAAAATGTTCAAAATGTGTCCTCGCAGCTCGCTCGTCCGCAGCGCGAGCAACAGATGTCAACAAGGTTTTTCTGAAAAACACGCACAGAACAAAACACGCGCAAGCCCGCTTTTCAACGAAAAAGGTCGCCATATGGGTAACTCTTGTGAGTTAGCATAAAATCATGAATACAAAAGCTTTCCAGAAATAATATTTAAAAGTGAGGCGAACCTGCGTCGCTGCGGCGCGGTGCGACGTAGAGTTGTTTAACTTTTTTCAAATGAAATCGTGCACTGGAATTGTTTTCGTCGGGGCCGTCAGCGCGACAGAGGTCGCGTATGTTTCCCGTTGCATAATTCCATTGTTTTAAACTGCATTATGCGGGAACGCTTGAAGAAAAATGGTTCGGTCTGAAAATTAATGATCTTAATAAAAACGAAAAACACTGAAATACACAGGTAGAAATTATGCATGGAAGACGTTTGTAATATTTTATCACAGTAAATGTGGCAATATTATAGTGGTAAAAACCTGTTGGGGTAAAAAGCTGAAAACACTAAAATACACAGGTAGAAATTATGCGTAGAAGACGGTTTTTTTCACATTAAATGTGGCAATATAATAGTAGTAAAAACCACTTGGGATACAAAAACGTTTTATTTCCAAATGAAACTTAACAAGCTATTTTCGGAAAGTCAACAAAATAAAACAATACATGAAACACGCTACTTCAAATGTATAAAAATATGAATCTGTTACAGCACTGGTCAGCACAAAATTCCGAAAGCTATTTTCGCATTTCCAGGGACTGATAAATGGAAGACTGATGGACATCTTCCGGCAGTTTTCTTTGATTTTGCGAAAAAAGCAACAGAGAAAATTCTTTTAATGTATATTTGATACTTTATGATTATTTGTATCTATTGCATGTAAAATAGCCAAAAAATGCGAGTGAATTTGTTTGTTTTAAGTTTTACATTTACTTATATTTAAGGTAGATTAGAACATAATATCGTCTGATTGATATAATATTATAGCTATCCAACGCATTAGAACCTCAATACTTATCTTTTTTCTTCTCATAAAATTTTGTGTCATTGCCATAGTTATTTTGAGTCTCTACCTACGAAAACGTTACATAATTGCGCTTTTGACATTCTAATACTTACCTTGATATTTGATTTTCAATATCGAAATTTCTCGAAATAATTTTCCTTTCACGTTCACGACCCGTGTTTTATTATATTATACACATACGTGGAACCCTACCCTCACATCAAAGAGTATAAAAAGAAATAATAGGCAGTATCGAGGGTTCGGTAAGTGTCACATTAAGCGAAAAATTGTATATGGGGAATACAATCAGGTAGAAATTTTGTCATTTCGGAAACTTTATCCGGATCTTAATATACTTATTACTTACTTATAATTATACTTTTACAGAAGTAAAGTTGGACTATAAAGTCCAATATGCGTATTGTGTAGTTGTTATATCTACCTAACTTTAAAATTATACAATTATTTCAGGTACCAAGATACATAATATTTGCTGATTAAATATTCATTATAAATTAAAAGAACGAAAATAATTGTATGTAAAAATCATAAATATTAACAAATCAAATCAAAATATTTTATTTCCAAATTAAACTTAATAAGCTATTTTCTGAAAGTCAACAAAATGGCTACAGGTTCAACCTAGCCCGCCAAGAAGAACCGGCGTAAGAAACTTGGACGGGTCATCTTTTAGCAAAAAGATGGAAATTGTTATTTTTAAAAATATATACAGAATATGTTTATTATAACTTAATCTATATATTACAACAAAAGTCAGTGTACATAAAGTACATTCACGTAGCCGTGCATGTGATCATCTTTATTAGTAACAAATTTATAATACTCATTATCCACTTTTATAATGATATTATTTTCAATGAAACGGACTATTATTCTCGTCGCCACTAATACTCAACTAAACTTCTTCAGATAACTTCCTCCCACATTTTCAGTTGAAATACTTTTGAATACTTCGTTCAAACATCTCCTTGAGCTTAAATGACTCCTGCCGGGAGATCTTATACACATTCAAATTTATTCAATTTTAGTAAGCGAGCCGAGAAGGAAATGCCTAGATACCTCATGCATTACCGTCTCCGAGTGCCCTCATTCCTACGATAAGCAACGTATATTTGAAATGATTCCGACTGTATTATGACGACGGACGGTCAGTTATATTAAAACTATAATTGAATCACTGTCTATTACTTTTTAATCACTGACACTTATTCGATACCTATTCGACGCTTCTCAATACTACTGCTAACTGCTTACTATTCTCTATCACTATCTGGTACTTTATAACCACTCCCTTTATAATCACTTGAAAGCGCGTCTGCTTAACAATTACACTTATTCGATACCTTTAACACTGTGTTTTTTAACAGAGTTCCAAAGAAAGAGGCGGATAGCAGCTCAGCAGTTTTTTTTAAATATCGAAAGCTATTATTATTATTATTATTATAATAGCTTTCGATACTTAAATAGATATATATACATAGCTAGCCTATTAGATATTTTAACAATGTATGGAAAAATTTGGTATTAATAATCAAGGGTCATTGTTTGAACCATTTGTTCATCTAGTTATAAGGAAAATGTAAGTATTTAGCAAGTTTAAAATATATATAATATATTTTACTAAAAATCTACAATGTGTAAAAAGAACAGTCACTATAACTTTGAGACACGATTATACTACCTTTCCTCATTTTGAAAATGTATTTATTATGTTTATTTTTTGCCAAAAAGAATATTTTTTTTTTACTTTTTACCATTTCTTTTTATTTTTTATCGCAGGGATAACGAAAAAGCAAAAAAAATGTTTATATTTTTGTAAAAAAATACTTTTCTAGAATAAGAAAAGACCTACCCGATATGCGCACAAATTTTTATTTAAATCGGTCCTGCCGTTTCGGGGCAGTATGGTAACTAACTGAATATTATATACAAGATATTTAAAACTACTACAGAGTACCGACTATGACGATATAATGAAATTATTAAGTAAAATAGAACATAAAAGGTTACATGTCAAATACCCATATAAAAGAAATTAGTTGAAAGGCGGAAATCGTAAAAGTAGTAACCTATCAATCAATCAATCAATCAATCAATCATTTATTCACAGAATGTATTACATAGGTATGCAGGTGGTAAAGTTTAAAAATAGGTCCATACATTCTACCATAATAGCATGGTGTGTGAATTATCAATAAATATACAAATTTACCGTTAACTTACAAATATAAAAATTATACAATATCTAATTTTGAACACAGAAAGATTTGAAACATTAAAAAATGGATTAGTACAATGTCAAATAATAGTTATTTTATAATTAGTTGAAACGTGACAAATTTCATGTATTAAGACAATTATTAATTCAGAAGTCTATACAATATTTACTAATTGTTATACAGATATAGATGGTATATTATTTTGATTATAAGTAGAAATTAATTGGTGTCATTATAACAATTTTTAATGTCCGACTTTTAATTTTAATGTCATTACTTACGTTATTAATATCCATTAGTTTTCATATTAAGGTAATTTATTTTCTTTAGGTTCTATACAATTTATTTTTATAAGCATTTATTCCATGGTTAAAGTTTTAGTAGTCAATTAATTGAATTTAAAGCTTAAGGGCGTGTTTCACCAAGCAATGTTAGTGTTAACGGCGTGGTAAATTATCATGCCTTCGCATTCATTAATAGGAATTACGAGAGGAATAGCATGATATCTAACGAAGGATCAACTTTAACATTGCTTGGTGAAACACGACCTTAAATTCTCGGTATGGGGCGCTTGTGTAGCATGAGGTTTAGTAGATCATTAATATTGTCTATTATATTATATTGACAACTAATGGCAGCATAATTTAACCACTAGTAAATATATAATAATAATAATATCTATCGACGCTTCACACCACGTTAATCTAGCCCCGTCCTAAGTATCCAAAGAACTTGTGTTACAGGTACCATACAACATATAAGGTTGGGGAAAAAGTTTCTTCGCATTACCTATTATGTTGTATTTAATACTTTTAGACTATACACATATTAAAGATTTTTATTATTTTATACACAAATTTAATACACATCCATGACCCAGGAACGTTGAAAACTTTTTGTTCTCTCGGCGGGATTCAAACCCGCTACCTCTCGCTCAAGTACCAACGCGCTCAACCACTGCGCTACGGAGATCGTCACAGTAAATTTAAGAGCCCACCCATTTACAGGTTGTCACGGTCATTGCTTGGCGAAATGACGGGGACACTTTGACACTCAACCGTAAAATTCGCGAAAGGAGAATACGATAGATCTTCAACTTACCACTTTTCTAAATTCTTTATAGTTTTTGAAAATATTACGGAAGTTTTAAACCTCAGAATACGAGAATACAAATAAAAAACAGAGGGTTTAAGTCTGCAGGACCTGTCTGTATAACTGAGAGTCTGGAGACAGCTTCCCGAACAAAATAATTTCCGTAGTCGCCGGTTTTATGAATGGAAGCTTAAACATTTCCAATTCAAATTCTGACTTATCTGATGCAGCTCACCTCTCGCGTCCTACAATATTATACGACGAGTTCGGTATTTTGCGATTTATATCGTGTTTGCGCTTTGATATGAAATTGTTGACGTGAATATGTTGCACAGAGTATGTTCCATCTTTGTTTACTTCTTGTTCTTGTTTATAAGAAATAAAAATTTAATGTTATATATATAAATAAAATGCTGTTCGTTAGTCTCGCTACAACTGGAGGACGGCTGAATCTATTCGGCTATTTTTGGTCTTGAAATAATCGTGGAAGTCCCGGAAAGGTTTAAAAGGTTTCAATGCTCAACAATGTGGGCACGGGTTAGTTAGTCTTCTTCTTCTTCTTATAAATAAAAATGAAATGTTGTTCGTTAGTCTCGCTAAAACTCGAGGACGGCTGAACCGATTCGGCTATTTTTAGACTTGAAATATTCGCGGAAGTCCAGGGAAGGTTTAAACGGTTTCTATGGGCACGGGTCAGCTAGTAGTTATTTAGTTTATTATGTTTTGTTTCAAACTTTTTAACCACACGTCGCTGAAATCCTATAAGATGTACAAGCAATTAAATTTACAAGAAATTCATCAAACAAGAATTCTACATACTTCAAAATACTTCGTGTAGATTTGTATGCTCGAGAATAGGCGCAAAGCCTCGCGTATTTATAAAGGAGATGAACAGAGCAGGGAATCATAAGACCGAGACTCCGCAAATGCCATCACAAAGTATGTGCAAAAACTCTTAGCAAACGGATTCCGGTCATGGTTTGGAGGGGCTTTTGAAATTATCACCCGAACGCGGCGCAGCTCGCATTGTCTCTACGGCGGCGTCGCGTCGGCGGCGACGACGTGCGCACGGAGCCATGTTTAAACCGTCCTTATTTGACTTATGTGCGCCAGCTTTTCATGATCCAAAGAAAAGCCTTTGACGGCGCCACCCGGGATCGTGTGACACAATTAATTTTAAATCACTTCGCACTAGAATTTGAAATTCGAGACTTGTACGTTGACGTTATGTTGATGAATTTTAACAAGAGGAAACGATGCCTACTTTGATTATTTACTCTTATATAGGTAAGTGTTATTCTTGGGGAGCCGGAGAATGAAAAGCACCTTCCCATTAACCATCTTTCTTGTGGGTATCGTAAAAGGCGACAGACGGAATATATATCCATAAATAGGCAGCAGCATTTCCAAATTCCAATGACATTGTTATATTAAGTCACAAACGAATGTTAGTGTTAACGGCTTGTTAAAATACCATGCCTTCTCATTAAGGAATTATAATAATAATAAGCCTCATTTATTCCTTAAAAATACAATAGTTTTCTTAACCTTAACATTTGTATCAAACTTATGTAAAAAACATAGGTATACAAGATTACATTTATAATTATAATATTATACAGACATTTTAAATTTTGCATTGACAATTAATAATTAAATAGAAATTTTGTTAAATACAATTATAATTATTAGAGTTAGCTACATGTTAAGATATTATTTGATTATTTATTTACATATTATATATTACTTACATTTTGATTTATTTTTCATAATATGTAGTAGTGATTATTAATTAATTAAAATTTAAAAGTTAAGTTAAATATATTATATCTATTTAAGGACCTCTCTGCAGAGTAAAGGCCTCCTCCATATTGCTCCACTCATTCCTATCATTTGCCTTTTCTATCCAGTTTTGTCCTGTAGTCTTTAATATCTCATCAAGCCATCTGGCAGCTGGTCTACCTCTGTTTCTCTTACCTGTGGGACCTTGCCACAGGGTTGTAATTTTTGCCCAGCGATCCTCATCCATACGTGCAACATGGCCAGCCCATTTCCATTTAAGTTTTTTGCAGTATTGGAGAGTATCTATAACTTTTGTGATGTGTCTTATATATGTACTTTTCTTTCTGTGTTTCAATCTTAGTTTCAGAATGCTCCTCTCCATGGCTCTTTGAGTTGTTATTATTTTGTTTGTGGTTATTTTGTTGTAGATCCATGTCTGTGATGCATAAGAGAGTGATGGCAGAATGCATGAATCCATTACCTTCTTCTTTAATCTGATTGGCGTATTTGACTTTAGAATTTCTTTAAGACTCCAAAATTTGTTCCATGCTATGTTTACTCGTCTCATAAGTTCGTCATGGTGTCTAGTTTTTTTTAATGATATTTGTTTGCCCAGGTATATGTAATCTTGTACATATTCCAGCTCATCATTGTTGACTTTAATAGGAATTCTGGTAGAGTTTGTCATAACTTTTGTTTTTGATGTATTTAATTCTAAGCCAATGTTGTAGCTGACAGCACGGATATCTTCTACCATTCTTTCTAATTGTAATGCATTTTCTGAAAAAAGAATCAAATCATCAGCAAACCTGAGGTTGCTCAAGAATTTCCCGTTTATATTTATTCCCTGTTTTTCCCAATTCAGTGGTCTCATAATATTTTCAAGAACAGTTATAAAAATTCTTGGAGATATAGGGTCACCCTGTCTAACGCCTCTCTGTATAACTATCTCTGATCCGGTTTTGTCTAGCACTACCTTGCTCTTGCTCTTTTTATATATGTCTTGAATTAGTGTAATGATTTCTGATGGCACTTCACATTCATGTAATGTTCTCCATATGCTAGTGTGAGAGATAGAGTCAAATGCTTTGGCGTAGTCTATAAATGCTAGGTACAGGGGTTTATTCATTTCTTGGTACTTCTCTATGATGATTTCTAAAGAGTGAATATGGTCTATTGTTGAGTAATTGCTTCTAAAGCCAGCTTGCTCGACAGGTTGGTGCTTTTCAGTATACTCTGCTAGGCGACTCTCCAAGCCTGAAGCAAAAAGTTTATACAAGTTTGGTTGTAGGCTAATTGGACGGTAATTATTTATGCAGTTTGGGTTTCCTTTCTTGTATAAGAGTATTATATCTGATTTTGCCCATTCCTCAGGTATTATTTTTGAGTTTAATATCTTATTAAAGAGAGTGGTCAGGAGTGGTACTAAAATAGGTTTACCTGCTAGAATTGCCTCATTTGGTATATTATCTGGCCCACTACTTTTGTCTTTTTTTAATGTTTTTATCATTTCAGCAACTTCATTGAATGTAAATCTTCGTACTATGTTATTATTGTTCTTAGGTAAAGGAGTCTCTGGTTGGAATGTTGGCTTGTAGGAGTATAACTCTTTATAGAATTTAGTAGCAATGGCAACAATTTCGGACCTGGAAAATGTTTTTTTGTTGCTTCGTGAGTTTTCCTGCAAGCAGGGTATCCACTTCTTAGATGTTTTTAATTCCTTTAGACCTTTTTTCATACTTCCTGTTTTATTTAAATGTTTTGTTATAATTGATATTTTATGTTCTTGACATTCTTGTTTTATAATTTTTTGAATGTGTTTATTAATATATATAAGTAAGTTTTCTCCCTTTTTTCTTCTAGAGTTAGATGTTTTTTTCTAGTTAATTCATTTCTTCGCATTATAAGTCTTTTTGTATTTTCTGATAGAATGGATTGTTTATGTATTTCTTTTCTATGCGATACTAATTTTAGGGTATCTATAATCGCTTCTTTGATTTTTTTGTAGTATGTTTCTACACAGTCATCATTATCTGGGCTTATACATGATGATTGTAGTTTCAAGGCTTTTTTGAATTGTTCTTGTTCTTCTAAAGTATTTAGTTTGTAGTTTTGATTTTTATATTGGGCTCTTGATTTTTTATGCTTAGTTATTAAAAGAGTAGCTCTCAAAAACCTGTGGTCACTTGAAAAAGATAAATTGTTTATAACTTCTATGTTGGAGAAATATTCTTTTTTGTTTGACAAAATATAGTCAATCTGACTTTTTTTCTTTTTAGGTGAAAGCCATGTCCATATGTTTTTGGCATTTTTCTTAAAAAGGCTATTAATCACAAACAAATCATTCTCCCAGCAAAACTGTAGCAAAGTTTCGCCTCTTTTATCCCGTTTCCCAAAGAATGAGGTGCCCAATATTCTGTCTTCGCCTTGTTGTTTAGTGCCAATTCTAGCATTGAAGTCACCCATTATTATAAGGTTGCTGTTACACTGGTTTAGACATTCTGTTATTTTTGTATAAAAGTCTATTATTTCTTCTTCACTTGCATTGGCTGTTGGTGCATATACTTGTAGAATTGAAAGCTTTGTATTTTGTATTTCTAAATTCAATGTGCATATTCTTTCAGAAACTGCAATAAAACTGTCAATGTTTTCCTTTAGGTGTTTTTTGATAAGAAAGCCAACCCCATATTTACCTTTGGTCTCTCCATAATGACAGAATATATGGTCTTTGTCTTCATTTATTTCATAACCTGTTCTGCGAATCTCGGAGAGGCCAACGATGTCATATTTTAATTTTGAGATTGCTTCTTTAAACTCTATAAGTCTTTCATTTGATAGTAGGGATCTTGCATTGTAGGTACAGATATACAGTGGATAAAATGGAGGGTTTTGGTCATTAGTCCCCGCGGTGACCAACCGTGGTGGGGCCTTATTTCTATGTTGTTGAGAGGTCGTCTTCTGTCAATTTATAATATGAGTCATTAAGGAATTACGAGAGGAAAAACATATATATAACGAAGGATTACTTTAACATTGCTTGGTGAAACACGCCCTAAAACTGCGTTTGCTAACCCGCCTGCCGAGCGTGGCGAGTATAGGCAACCCTCCATAAAATACTCTGGGGAAATTTTATTTTTAGCAGTGGACATCATAGCTGGAATGATGATGACACGACCCCTTACATAATATCAGCGTGTTTACGCTCGACTAGAGAAATCCACTTGCTTATCTATTCTCTGTAACGAGACATAAATCCACGAAACGTAAAACAATTTTGAAGCATTATCGAAATTCTATTTTTGGCGGGTAAAAATATAGAGTTCAAGTAACGAATAGCGGACGGTACGCTCAAATGGTTTTACACAATAATTTATTAACCCAGATTTTGAGTTTTACGCGCGAACGCAGCCATTTGCAACAAATGCAAAGTGGGCAAAAAATTGAATGTAATTATTATGAGGATAGAGTGATTATTATTATAGTATAAAGATATTTTATTTATTACAGTTAATAAATTGTAATAAATAATATAATCTCCCTAATAATAACTTGTTTTAAAGTTTAGCTCTATCGGTTTTCTCCGTCTGTTTGTCCGAGTGTTGTACATGCAAATGGATAAAATTTGGTCTAAGTCAAGATTGCATAGTGCAATTTTATATTTCAAATGCTCGACGTGGTGTATTATGTGACCGTGTATCGTCGAATTAGTCTTGGTACAAAGGCGAGGTTTTATATGTATATCTTCGTAACGTGAACCATTTCCTAGTAACCTGCAGCGTTCAAACTATAAGAGGTGAAAACTTGTAACTTAATAGAAAGTTAAAAGTTTTAATCTCTTATGATAGTCAAATACACTTGAGGGAAAATAGTTTTTCGTGAAATCAAACAAATTACTTTTAAAGCAATTAAAAAAAAGTATTGCGCGTTGATATCTTTGAAACCCTTCTATAAAGCGTGTCCAAATACTATCTTGTTTGTCATAGGTAATATACCGCAAATGTAGTTTTGTGCTTAATTTACAGTACGACCCATGGGCTTCATTTCATATCCCGTTGTATAAGCAGTGCTTATATTAGCTAGTGGCAAATAGAGCGGGCCGTGTTAGAGCCGACACAAATTTAACAAATAGGGCCAGTTAACTCTCACAGTGTGAGCACTGAGATCAGAACTCTGAGTTAACACAGTAGAGCTGAAAATGAAACACACGAGAGTTGAGTCAAATGTCAATGTCAAATTTGACATCTAAACCCAAGCCCACAATTCTATTCTCGGTCCTTTGGTATTTCTCCAGTCTTCCGGTTTCCTGATCATATTATAGGCCTAAGATGATCATCACGTTCCAATAACTAACTTAATGCGATTACTGAAAGCATTGTTAAATTAAGTGTCGATCAACTCACATTGTCGTTCCGCTAAACAAAGATAGTGAAGGCGAATGAATAGGAGACCTCCTAATTTTAATTATTATCAGTTTCCACGGCCGAATAATCATACATAGTTAGTGTTCTCCTATCACAGGCTGTAACCATCACGTGTTAGCAGAATGACAAAGACAACAATTAAGTGCCAGTTAATATTACTATCGTCTCAGTATTCGTCTGTAAATCATCGCTTTGCCTTCTCAATCTCGTATCTAAAAAATCTCAATAACATCTAGCTTGTATTAACCTAAATTATATAAAACTTAATTTTTATACCTATATACTTTAGGTTAATACAAGTTAGATATAATACTTAACTGAACCTCGTTTAGATAAAAATCCATGTCATAATAAAATCTAACATTATTATGTTTTTTTACTGTACTGAAAAGTTGTAGTTTAAGTTGTGAAGGTAAAACGAAAATGGCGCAAGCTTAAGCATCCTTTGTCAAAACCGTGTTGCATAAGTAGCGGGTTATCGCTAAGAAGCTGAGTATTAGTGCTAATTGTATGCAAGTGTGTCGAGCCCGTGTGTGCACACTGTTCGCACCTCGTCCAGCCATGAGCCGCCGTTTAGTGCGGCCTCGAATGGCCCTGCTGCCTATTTAATTTACTACCTTCCAGTTTAGCCCTGCAAGTAAAGGTGATCGTGCACCGCGACATTGTATGTGGCAAAGCGGAATCCTACTTTACCGTTGTAATTGTGAAAGTTTGTGTCGATGAATGTATGTGAATCTATCGCGTAAAAGCTACTTTATATAATTTGAGAAATTACATGTAGTTATGTAGTGTATCGCAAAAAAAAATACTCAGAAAATTGGCTTTAAACTGTTTAACATGTTAGGATATGTTGTAACGTATTAAATGCATTTATTCTTAAGACGGATCTTTGGAATAATGTACGTAATACGTTACGATGTATTCTAAAATGTTTAAGCGACAGTTTAACAGAATTTTCTCGAAATCAGAATTTTGCTTCATATCACCTTCATCCATTCATGTCTTCAATAGTTTGATAATGAACCGATGAAATTCGGTAAGGGTTATAGATATATGTCAACTTTTATCCCGAACAAGTGTTCCCGTCAGTGTCCCAGTGTTTCACAACGGAGCCTCTGGTATATAATGCAGCAAGTCATACCGATTTTTAGGTCACTCCCGGACAAAATAAAAGTTATTCGTCGTGGTAACGTGCCGAAAGCGATGCAATGCCATTTTAAAGCCGAAAATATCGGCACATACCAATTATTAACATCCATTTTTGTAACTGATATAGGACGCAATTTCTGTCCACACAGGAATAATTGACTACGTATTCGTAAGGTTATCAAATGTCAATTGTTCGGGCGCTGAAAATTTTCATAAAAACATTTTCTTTTATTTACAAATACTATAATTATAAATTTACTTGTTAATTTTTCTTGTAAATAATTTATACGACAATAGTTATAGAGAAGAGTCATTTTGTCATGGGTTGTGTTTATTGCAAAATGACATGTGACCGCATTAGTTACCGCGTGGTTGACTGGTTGAGTTCCTAAGTGCTGCCAACGTGGCCATAGTGAGAATTGGGAAAATACACAACCAATATTAACCATTGTCAAACACAGCAAACAAACATCTGTATTTTTTATGGATAAGTAATTTCAATTTATTCTAAACTTAAACGTTAAGTACTTTTTACATATTTCAAGGTTGATTCTACTTAATTTGTATGTCTTCACTTTGTGAAAAATCTCTGGGTATTAACAGAATAATATTTTGTAATCTTTTGACAAATTATTGCATGCATAGATGTTCTTTGCGCTAGAAATAAAAAGGTATTATTGTAACAGTGCAAGTAGGTAGGTGATAGGTGTAGGCTGGTGTAGGATGTTCGTTATAAATATGTTGGTAGTAATTACATTAAATAATATTTTCTCGAGTGGAAGCTATTAGCTCCGGGCAGAAGGTAAACTGGACGTGGGAAGTTAAAAATAATTGCTTGTCTATTATGCTACTTCTGTACTAATATTATAAAGAGAAAAGATTTGATAGTGTTTATGTTTGTTTTTATTGAATTAAGCTATTTTTGGTACTAAACCACGGAGAAAAACATTAAACTGCTATTTATCTCGTCAAACTTTGCTGTTCTCCAGTCATTTCGCGCACGAAGTCCGGGCAACATCTAGTTAAATAACTAAATATTTCTCGACTTCGTGGATATGGAAAAGGCTCTGTGTTTTACAAGTAGTAAAATAAATGACTGATAATACTTTAGTGTGTGTATGTGCCTCCTATGTAGAGTATAGCTATATTTCAGCGCTGGTACTTACACATTAAACTCGATAGAAGGGATCCATACACACCTGTAAAGGCTATTTTAGATTTATATAGTAGATTTCACAATAAGATATAAATATTTAGTTAACATAAAACAATTAAATCGAATCGGATGCTAATGTAACTTGAAGTAGGTAACTAAAAGTATATAATTAAGTGGTCATGTAAAAGACGCGATTGTGTGTGTTCGTGTGCCGGTTAGGTTAGGTTAGTTATTGTGGAGATATGATACTGTACTGTACTATGAGAATATGTAATATATTGTCTACTATTAACGATGGGCCTTACTCTCCAAATTGATTCGATTTTAATTCAGATTCGATCGTGCCGTGTACTCCCGAATAAATTGACGTTTATTTATTTTGATTCTCCGTCGGTAATAAATTAACGTTTATTTATTTTGATATGGTCGGGAGTACAAAAAGTTGCGACCTAACGATTTTCTTTATTCTAATTAGTTTCAAAGTAATCCACGAAATAAAATACCAAAACCCGTTGAGATCGAACTGATTCGATATTCGATTGTGTCGGGAGTAAGCCTGCAGTACGATTTTATCGTTGTCATCTATAGACTACAGCAGCTATGGGTAATAAAGTAAAAGCCCTTACAAGGATATAAATTGCTAGCTTATTCATCGAACTATTTGAGAACTAGGGGCGTCTTATAGGAAGAGCCTTTAAAAATATTTTCGACCAGTGTGCGTCCAACCTCACGTAGACTGTAGAACTAATGTAAGCTCCTTACACGCGTTAGGTCGGACATAACTCAGTCCAGCGCGGCTGCGACAAGCAAAGGCACTCGGACTTTGAAATACGGTGACGTGACACCCGACACGATATGACGCGAGGCGCGTCATTTTGACGTCACGTCGTGATTTACAACACGTGCCTAGAGAGAGGTTTTCGTGGGACTTTCTCGTTTATCGCATACAAATCTGTAGGCCAAGCAGGAACATGGGATAGCTCCATAAAAGTAACGTTATGAATGATTATATTATTATTATATAAAAATATAGAGCCTATACAATTGATATTGGAAAACATTACTTTTATGCAGCTTTCAATAGTTCCTGCTTCGCCTATGTACTGTTATGTACGTAATATTGAAAAACGATACGTGCAAGATACCATTAAGCTTGGTGATATTATTATCACTAGATGTCGCCGTGTGGTCGAAATTCGAATATAATTCAAATTTTCAATTTTATTTTTACGGGGTTTTGCGCGCATATATTTTCTAGATACCGTGTTTATGGAATCTAAAATAAGTATCTACAAAATATGTGTCAAACCTACGTTTAACGACTAGGTCCGGGAAGTAGGTGTATGGGATTATTATTTTCACTCTATTTAAGTAGTTGTTGCATTATTTAAATAAATAATATAAGCATTCGGCACTTTTTATTCCTTCCTTATTCACATAAACTTTAAGTGTGCGTAATTTTATACACCTATGTTCACACAAAAGTGTACCTAAAGATTTAGCTTCTCGCATTAATTCATTGATTATATTATGTAACTGGACGAAACATAAGACAAACCTACATTATTGGCGACAATTTTTAATCCCGACATAATTAAATTAATAATATTATAGCCTTCAGTTATTCAGAAATTTGCAATGGATCGCTCAACAATTTATTTTCCAATTGAAAGTACAGAAGTAGAGATTTTATAGCACTCCTCTGATATTTTATAAGAATTGAACGTGAAACTGCAAGTCACATCTATTTTCACCATAAAATATCAGAACATTCCAATAAAAGTTTTATGGATTTCAGCGTGGTTCACCTAACATCTTCAGTTTCCCGACTCCAGTTTCTGTACGACGTTTTATCATAATAAACAATGTGTAGATTAGTTTATTACGGCTAGAATATTACTTAACTTTAAGCATACCCAAATACTCATACAGCAAGCGTGATTTTTGGAACCCTTCGCGAGTAGATAAATAAATTTTTAGATTTTTAAAATTTTTTATTTTCTCTCAAACTCATACATTGTAAGTAAATAAAATAAAAACAGTTTTCTTGTGCAAAAGAAAAACAAATCATAGTATAAGAAAGTTGTTACTTATTAACGTCGTTGTCATTTCAGATTTGACGACGTTCGACGTTAGCCGCCCGCAAAGTATTTCATGGGGGGGGGGCTCGTTTGGCAGGCAGCTTGCCGAGTGTATTGTTGAAATAATAACAATGTCCGCGGAAACGCTGCCATTTGTAGGATATATGTATATTCACTCTGTCGCCTTTTACGACGCCCATGGATGGTTGATAGGAATGTGCTATTCATACTCCTGTACCCTACGGAGACTATTTAACCTGTAACCATAGAATACGCCCAATCTGGCAATAACATTTTTTTGTGAAAGGACGAAAGTAATAATGATTTTATGGCCAGTTTCAACAACTTATCTATATTTTAGTTATAGATAGGTTGCTGAAACTGGCGGACGGAAATAAAAATTATAACGCACTATGACACAGTATGCTTAGAAACCATTAGTATTAATTGGTTTAAAATATACAATAGATTGTTAAAACAGTTGTTACATTACCACTCGCGCTACACTTGCCATTATCATAGCAATAACCTCGTATGACATGGCCTCTAGGGTTGCCAGCCGGACTATATTATACAGTGCCTTAAAATATATTATACTATATAATATTATAGTAGGTACGATAAACTATATTATCAATTTTACTGTGTGTGGAAATTTTAAACGAACATGCACGTCACCTAGTGCTTACAACATTCTGGTCGTTCACGCCATTTCTGTGAACTCAGAATTTCGGTAAAATGAATCGTCAATGTCAATTATAGCAATATAAAATTAAATATACCTATATACAATTTTTTCCAAAAAGCATGTAGGTACATACTAAGTATATTTTAATTTTTTTTGAAGAAAATACTATTTCGATTAAGAAAAAGTGTCAACCCTGGTGATGTCCCTGCTGTAGGTACAATGGCGATAGCATACAGGTTTGGTTACGGAATAACCACTAATTGTTTAAAAATATTTGTTTACGGTGTTACGTAATGGCGTATGAGCAGGTACCGATAGCAATGTCTGTTTTTAGTAAAATATAGTATTTTCGGTTTCGTAAAGTATATTTTAGATATCTACTAGCTCCATTTAATAATGAACCCATTTACACAACTAATTTGCTGTTCAATGTTTATGATATGATTAATAATATTTGTACAACGTTTTCTCATTCAAGAAATGTATATTTATAATCATACCCCCAAAGCAAGCGGTCTTTTTACACTCTGAATAGAATATATACGATACACGATAAAGATATTTGTCATCCCAATATAAGGCACTATAAATCATTACAGCATTAACTATGACCGTCGATTAATATCTTCCAGATTAAATGATTTTACTGCGTTTAATCTAGCAGGGTGATAAAAACCCGGCGTTATCACCGCACCGGTAAAGTGATACTTTCATGGCGTCGTCACTCGTCAACCGTCGTCAACTTTAATTTCTTTATTAACACTATCAAGTGTCTGTGTAACTCGCTTTAATAAAGTCGAGGATTGAAACGCGTAAAGTCTATGTGATTTTATTTGTTGTTCTTCTCTTTATTTAAAAGCGTCATATTTTTATACTAATAAAATAGAGGAGAAATTTGTTTGTTTTCATTAAATAGACTACGAATCTAAAGTACTTACGTGATGAAATTTGACACATAGGGTTGACATACGATTTAAATCAACCATATCTGTGGAATTTTAACTAGCCATGCGAGTGCGAGCGTGATGTATAATATGTCCCTCTCTTTCTCTCTGTTATATGTTTTGCCAATCAGCGCCATGTGTTTTTAATTTTAATACCATATTAGTTGATCATACATTTGAATAGCCTTTTAAAAAACCGGCCGATAGTGTATAGAAAAAATGTCAAAGGACAAATATTTTTTTTCCCAGCAAAATGTATGGTTGCTGGGAGATTTTCTTTTGCGCGGACATCTAGTTTTAATAATGTATGTACCTTTTACTATCTGCCTCATTTTTAGATACGATTCGGTATACTTTAGTGAAAGAACATCTTTCGAGTTTACCCAAAGTTTCGCGTATTAGCCAATGTATTATTCTTATACATCTAATGAATATACATGGGGACCCTTAGGATCTTTGGCCCTTCTGAGTCCTGAGGTTATGTAAATCGCTTAACGAGCATCGCTATTAGGACCCGATGACCCACTTAGCATTAACATTTTAAAATGTAATTCTGTTAAGTAGACAATTAGTGCGCTTCCCGGGACGGGCATTGTTCACCCATTAGGCGGACTCCTATTGAATCCTAGTTACGAATTGGCATTAAATACTTCTTTGTTCTATCCTCGAGGAGGGTCCGGGGACAGGTAAAATATGACCACTTAATGGTAGTAAATCTGTGTCATAGTTCTACTAAAATGGAAATTTTGTGTCATAGTTCTACTAAAATGGAAATTTTGTGGGAAATGTGAATGGATAAATTTGATACTGGTTTACATTAGGACATTAATATCCTGCTTAACATCTGGCATACGAAAACTAAAATATACATTTGAGTAACATACCGTATGTAACTCAAAATACATATTTCAACCCCTAGTTATAGATGTATACATACATGTTATTGAAACGGGCATGTTATTGTAGCCTACAATAACATCGCGAAAAAAATACAAAAGCAATTTTTATTCACGTAAATTCAATACGACACGAAGAAAAGTCATAGTACATGAAAACACAATACAACAAAGTTTAATTTAAATTTTCCTGCCCGCAGTCGACTCAATCGCGAACCGGTCCAAATTTTCCACCGGCAATCTAAATAAATAGGTCACGTGAATAATTCCCACTTACAAGAACCCGCGTCAAACGGAACCACCTAGTGGAAACCAAAGGGTACACACACGAGGTGATTTCGCAGCCCCATTCGTTGGCGAATTTTAACACACACCATTTACAAAGCGGTTCAGAGATCCGGAAACTTCAGGTTATGATATTACGTATGAGTTTTTGTAGTTTCGCACCGAAAGCCAAATTGAATTTTACCTCCGGTCTAAATCATTTTATAACAACGGTTGCGCTATTTTTGTTTGCGGTTGTACTCGAATAATGTTTATAGAGCGCGCTACGGTTGGGCGAATAGAGTAAATAAATTATGTAATTTTATTTATTTGCTGTTTTACGAAGGTAAACGTACGTCTTATACAAATATCTATTATATCAAACCTTAGCATACCTACCACTTTTCGACATTCGTGCCATTTTTGTAAAGTATTGTTTTCTTAACGTAAATCCTGTAATAACATTAAGAAATCATTTTAATCTTAACCATAAAATCCTATTATAACAACCGAAATCACCCCAAAATATCTCCGGCATATCTCAGTAGATGAAACGTAATACGCGGTGCTAAAGTCGATTTTGCAATACGGTCGGTTTTCGCGCCATTTTCATGCTAATTTTCCAGGCTACGCTGATTTGGCCGGAGCGGGTATGAAATATATGCAACAGACCCCCGTACCTTTTCAATTTACCTGGCGTCTTGCCCCCTGGGATCCGAAGCTGAAGACAGAATTTTGAACATAACACAATATTGCATTGTGTTTTAGTGAATTTCTCTGATTGTATTTTATGTGGCAGCCGCAACGCGTAACTTTAACGTGAAAATTGATTTAATGCGGTGCAAAGTATGAAACATTTAGTGCTATTTTTCATTTTCGCGTTGGCTTTAATGTATCATTACAAAGTTGATTTAAAAAAGTTAGGCAACTGCTGAACTTTGTGTTCGCTCGGAGTGAATATTTCAGGAGCTCGTGAAAGGTTACCGCTGACCAGTTTGACGTGGGGAATTTTAGGAGTTATGCAGAGGACAAAATAGCTGGTTATAATTTGCAGGATAAATTTGATCAGGCCTTTGACACAAGCAGGTATTGGTTCCAAAATTGTGGGCAAATTGTAATTAGATAAGTTCACCACCGTCACAGCACCTCGTAGGTATACTAGGTTCCGATTCAACGAGATCTAAATGGAAGCAACGCTCCGTATGGGGAGGCCTGCTTGGTTGGTATGATTGGTTGTGGTTGGTTGGTTATGATATGGTATGGTGCCGATTTAAATGTCAATAATATTCAACACGCCAAAAAAACAATGTCACATTAAATTGGTCGAATGTCAATTTTTCAAACAACGAAGTATAAATACTATGTAGAACCAAATTTGGATCTCTTATAATAAGTAAATTCTCCGCTTGTCGTGTCCTGTGTACAAGGTAAAAGTTTGCGCGGTTTGAAATATATTACGCTCTTACATTTCCGTTCTGAACGTAAGTAAGTGGACATCGAGACAGTTACATATTCGCCACTAAAACGAAAATCTTGTACCAGTGATTCGCTATAATATTAAATAGTTCTCAGTGGGGAGGGGCCGATGTTTCCACGATGCACTCAACTCGTGGCGTCAAACGCAAAGACTACGTGACAAGAGTATCAGAGTACGTGACGCTCTCAAATAACACAAATCTTTTATACTTTGAGTCGGATAAAATGTTTCTGCGACAGTTCGGTGTTGCCATTTCTTCTTTATTGTGGAAGGGACGTCGTTATTGGGATAACGAATCTAATGTTCCTGGAGTTTTTTTCTTGTGTAAGGAAGTGTTCTTTGTTGTTGAAAATTATTTGAAATATCGATCTTTAAACTATCTAATATAACTTTTAACTATCGATAGTTGTGAATGTTTTTTAGTGATTGCATAGGTATCTTCTCTACTTGTATGTGTTTCATACGTTCAAATAATTTTCAACAACAAAGAACACTTCCTTACACAAGAAAAAAACTCTAGCAACATTTGATTCGTTATCCCAATAACGCGTCCCTTCCACAATAAAGAAGAAATGGCAACACCGAACTGTCGCAGAAACATTTTATCCGGATATAAGAGATTCTTAGTACTTCTTAACATCTATGGAAGATTCCATTGATGTTAAGAAGTACTAAGATTCTCTTCAGAAATCTATTATCTCCTGTTTAATATAAAAGAAAGGCTCGTGGTCCTTAAATATAGAAACGTTTAGGAATTCACTACACGTACCGCCTACCGCGTCTTTCAACATTTTTTGTATAAAACACATATGCCGCGCGCATATAAAAAACGAAACCTTGTACTTAGTGAAAGTTTAAACTGTTTTGGCTTATATTAAATAATAAATCCGAGGAGACATGTTGCGGGTGTAAAATGTAGTGTGGCTCGTACCGCTTGTAATACGGCCATTTGCTTTAATATTCTACTCTAGCTTTACGGCGTCGGGCGCATCTTAGAGTGAGATGAGCATCCAAAACCTCTTAGACCAATTTATTTTTAAACTAATCTTTTCAACACGTTTATAGCCTATGTGAGTAGCGAGATATATAATAATATAAATTATGTCCAATAACATCTTTCTGAGAATCATCTACATGCTAATATATCTAGTAGTTCATGGTAATTGGTAAAGCGTGACTGCGTTATGTTGCGGAGAAGCAGTTTTGTGTACCTATTAAGTTAAAAAAATTGTGATAAACGTTATTTCACATTGTCAAAACCGATGCTATTGTCTGGTTAAGTTAAATATGAACTATAATACTGCCCCCCTCATCATAAACAACGCAATCCACATTTTTGGCGAAAAGAAGTTAATAGTATTAGGTCCAGGTTACATATGAAATTGGCGTTTTGTATTGGAGGAACATAAAGGTGATTTTTTAATATTAAAATATATTTTATTAATCAAAGTATGTACCATTGCTATCTATACACTTTTGCCATCTTATAGGTAGTTCATTGATCCCTTTACTAAAAAAACCATTCGGACGGGAATCAATGAAATCTTTGAAAGCGGTTTTGACTGCCTCATCGGAATTTAATTTTTTTCCTTGCAAGAAGTTATCCAAATTTCGAAAAAAATGGTAATCTGTTGGAGCAAGGTCCGGAGAGTACGGTGGATGTCTTAGACATTCCAATTGAAGATCCTCTAATTTGGTAGCCGTCTGTTGGGCCGTGTGTGGTCTAGCGTTGTCTTGAAGCAGCAGTGGCGTAGAGCGATTGACAAGTCTCGGTTGTTTAACGGCGAGCTTTTCCATCATGGTTTGCAGTTGCTGACAATAGACATCAACCGTAATCGTCTGACCAGATTTAAGAAAGCTATAGTGTACGACACCGGCACTAGTCCACCAAACGCTTACAAGTAACTTTTTTTGAGTCAATTTTCGCTTGACTTTGCTGGTTCACCAGGGTTCAGCCATTGCGATGAGCGTTTACGATTATCGTACAGGATCCACTTTTCATCACACGTAATGATCCGATTTAAAATTCCTTAATTATTGTGCCGGTTGAGCAATGTAACGCAGCAGTCGACGCGCGTTTGTCGGTTTGCTTCACTCAATTCATGAGGTACCCACCTTCCAAGCTTTTTCACCTTCCCAATTTGCTTCAAGTGGATTAAAACGGTTGTCACTAACACCGCAGCACGTATCTAACTCTGATGTGGTTTGCGATGGATCTGCTTCGACAATAGTCTTCAATACATCATTATCGACCCTGGTCTCCGGCCGTCCACGGGGCTTGTTCTGCAGGTCAAAATTTCGAGAACGAAAGCGTTGAAACCAAAAACTCACCGTGTTTTCTTTTGCGACACCACCCCCATACACATCATTAATCCTTCGAGCCGTTTCTGCAGCACTGGTGGTAAATAATGCAATATTTTAAGTTTTCCATTTTGTGAAATGAGTGACGCAGAAAAAAAAGCAAAAGAGAAAAAAACAAATGAATTACGGTTTTCAAAACACAAATGCATGAGTAAATAGCTGTTTAAATTTTAATTTGGAATTCCTAACCAAAGAGGATATATTTAAGATCAAAGTGGCCAGGACGACAAAACGCCAATTTCATATGTAAGGACCTAATATATTCGGAATCACCGCAACGAGATCTACCAGGATCAATCACTCAATTTTTAAGACATACTTTTCGTTATTTTGTTAATAAATGAATAACCATCGTAAAAATATCATAATATATTTACTAAATATTTACCTACATACAATATCGCACATGCAAAGTCCACATTGAAAGGCACAAAGCACACAAATGTATTTGGAATATTCCTATTAGTTTCATAGAGACAAAAAAAATATAGAAAAAAAGTGTGTTGTTTATGATAAGAATGGCAAAATATTATTTAATAAAAATGTATAATGCTATATAAAATAGATATCGACTGACACATCTTTTTCATTTTGTAGAGTCAATTTATGAAGTGACAACTTCTTCTAAACTGAGTGAGGACGTTTCGTTACCCACCACCCCTTTTTCTTCACTGATTGCCGATACTAATCAAATTGTCTCTTGTTCCAGAGCGCAAGCTGTTTGTGGGTATGCTGAACAAGAAGTTGTCGGAGAACGACGTGCGCGCGCTGTTCGCGGGCCACGGCGCGATAGAGGAGTGCACGGTGCTGCGGGACGCGCAGGGCCAGAGCAAGGGCTGCGCGTTCGTCACCTTCGTGAGCAAGCAGGCCGCGATAGCTGCTATAAAGGTATAGTTGGCATCCGTGGTCCGGTGGTCTAGATCTTAGCACGATAGAGGACTGCTGCGGGACGCGCAGGGCCAGAGCAAGGGCTGCGCGTTCGTCACCTTCGTGAGCAAGCAGGCCGCGATAGCTGCTATAAAGGTATAGTTGGCATCCGTGGTCCGGTGGTCTAGATCTTAGCACAATAGAGGACTGCTGCGGGACGCGCAGGGCCAGAGCAAGGGCTGCACGTTCGTCACCGTCGTGAGCAAGCCACCATTGCTGCTATAAAGGTATAGTTGGCCTCCGTGGTCCAGTGGTCTAAATATCAGTGCGATAGAGGAGTGCTGCAGTACGCACAGGGCCATCAGAGAACATAGGTAATATGTACATGTTGTACTGTATGATGCTTATGACACGACAATGTTAAATAAGAATTTGTGCCTACTGAGCCTACAATATGTACAAGCGTAACAATGCTGTGTGCTGTCTACAATGTTATGCAAAATAGTTGGACCCTTCAACATACGAGTATTTTAGGTATACATGCGTTACGCTGTGTGACATCTGTGAAGATGAATACAAACATAACATTAATACATGTTACATAACATTTATACGTGTTATGTTTTGTGATGTGTATGACGCCTCATTATAATATTTTTCATAGCAGCGCACAACGAAACATGTATACCTGCACACCCTTTACTCTTTTGAAAAATTTACCCTGTATATATAGGTAAATGGAATAGGTCGCTAAACTAATGATGACATAACAAATCTGATCTAGAACACGCCGATGCCCAGGGGTAATGTAAATATCTAATGATGTCAAAGACGTTTAATTAATCGATAGTGGCCATCAAACAATCACTGATCGATCCCCCCGGGTAATTAATTAGGCAGGCAGCTAATGCGTATAGTTACCGCGAACGGTAACAAAAGACGATTGCGTCATGCCTGGTAGGACGATATTATTGTGCGTTCCGATTTGGACATAGGTTATTCATTTATTGGAAACCTTTGTGCTTTGTTGCAATACGTAGTATATATTTGTATTTATTTTAGATAAGAAACTAATTTAGGTAACAAGGTAAGGTAATGCAGAGTCCTTCCCCATATAATCTATATTTGTTCCAAAAATCAATTTTTTTCTAGTACTTGCGGGCAAATGGCCCACCGCACATTGTAACTCCTGTGTAGCCAGGATCGACAGTGGTAACCAACCTCAAAAGCCCTTTGATATGATCTCAGGAGTGCCAATTAGTAGTTTATTTTCAGTGCAAAGAAAGAAACAAATATTTTACTGTTCTTTGCAATGTTATAAGTAGATATCGGCCATTGCAAGAATTAATTAATTCCTGTTGTGTTACATTTCTTATACGAGGGATGCCGGAGATAGACTAGCATTCTCTACACTTACTCGTCAACTATCTTTATTCCTACGGGAACGCTTACTTAGGCGACAGAGAGAATATATCAGAAACAGGCACAGCAGCGTTTCCACGAACATTGTTATTATCTGAAAACTGCGTACGCCAATTCGCCTGCCAAGCGTTGCGAGTATAAGCATCTTCCACCCATAAAATACTTGAAGTAGGCTTATGTCTAGTTATGGACGTCATAGCTAAAATTATGTGCATTAGAACAGTTATATATAACTCCTTTGCATCAAACATTTCAGGCGCTACATCACAGTCAGACGATGGAAGGCTGTTCTGCGCCACTGGTGGTGAAATTCGCGGACACGCAGAAGGAGAAAGAACAGAAGAAGATGCAGGTCATGCAGGCCAGCCTGTGGGGCCTAACGACGCCGGTCGCGCCCACCGCGTATCTGGCCTCGGAGGCGGCGCTGTCGCCGGCCACGCAGCTGCAACTGTTGCAACAACTGCAGGCGGTTGGCCTGCAACAGCAGTTGTTGCAAGGCCAAGGCTCAACGTTGCTGCAAGGTACAATTCATTATTATACAGTTTACTTGATAACTTGTAGGTAATGCTAAATTAAGTAATGTTTAATGTAGATGACCGATGTGGATCAAAAGTATTTAATGGTAGTATTAAATTAGTATAGATATATACAATTTGAACATAATATGTATAAACATACGAGTTGGTGTAAAAGTACGAGTATTTGTCCCCCATTACACATATTTCCGGATACTAAGTACGAAACCAGAGTGACTTAGTATAAAGCATCCATACATCTTATATTGTACCTAATGCTATTTTATATTGTATTCAAGAATCGAGATTCTATTGTGTTCTTTCATTTACTTCTTTTCATTTATTCTGCGGAATCACAAGTTATCTAAACAGTATTTAGAGGCTACGTAACCTAGAAAAACCAATAAGGCTCTGCGTAATAAAAACACAATACCAGCGGAAAATGTCGCAAATCTCGGAGGGGCGTTATTAGAATTTTCTAAGGCAATAAATCGCGACCTCCTCACGATACACTCCCCGTCGTCCTCAAGAGAAACAATTGAACTAATTTACGCGCGGTATTTAATTAAAAACGTTTACGTTGAGTGCTAATTATGACTTCAGTACGAGCTATTTCATTATCTTTATTTATCTCCGTTTCCTTAGAACTCTCAAGTCGGTTTACACCTAAGAGCTTGGCTCTCGATTCCAAAGGTGAGTTTGAACTTCGAACTTCGATTCTTGCAACAACAACGACAAAAATGTCCTCACTGAAATGGGTGTGAGGAATATTATATTAATTTAACTGATTGCGTTTTATACAGGCTTTTATGTTCTACTCTGGTTATCTCAAACTACTCTACTCTACTCTGGTCAGTTATTGTGTATAGTCACTGAGTATTTTCACTTTGACATTGCAAACATTCAAAACATAATTACTATCGACACAGAGCAAATAATATATAAGACTACTTACCTACATACGAATAATAAATTAGAGTTAAAAAAAAAGTTAAAACTGTTATTCCAATAAAAATAAAATTTTCGACTAAAACTAATCAATTGTAGGACACACAAAACAACAGTCCCTTTTTGATGAAAATTGATTTATACTGGTAATTGTAATATGTTATTTGTTTTACAAATTACAACAGCTGTTGTGTAATGACTTAGTGCCTAATTAGAAACCTCCTTCCCTGAATCATTAACATTAATTAACATTATTAGATACGTTTAACAAAATATTTAGAAAATGTAGCCGCAAAATATTTAGATGCTAATTAAATAAATATTAAGCGCTTTTACGCTTATCTCTCATTGGCGTAGAGTAGAAGAATGACTCTTCTACTCTACGTTTTTCACCTATGTCAAAGACGCAGGTGACCAACGAAAGTATCTATCATATTTTCATGATACAGTTTTGTGAGTTGAGTCTTAAATTATTATAGGACGTCACTGCCTTTATCTGCCAGAAGAAAATCATCATGTGAAAGCCTCCTAACTTTAAAATACATTTTAGAACCATAGCATTAGAGGCCTAATTTATGTCTATTATTTATTCCATCACAAGCATTTGCTGTAAGGCTTGATGTGCTAGTTCATGCATTGTTCGGGTAATGCAATCGTCTCGTAGCGTTCAGTTTGACCTTTGCTTTGTTTTTGGTAACTTTCCAATTAGCGACTCAATTGTAAAATAATAATGTACATTGTACTTTAAAATTCAACGCGCGCTCTTCAATGTTTATCTACTCGTATTAAACAGTTCTCATGTAATTTAAATGAGCATTTGTTTTATGTTAGTTTCACTTTTCTAGTTTAGTTTAAAGTGTTTTATAATTTACCTCGTTTGCATTTATAATTTTCTTTATTAATTTACGTTATTTTTTTTATTATGTGTTAATTTTTTTCTTTCAGTTTTGTTTATTTTATTTTTTGTTAATTTGTTTTCTGTTGTTCCTTCCTAGGTGTTAACTATCAGGATATCGGTTTTAATGGCGCAGGGCTGAGCGGCGGCGCGGTGGGCGGCGTGGGCGGCATGGGCGGCGTGGGCGGCGGGGCGGCGGAGCAGCTAGGCGGGCTGCTGGCACCGGTGTCGGTGCAGAACTTGGCAGCGCTGGCTGCCATGACCCAGCCCGTGGTCACCCAGGCGCCCGCGGCAGCGCCGCAGAGTGCCGCGCCGCAGTTGTGTAAGTATCTACCTCCTGTAGCCAAATCCGCTAACATAATTATACTATTCAGTTATGAACCACCTAATTATCTATTTGTTTGAGTAGCAAATCAAAATTGTTGAACATTCTAAATATGTAGTTAAACATTAATTGGAAGAACCAAACAGTATAGTCAAAACGCACAAGCACCTTATAAACCAGTTTGGTATACGAATTTGTTAAAACTTCTTACTGACATATAAATACTTTTACGTATTGTATAAGGTGCAAGGCATAAAGGTATAAAATATAAAGCTGATATATACCTGTTTAGTACTAACGTAGATCAGTAGGATGTCTACAATCGGCTCCACGTGAATGTGATCGACAGGTCATTAAATAGACGTGGTGTCAATAGCACGTCGATTCGCCTGTCAATTTCAAATCAGGAATATTCAGGCTACTTTGATGTAACTGCTACAGAAGCGACGTGTTAAAATACTGACTGGAATAGTCGGATTCTCACAATAAATAATGTAAAACAGCAAGTGACAAGATCTGAAGACATTATAAGTCCTCAATATAAAATTATCTACTTCTTTTACTTGCTGACCGTACATTATCAGTTAAAATAGTCTTAATTAATTAATCGCAGGAGAAAAATGTTTGATCCAAGTATCGGGCATTGTATAATTGACATTTCTGCCGGACCCCGGCGCGGGTACTGGAATTAATGTTCTATAAATTCCGCTTTAATTGCTTTACCTGTCCAAATCTCTAATTGGAATGTAGCCACGCAAGTTGGCTATGGAAAAACGTAATGACCTTTTTTGTCCTCAAACTTTCCTCTTTCAGATTGGGCTTTAATACCTTGAGAGTAAAAAGTATATTAACGATGAACATTTTTCACACTTCAGGTCTTCTCGGAAAGACTAATATAACAGGTAAAGAGTCTGCGACGTGTGTTATGGAATGATTTAATTTGTGGTCATTAATTAGTCGTTGAGATGTAACCGTGATAATAATATGTTGCGCATCGGTGCATTGTCTGTGAGTATGAATTCTAAATTTAATAAAGTAGCTGGTAATTTGGAAAGTTTAATGACGTAACGCGCGTGTGGATTTAACCAGATACAGGTTAGGCTATGTTTACATGACGAAGTTTGAACGCGCATTATACGCGTGTCACGAATTGTAAATAGCGTTCGTTGCGGCTGCCGTGAGTCGTGTGTAAACATAGATTAACAATTTTCAATACCTAAGGAATTTTTAGCAATAAATATCAGTTTAAATCATGAAGCGTCTTTTCTTTGCTCACAGATAGTGCATTACTTTGCTGATTTGTAACCGTCGAAGTTGTGCTTAAAACAATTTAATTGTGCTTGTTTTCGTCATGTAAATATTATATTATTTATTTAATTTGTCTAAGGGCCGATTTTTCAATCGTCAGACTCCTATCTGTTGAATAAACATTTGACTTTGACATTTGTTCCATACAAAATCTGCCAAAGTCACATATTTATTCCTTAGATAAAAGTTATCTGACGATTGAAAAATCGACCCTTATAATAAGGATATTTCTTATGTTAGGAATTTTAATTTTTACCTACAAATAATTAGGCAATGTTTACCTCTATGTTTGTATGTACATACGTAGCCTAAGTACATAATATTATTTGAGCTACATAGTAAAAGAATAAAATTATACGCATGCGGCATGCCTTATATTAGTAGTATTCGTATGAGATCATTTATGTTGAATAATCATTTAAAACTTAAAATATAATGTTCATAATATATGTAGGTACATTATTTTTGTTGTTCGTTCATATAATGTGTAGACAGGGAAGTTTAAAACAATTATTAAAATATGCAGTGTTTAATTAATTATTTTGTGTACTAAAATACCATCCACATGAGGATATGATATCGAATAACGTTTGTGTAATATATATTATAATAGGACCACATTTGAGGAAATTTTTATCTGTTGTTAGGATTTAAAATGTGTTAAATGTACATTTTATTCACAGTAGTCGCAGTCGCAGTCTAAACGAACTCCAAATAATTGAAGCTCACGTTTTCCTTTTAATTAAGCCTTGTTTCGCTGTTTTTCTGCATGAGGGTGCTTGTATAAAATTATAACATCACTACTGGCTTGACATAATTTATAAAATATGTGTTGCTAGCTACAAAATTTTATCTTTGTTCAATGTTTACTGCTTTTTCATTTTTAATTAGCGTGTACATATTACTTAGTTTTGAAAAATAATTTTAACTGTATGCAGCATGACATTATAAATGTTACTTGTATTGAAAGTAAGTTAATAAGCAATGTGTTAGATTGTAAACTTTAATGTACATAAAAAAATGTTTAGATTATTATAATAAATGCAGTTTTACAAAACCTAAATAGGTACCTACTTAGAGACTTATGTTACAAAATTACGAACACAAGTCGTTAAGAATCGACAATGTCTAATTAAATGATAAGTGATCCGATTACAGTAACATGAAGATAGACAATAAAGATGTAGCCTGGGTTCACTCATGTTTGTGTGAATTTGTATGAAGTAACGATCGCGTTCCGATATTCTTATAACCCGGTCTAGATTGAGTTTTCCTCGGTGAATAGCGTTGCGTAACGAGATGTCGCAAGCTATTATAAAAATGAACTAGATTCCACATGTCGCGGATAAACCACGATAAAATTATTCCACCATTGTTGGAAACTTTCTCGGCGTTTTTCTTATGATTTTGTGGCGATTATGTGATTGCTAATGGTCTTTAACGTAAATTGCTTTGTGTTTGTCTTAAGTCGCAAGCTCGTAAGTCGTATAATATGTCACTGGGATGCGTCATTTTTGGGGTTTAGTTCTCGATTAACCCAAACTTCAATACCTATATCTCGGAAGGAAATGTTATACAAGCCTAGGGTTGCCATCTTCGAAATTAAAAAACTAGGACATAACGCGTCAAAAACCGGACTCTGGATCCCAAAAACAACAAATATACGCCTCGCCAAATTACAAAAAAATCACGATACTAATAAAATTTAAATTCGGTTATCGGCCGTCCGGTCCGGACGCTCCCCGGACGCCCTCAAAAGTAGGACAAATCCGGAGAAACCCGGATGGATGGCAACCCTATATAAGCCTAACTTAAATAACTTAATTAAACTAACTAATAGTATAATATACTATTGACATATTAACAAACTATGTTATCAGTCAGACAATCCTTTGTACAATTTTTGTATAGTTGTAATAGCAAAACATCCAGAACCTATTAGAAGTGAATTAGATTTGTGGCCTAAATGACTTTCGTATAATTATGCTTCGTTTATGCTAGATCTTAGCTACTCATGTTCTACTAATTGGGGGTATGACTGTGCCATCGCCAAGTGTCGAACGGTCCGATGCAATAACCTATCTTTACCAAAAGGTTGTACGTCATACAATGGGCCAAGAATACATGTATAAATTATTATTGGTCTACGGTCACATCCACAGCGGATCGTTGTCATAATATTTTATAATTGATAGAATAACGAAACGAAAACGAAAGTCTCTTGTATTAATTATTATTAACATATTGTATTAACAAAACAATCTCAAACTCGGTCTCAAGAAAAGTCTTGAGTCTATTTGATAGATAAAACACCGTTTAGTTTCACTTTTGAAAATGAACTTTTTGTGTTAGTTACTTTTTTTTCTTGTTTTGATTAGATTGTGTTATTGATACGGGCCGACTTGGCGGTGACGCAGTAAAGCCCAGATGCGATAACTTGAGTAGTTAGGTCAACAGGCACTGGATTCAAGATGCAATCGCTATTATCACTTACGAAGTTCGAAAACAAAATGTATGGGATTTTACACAAGGTTCGCTACATGACAAGCGAATTCGCTTGTGTCAAATCCCATACATTTTTGATCTCGAACTTCTAAAATGATAGTAGTGATGGAATCTTGAATAATGAAAAGGACCGTAAGCAAGCACGGCTGAACCATTCTCATATCGCCATGTTGTGATTAATGTTTATTGGTAACGTTCCAGGGTCAACGGCGGAGCAGCTGAGCTCGGCGTACGCGTCGCAGTTCGGCACCGCGTACGCCGCCGCGCCGCTCGGCTCCGTGCTCGGCTCGGCGGCGGCGGCGGCGGCGGGAAAACAGGTCGAAGGTATAGTTAATTTTGGTTTATTTTAGGTATACTATAGAACGTCCCGTTTAATAAGAATCCGTCTATGACACAACCATAGACTAGTTGTGTAGTAGTTATGCGAATACAATACAATAATTATTATTATTGTTTGCGACAGTATTCTACAGTCGGCAGTGTCAAAAAACGGTATTTTTATTTTTACTGTGAAAGTTTTTATTTTATGTTGAAATATATCAATTATTGTTTAATTGATATAAATGTATCGACGTATCGTCGAGTGCCTAATACTTAATACTTTTGATGATCGGTCAGTGAGTGAGTGAGTGAGTCAGTGACAAAATTAAGAAACTTTTGTTTCAAATTGAATGAAATTTGAAATATACCATGTTTATACATGCTTACATAGTAACTAAAATACAGGCTTCTGGTTTTATCCACAAGGAAGTTAGGGGGGGTCGAAAATGGCCTGAACTGCTTCGTGAAAAGGATGGTACGGCCGTGCTCAACTGCCGTGCCCCCAGATTATAAACCACATTATTATATTGTTCGGTCTAATATGTTTCGTGTTCACGTTTCAGGCCCCGAGGGCGGGAACCTGTTCATCTACCACCTGCCGCAGGAGTTCACCGACACGGACCTCGCGTCCACCTTCCTGCCCTTCGGCCACGTCATCTCCGCCAAGGTGTTCATAGACAAGCAGACCAACCTCTCCAAGTGCTTCGGTTTCGTGTCGTACGACAACGCCCCCTCCGCGCAGGCCGCCATACAAGCCATGAACGGCTTCCAGATAGGTACAAAGAGACTCAAAGTTCAATTGAAACGTTCTAGGGAACTTTCCCGGCCGTATTAGTGACCGTGGGTGTTTGGAACGTTGTTGTGATGTTCGGTGCACTCGTACTGAATAGTTCGTAAGATTTGAAATGCGAGTCCACGTGCACAGTTGTTATTTAATAAGTATAAGGCTAAGGTTTGTGTCAAAGGATTTAACGTTTCCAAAGTATTCCCCAAAATCTTATTGTTTTTTTTTCTATAAGTTTTAGTCGCTTTTAGTTTAAGCGTGCGTTGAAATTGATTTATTTTAAACGCCAAATAGCAAGTTTTGTATTAGTGTCATATTATGATTTAAGGCGACGTCCGACATTCGAAGCTGTCGAACAATCTTCACAGACAAATTGTAACCCAGAGTTGCAATAATGTTTTGTATTCAGTGTTACTTTGTTACCAAAAATGTGGCCATTACGTTATCAGTAATTGTTGTGATGTAAATTAATTTACGATCTCAATGTGTCAGTCAACATTGTCAGTGTAATTGTTTTTGCTGTCGTAACATATGTACTTAATAGGTATGTAATATTTTTCTGCATGAACTTTTTTGGTGCACATAACCAAATATATAATTACCTACTTCATTAGTATAATATCATTTTTAATATACCTACCTACCTATGGGTAAACATTCAAAGATGGTAAATTTTCGTTTGTATATGTATGAAATGACGAATGTCTTTTATAGTTTGTGCTTTTGTTAAAACATCGAACATTGACCGTAGTCAAAATCTTTTGTTAGATTTAAGTATTTAAAATGTAGATTAAGTTTTTTCATAAGTATCTACGACATTCATCTTCGTATGTCCACGTTTACTATGTCATGTGTCACTTCTTTGTTATGTTAAATTGTTGTTTTCTTTAAGATTTATTGTAGCTTCATTCTGAATATCTTTATTGCATAAAGAATAACAAATATTTACTTGTAGTTATAATTAAGTATTAATTAATCGATTAATTAATTTTTCGAAGCTTCTATTAGATAATTAACTGTTGACAAACATAGCTCAAGAGGGGTATAGTTTACTTTAAATTCCTACTAGTGTATGTCATTATTTAACACATTTTAATGTCGATTCCTTTTGTTTCTTTCCTTTGTCTTTCATCGTTTATTAACTAGATAAAGAACTGATAGATACAACGTTTGTAACTTATAAATTTAGTTGTTTATTAAGTTTAATTTATTACAAATCTATTGTAAAGGGTTCACAAATGCTTAGTTAAATATATGGTTTTATAATTAAAATCAACAAAAAACTTATTATTTTAATTAAAAAGCTTTTTGTTAAATGACAGTTGGAACAATTTGTAGAACATTTTGTTTCGGCTATTCAAACATTTTTTTATTATATTTAGTTTGTAGGTAAGTAAATAAATAAATTATATGTAAACGGGGATGTTTATTTTCAATATGCTGATTTTATGCGGCCTTTCAATGTATATCTGTCAAGCCAATTGCTACTTCAGTTTTAAATAATGAGTATTGTTAAATTTTTAAGAAGCATATGTGTGCTAAAAATACTTTGTCAAAATTGCGAACATCGCCTTAACTTAAATCCTTCAAGCATTATATTTTAGATCAGGCGATAAATGTTAAATAATTAATTTAAAATCATAATAGTGTAATGCTTACCTACTTCTGTATTAGTTTCAAATACTTTTAAGTATCAAATCCTGGACACGATCGATCTAAGCTGTCTGTTTATAATATTATGTGTGATGTAGATAAATAAAGAAATTTAATATAGGATATTTTATCTTACAATTTTATTTTTGAGTAACTTGAATGAGACCTCATTGTTGTAAATGTAAGTGCTAGTAAACGAACTCACCGCGTAGATCTAACTGGGAAATAAATTTCACCAACTTTACTCTGCTGAGCTCTTGGGTCATGAAAACAATGATATGGCCTTCCCGCAAAATAAGCGAAGTTTTTTTATCAAATCTAGTTACCTCTGCTTTACTTATCGATCACCACGAACCTGCACACGTAGCTTGTACTCGTAAATATGCGATCTCTACACAAGAATAGACAAACTGGCAGTTACGTAGACAAAAAAAATCTATAGTGATCATGCTACACGTGCAGTAAATATGGCAAACATTTTCATAACAATAACTCTCAATTATTATTGTTTCATGATCTAAGACCGAGTCAATTCCTCTTTCATTTTCGCTATTGGATGTATGTAATTTAGCTTTTGCATAGAAACAGTAAACTAGTTTTTACACCGACATAGTGACAACGTTTTACCTACATGAAGGACAAATATTTTTATATGAACTAAATCGTTTAACTAATGATAAAGAGATCGCTGTCAACTTTCATGTTTAACGGAATCCTGATTAGGATATTAGATACTGTAAAAAAATTGGACTACTTAATTTATAACGTTACTTGAATGAGATCGCTAGATTGTTCGAAATTGTTTGACAATGTGATTAAACTAAAGATGTCAATGTGATTATAAAGTTATAAAACAATGTAGTGATATGTAGTGCAATGTAACGGACAACGGCGTAGTACAACACGCCGCCTACCGCCTACGTCAGGCTACGTCCCTTCCAAAATGCCGCGTCGCGTCGCGTCTCGATGTGTGCTGACTCTAATGCATCGCCTAGGCCCTAGTATGTCAGGCTGCGGCGGCGTTGTTGCAGCGCATGGGCCACTGCACAAAACTTTGAGCAGGATTTTTGTTAATAACGTGATAAAAAATAGATTGGTTTTAAATTGGAAGTAGGTGAATGAAGTCATGAATTTTCTTAATATTCCTAAGCGGCCACTAAACAGCCAGTCTTATATACTTATTTTGGCTATGAATCACATTGTCACTAGAGCTTATATTATTTTCTATTTAGAGTGAAATGTTAAAGTCACGATTTCTACTCACCGAGTCACAAATTGAGTTGTAAAATCCACTTGAGAGGTCAGAGTGTGTATTGAAATGTTTAACGCTCATGAGTGGACCAAATTACTCAATTTGTCGATATTACAAAGAACAAATTACAGAAATTATTTTCACGCAAATCGAGGCACCGTATTCAGTAGATATTAAATTGATAAAACAATTAGTTATAAAGAACTGTTTTATACAACACCCGTTTTGTTGATATAAATGTAAATAAATGTCAAGTTAAATGTTTATTTTTATTTCATAATCCCTTCTTGTGTTCAACGATAGAAATGGAGAAGCCGTGATGCTTTTTAATGGGCTGCTTAAATAATAATGGCATTTGCACGAGAGATGGGGACACGGACTTTATATGAAAATGTTGAATATATCTACTTATATATTCTAACTACTATCTATCTATCTATCTATCAAACTATCAAAAAAAATATATTCATCGACCCATTATTTTTTCAGTAGAGTGCTCCGTTTCTGAGATACGGCGTACGGTATTTACTCGTATTATTAGTCATACAAGCAATTATAGCAAAAAGATACAATGCTGATTGAGATGATTTAAAATTGAATATTGTATGTTAAAAATGTCACCCTGTCATCGTGAAAAAAACATATGGTTAAGGAGGTGTACCTCGTACAGAGATAAAATGTCATTATTTTCTCAGTAGAACACGCTGTTTCAGTTTGTTTGAAATTATACGCATTTGCGAGTCAAAACTCTAGACTTTTGCATTCTATTTTTGTACAGGAACTCCGTCCCTATTCATAGCGATCTAAATGTGAACAAAAAAATAAGTGTCCGTTACCCCAGCCAGATTTTGTGGATTTTGCTAACTTTTTACCTACGCTCAATTAGAGCATTGTCTTCTCTAATTGAGCGTTATATTTTCGTAATTTGCTTGATTATAGTTTTTTTGAAAAACGCAAAAAACAAATCCGGCTTGAGTAACGTTTCCAAACGTTACTCCAGCCGGACGTTTCTTTAAATAATAATATTTTCAAGAAAATTTTATGCGGATAATTTGAGCGTTCCGGGGCTGTAATTGAGCGTGCAAAAATTTCATTTGTATCTTGATCCGTTGTGAAGATATTCAAAATCCTGCTGAAATGACGTTTGGTGATTTCTTATATCTCGGAAACTGCTGGGTGCAGTTCAACAATTTTTGGCACACGGCTTCGCCTGAATTTGCTTGGCAATAAAAAAATGTTAATAATACACCATTTAAAAGATATTCGATATTTTAGAAAAACTACTTAGCACGGCCTTACACTTATATTAATCGATCTAGAGACCTAATTCAAATCGTATATTAAAGCTCATATCGGTCTTCAATTGAGCGTAACTTTTCATAAAGGTCCAAAAGGTAACTATCCAGTTATAAAGAAATTTACCCAGAAAAGCGCACAATAATAGTGAGAATCTTTAAAATCATTATTATGCACATTTCCTATTTTTTGATGATACAAATAATTAGAGCGTTGCTTTAATTATATACCTACAGGTAAATTTTTAGATGAAAACACTCAATATTTAAGGAGTTATGCGAAATAATAAAAAATCAATAAATAAGGTTAACAACCCGACCAAGCTAAGATGGTCACAAAAAAGCGGCCGTTCTATACATTGAGCTGTCATTCTGAAATGTATTGGATATTATCGGCTAGGAAAGTACAATATTTTCACTAATGTCACGTCTTTAGTGAGACTTGCTGTACAAAGAAGAATTGATTGATATGGAAATTATAAAAATCTGCCCAGCGGTTTGGTCTGTATAATGCTTTAAAGGAACATACGTACATACACAGGCTGTTAAATACTATACCACTCCTTTACGTCTCACAGTCGGGTAAAAAGGAAAGACCACTATAGTGTCTTATATTTTATGTTTATTATAGGTACTCCCTGTACATTGCTGATAGTTGTAAACTGAAAAATCTTTTTTGTTGTTACCTTCAATAAACTTTATAACTCGCTAAGACCTTTAATTACTTATTAGATTTTGTTTTATACATTTTCGCTACCTTTTTTGGATAGTTTCATTTAATAAAGTAGAGTTTCATAATATCTTAGTTTGTAATTAATTAAAATTTTAACACTTTTTGCCATACCTGTACCAGTACTATCCAATATTATATTTCGGAATGACAGCGTAATGTATAGAACGGCCGCTTTTTTGTGATCATCTTAGCTTGGTAGGGTTGTTAACCTTATTTATTGATTTGTTATTATTTCGCATAACTCCTTAAATATTTAGTGTTTTCATTTTAAAATTTACCTGTATATAATTAAAGCAACGCTCTAATTATTTGTATCATCAAAAAATAAGAAATGTGCATAATAATGATTTTAAAGATTCTCACTATTATTGTGCGCTTTTCTGGGTAAATTTCTTCATAACTGGATAGTTACCATTTGGATCTTTATGAAAAGTTACGCTCAATTGAAGACCGATATGAGCTTTAATATACGATTTGAATTAGGTCTCTAGATCGATTAATATAAGTGTAAGGCCGTGCAAAGTAGTTTTTCTAAAATATCGAATATCTTTTAAATGGTGTATTATTAACATTTTTTTATTGCCAAGCAAATTCAGGCGAAGCCGTGTGCCAAAAATTGTTGAACTGCACCCAGCAGTTTCCGAGATATAAGAAATCACCAAACGGCATTTCAGCAGGATTTTGAATATCTTCACAACGGGGATCAAGATACAAATGAAATTTTTGCACGCTCAATTACAGCCCCGGAACGCTCAAATTATCCGCATAAAATTTTCTTGAAAATATTATTATTTAAAGAAACGTCAGCGAAAACGCAAAAAACAAATCCGGCTGGAGTAACGTTTCCAAACGTTACTCCAGCCGGATTTGTTTTTTGCGTTTTTCAAGAAAACTATAATCAAGCAAATTACGAAGATATAACGCTCAATTAGAGAAGACTATGCTCTAATTGAGCGTAGGTAAAAAGTTAGCAAAATCCACAATATCTGGCTGGGGTAACGGACACAAAAATAACCCAATTTCTGTCATTGTTTTTCTTTATTGGGTACAGAATTGGATTTAATTCTTCTAGCTCTGTTTATATTTACTTTAAATCGGAACCGTGTATAGTTTTAAAAAGGAAGTAGGAATTCCAAGAATAACTCCAAATACATACTACACCATTTATTTATTAATTCAAATCGAAACCGAACTTATTTAAATCCTTAGCCTTGATTTCGTCTTCTGCATTTACTGTGTACTCCTCAACTATTTTTTCTTTTGATTTTGTCGCTTGGACCAGACCATATTCGTCCACGTGCGGTAGAATGTCACATATGAGGGGGGATTCTACTCCGAGGATGTAATGGCAAGTTCTTGGCTCCAACAGGTACAGAGTCACTTGGGCGGGGGTGGAGGAATTTTTCACGCACTTCAACTTCACTTCAGTCTGTCGCGGGCGTTCAGTTTCGTCGCACACGTCACCGTCGAAGTAGAAATGTGATATGGATGTGCGTTTCTCTGGAAACAAAAATTGTAGATATTAATGATGTTGTTGGGTACGTTACATTCAGAAACACAAATTGCTGATATTAATGTTGTTGTTGGGTACAGTACATTCAGAAACACCCATTGTAGATATTAATAATAATAATAATAATTCTTTATTTTCAGACAACTTAGGCCCAGATGTTAGTTACAGTAATCTTAATAAACTAGTGTTAGTAATACATTCTTTTACATTTACAAAACATTTACATTACATATAATATACCGTGCGACACGGCGCCACAGCGGTTCACATAGGGACAGTCCAGTCTACTAGCGAACATGTCCATTAAGCTATTGGTGCTGCCTCTCACCCTGCGCACTAGGGATGCGCACCTTTTTCTCATGGTCGCGTAAAAGCAGTCTACACGCGCCTCCGCAAACATACCTGACGCGCTGCAGCGCCGAGGCAGCCCCAGCAGCAACCTGAACGCGTTGTTAAATTGGACACGGAGAGCGCTGTACGATTTCCGGGTATAATTAGCCCATAAACTGCACGTATGGACGTACGTGAGGGACGTGCAGAACGCTCAGAATAATGTCACCTTGACATTGCGTAAGCTACGCGCGAACCTACGCGCGAGCATGTTCGCTCGTACCGACAGCGCTCTCCGCTCCCTCTCTATGTCACAATCATCCCTGAGATCAGGTGTCAAGCAATGTCCCAAGTATTTAAACTTATAAACTCGTTCAAGTGAGACGTTATTAATAGAGACTACTGGGACATTAGTGGGACACTTGCTTCCGACCCCAAAGACCATTATCTGAGTCTTCTTCACATTATAAGTTAAGCCATGCAGATTTGCATATGACTCACATATAGACATAAGTTTTCTCACGCCTCACACAGATGCACTCAGTAGCACCATGTCGTCTGCATAACTGATGTTGTTCAGATACACTCCATCAATATGACATCCGACCCTGGTGCCACTGAGCTCACGTATCAGATCATTGACATAAATGTTGAACAGGGTTGGTGAGGTTAGCCCCCCCTGTCTCACCCCGCACTCCAGACCATACGCTCGGGATAACGCGCCCTGCCATCGCACACTATTCACCTGGTTACCATACCAATACGTAAATATGTTAATCAGTTCTTTCGGTAGGCCGTAGGTAGAAAGTTTTTGCCACAACACACTATACGAGACTAGATCAAAGGCCCTAGACAGGACTAGAAAGCAGGCGATGACAGGCGTCTCTCTTAGCATAGTAGGATACAGTACTCTTCAGACACAACACAGCGCTTTCAGTCGATAACCCAGATTTAAATCCAAATTTGTTATCGTGTTGTTTAACGAATAAGCTTGCTAGCTGGGTATTCAGAACACTATCAAATATTTTCGAGATGCTGTTGTTGGGTACAGTACATTCAGAAACACACATTGTAGATAATATTAATGTTGTTGTTGGGTACATTACATTCAGAAACACACATTGTAGGTATTAAAGTTGTTGTTGGGTACATTACATTCAGAAACACAAATTGTAGATATTAATGTTGTTGTTGGGTACATTACATTCAGAAACACACATTGTAGATATTAAAGTTGTTGTTGGGAACATTACAGTCAGAAACACATATTATAGATATTAAAGTTGTTGTTGGGTACATTACATTCAGAAACACACATTGTAGATATTAAAGTTGTTGTTGGGAACATTACAGTCAGAAACACATATTATAGATATTAAAGTTGTTGTTGGGTACATTACATTCAGAAACACATATTGTAAATATGTTGTTGAGTACATTACATTCCGAAAATAATATTTACCTACTAACGTAATAAAAGTTAAAAAAAATAGAATTCTAGAATTTAAATTTGAGAGCCTAATTTTGAAATTACTAGAAATTTTAAGTGTTGCGGTTAATTAGATTTTTTTGTCTCCCTTGCAATCTGCAGATGGTTTTAGTCGGTACTCTCTCAAAGCTGATTTCACTTGAGAGATCAAACAAATTAACCTAACCTAACGTGCTTGGACCCAAGAACCCAAGACTGGAGAATATGAGGAGGCTGCAAACATATTAGGTTAGGTTAGGATGAGTAAACTTAACCTTGGTGACGCCTCCGTGGTCAAGTGGTTCATAGCTTCGCACTCGACCCGGAGGTCGTGGATTCGATTCCCGCGTTCAAACAATAAAACAAGCGTTTCCAAGTTTGGTTAGGATAATGCATGCTGATCACCTAATTGTCTGATAAGAAAGATGATCCGTGCGTCGCATGTAAAAACTCGGTCCTGCGCCTGTTCTCTCGCCAATCGTGTCGGTTTACCGTCCCACTGGGTTATGAGAGTAAAAGGAAGAGAGTGTCTTTGTGTATTGCGCACACACTTGGGCACTATAAATACAACTCCTGCGTAGCTGGCCTGGTTTCAATGAATTCGGCTACCGACACGGAAATCGGTGAGGGGGGCTATTTATTAACCTTGGTACTTTAGGGCCTTCGGATTCGTAACGATCTTGGGAGGTTGGACCCTGGACCGTCTTTCTCCATCTATTTATAATATTGTTATAAAACGTCTTGCGTTAAATTTACTAAAGTACCTATTGGTTGCGGAGCTTTGCCGCGGTTGTCTTTGATCCAGTTGATATGGGCTTCCTCGTTGAACTTGCCCAGCAGCAGGGTAGTCTTCTGGCCTGTGCGATCCACGTGGTATTGTATCACATGCTGCCCGTAGCAGAATTCGTACTTCCACCAGCCGGTGCCCTAGAAAACAAAATAAATGTCGAAAAATTCAAAACACAATTTGATTTTTTTTTCTGACGGACATCATATTTATATGAATTTATTATTAGCAACTAATTAATATGTTATTATGAAGGTTGTCGTAATATGATAGCGCGTGATCTTGACAACAGATGGGAGGTTCAAAAAGTTTAAACCAAAAGGATCAGTTTACTACTTACGTTACTTACTTCTACTAGGCGTATTTTAAGGATGACAGAAATAAAATCTATTGCGTTTACATTTCAAACCTGATCTCATGATATGTGATGTCAAATAAAACTATTCTTTTGTAAAAAATATTGTTTTGTGGAAATAGTAAATTTCCGTTCGAGGTCTCTAGCCCAAGAACATTTATGGAACATTTAAAAGTTCCGTGAAGTAATGTAACCGAATGTCAATTCCATTAGCACTGGCAAGTTTTTCATACAATTGTCATTTGATAACTTTACGCAGCTATCAAATGTTCCTGCTGGACCTAATGTTCTTTTTTATTAGTTGCCATGCAGTAAACTTTACAAGAAAGGAGAGAAAGGCCTCCTTTTAGAGAAAGGTCCAATGTCCTCCAGGTCTTTTTTCTGCGCCAGTTTTATTTAGAATTTGACGACCTCCGTAGCGCAGTGGTTGAGCGCGTTTGTGCTCGAACGAGAGGTCGCGGTTTCGAATCCCGCCGAGGGAACAAAAAGTTTTCAATGTTCCTGGTCATGGGTTGAATGGTTGTGTATTACATTTGTGTATAATATAATAAAAATCATAATTATGTGTATAGTATAAAAGTATTAAATATATTTCCGTTGTCTGGTACCTGTAACACAAGTTCTTCAGATACTTAGCACAGGGCCAGATTGACGTGGTGTGAAGCGTCCATAGTTATTATTATTATTATTAGAAGGATATCATTACCCCACTCAAGCAGTTCTCTCCATTCAAAAATGCTCGCACAGGTGAATCGTCTGTGATAGGCGGTGGTTTGACAGGTAAGAGGGGTCGCTGAAGGGCTTCCTCTATATCCACGTCCTCAGACAAAGGGTGAAGCTCTATCTTCAAATGTGGCTCACCATCCTGTATTACATATATAACTAAATATTTTGAGTTGATAATGAAACTATAAAATAGGTATAAGAACATAAACACGCAACATAATATACTCTGCAATTTATAGCAGCAATCTCAAAAAAGATAGTTTTGTCTACAAGTGGAATTTCGTAGTTTATAGAACACAAACATGTAATAATAAATTATAAATACATATTTTGTATGAGAGAATATTTAATCACTTTTTTACTTATTTAATTGTTCTTGCTTAATATTATATATTTTGCAGAATTTGATACGATTTTAGATAGAGCTGGTAAATGGTTTTTAATAGATTTTTATTTTCTCCAGTTTATTCATAACTGTAACATAATGATCAGAACAAACATTAAGTTTATTATTTAGTCATGCAACTTTTTGACTTACAGCTAAGTAAGTAACACAAAATAAACAATACAAGCTAGAAAGCATTGCAAATTATGCAAAAATAACATTTATTAAAAAAAATATGATTACCTCATCAATTTTTTCAACTTTCAACACAGCTAAGACATCCCTAACATGATCGTCCTGAATATGGCAACACAATACTTGTTAATTAAGCAACTAAAACTATCAACTACCAAATGCAGTGTAATATTTATAAAATAATAAATAAAATTAAAAATAAAGTTTAAAAAGCAATTATTAATATTAAACTGCATCATGCACATTGGCTGTGTAGAAATAACTCAAATAATAAAATGTAATATAATCACATGAATACATTAGAGGTAAAATAACATTAGCTATTTCTAAAGTTTTCGCATGCATATTACCAAATAAAACAAACATCTAATGTATCTTTGGATATAGCTTACTTGGAAAAGTAGCGAGAGAAAAATACTATTTACAAGTAAAGAAAAATTGATATATACTCACTTCATTCACTAGTTTTAAACTTTGTTGCTGAAACTTGAGGCCTTCAACCTCATGTTTTAATAAGCTTCTTGGTTTTTTTGGTGCATCGTCAACTGGTAAACAATTGATAATATTCTCATTCTTTTCTTTGGGTTTGAAATGAGGGTGTTCACAAAGTAATGGTGAAAGTATGATGGTCTCATATGTACAAGTTGAAATCTCTTTAAATGAATATACCTCATGCTTTCCATGAGCATAGCAAACATATAATACTTTGGTTTGCCTTGGTTTATCATTTAAATCACAAACTGTGCCTGAAAATAGAAAAAAAGGGTACAGCTTACATTTTAATGCAATGCTGTTTCTGACATAATGTTACACACTATAATATGACAATCTCTGTAGCGCAGTGGTTGAGGACGTTGGCACTCAAGCTGCAAGAAGCAGGTTCAAATCTCGCAGAGAAACCAAAAAATTTTAATGCTCCTGCTTCCAATCTTGATTATTACTATACAAGTCTAATTATTATTATTAATACTGTTATATCTTTTAGAACCAAATAACTAATAAATAACATTTGTTACAAGTATACTGACTTAAAGAGTACACAAGTTTTAAGTACAAATGACTAATAATTACCATCATCCATATCAATTTCTAAACATGGCAGCGTCATTCCCTCAACTTGAGTTGTCTTTATTACTGCTTTCTTTTCTTCTTTCTCTTTGGTGTCCTTCTTCTCTTTCTCTGAGTTATAATGTCCCAAGAAATACTCCTGTGTTTTTGCATGTTTCACTGAAAAGTTTTTTATAGAAAATTAGTATTGTATAAAATAATAATGTTCTTGAGCAAAAGGGTCTTGACAGACATACACAGATGGACAACACAGTGATCCTATAAGGGTTCTGTCTTTTAAGGAAAAAAGAACTCATAGAGTTTACCCAAATTAGAGTACTGGTTTATAGGAGCATAAACTACTCTGTACTCATTTTATAAAACCCCCGACTTAGCGTGTAACATTCCTATCACACCTAACAAACAACCTGATGGCCTTGAAGATCAGGACAGATTTCCACCAAATATAGCTAAGGACACTGTCAACTTATATACCTTTTAAACAAAAAAAAATGCATTAAAATGAGATCATCCGATGCCACAGACAGACACATACACAGCAAATTTATAACACTCCATCGTTTTTGTGGTTAAAAATAGGCTTATAGATAGATATACGAATTATCTTCTTAAAACATTACCATCCCGTTCTTCATGATACTGCCTGATATATCGTCCATGACACATTTCATAACTCCAATAAGTTTCCAATCTGTATGAACAGATTTTTTGGGAGAATAATGGTTGTAGAAGAATAATTGGCGATGGGCCGTCATACTCTTCAATGTTTGATGTCTCTTTCTTGTTCACTTCTGGTATATGACATTTATATTTCTCCTTGTTTATAGTTGTAATTGGTACCACTTCTTTGCTCTGAAACGTTAAATAAATGAAAATAGTAAATAGAGAAAAACACAAATGTATGTAAATGTACTAAAGACTAAAGACATACTTACTGAGTAGTCAAAAAGAAACTATGTATAAAAAAACCGACTTCAGTACAGGTGATTTTCAAGTCAACAACTTTAGGATGTTCTTCATTTAGCTGACACAGACTCCAAAACGAACAAAATCAAAAAATCAAAATCAAAATCAAAACATTTTATTTCCATATAGGTTATTAAATAACACTTATAGAATTGTCCTACATGATGCCTACCACCGGTTCGGAAACTAGCCCGGCGAGAAGAACCGGCGTAAGAAACTTGCGAACATTAATTGTAACCACAATATAAAATTATTATTTTACGTTTTTTTGTTGTTGTTGCCTCTAAGTCAAAGTAAACTACAGTAGGATAAATCTGTTGGTAGCTAAAGTCAGACTGACACACAAAATATTTATAGTTTCTTCCTCCTTTTTGTGTCAAGAGCTAATTTTAAATGTGAGTGAAATTATGAAATATTTGTACAAATATGTATTACTTCTGGAAGTCAGTTGAATATGTTCTTAAAAAAAAACTACAGAACAAATTATGTACAATTTTGAGGGGGTTAAATGGCATATATTCTGCGTCGAATATCAAAAGAACTACGCAAATCGGATTAGTAACCTTAGTGTAATCGGTGTAGGTACATACGTAAAAAAAAATTATCGAATTGAGAAATTCCTCCTATTTTTGGAGTTAGTTAAAAATTCACACATATCTTTACTTTTTATTAGTAGCCAAAAACTGGGCTAAGTTGATAATGTAGAGTTAGCTGGAGTGAACCTAGAGATCGTAAATGTTCCTTAACATCACATTTCTAGAAAAAATAATAATATATTCTAATAAAAATGTTTACATACCTCAAGTACATTCTTTTGTACAGAATCTTCAAGTATATCTAAGCCGGGCCAATTTATACCGAATAAAATACTGTCATCAAAGCCTTTGAAATCATTTTCTATACATAAAGCAGTTCCAATAAGATATAAAAAGGGTAAGTAATTCATGATTACTTAGTTGTTATTTAAACTACTTCTATTTTTTTATAGAACGTAATTTAACTGTGCTAGTATACCATGGTAGATAATAAGTTTATTCCACGTATAACATTAATTTTCAACAACAAACTTTTCACTCTTTTCAGTCTCAATGATAAAAATAATTAAAATTTCTATAAATGTAACAGAAATATGATGAACCCTAAAATATAGCCTTTTGCACACAAAATAAGTCTTTACAATTTATTCGGATAATAATATGATTTGGTTTCTTGTCATTTGTAAGACCACTGTCAGTGTCAGGGCAAGTTTGCATATTTTTTCACGCGTAGGCCGTAGTAAGGCCACGGTAAAAATACTTTTGTCTAGTAGATACCTACACAAGAACAGCAGCCGATAAACTGACAGATTTCCTCTATCAATTATTTATCTTAAATTATTTTCCATTATTGTTACCATGTCCATAGGTGCGCTACGGGTTCTTTTGCTGTACCAATTTTAATTTCAGTATAAAAATAATATTCTATAGGAAATGTATGAAATTATATAGGTACATAATAATGTTACCCTACCCTACCCTACCTACAGATGTATAATAATACATTTTTTGTGTAATTATTTTAATAATTTGTCTTCTAACCTCTGAATAAGGAAACTTCTAACGGGTAAATTAGTCAATTAAAACACAAGCAGAAAAAGTAGAGGAATAAATAAAAAAAAGAAATGTCTAAGTCATCTGAACAAAATTATTTTCATTTTTAGTTCTGTCATTCTGTCAAAATGGCGTTTAGCTTTCCAGCTTTTTCTTATATTATAGCATTAATTGTAGATGCATTTCTAATTTTCTTTTCAATTTTCCATGTTATAGCATTTGATGAATTAAAAACTGACTATAAAAACCCTATAGATCAATGTAACAGCCTTAACCCAGTAAGTAAACGGGCTTATCAAACATGGATCCTATGATTCCTATGTGACTTGCATTTAAAAAGCTTTTCCATTTCAGTTAGTGTTACCGGAGTACTTACTACATTTATTTATCAATGTATTGTTCCTTCTATCGGGAGAATGGCTGTCGCTCCTTTTAAACGTTCCACTCATCCTTTATCACATTCACAGGTAAATAGGTTATGTTGTGAATAAAATATGTTATAATAATGTACGTTTTTTAAGCTTTTCATAAATAATGTAAACTGTTGTTATCATTTTCAGATACAGAACCAGACCTGTAATGTCTGGGCCGGGGCTCTATGACCCCACCAGCATAATGAATGCAGATGTATTGACAGTCTGCCAGAGAGAAGGTTGGATAAAATTAGCATTTTACTTGCTTTCATTCTTCTTGTATCTATATGGGTATGTATTAAATAATTTTTATTAATGATTCATAATTTCAAGATCACTACTGAAGACATAAAATTTCTGCCCAGAAAATTTATGTTAAACTGTTATTTAAAGATTTTTGATATGTTGTAACATATTAAGTACATTTATTGTAAAGAAAGAATCTTTAGATACGAAATATTTTAAAATGTCTTAAGTGACAGTTTGAACACAATTTTCTCGAAATCAGTATTTTGCGTATGTATATCACTTTCATCCACTCATGTCTTCAATTAATTTGTAACTCAGCTCAAAATTAGATAATTGAAAGTATATATTATGTGATAAACTAATTACAAATTGTTTCTTATTTTCAGAATGATTGTTGTGCTGATAGCAGTTTAACAAACAAGTGCATTTACTTTTATATAATTCTTATTTATTTTAAATAGAATATTATAAGAAAAGTCATCAGAACAAAAGTGTCATTAGACTTAGGAGTCTAGATTTTTGTGAAGTGCTATTTTAATACTAATAAATTTTAAAATTTGCATAATGTATCAATTCTTTATCTCTATTCTGATTATATTAACAGCCATGTGGTAAATAAAGATCTAATGCAATAAGGAGGTTGAACATAACATTTTTTTTTAAATAAACAATGCAAAATAGTTAATGCAATTCTTGTGTTATCTTTTAATTAGGCATGACTTTAATTGACACATTTCAATTAGAATAAAAGATTTAAAAAACAGTTAACAGAAAGCCTGACACCTTGATAACACAAGGGTTACCATTAACTTTAAATGTAATGTTGCTGTTACAAAACAAGTATAAAAGAGCGTATTATAATACTTCGAACCATCAATGCAAAATAAATCTCTAACACTCTGTACCCCAATTAGACATGGGAGTCGCGCCGGGTATGCCGCGCCGCGCCGATTGCGGACGGCGCCGCCGCGCGCCGAGGATCCAACTCGGCGTGCCGAACGGTTCTTGTGGCGTTTTTTCCCTATGATAAAAACGGGACTACTTGATAGTACGTTTACAGTTTACACTAAGATTTGTATGGATTATACACCGCAGCACCTGCAGACGTTTATTTCGACGCCAGCTTGGCGCCGCCGGGAAAGTTTGCAACCCCAATTGGTCAGAAGAGATCCTTATAGTAATAATACCTTGTGTATTATTAGTAACTGAACAAATTATATTCCTGCTTTTTGGATTGAATAGGTAGATAATGGACTCTGATATTGTCAAAGACGTGACGCAAGCTGTAATTATTTTCGAATGTAGCCGCATCCTACCCAAGCTTCAGCACAATTACTGCAGATACAAGACATTAACAGGTCCTCCTCAATTTAACTTGACGGGCACTCTATGTTTGCTGGGCCGGGAGCCCTGAGTAAAAGACTACATTAGGAAAAGTATCATCCTATGGGTGACATAAACAATATTGTGATTTAAAATTATGTAAATTTAATCACTTCAATCTTCTAAAATAACAATTGTTTATTTCCCTATACAACAATAGTTCATAAGTTTAGCACGTAATATTATTATTATAATGATGATGCATTCCAGTGACATGATGCAACTAAAACAAGAGGTTGCAGGGAAGCTTGATGTTCATAATTCATTTCGCACGTGTCAAATGCTAGACTGGGTAAGCAATTTAGCATTTAGCTCTACATAGTAGATAGAAGTAGACAACAATTGAAACAGTTTGAAATGATGTAGGCAGTTTTCGACGTTATTGAGGTTATTGGATATTATGTTGCTATTAATACTTACTTGTTACTAGTGATGTAGTGTATGTACTACATCATACATGTAACATGTTGCATGCATATTTTACTATCTATACTAATATTATAAAGCGGAAGAGTTTGTTTGTTTGTTTGTTTAAACGCGCTAATCTCTGGTTTTTTGTTGGTTAGTCCATTTATAGAGGAAGGCTTTAGGCTATAAAACATTACGCTGCGACCAATAGGAGCGAAGCGTCAGTGAGAAATGTTGCAAAAACGGGGAAAATTATTCACATTAATTGGGGACTTTCGTCGCGTGCGCTGCATAACACGTTAACCGCCAAGCAAAAAAGGACATCATTCCGTTCAGGCCATGTCGGTCAATGCTGTCCGATAACTTGACTTTCCGTTCGGGCCACGTCGGTCAATGCTGGCCGCGTTTTTGAAGTGTATTCAATCAACTCGTACAGGCCGTAGGACAGGGCTATCAACAATATAGTCATATGTATTGACCCGCGTGGCTCCGTAGATACGGATTATCATGTTGGTTTTCGGAAAATCTAAAGGACTTAGAAAAAAAAAACACAAAAAAGTAGCAAAATTATTTTTCCGCGACAAAAAATTTTTGTTTGCTTAGCAGGCAGTGTTCTGACTTAAAACAAATATTATTATTATTTATAAAATGTAGTGATTTGACATAATATGTTATTTTATTCTTGAGGATGGATGAAATTTAAAAATATTTTTATCCCTGTGTTCCAGGAGCTGATAGTAAACGAAAATAACGTTTTTTTCGTTCAGATTCGCGTTTCTTTAGCACTTTAAAGAATCAATAAGATCGTTTTGAACTGTTCTTACTCGTGTTCCACAAGCAGGTGTCAGCTGTCAAAAACTGTTCAAAACGCTCAGAATGATCCCATCTTGTTTTTGACGTTTACTTAGATTTCACTGATCTCGATGTTATTTTTAAGTTATGGATCGAGCAAATTTATTAAAGATTCTTTTATAATGTAGTTATTATTGTTAATTTAAAATATAAATAGAATTTATGAGATAAAAAGGAAATGTTAAATTTTGACATCTGTCAGTCGTTCCACTAGCAGTAAAATTTGTTGAAACGTTCAGATCGAAAATTTCATTATTGTGCTAAAGAAACGACTGTGTGCGTTATGAATGATCTGAACGTTCAGTGTAAAAAGAGCGCTTAAAGGAACACGCCCTATATAATCGTGACATTAACCCTGTACTGCATGAATTATCAGGAAATAAATTAAAAAACATTTTTTACTTTTCTTTTGCTGTAATAGGGCAAATTAAGAAAAAAACACAAAAAGTTGGTACTTTATTTAGGAAATAAATTAAGGAGCCATAAATGGCTTCGTATGAATTTAGTACTTAGTACGGTCACGCCATTTCTGGCTTCCTATGCATTAGAAATACATCGATCAGTTATTATGAAAGTGTTTCTTTTCCCATTGAGGCATAAGAATAGGTACTTGACATTTTTCACATTTACTATAAGACCAAAACACACAATCATCATGATTCAATTGACAATAATTTTGATGAGTCGGTTATTGAATAATGATACATTCTGTATGAATGTCGAATTCAAAGAGAATTCCTGTACTCTGGCTGGAGTTTTACATGCTGGAGACTTGTGGCGTCCTGTAGTCTATTAGTTAGTCGTCTGTGGTCTAGGCGTTGGTGTGCCATGACTAGAAGAACCTGATGTGGCCGTCCGCGTTATTTCGTATTCAGGAATAATTTTATTGGTTCCTTGCGGGGGCGGTTAGGTGAGCGAAGGTTAAAAAGCGATAAATTTTCATCATCGAAATCAGATACAGAATGATTACTAATTGACCATCACCAGGAATCGATTTGGAGTATTTATTACTTATTTTAATAAAAGAGTAAAGGAAGCATTCTTGAAAGATAAGAAAATAACATTAAGGATCAGCGGATGCATACGAAACCAAAACTGGCTTCCGTGGAAAACGTGCTGAACAAGGCATAAATAATTAATAATTTATAGAAAATAGTATAGTAGAAGAAAAAAGAAACATTAAACAATACGAAAAACATTTTTATAAAACAATCAGCATCTTTTTTAATTTTTGCAGAGAGGTTAAAGTATTCTCTATATTCTCTATATTTTCTCCTAGAACTGCTCACCCGCCGGTATAATGTGAGGCTATGTTAAAATAAGACAATTACCATATCTATACATATAATAAATCTGTAGAGGGGTCATGTCTGTACATTAAGAATATTTAAGTGAAAATTAAAAAAAGGGGGTCTATATAAGCCGCAGAACATAAAAATAACATTTTTGAAAAAAATGTCTGTCTGTCTGTCTGTCTGTCTGTCTGTCTGTCTGTCTGTCTGTCCATATGGGAATGTTTGTCGTCGCATCACGCTAAAACCACTGTATGGAATGAAATGAAATTTGGCAGCCAGGTAGCTTACGACCTGAAGCGCATTATTGGAAATTATTATCCCGAAAAACGAAAGGGTTCCCGTGGGATCTTCAAAAAATTGTAGCTACCTATTTGACGGTATTTTAGCCAAACTACTCAACGTATTTAAATGAAATTTGGCAGGCAGGTAGCTTATGACTTGAAGAGCATTATAGAAAATTATTATCCCGAAAAACGAAAGGGTTCCCGTGGGATTTCCAAAAAATTGTAGCTACCTACTTAACGGTATTTCAGCCAAACTACTCAACGTATTTAAATGAAATTTGGCAGGCAGGTAGCTTATGACCTGAAGAGCATTATTGGAAATTATTATCCTGAAAAACGAAAGGGTTCCTGTGGGATCTTCAAAAAATTGTAACTACCTATTTGACGGTATTTCAGCCAAATTACTTAACGTATTTAAATGAAATTTGGCAGGCAGGTAGCTTATGATCTGAAGAGCATTACTATTATCCCGAAAAACGAAAGGGTTCCCGTGGGATCTTCAAAAAATTGTAGCAGCCTATTTGACGGTATTTCAGCCAAACTACTCAACATATTTAAATGAAATTTGGCAGGCAGGTAGCTTATGATCTGAAGAGCATTACTGGAAATTATTATCCCGAAAAACGAAAGGGTTCCCGTGGGATCTTCAAAAAATTGTAGCTACCTGTTTGACGGTATTTTAGCCAAACTACTCAACGTATTTAAATGAAATTTGGCAGGCAGGTAGCTTATGACTTGAAGAGCATTATAGAAAATTATTATCCCGAAAAACGAAAGGGTTCCCGTGGGATTTCCAAAAAATTGTAGCTACCTACTTGACGGTATTTCAGCCAAACTACTCAACGTATTTAAATGAAATTTGGCAGGCAGGTAGCTTATGACCTGAAGAGCATTATTGGAAATTATTATCCTAAAAAACGAAAGGGTTCCTGTGGGATCTTCAAAAAATTGTAACTACCTATTTGACGGTATTTCAGCCAAACTACTCAACGTACTTAAATGAAACTTGGCACAAAGGTAGATTGTAACATGAAATAACCAACATAATATTTTTAACCGACTTCCAAAATAGGAGGTGGTTTCTCAATTCGTAAATATATGTTTTTTTTATGTTTGTTCGTGGATATCTTCGTCGTTTATGAACCGATTTTAAATATTAATGTAATACCACTACTACCTACTTAGTCTTTGAAGATATACGTTTGGAAATTTCGACATCGTTTATACTGCAAGCATATGGTAATTAATAAATAAAAAACCGGGCAAGTGCGAGTTGGAATTGCGCACCGAGAGTAGACCGCCGACGCCGAAAAATTTGGCGGTCGGCGCAAGCAGCGCAGCGTCGGATTGAAAGTCGGCGTCGGGCGTCGCGGCGTCGGGCGTCGCGACGTTGGGCGTCGCGGCGTCGGGCATCGGGCGTCGGCGTCGCGACGTTGGGCGTCGCGGCGTCCGTCAGCGTCGCGACGTCGGGCGTCGCGGCGTCCGTCAGCGTCGCGACGTCGGGCTACGGCGTCGCGGCGTTGGGCGTCGCGGCGTTGGGCGTCGCGGCGTTGGGCGTCGCGGCGTCGGGCATCGGGCGTCGGCGTCGCGACGTTGGGCGTCGCGGCGTCCGTCAGCGTCGCGACGTCGGGCGTCGTGGCGTCCGTCAGCGTCGCGAGGTCGGGCGTCGGCGTCGCGGCGTTGGGCGTCGGCGTCGCGACGTTGGGTGTCGCGGCGTCAGGCGTCGGCGTCGTGACGTTGGGCGTCGCGGCGTCGGGCGTTGTGCCGTCGGGAGTCACGCCGTCGGGCGTCGTCGTCGCGACGCCCAACATCGCGACGCCAACTTCGCGATGCCGCGGCGTCGGGCGTCGGCGTCGCAACGGTGGGCGTCGCGGCGTCGGGCGTAAGCGTCGCAGCGTCGGGCGTCACGACGTTGGGCGTCGCGGTGTCGGGCGTCAGCGTCGCGGCGTCGGGCATCGGGCGTTGTGACGTTAGGCGTCGCGGCGTCGGCGTCGCGACGTCGGACGTTGGCTCCACGACGTTGGGCGTTGCGGCGTCGGGGGTCGCGGCGTCGGTCGTCGCGGCGTTGGGCGTCATATACGGGACATGAGCGCGTTTAAACCAACAAACAATTTACATTTGGGGACTTTCGTTGCATGCGCTGCATAAACGGTTTAAGTCAAACAAACACCACGCGAACGGAGTCGCGGGCACAGCTAGTACTATAATAAAAATACGATTCATTACACAAAAGAATGATTTACAAATATTACATAATAGTTTTGGCTTTACTTCTGTATAAAGGGCAGAAAAAAAATAATTAATTTGGGAGCCAGAAATGGCTTTGTATGCAGTAAAGGGTTAAATACTTAGGATAGAGATTTATATGAAAATATTTTTTTAAAATATCGAAATAAAAACTTCTGTGCGTGCTCTCTGCATGAGTTAGTCGATATATTATTAATCAAAGAAATAAAAATTAAATTTTGAAAAAGTACAGCGCGGCGGGGCCGGGGGTGACCGACACCTCGACCCGCGCGGCCCCTTGCAACGGAAAACTCGCTTTTACGTCGCTAGGGGCCATGTCGGGCAATGTTGACCGACATCGTATACCTGCTTAAATAATATTCAAAATCAATTTTGAATATTTTTCACATACTTTAAGACATAAAATAAACGTATTAATAAAATAAAAAAATTGGAAAAATTTTATCAGAACTGTAATTTTTGGTTGGCCTGAGAGGAAATTTTGATGGCGGGCAGCATTGTCCGACATGGCAGTTATCGTGATAAACGGTTTAAGTTACTCAAAAACCACGCGAACGAAGTCGCGGGAACAGCTAGTACCTATATAAGATTCAAGACGATATTATGTAGAATAAATTATGTAGTAGTTACAAATTAGTTGTAGCTATGTAATAGGCGCCCCCCACGCTACTATTACACAACTGTTTAGCTTAATGTTTCTCTGACTGATAAATACATTGAAAAATACACTTGAAAGAAAAGGACAAGAACACTGAATAAGTAAGTAATCAACACACCACTACATACTCATAATATGTAGGAGAAAATTCAAACATAGTACACATATACACAACAACTATACCATATTTAACAAATAATAAATGTTTTTTTTTAAATATAAGCAATAATGTCTCAATTAGGTATATGGTAATGTAAACAATCATACTATGTATAACAAGTAATACTGATTTTTATCAAAAAGCAATGAGCTCAACTACTTTCCGACTCCGCCAAATGTTTTAACTGTTTAGACTAGGCCATATCAGTTTATCCTAGAGTGTGCGTATCTATATCAGGACAAACTAGTTTGGCCTAGTCTAAACTGGTCTATCCTATCGGGCTTAGGACAAATTAGTTTGGACTAGGCTATACTGGTTAATCCTATCGCGTATAGGATGAACTAGTTGAGCCTAGGCAAAACTAGTTTGTCCTTAAAGTGGGTTGGCCGGTAACATACATACGTACATCTAGAGAATTCCACTAACCGGCTATGCGCGAATCGGACAAAACTGTCTAGCATTCCGTAATTCTATTATTTCATGAAGTAGGTATGTACTCGGATTACGTTTGGTTCTAGGGCAGCAATAATTGACTATGGTTTGTCTCAGTAAACAATATGTTTGAGAATTACGGGTCGTTTTAAATTACACGGTTTTGGAGGTCAGTAGATGTTACCACCGCGCGGCTTAAGGTTTCCAGTTGCAAGGAAATAATGTTAATAACGAAATTGTCAATTATAATCCTGTTTCTTTCGGCCTAAGCTCATACATAAAAAAAGGTGAAAGAAAATAACGTCTTTTTCGTTTAAGTTTGGGAACTTTTAGCGCTGTCCTGCTGGAACCACACTATCTATCCTAGGTCACAATTTTGTCTTCTATATACCTAAACAAAAGCTTTGTCCATTCTACCCCCTTTTACAAGTATTGCGCGAACGGAGGAGTATGAAATTTTCAACACTTATAGCATAGTTTAATAACAACAACATACGTCACACTCTACAATGCGTTATCAAAGAGAATGTAATAAAGGTATTTTTTGGGATTCCATTGGATAACATCATACTGAAGACGTATCTAACAATTTAAAATATTCATTATACTAAGGGTCGATTTTTCAATCGTCAGATAACTTTTACCTAAGGAATAAATATGTAACTTTGTCAGATTTTGTATGGAAAAAATGTCAAAGTCACATGTTTATTCAACAGATAAAAGTTATCTGACGATTGAAAAATCGGCCCTTAGTCGAATTTCGACAACAGGCCGACCGTTAAAATAAGAAAATCTTTAATAAATTTTGTACTTGCTTTATTATCTAATTTGAACGATTTATACGTGCAGTATGCAGTGCGTAGAGTATGCAGCTTTCCGTTGTAATTTAATGTCTTGCTTGTACCAAAATATATTACAACGCTTTTACGCTTTACCAACATGCAGTCAAAGGTCGAGCGTCTCTTTTACTTACTTCAGGTACATGCTTATTATTCAATGTATAAACGTGCATATGTACCAATGTATCAGTGAATCATTAGTATGGCCTGAAATTACCTACTGACCGACTGAAAATAGCTCTTGTCAACTGAACGAACGTTGCGGCGACTAGTAAGCCGAGCGACTTGGATCGAATACATCGCGTGCAATGCGGGTTCACGTATATGCTGTGCTATTGTTTGCTATCTTGAAAGATGCATTTGGTGCAAAAATACTTGGTCTCTTTCCGCATACGGGGAGAAGTCATCAAATGGTTTTCGAACCGCTCCTGCAAAAGTTGGCTGAACGAGGACATCAGGTCACTGTAGCTTCGTTTTTCCCCTTGAAATATCCACCAGCGAACTACACCGATGTCAGCTTTCAAGGTATCGCCGATATAGGAATCGAGACGATTGACCTAGGCTGGTTTGAAGGTCCAGAAATGTTTCTAAGGCTTCCACTCGCAGGAAGATTTATGAAGTCGTTAATGGAGTTCCATATATTAGCCGATATGGCTACTGGTATTTGTAAGAAGCTACTGGACTGGGCTCCACTGATAGAAGTGTTGCAGAAAGATTATGACGTTGTACTTTTGGAGAACTTCAATAGTGACTGTATGGCTGGCTTGCTCCATGTGTATAAAAACAAGGCTCCTGTGGTTTCCTTACTATCCAGTACTTTGATGCCTTGGACTGCTGAACGAATGAGTACGATGGACAACCCGTCGTTTGTGCCCAATTTGAGCAGGGATTACATTCCGCCTTTAACATTTTGGCAACGAATGGAGAATACGTTTCTGAGTGTATACTATAAATATTGGTTTCGTTTTATGATCCAGACCAAGGAGCAAGATATCATTGAGAAGCGATATGGCAGTATACCAGATTTAGACCAACTTGGAAAGAATATTTCACTGATGTTAGTTAACACTCACCACTCTTTGAACGGCAGAAAAGTTGCACCACCAGGAGTCGTTGAAGTAGGCGGTATGCATTTGGATCCAACAAGGAAAACTGTTCCAGAGGTATGAACTATTATTTATATTTATTTTGTTTATGTTGGTAGAAATTTATGTTACCCAGTAATACTTAGGTATACACTACTAGCACTTTATAGTTTATACATATTATAATATTATTTACAAACTTTAATTAATGTATCTACTTACTTATTTATCAAACAAAATTTACTGTTATATTGATAGGCCTAGGCTAAAAGATGACCAGGTAGTAAACATGACTAGGTAGATATTCAGTATTTATTATATTTAAAAATCTAGAACCCTACTTCCCAAAAAATGGGTCTAAAAAGGCTGACACAAGAAAATAATTCAATTTGAAATTCAGAAATGCAATTGGTACAAAAATGGTCAAGGTAGAGCCGTGGTCGCACCCGCTATCAGCATCGAACCTTGCAACGGCAGACGAATAATATGCTCTTTCAAGCTCTTTATTTCTACCGTAATTCAGTGTGAACTGATGCTTAGATTTTATTAGCGGGTACGACCACGGCTCTACCATGACCATTTTTGTACCTATTGCATTTCTGAATTTCAAATTGAATTATTTTCTTGTTTCAGCCTTTTTAGACCATTTTTGTACCTATTGTATTTCTGAATTTCAAATTGAATTATTTTCTTGTTTTAGTCTTTTTAGACCCATTTTTTGCGAAGTCGGGTTTCAGATTTTTAATCTTTTTTTTATTTAATATTTTTCTGTTTCCACATCAAATATAACAATTATTATATTTTTTTTAAATTGACCATTACATAGAAAGTAACTAAACAACATTTTAAATGCGGTCGTACAAGTACTATCTCGGGTACTTGTATGACCGCATTTTAAACGTTTATTTTGAATTTAACGACAAAATATAATACTTATTTAATAAAATATTTAAATACATATTAGTTAAGTGCTTGCCAAGACCTATCTTTTGATACCAAACACGAGACAATTATCTTTATAAAATTTTTTTTGGAGATAGTTTTTAGGTTTAATTTTCCAAATCCAAAATTTTTCAAAAATTTATATAGCCTATGTTACTCGCGGTATCATCACCAATCGATTGATACCTCATTTATTAAAATCGGACCAGTAGTTTAGCCGCTACGAGGGATCATACATACAAACATACATACATACATACATACATACATACATACATACATACATACATACATACATACATACATACATACATACATACATACATACATACATACATACATACATACATACATACATACATACATACATACATACATACATACATACAAAGACTGCCAAAATCATTACCCTTCCTTTTGGCTTCGCCGAAGTCGGGTAAAAATAGGCGTAGATTGGAGTCTTGGACTGCCGACAGGTGCTGAGTTAGACTGTTGCAGAATGCAGTCAAATGTTTATAATTTGTATTAGGTGTACCTTATGATTTAATTGACAAAGTTAGTAACGAATAATGCATAAGTATGAAACGCTGTCTAAGAGACAGGATTCAGCAATCAGCATATATACGGTAATCCGTATATATGCTGATTGCTTATGCATTATTCGTTACTAACTTTGTCAATTAGTAAATCATACTGGTTAATACCAAAATAAATGACTTTGGTATTAACCAAAGCAATAAAATTTTGTAAGTTATTTAAGCTACAGTATTTACACAAGTAGTACTTAGTACTTACACAATGTAATGAAACTGGCTTACTATATGATTCGCAAGATACGGCTGTGCCGAAACTCCGGAGTAAGATGTACAAAGACATATTTCCATTTACATATTATTATATTTATACTTTTATGTATATTTAAACTTTTGTTTTGCGCAATTTCTCGATAATATCTAGCTTGTATTAACCTAATCTTCCTGTAAACTTTAGTATATTTTTTTTTTTATACTTTAGGTTAATACAATCTAGATATAATACTTAACTGAACCTCGCTTAAATATAAATCCATGTCATAATAAAATCTAAAATTATTAAGTTTTTTACTCTACTGAAAAATTGTAGTTTTATAGATTTAGGTATTGCATTTGTAAAGGTAAAGAAGGGAAAATGTAAAAGTTGTATTATTGGAAAATTCTATTTTGGCATTCATAGTAGGTATCCACGGAAACAGGTCATTTAGGAGGCTTTCAATTATTATTTAACGTTCTTGATTGATATTAAGTCTTATAATCTTCTAATTGAGATCAACTTAAATAAATTAGCTGTCAAGTACGGGCTGTTCGCGCAAGTGAATAATGCACTCGGCGCGGCGACGCAAAGTCGCGACGCATCTTCACAGACCGAGACCATAGTTACAGGCCACAGCCTATGTATAGTCTACCTATATGTCGCAGTCATGTAATTGAAGTCGCCATTCGATAAAAACGCTAGTCTGATGACGACATTAAATTTAAAGAGTAGTCTTTCAATTTAATGTCGTCATCAGACTAGCGTTTTTGACTGAACATTGATTGACCAATCGTCTCTCAACGTCCAATTAGTTAGCGGATTAAAATCAGTCAGGTGATTGAAATGTTTTCTCAATGCTGCGCTAGTAGTCACCAAAACAAATATGGCGTCAAACAGCTCGCACTGATAGCACTGTGTTGATATTGTTTTCATTAAATCTACATTAAATGGATGTAGGTATATTATATAGTATACCTACATCCATTTAATGTAGATTTAATAATATTATTTATCTGTGAATTATTTATACTACAATTTGCAAAGTTACATTTATCGTATATATAAATGCAAATTAGAAAAAATGTCACCTAACTAGGTGTTCAATAAGTAGCTAATTTAACGACTACGCTAAATGACTAAACAACTTGACGAGTTGTCCTTTAGTCTTTCAATTTAATGTCGTCATTCGATAAAAATGCTAGTCGCTCAATGAAATACCGATTTCAATTAGATGACTGCGACATATACATCCATACAATAAAATATTATCTAACTCGAGCGACGGTCAGATCAGAAGTGCGTGATTCCTAAAACTACGGCTTTATATACAAAATTTAACAAAAATAGAAAGAGACATATTTACAAACTGAAGACAAAACGATAAAAATAAAGAAAAGAGTTAAAAATTGAAGACATGAATGGATGAAGGAATATATAATTTGTCGCAAAATGTTCTACCCAGAAAATTGACTCTAAACTATCATTTAACGAATTTATGATATGTTGTAACGTATTAAGTACATTTATTCTAAAGACGGATCTTTAGATTAATGTACTCGATACGTTACGAAATATTTAAAAAGTTTCAGTGACAGTTTGAACTCAATTTTCTCGAAATCAGTTTTCGCGATATCACCTTCATCCAGTTATGTCTTCAATTAATTGAACATATTAATATTAGAGTGTGGTAAAAGTTGAGAAGGACGATGAGTGAGAGGGACAGATGTAGAGAGGAGAGGGACGCTGCGTATATCTAGAGTTCTCGTGAGTATTTTCTTTAGATTTTCTCACCAGTATGATGTCACCACAAGTAATATTAGTTTTTGCATTGTCATTGCATTGTCATTGATACGTACTTATGAAAATTTCAAATTAAGCAGGTTTCTAGAAATTGGTGAAAATTATCCCCAAAGATTCGGTTGCGTCTTATATCATATAGTATAATATGATCTGAGCGTTACGTATATAGAGTACATACTTACATATAACATACATACAACCCAACTTCATATAAAAAACTTCTTAAAAAGCCGGTCTTCCGCCTGATCTCCCGCCCGCGCCAGTTGTGCCGATTATCCGTGTATAAATAACTCCTGTCTAGCTATTATAAAACCATTGAAATCAGGACAGCTACCTAGAAGGCCACCGTCATCAGAATCGGGGAGAAATTAAAAAAATTACATCGGTATAATCTATGGTCACAATTAACAGGATAAAATATATTATAATGTTTACTGAGCTTAGATCATACTATACTCATTTAAGTATATACAGGATTTAAAAAGGACAGTCTCTATAACTTAGTGATACTTCCTTTTCTCATTCCAAAAAAGCTGTTTCATATTTATATATTTTTTTTAATTTTTAAAAGTAAAACCATTTTTTCAATCTTTGACAAAAAAATACATTTCTTTTTTATATCCCAAAGTAATAGTCACTGTTCTTTTTACACCCTGTGTGGTATGTATCATGATCTAAGTTACTGAGACATAACAGTTACGAGCCTAATTTATATCCTACAACAATCTGGGTTCTGGGTGTTGTTTCCAAGTTTGATTAGGACCAAAGATTATTACTACTATATAGAAATGGTTAGGACAATGCAGGCTGATCACCTGATAGTCTGATAAGAAAGAATATGATCCATTCTTCGGATGGGCATGTAAAAAGTCGGTCCTGCGCCTGATCTCCCGCCAGTCGGGTCGGTTTACCCACTGAGTTATGAGAGTAAAAGGAAGAGAGAGTGTCTTTGTGTATTGCAGAGAGTGTCTTTGTGTATTGCAGAGAGTGTCTTTGTGTATTGCAGAGAGTGTCTTTGTGTATTGCAGAGAGTGTCTTTGTGTATTGCGCACACACTTGGGCACTATAAAACGACTCCTGCGTAGCTGGCCTGGTTTCAATAAAATCGGCTACCGACAGCAAAATCGGTGAGGGGAGATAGCTCCCCTTATTAAATTATAATAATAATTATAGTATTATTATTATAATTTCCGTAGAAAAACCAAGATTCCCGAGGGCCATTAATAAAATGGGTTTAGTGAACGTAAATAAAGTTGTACACGTAAAAAACTAACGTAACGTAAAAAAATATCTACGTACCTTTAGTATCTACGTGTTGTTAAAATGATATCATTTTAACATCTCAAAAACAAAAGAATAAATTACATTTTATAATTAGGTACTTAATGTAAGAGTAATTTTTTATTAATTCTTACCAACACTAAACACATTACTACTACGTCGGTTTTATTAAACGTAAGTTTCTTTTTTATTTCTCACTTTTTAGTGTCTCTAAGTCAAAGTTAACTACAGTAGGATAAATCGTTTGGTACCTACCTACGATGCTACAGAGAGACTGACACCACATACTCCATATTTATAATTTTTACCTCCTTTTTGTGTCGACAGTCAATTATAAATGCGAAAGTGAAAATCTCCTAAATTTGCCTTACTGAAACTACATGATACGTTATCAATGAAAAAATATTCATACATAACTGGAAATTGGTGAAAAATGTTCAAAAAATAAAACCTACAGGGCCAAAGTATGTAAAATTTTTTGGGGAACAAATGGCAGCTATTCTGTGGCGAATAAAAAAATCAAATCGGATTATAAACCTCAGAGTAATCGGTGTAAGTACATACAGATAAAAAAACAGGCTGAATGAGTAACTCTTCCTTTTTTTGGAAGTCGGTTAAAAAGAACAGTATTCATAAGTTTTTGATATCCATAAATGTATTTTTCTTCAATAAAAAAAATATTTTCCTTTTTTAATTTTTTGCAACTAAAAACATAAATTGTAGAAAGTTTTTTTTTTTGTTTCAGTTTTTAACGAAAACATGTACTATAGTCTATGCCAATTATATAGCCTATTAGCATATTATATACGTAGAATATAGTAGTTACATACTTACCTGGTACCTACTACACTACCTACGAATAAGATCGTGCTACTTGTATGCTTCGTTCTTGAGAAAAACGATTTTCAAAGAAAGATAATCATGATAATATAATATCTAAGTAGTAGTTAAGTAGTTATCTACCACATTCCACGACCTATCAGGAACTAGGGAAGCAGTTCTCGTAATATCGATTAAATATTGTTGTAATTTTGATACTATTCCACTCACGCGCGAACTAAATGACGCGTAACTTATCACGCGGTGACCGAACCAAGATTATACAAGGTGTGAAAGAAATGAGTGCGAATACGTGTATGTGTCTCTTATGTAGAGTATACTGTGAAAGTACCAGCGCTGAAAGAGTTACTTTTTACTTTCAAGTTTCTATGAGAAACGCCTCAACATCATAAAATTGCTTATACAATAATTAAAAAAAATAGCTCTTTCAGCGCTGGTACTTTAAATATATGTATTATCTGTATTATCACTCATTAATATAACTAGTATATCGAAAATAAATGCCTTCTGAAAATGAGCCTTCTAGTAATTACAACTTGCAAGCGTTATGAACTTGTGTTTTCTTTCTTTGGAGTGGGAGTAGCGGAATCTCAAGGGGAAGTAAGGGCTTAAAAGGCCGGCAATATTGCGATGTCCATAGTCCAATTATTGTGCTTAATTAGACGAACGAATAATAAAGATAACCTAATTAGCAAAGTTATTATTTTTTAAAGCGCCAAAATATTTTTCTGACCTAGTCGTCCATTGACCTACAGACCACAGTACTCTTTGTATTGAAAGAAGACGTAGATTATTAATTTAAAATCGGAAAAATTCGAATCTAACACACAAAGGGTTAAGTTCTATTATCTATGTAGCATAATACAACTTATTTTATAGCGGCATATTATATTATAGCGGCAACAGAAATACCTACGTCATCTGTAAAAATTTCACTAACAGCTAGTATCTATGGTTTAAAAGATACGTCTGCGACAGACAGACAGACGGATAACAGCTTATGTAATAAGGTCATGTAGTCTCCTCTGTTGTATAGAGTGTAGGTAATTTTCTTTATTTGTTTGTTATCTTTACTGAATAATAATAAATAATAATAATAATAGCCCCGCTCACCGATTTCCGTGTCGGTAGCCGATTTCATTGAAACCAGGCCAGCTACGCAGGAGTTATTTTATAGTGCCCAAGTGTGTGCGCAATACACAAAGGCACTCTCACTTCCTTATACTCTCATAACCCAGTGGGACGGTAAACCGACTCGACTGGTGGGAGATCAGGCGCAGGACCGACTTTTTACATGCCTAACCAACGCATGGATCATCTTTCTTGTCAGACAATCAGGTGATCAGCCTGCATTGTCCTAACCAAACTTGAAAACAACATTTTTTGTTGTTACAACGCGGGATTCAAACCCTTCGGGTCGAAAGCGAAGCTCAGAACCACTATACCACGGAGGCGCTCTTTACTAATATTATAATTTACTAGCTGTGCCCGCGACTCCGTACGCGTGGAAAAGTAATTTAGGGCAGTGTTATAATAAATCTGTTTTAAAAATATTTTTAGTTATAAAAACTGTCGTCGAGGTATTTAAAAAACTACTTTAAGTTGACAATTCCTACTACCAGATTGACAAACGACCGTGTATAATTACTATAATGCGAACGGGACTACTTGATAGTACGCTCACATACACGACGAACATCTAGTACTAAGATTTGTATGGATTTTGCGCCGCAGCGACTGCAGACGATGATCGTTTCCACGCCGACGCTGCTGGTGTGGTGACAATGATATTAAGACAGCGCGCCGCAAAATTTTGCGGTATTTTAGCCTTTAGGTGCGTAAGTCCGACTCGCACTTGCCCGGTTCTTTATTTATTAATAACCAAACATGTAGGTACTGATTATAAATCACTTCACTGTTAAAGTACTGATTTTATACAGAAAAGTAGGAAATATAGAAAGTCCCAAAAGAAATAAAACAAACCTAAGTTGTACCTAACTAAAAACCATTCGGTCCATGATAAAAACTAAGAAATAAAAATATCAAGAAAAACATAAATCTAACTTATATTGACATAACTTTTTTAGTTTAACTGTAAACACAATACTTATGTTAATCAAAATTCTATGTATTATGCAGTTATCGAATACCTACATAATTTGAACAAAGAAGACTATAAAATGTACAGTAATAGTAGGCTGTAGTATGAATTTGAACGGACGGAATGAGAACTATAATATACAATGCAAAATAATATTATACATTGCTAATGATGCACGCTGAGTTTAACTCTCGGATAACGTATTGTATAAATGTAGGTACCTACTCAACTTTGCTATAATTGTATTAAAAGTACGGCATTTGGCGTATAGATGTCGCTATTATGGTCTGCTCTGCATCACGCTATCGCTTGTAAGATATATTTGTATATGAGAATACTCTATCAATAATATGATATTTGGCAAAAAAACCCATAATAATCTATTAACACATCCAGGACAGGCTAGAATTTCAAAAGGTATCTCGATTGGAATCGAGTTGTATCAACAGTTTTCCCCTGTAACACACAGAAAAAACAAAATAAAGAGCAATATATTTATGAAAATCTTAAAACTGTTTTTAAAATTCCGTACCTCAAAAGGAAAAAACGAAACACATATTATAAGATCATTTCCATGTCCGTCTGTCTGTCAAGACCCTTTTACTCAGAAACGCGTGTAGGTATCAAGATGAAAATTATATAAAATACTCAGGATACCTAGTCTGTTCCTTGAAGCAGTGAAAACATCAGACCTCTTAGCCAATGCAACCAAAAGCAGTCGCTTAGGTATGTCGCTAAATTTCGTCATTTTCGACACTCGTAAGGGAATCAAAACCTAAAGGGTACTTCCCGTGAACTCAAAATCATAAAATTTGAAACCAAGCAACGTCTTATTACTAACCTACTCTAACAAATATGTATACAGTACCTACTTATCACAAAGGACTTTACACGAAAAGTACTCACTGATTTTATACAAATAACTTTCGTAATAAACTCAAGAAAAAAAATCTTAGATTGTCCCTACCTAGCAAGCCTAAAACTAACAAATAAAAGTCACCCCCGCGGCCCCGGTGCGTGTCTGCGAATACAATTTGAAGCGGCGCGGCGCGGTGGCGCGCGGCTCCCGGGCCTGCCGCGCGCTTCCTACAAACGTCCAGCAAAAACGACATGATGTTTTTAAATTGTCATAACTTTTTTATTTATAAACCGATTTATATGAAACAAACACTAAATGTTAAATGAAGCTTGCCGCAATATATTACTGAAAAGTACATCTAAATCGGATAAGCCGTTTCTGAGATTAGCGTGCACAAACCCACAGACAAACAGACAAACAGATAAACAGACAAACAGACAAACAGACAAAAATTTCAAAAATCATTGTTTTGGGTACTATTGCGTAAATAAAGGTACCCTATAATATTTTTTCTCAAATATCTTCAATGTACAGACACGACTCCTCTACAGATTTATTATATGTATAGATAAGAAAGATAAATGTACCTTTTTAAATGTTTGTTACGAAAACTCAAAAACTATTTGACGGATTTTGATTTCACCATTAGCATGCAATTTAAAGGCTATAACTTTTATAAATTATGACACGATAGAAAATAATAATGTTAGCAAGTATGGCTGTAGCGTAAAATAATTTAAACGTCGTTTTAACATCATACAATTTTAACACACATACCTAATGTTTTTCGCTCACAGCTGTCAATTCTAAAGTTATAATTATGTACGCTTATTGGGTTAGTAGTTACAGACGACATTGTCAGTTAAGAGCCATCAATCAACATGAGCAATGGTAATAAAACACTTTGAAGTTGGAATAGGTACTTAAATAGTAATATGTTTTATTTTTCAGCGTTATTTTAAAAACTTGTCGAAATTAAAACTGTTTTGTACACGTGAAATTAAAATATTCTTTCTTTACGTAGGCAGTGTGGACATATCAATAACTTCTAGGGTTGAAGGTTATTAATTATTATACTTATCAGTGGCGAAGGCTGGATGTCCTTTAGAGGAAAGTCCTAGCTTGTATAATAGGAGTTTGAGAATGAGAGTATAGAGATATGCTAGGTGAAGCCGTCTGCGACTGCGACATATTATATAAGCCGAGAATAGAGGAGGAACACCACGCCACTGTTACCTGTACGCGCCAACTACTTCCCGGGACCGACAATCTGTCTGTTGATCATTAGCGGAGTGCGTAGCGTACCTAGGAGAGTGAGAAGTGAGAGACCTCGCAGAATATGTATTGAACTCTTAACTACCTATAAAGGAGAGTGATATTTTGTACTTAATAACGAGTGGGGACGCTTTTCCCTGTGTGTTTACGTCAGTAGGAAATAGTTTCGAGCGAACTTCGTAGAGGTCAGTTGAGAAGTTCCTCCACAGTTTGTTATTCAAGCAGCATATTGTTCGTTGTAAATTTGCCCACGAATTGATACGGTGCCAACTGCCAACAGCAACAATAATCAATTGTTATAGTCCTTGGCATCCAGGGCCATTAAATATTATTTTTATAAAAACGAAGTAATGACAAATTAAAGCTAAGAATACTCGATCACGTGAGCATTGAAACAAAAATGAGAGCAAAATGGGACGTCGGTTTGGGTGCTACATACACAGAGACACCCGAAACTTATCAGCCATCTGTTATTGTCGGAGGTTAAAATAAACTAAATTAAATCTCAAAAAACCCCCGACTGAAATGACTGACGACGAAAACCTAAACCGATTACCACCAAAAAAAACACTCGACTAATCCTCGAGAAAAACCGTATTAAAATTAAATCATCCGTTTGGGAGCTACGATACCACTGACAGACACATACACATTTACACAGACACGTAAAAGTTATAACACCCCGTCGTTTTTACGTCGTCGGGGGTTAAAATCGTAACTCTCAGAACTAAACTGCTGTCCAATGCACGGTCGCCAACCGATGGCCGGTTACCTAACCACTTATCAGCGTTATTGGTGATATGTTTCACAAGTGGTACACCGGCTTCTGGGCGACTGTACATACGAGTAGATCTTGATAATAAGTGCAATGAAGCTGCATCTTGCTGTCCTGTCGGTTGATTCGGTCAGTAAATTGCCTGACGGAAGTACTTATTCAATGCATTGTAGATACGCAGTGCGCTGTGCGATGTTTGATCAATTTTAATTGTTTGTTTACATCTAATAACAGTTTAACCGACTTATCAATATTATACATACTTCCACCTACTACACTGCCCAGTACCAATTGTTACAGGGCATAAAAAGAAGCATAAAAAAGCAACGGTCTTTTTTCACTATTTATATTTCCAATGGCAACATGACTTACCTTGTCAGACTAAATAAAACTAGAGTTATGCGGCCCACAAAGTGTGGCCGCACTGAACTACGCCTCGCTAAGCGTAAACGGAAGTAGGTACAATATTGGACTCTTTCCTTCCTTCGGAACTCTACATTAGTATCAGCACGGTGTCCTCGTCAATTCGGTGCTAAAATAGACATTGATAATGCGTTCTCTTCTTAGTTCCAAAAACTGTTATCGAAGGTACCTTGGGCGTATGCACTTGAAAATTTAAATTTGTCTATGAGGCTATACAAAGCGATAAACAATGGGGGACTTTATCTGAAATATTGTAATTACCTATTTTGTGACATTACGCTGCATTAAACATAAATATTTATATACAAAAATATAATTGAACATTATATTTATATTCAAAAAAATAATCTAGCCTATGTAACTAACAGATTTATGCTAATCGCTATTTTTACGTAATCAGCATGCTTTTTTTAATCTACTCAGTAGTTTAGGCATTATGGTGGAACAAACACACATGACTGGCAATATTACCCATTCCTGTAATCGGGTAAACATAAATTGCAAAGGCATGCTAGAGTCAGCACGTTAACCGTAGAAATATATTTTGTCACAATGTACTGTGTATGTAACACAGATTTACTTTATCTATCGAGCATTTTATCTATTTTTCTACTTCCATATCGGTGTTCTATGGTCAGGTTATGGATTACTCGCTTCATTTATTCGCTCTGTCTCGCTCTCTAACTGTAGAGTAGAGCTTTTTATTTAATTATTATTACTGTAGTCCGCATGCTGTATGCACTATGATCTACTAGTACTTATATAATATGTATGTATGGATCGTAGTTCATACTATCTTAATCTTTACATAAACACCTAAATAAGATTTAGGGCAGATTTTTCCATCATCAGATTTTACCTCTGTAATTAATATGCGACTGACAGATTTTGTATGAAACAAGAGTCAAAGTCATATGATTAATCGACAAATAAAGTTAACTAATTGAAAAATCAATCCTTAATGATATATGAATTGATTAAATTCTAATAAAATCTTTATCTTTTGTGATTATGATTGTATTGTTATTTATTGTCTACTCTTATCTATATTAAACAAGCAATTGGTATAGATATATTATCGCTAATCTAACAAATTTCTATTATTCATCATGGATAAGTAGGTACTTACTTACTACTTGTTATTAAAATGTAAGTATGCCTTATTATTTGTAAAGTATGTCACACAGATATTGCAGAACTTTTGTTACTATCAAACACCAATTGGGTCACTTTTGTTATTCGTTAATGTAAAAAATATACTGACCAGCGACCTCATTGTTTGAACTTAACATTTTGTCGTTACTTCTCTGAGTATAAACAAAAATAATATATTTTACACAATGTATTGACCATTCTTGAATGTTTCCCGTAAACCTCATTTGAATTGCTGAACAACAGAAAACTGAGCGTAAATGGACGATTGTATGGACAATGTTACAGTTTGTATATAACGCAACTGTAGCACTAGTGCTAGCTGCAGTGTTTCGTGCGACTCGGAGTAAATATACCGCGCGCGATGCGTTCCGCGCTATTCACTTTCTACTCTACATTCGCGCTCCTCAATTATGCGGAGAGTGCCAGGATCCTCGGCCTCTTTCCCCACACGGGAAGGAGCCATCAGATGGTCTTCGAACCACTACTCAAGGCGTTGGCCAAACGCGGCCACGACGTCACTGTTGCCTCATTTTTTCCGTTGAAAAACCCCCCAATTAATTACACAGACATCAGTTTCGAGGGGATCGCCAGCATAGGCATCGAAACGGTCGATCTTACCGTGTACGAGGACATTCCTTTATGGATGAAGGTCCCTCTATTGGACCGGCTGTTTAGACAGATAGACGACTTCCATCCACTGGCGGATATGGCGCTGGACACTTGCAGAAAGGCGGTCGACTGGCCACCCCTAATTGACGCGTTGAAGAAGGATTACGATTTAGTTTTGCTGGAGAACTTCAACAGTGATTGTATGATTGCTCTACTTCACGTGTACGACATCAAAGCTCCTATAGTATCGTTGCTGTCGAGTAACCTCCTGGCGTGGTCCGAGGAGCGCATGGGGGCTACGGAAGTCCCGGCGTATGTGCCTAGCTTCGGAACAACATACAGACATCCCATGACGTTTTGGGAGAGGATGGAGAACGCTTTCGTGGAGCTCTGCTATAAATACTGGTTCAGGAACATGGTTCAGATTAAGGAGCAGAGTGTCGTTGAGAGACGCTACGGGAAGATTCCTGACCTGGATCTACTTGCGAGGAATACGTCCCTAATGCTCGTGAACACCCACCACACTCTACATGGGCGCAAGTCTCTACCTCCTGGAATTGTGGAGGTGGGCGGAATGCATCTGGATCCAGTTAGAAAGTATATTCCTCAGGTAATGCTTTTTGGTATAACATAGCTGTGTAGATAATAGATAAGCATATATTTATTAAATTGAATATTATTCCTAGAATTCTTCTTCTCGTCGCCCAGTCGGGGTTTTTTTAAATTATAAATATTGCTAATATAAAATATCAGCGTCGCGAAATCGGCAGAATAAATATGTTATTTACAGTTATTAGATATAGGACAAAATTTGCATTAATAATCGTAGGACAAAAAAGTATATTGTGTCTTCATTTAGATAATTCAAATAAATAGTTCACTTCTGAATTTTTATGATTTTCCACTTACAAAAAATTATACGATAGAAATAGTTATAAGATATTGTGTGTATCTAATTAAAATAGCAAATATTGTTGCGCTCTTCATTGCTCTACATATAATAGGTAAACCGTAGAGGCAGTAAATTTATTTATATTTATATAACCTTTCGTTCTCATGCAAAAATCTCGATTCTGTAAAACTTCTAGAATATTCAGTAATTATATAAAAAATAACTCATTAATTGCATATTATACCTAATTATGAATAAATTATTTATTTACGTACAAATAACTATACGTGTAGTCTCAGTGACGCTTTTGGGATGCCGCAGGTGTTCTGTGTTCACTACGTTGCATCTTATGCGCTAGAAACTAGAAAGTAATTTTAGAGTTCCGTAGTCTCCGTAGATAACCTACTACAAGAAACCCTTGTAACTTTGCTCTGTCCGTCCGTCTGTCCTCCCTTGCTAACATCAGTAGTTAGATAAATCTACACTAATATTATAAAGAGGAAAGGTTTGAATTTTTTATGTAACGACTGAACTCAAAAAGTACTGGACCGATTTTAATAATTCTTTTTTCATTAGAAAGCTACATTATCACTGAGTAACATAGGCTATATAAAAATCAATTGCTGTTCGTTAGTCTCGCTAAAACTCGAGATCTGCTGAACTGAGTCGGCTATTTTTGGTCATGAAATATTCGTGGAAGTCCCGGGAAGGTTTACACGGTGCTCAACGAAGTGGGCTCAGCTAGTATACTATAATTTTGTTTAGTAAACTGTGTAGGTAAGTACTAAGTACCTATAATTTTTTTATTCTATACCTACTTTTAGTTTTTGAGATAGCTCTCTTTTAGCTTCCCATATGAGATGGGGAGTTATATGAGATTTATTTTTTTCATTTTATCCAATCGTGTAGGGCAGTGTTTCCCAATCATTGTTTTGACATGACCTGGTAATTTTACACTGTCCTTTCGTAACCCACTTATTACAAACTAAAGCTGGTTTCATTAAATTAAATAATACCCATTTATTATTAGTAGTAATGATTTTTAATACTGCATTAGGTATAATATTTTACCACATTACAAAACATATCAGTATGCATTATCGGATTTGTTTGTACTTTCATCGACTTGTAAGAGTTGTAAGGAAAAATAATGACTTATGATTTTACGATTGTTTTTAATGTCTATCGATAGTAGGTATTATTTTTAAAACAAGACAGGAATGTTGCGACCCGGAATTTATTTTGATGGCCCGGTATCGGGTTGCGACCCGGCAAATGGGAAACACTGGTGTAGGGTATAGTCGAATAGACATTTTTAAATACAAATAGTTTCATTATTTTCATTTTACCACTTTTGGCAACAAAACTGCTTTATTTATAAAAAATTCATCTATCTCTGTTTATCGCGTTAGTCTAGCTATCGCAGTTCTTGAGATACAGCGATAGACAGTCATAGAGGTCATAGACAAATAGGGAGGTCTTAGTTATTAAGGTCCCGTTTTTACCCTTCAAGTACGTAACCCCTATAGCCGTCCCCAAAAGTCCATAATGAAATTTATCATAAGCTTTTATTTAACTTGCACGGTGTATCTTGCTCTTTTTAACCGACTTCGGCGAAGCCAAAAGGAAGGGTAATGATTTTGGCAGTCTATGTATGTATGTTTGTAAGTATGTATGTATGTTCCCTCGTAGCGGTTTAACTACTGGTCCGATTTTAATAAATAAGGTGTCAATCGATTCGTAGTGGTCCCGCGAGTAACATAGGCAATATAATTTTTCGAAAAAATGTGGATTTTGAAAATTATACCTCGAAAACTATCTTCAAAAAAAATATTAAATTAAGATAATTGTATCGTGTTTGGTATCAACCAAGCACATCAAGAATATGTATTTAAATATTTTATGATTTATTACATTTTATTGTTAAATTCAAAATAAACGTTTAAAATGCGGTCGTACAAGTAGTATCTAGGAGTTGTTTAGTTACATTCTATGCGTTAATTTAACGTTAGTTTAGTAAAAATATAATGTTATATTTAATGTGGAAACAGAAAAATGTAAAATAAAATAAAAGTTTAAAAAACTATAACCCGACTTCACAAAAAATGGATCTAAAAAGGCTGAAACAAGAAAATAATTTAATTTGAAATCCAGATATAAATAGGTACAGGTATGGTCAAGGTAGAGCCGTGGTCGTACCCGCTAAACAAGTCTATAATATTTGTCTGCTGTAGAAATATACAATCCCAATAGCGGGTACGGCCACGGCTCTACCTTGACCATATCTGTACCTACCTATGCATATCTGGATTTCAAATTGAATTATTTTCTTGTTTCAGCCTTTTTAGATCCCTTTTTTGTGAAGTCGGGTTATAGTTTTTTAAACTTTTATTTTATTAACAGTGTCCTTTACATGTTTATTATAACCTAAATATAAGCATAAGTAAGCACTAAATAAATATCAACAATTTTAAACCGACTGAGATTTATCGTAAATCCGTTCAGGCTATAGTCGCTATTATCTCCTTAAGTACTTAGATCAAAGCTAATATTTTTATAGTAGGTGCTTAGATACATACAATAATGCAATGTCCCACATAATCATTATCATTTCCCTATATGCGCGCAAGTCACGGCTTGATATCGTGATAGGCGCTTAGGAAGTATATCGAACTGTCAATGCAGAATAAATACCTATGTACTCAAAGTCGATATAAAGAATTTGCTCTACCTAAATAATTTCCTTGCGAACATTGAATCATAAAACAGTTTACTGAGTGCCTTGAAACGAGCATATCGTGCGCGATGCGGCCTACGCTTTTTTATTTTTTCGCATTCGCTTTATTCAATAGCGCACAGTGCGGAAGAATACTCGTATTATTACCGCACACCGGGAAAAGTCACCATATGGTGTTCGAACCTCTGCTGCGTACATTGGCTACGAGAGGACATCATGTTACTGTCGCGTCGTTTTTCCCACTGCAAAACCCTCCCGCTAATTACACGCACATCAGCTTCGAGGGGTTGGCTCCCGTAGGAATTGAGACTATGAATCTGATGATGTGCGAAAATCCAGGCATCCTAACGAAGCTGCCGCTCGTCGGTAACCTCCTAAGGTCGATGCCACAGTATCGTGCGTTGAGGGACATGGCAATAAATCTTTGTGCCAAGTTCGTGGACTACGAGCCACTAATCGAGGCGTTCAAGAAAGAATACGACGTAGTTCTGGTGCAAAATTTCAACAGTGATTGCATGATCGGCCTGCTCGACGTGTTCAAGATCAAGGCCCCGGTGGTTTCATTGCTGACTTGTACTTTCATGCCCTGGTCTGCGGAGCGTATGGGTATCGTGAGTAATCCATCCTTTAATCCCGTCATCACCCCAGACACGTACTTCGATGTACCGATGACGTTTTGGGAGAGAATGGAGAATACGCTGTTCCGAGTGTCATTAAACTATTGGATGAGATACGAGGTTCAGATGAAGGAGCAGGACATCATAAGGAAGCGGTATGGAAAAGTTCAGGACCTCGGTCAGCTTGCGATGACCCGAAGTTCCATGATGCTTATCAACACACATCACTCCCTCAACGGCCGTCATTTGTTGCCGCCTGGAGTGATAGAAGTCGGTGGCATGCATTTGGATCCGACAAAAAAGATTATTCCAAAGGTAATTAATAACTTTAGTTCACGTAATAGTAGAATATAATATTATTGTAATATATCGACGAGAGAACGCCTGGTCAATAATAAGGATAGTCATATATTTATTCTGACAAACGAGTTTACGACGCGGTAAGTGTTTAAAAAAATTTAACTTTAATGTCACGGTCTCTCTACAATAAATTTATTCAAATGTATTAATATCTATATATTATGTATCTATTAAAATACTAGTTAGACCTATAGAATACATTAGATAAGTAGTCGCTAAGTCGTATATATACTTTTTAGAATGTACCTACTTAATTTAAATATCGAAATGAACATCTACATAATAATTGTATTAGTAATTCCATGGTAAATATTTGAGTGATAACTGTAGTTGACTAATTTTCAATTTTACAGTTTAACAACCAAAGGTTATATAGCTCGAGTTCATTGACCTCATTGCTCTGCTGATTGATTATAATTAATATTTTTTTCTGTTTAAACGTCTTCAAAGCACTGAATCATGATTCATGTGCCCTGAATTGCTGTAATTGATTTTACCAAACCTTATACATAATTCTTTCTCATAATGTCCTCCAAATTAATATTTTAAACGTGATAGTAAGTGAGTGAAACTTTTCTCGCTAAAGCAACTGATTATGAATTTTAATAAAATTTTACAATTCACAATAAGTTAAATTAACACATAACATGCAACAATTTGTGTGAATTGTCCAAAATAGATCGAAAATCCGCCGTCTCCGTGGTAAATTATGGCGTCCGGGGTGCTCACGACTAAATACACCATTAAATTTAATACCTTATGAGATGTCTAAAGATTAAAAAGGTCGCGCGAAAAAGTTATGCAAGTAGTTACGCGCGGAAGTAACCGAACGGTACGGAGTACGGACTAGCGGAAGACCTATTAATCATATTATTACTATAATATTATAAATTATTATTGCAGTACTCAGTCCTTACAGGTATCACCACGAGGGAAAGCCGTGGACAAATACTTTTTTAGTTAATACATAAGATTATAATGATCTTAAAATAAATAAAGCTCAGTATGGGCGGCTTTAATGCTCTAATTAAAGTTTCACTTATTCTTAAGCGCACAAAAAACGTTTTAACGGAAAGAACGGAGTATAACTAAACAATAGCTCTAATGAATAGATAAACTATAGTCTATAGACAAACTCATTTAAGACACGTCACACTAGGCATTGATGTGTAAGTGAGTATGTTATTCTTCGCGTGTTATTTTTGACTGGATAACGACCCCAGTCAAAGTCGGTCATGCAATATGTTCGTGTGCAAACAAAAATAGCTCTGTCAACTTTACAATCAGTATAATATACATTGGTTAAATATAGGTTGGATGTTATATAATGTAGATAAAACCACAGTATTTCGTGTGACTCGGATTCGGGAACATCTATCGCGATGCGCCTTGTGTACATTTACATATCGGTATTGTGTATTTGGGTTAATGACTCACAATGTGCCCGAATTCTGGGATTATTTCCGCACCCGGGGAGAAGTCACCAGATGGTATTCGAACCCCTGCTCCAGATTTTAGCTGAGCGAGGACACCAAGTCACTGTGGCTTCGTTTTTTCCACTCAAAAATCCTCCAGTCAACTACACTAATGTCAGTTTTGAAGGCTTGTCCAGTATCGGTATCGAGAACATGAACCTCATGTGGTTTGAAAACCCAAGTATATTAACAAAATTACCACTTATCGGTAACATTATAAAAGGACTGATGGAGTTTGGCCCTTTGATAGAGAAATCACTGAATATTTGTGACAAATTAGTTGAATATGGTCCACTTGTAAATGTTTTGAAAAAGGAATACGATTTAGTGCTACTGGAGAATTTCAACAGTGATTGCATGATCGGTTTGCTCCATGTATTTAACGTAAAGGCGCCAGTGGTGTCCTTACTGTCGTGTGATCTAATGCCGTGGTCTGCAGAGCGCATGGGTGTAATGGATAACCCTGCCATTGTGCCAGTTACAAGTTCACCATTTGAATCGCCAATGTCGTTTTGGGAGAGAGTAGAAAATACATTGTTTAGTGTTTATTTGAATTACTACTGGATGCACCATAAAATCCAGACAAAAGAGCAGGAGATTATAGAAAAACGGTATGGAAAAATTCCTAACCTTGGTCGGATTGCAAAAAACAGAAGTTCTCTTATCCTAGTCAATACACATCACTCTTTGAACGGACGTAGACTTTTTCCTCCCGGTATTGTAGAAGTAGGTGGAATGCACTTGGATCCAAACAGAAAAAATATACCAGAGGTAACGTTTTTTTTAACTGATATCAGATATTTGATATTTTTTGCAAACGGAGTAGGTAATTGATCATTATCTTTATGATAATCAAGCTGCTGATAAATGCACCAGCAGATGACCCTTGCTGATGCAATCTGGTTTATATATTACACCAAATTTTTTTTATTTGCCAACCCACTCATTCTACTTTAAAGTAAATGACTTTAAAGTAGAATAAGTGGGTTTGCATCTGTAGAAAAATATTATAAATCCGTACTAAGTTTAGTTAATTGAACGAGTATTTATCAAATATTTACGTTGTCTTGTACTTTTCTATTCAGCTTTTGAGATATAACTTTCACTATAATTGCTGTCATAAACTATTACCACGATCTATCACAATCACTATAGGCACGATCTAGTGCATCCCAATAGTTTTGACTAAGCTTGGTGACCCAAAGTGGATCTTGACCTACGAAACGAGTTTGCGTCCCTTTCTTGCTATTGTGTAGAGTGAAGATCGCGCAGGTCAGCGCTCCACATCACTACGGTAACGATGACGGGTCATCGACTGACTTTGATATTTTTGTTACTTATAGTTTGGCTAGATCATCGGCAGGGACTAGCGCAATCACTTATTTAAAGAAAGTTTCTAATAAAAAAGTACAGATAAGAGAGTATGTAAAAAAGTACAGATTATTTATATTGTAGTCAATGCTCTTATACGTTTTTATGATTTACAGAAATAACTTTTAAGTGGTCACCGTGTACCTGGCTGCGAACCATAATATCCAAACTAAAGTATAATTTGTAGAGTTATGCTATTCTTCAAGTGGTTGTAACAGTCACGAATGAAAATCATGATCAATATGCAAACAGAAAATAGGTCTGTCATTGTAACTATCTATGTCGCACTTATTAGTTTAAATATAGATTGAAGTTCATATATAGTCGCAGTACTTTGTGCAGTTCAAGTCGGGAATATCGCGCGCGATGCACCCAGTTCACATATTTACATTTGTATTGACGACTTCGGTTAATTACTTACAATGTGCCAGGATCCTTGGTTTATTTCCGCATACGGGGAGAAGTCATCAGATGGTGTTCGAGCCCTTTCTACAGAAATTAGCTGAGCGTGGTCACCAAGTTACTGTGGCATCGTTTTTTCCGCTGACGAATCCTCCAGCCAATTACACTGATGTCACTTTCCAAGGCTTGTCCAATATTGGTATCGAGACCATGAACATTATGTGGTTTGAAAACCCAACCATATCAATGAAATTACCGCTTGTAGGGAACCTTGTCAGAGCAATGATTGCAATCGACCCCCTTGCCGAAATGGCAATAGATATTTGTGACAAAATAGTAGATTATACTCCATTTACTGACGTGTTAAAGAAAGAGTACGACTTAGTGTTAGTCGAGAACTTTTCGAGTGATTGCATGATCGGGTTGCTCCATGTGTTCAACATAACAGCACCAGTGGTATCCTTACTGTCGTGTACTCTAATGCCGTGGTCTGCACAGCGTATGGGTGTAATGGACAACCCAGCTTATGAGCCAACAGTAGGATCGCCGTTTAATTCACAAATGTCATTTTGGGAAAGAGTAGAGAACTCTATATTTAGCCTCTACCTAAATTATTATTGGATGCCTTACAAAGTTCATTTAAAAGAACAGAACGTGATAGAGAAACGCTATGGAAAAATTCCTGACCTTGGTCAGCTCGCGAGAAATAGAAGTTCTCTTATGCTCGTTAACACACATCACTCTCTCAACGGGCGTAATATTTTTCCACCGGGCATCATAGAAGTAGGCGGTATGCATGTGGTTCCAAACAAAAAACATATTTCAGAGGTAATGATAACGTCAAGTACTTAATTACTATGTATAATTATTATATCAGTGCAAGGCTAATATAACACTAGTCTAGTGTTTACTGTTGATAACCTAGTCCGTTCGCAATATAATATTATAATAATATTAGCTATACAGATAGTATAATCGTAGTTAAAGATAACAATATTTATTGCACCATGGAAAATAAATAATAATTCAACTTGAGTCTAAGAATAAGAAGCATTGCACTTCTGGGGCAAATCCTCTTCTCATCAAAGAGACTTAGGCCATGTTTCACCAAGCAATGTTAAATTAACGCCATGTTAAAATACCATGCCATCTCATTCATTGAAAGGAAATACGTGAGGGATAACATGATTTTGCTTGAGAAGCTTGGTGAAACACGCCCTTAGTGTCAATTTCACCAACACATGTTAAAGTTAAACCTTAATTATCATGTTATCCCTCTCGTATTTCCTGTCAATAATTGAGAAGGCATGGTATTTTAACAAGCCGTTAACATTAACAAGCGTCGACATCGGGACTTAACATACTATTATCTTGAAGATCGGTGATTTTCTATCTATGGGACTAAGCCCATCAAAAACATAACTTGTAAAAAATGCCAAGTATCGCTACTTACTTCTATATTATCAATAAATATTATATTTGATGTTTTAAACAAATAGCAGATTGACACTATTTGTTTAAAACATAAAAGATTATTAATAATATTGATATGATCACTATAAGATGTTGTCAGACCGACCGACTTCATGTCTGAGCTCGCGAGAGCAAATCAAGCGGTTTACCGCCGAAACTATGGATATGCATTCTTAGCTAGCGCAGCCAGAGAAATGTAAATTGTAAACCACATTTTGTACTCCCCGGGCCCTTAGCTGGTTGCCATCGCTAAATAAGAAAAAATCTGTGGAATCATTATATCATTGAGATCACGAATTTACTCTGCAGTTGCGGTTTCGGTAAAAGGAATTATAATTACTGTGGTTTAGTTTCGCCTGCAGTTTTACTAGAAAATTTTTAGTTAAGTGTTAAGTTTATTATCTAGGTACAATGCAACTACACTTGGTTATTAATTTGTCATGGTCACACTCACACGCCCCAACGGATTATTATAGATTTATTAGAAAATGGCTCTAAGTGCTTCGTATAATATACAGGTGTGCAAAAAGAACAATCACTATAACTTTGAGATAAGATTATAGTAGGTACTTTAAAAAAACTTTAAAAATAAAAAATAAAAATTTCGCAAGAATTACGAAAAAGTTAAAAAAAATATTTTTTTATTTTTATAAATAAAAAAAATACATTTCTAGGATGAGAAAAGGTAGTATAATCATATCCCAAAATTATAGTGACTGTTGTTTTTACAGCCGTTATACCATATATTTTTCTTTATACAAAAAAAAATACATTTCCAAAATGGGGAAAGCTACTATAATCGTATCTCAAAGTTATAGTGACTGTTATTTTTACACCCAGTAAATTGTATGTTGTATGTATAATATACCAAGTTACTTAAATATCATGATACACCAAATAAATAATAAAATTGTAGCCAATAACCTCAAATTATAAGTAATAGCTTTTATGATCTGAGCTAGAGAGTGAGATGAGTGCAACTTGCACTCATATTCATATCCTATCGACAACATAAGAAATAACGTACCGTAGCTACTAGCTACGTACTTAGTTTTATTTCTTGCTTTTTATAATAAATTTTATGATTTTAACGACATAAAACACATGGCCGGCTTAAACTTTATGATGTATGGCCTTAATAAAATAAAGATGAAAAAAAATACTACTACTTGTCCAGAACTCGTATTCTAGACAGTAGTGAGACTTCAAAGAAAGTACTTTCTCTGAAGTTCCATTACTGCCTCTTAGACCTATTCTACTTTCACAATAATTTTAAAATCAAAACAAAAAAGCTGGCAATCAATTTCTTCACTTTCACAAAAGGAGGTAGAAATGGTAGAACAATATCGGCTTATGGGCTTTTTTAGATGTCGACATTATTTCATCGTTTGTAAGCCGATTTTATTATTGGTAATTGTAGGTATGGCAAGTAGCGAGGGATCATAATAACTAAATACATATAATAATTATAATAATAATAATAGAGTTTATTATACCTACTACCTACTACCAACATACCATAGATTAGGTCCCTAGTAACTATTTAATAAGCTGTACCATAGACATAGAGCACACTTGGTACAATTCCCAAACTTTAGTTTTATATGTCCTTTAATTATATAAATATATTTAATCCTTTAATTGACTTATGTTGTTAATTAAAGGAAATTATATGATATGTTTTTTAAGTTTGGTTCGAAGAAGAGAGACTGCTTCTGTGTATTGCGTTTGCGCACACACTAGGGCACTATAAAAATCGGGCACCGTCACCGAAAACGATGTGGGAGACATTAATTATTATGTTGGAAATTATGTTTAATAAACAAAAGAGAAGATCAATAATAAATAGTAATATCTTCCCATTATTGTTATCACGATCTTGCCCAATATTAATAATAACTATCTATCTAATTAATTAACAGTTAATAAAAATCTAATAAAAAAGGTAATAATAATAACTACGACCTGTTTCAAATTAGTTTAAATTCTAAAATGATAAAAATTTCATGTAATTAATACCTGGTACCAAATTACAAGATACTAATAACACCACCTCCTTTTAACTGTATATTTTATGTCGGTAATAACCGCCGTATTTGTATACATATTATAATTGTGAAATATGAGTATTTTAAAATATTTTGGCTGGTGCAAAATCCTAAAATGGTCCTTTTGTACGCATACCAAACCTGTTTCAAAAGTAGGTCTTACGAAAGTAACTTGCAATCATTGAAGCAATATTTGTACTTTTATTGCTTCAATCTCCGTTCAACCTTTACATGAAAGGAAAAATTACCACATTATTTATTATCTCGAAGTTATTTCAAGATGTAGAGCATTGCCCACGTTGATAACAGAGGCTTATTAGTATAAACAGTATTTTTGCAATCAATTAAATAATTATTAATGGTATTTAAATTATTGCAGCATTATATAGGTCCTACCGTTATTACTTATTACAATATACCAATTTACATACGTCATGTATCTGTACATTACTCCTGAAAGTAGAAATCTTAAAACATTTTTTTACCCAAACTTGCGCCAATAACTATGTGTCCAGGTCTAAAGTGTTAGATATTTAACTCAAATTTTATTTTAGAAACGGAGCTAACTCTGGGTATTAAATTAAACGCAGACTGGCGCAAGTGGGCTTAGGTACTCAAAGGCTTTTTATTAAAGAGTCCTACCTAAACTAGTCAATTAAAATGTTTCTAGGACGATGCTCATTACGATATTTCTCATTTCAGTATATCGAAAGGTTCCTGAACGAATCTGAACATGGAGTAGTTCTGTTCAGTTTTGGATCCCTCATCAAGACATCGAGTATGCCGAAATACAAGGAGGAGATACTCATCAGAAGCCTCTCCAAGTTGAAACAGAGAGTCATATGGAAGTATGAAGACAGTCCCGCGGAAGGAAATCTCACTGGAAACATTTTGAGGGTCAGATGGCTTCCACAATATGAATTGCTGCGTAAGTAGATATTTTTACTTTTAAACAATTAAATTACGAAGTTAAGTAAGTAGATAATTACTTACAAAACTAAAAATAAAACAAAGGTCTAAAATGACCACAGTCCACAAGGAGTGAATCTTACTATGCTGGGGCTCGAAGGTAACACACGAACGCACAGGTCGTTGACCTAAGACCTTACCAGGATTGAAACTCATCTGTTTTGTGACTTTTATGGAGATCTTTAATCGCGATTTGTCGCGTTATGGTAAGAAATTTATATGAGGTGCCAAGACAAAAATGCTCTACGCGTCCTTCTCCAATCTCTTCACACTATTATATTGCTTCGTATATGCGTGAATCACCCTGTATAGAGTTTACTGTGAAAGTACTAGCACTTAAACAGTTTTTTTTTCAATTATTATGTGGGCTAGTTTATGATTTTGGGGCATTTCTCATAGAAACATAAATGTCAAAAGTAAATCTTTCAGCGCTACTCTCACAGTAAACTCTACATATTATTAGGCACTTACAGACTCTAAAGTATCTCTAAAGTAATCACTTATTTATTTTACATCTTGTATATCTTCCTCCTAAACTAAGTAAGTACCTAATTCCTATTTAACAGGTCAATTCATAAGCAACACGTTAATCTTATTTCGTAACGTATCAAATTACCCAAATACGGGTTTAGAACAAAGACACGTGACATAGTTAACTAATGAAGTAATAAACAGTGTAAATTAGTAGATAACGCGAAGAAGACCTACATTGCGACCCTAGTCTGTTTTGTAATTTAAAGTGATAGATAAAAAAATAAAACCGGCCAAGTGCGAATCCCATCGCACAGGGAGGGTTCTGTACGAAACGACCAACGTTTGTTGAGGAATGGGGACCCCCTCAAATATTAGTTTTATTCTGGTTTTAGTTATTACATAACATACTTACATCATATGTAAATAATTTCAATTGTATCACGCTTAGAGAGATGGTGACAGACAGACAGACAGCGAGTTCTCAGTAATATGGTCCCGTTTTTCCCTTTGGGTATTGTAATCCTATAAAAAGCAAATCATAATTGTCTATAGGTTTTGTTTTTCAGGTCACTTGTACCTGAGAAATTCCATTTCCTTACGTATACTCCTGTACCGCTCGGAATTGACAGCATAGCGCTTAGAATAATTTTATGAAAATAAATGTAAAAGTGAAAAACTCCTACCGAAACTAAATGACAAAATCATCCATATAAAAAAAATTCGACAAAATATGTTGATTCGTTAAAATTTTGGTGAAATATATATACATAAAATAAAAACTACAGGGTCAAACTATGTAAAATTTTTATGGGACCAAATGGTAGCTATTCTGCGTCGAATAAAAAAAGAATCACGCAAATCGAATCATTAACCTGAGAATAATCGACGTACACACATTAAAAAAAACAGGCCGAATTGAGAACTTCTTACTTTTTTTGAAGTAACAGGGGGCCTACTCAAGATGCCATCGCTAATTATCGCTTACAAAGTTCGATAACAAAATGTATTGGATTTGACATAAGGTACGCTAAATGACATACCAAATCGCGATCATTTAGCGTAGCTTATGTCAAATCCCATACATTTTGTTATCGAACTTTGTAAGCGATTATTAGCGATGGCATCTTGAGTAGGCCCCCAGGCTTCTAAGTGTTACTCACGTACGGTTCATTTCACAGATTATTTTGTTCGTGGACTTGTAGTCTATTACACTTATTTCTAATTTCACAAATGCGAACGCGGGTTATTAATTAACTAGCTAATAAGTACTCTACAAATATTATCTTACTAGTACAACCCGCTTTTATCTATTTTTAACCGACTTCCAAAAAAAGGAGGAGGTTCTCAATTCGTCTGTATGTTTTTTATTTTAGTATGTGGCTGCATATCACCAAAAGGTTGCCGACCCCTGATGTAAAGCATTAGGTTCGACAAAGTTGACTTTCATGTGTCTATGAGAAATGCCTCAATATTATAAATTTGCCCATGCAATAATTTAAAAAAAGGAACATTTTCAACGCTGGTGCTTTAACAGTAAACTCTTTATACGGGACACGTACACACCCTAAAGTGTTATCACTCATTAATTTTACAGCCTATATATATAAGCAGAGTCAAAAGGTAGAGCCATGTAAGTACAACATAATATTATTATACAAAACAAATATTTGTATACAAACGCCATTTATCTAATTCATTCTCATAACTCTACTAGTTACCTCTAGTACTTACTTTACTTGCCCAGTTACTGGAAAATAGTTCGTTTTAGGAATTGTAAGTTGCTGTACTTAGTAACTTTATACTTACCATGTAATAAGGCAGTGTAAACGACTGTAGAGTCTAGACTTATAATATAACAGACTAGTAAATAATAACGAATAGTAAATTTAAGTTTGATTGTAGTTTACACTTACAGCTGAAACTTTCAGGTTTAAGATCATTTATTCCTCAAAAAAGAATACATTCACTTACATTGAAGGGTTATTGCAAAGTAAGATAAATATTGACAAAGATGAAACTTTGCAACTGAAGACAAAGATGATTTTGCGTTGTCATGATATCACTTTGTTCATCTCGCAGGATTCTCATATTATAATTAGTATACATGTCTATATGTAGGTAGGTAAGAAACTAAGAACAATGATAGATGGGAATGACCAACAAAGAGAAATTAAAATATTTTCAGTTGAAAATATTTTGATTGTTAGATTAATTATTACAATGATTGTTTTCATGGTAAAAACTATCTCAAGGGTAATTGAAATTCATTAAATTGACGTCAAGTAGGTAATAAATACATTTATACAAACTTTTTAATAGATTGGTAGTAGGTACAACCTACAGAGTACTTATTAGATACTTACTTATAGAGAGGTACTTATTTGGTTTTTTGACATAATTGACGAATTGGAAGAAAAAAAAGTTGAAATTTGGCATGGTAAAAATGGATTAACACTTATGCTAGTTTTATCCCAGCAAAATGTACGGTTCTCTCGGTAGTTGTTTTTATGATTACGAAAAATATGTATTACTACATTGTTAGTTAGTATGTAGTGTGTACCTATTCTACATACCGTACTAACAATGTAGATTTCCTTAGGCAAGATAATGTTATGCTTATTATACCTACGCCGATGTGATCATACAGCATACCTACCTATACCTTTGTAGGTACCACAAAGTAGATAGTAAAGTAGGTAGGTACTCAATACCCATGCTACTAAATTTTACATTCTGAGATGTGACGTAATTATTATTCTTGTGCCTCGTAAGAGTAGTTTACGATATTGTTGCGGACTACGGAGATAACTGGTTATAGGTATATACTTATAGCACAGCTTATAGGAAAGACCAAGGGCGGATCCAGCTACTTATAGGAAAGACCAAGGGCGGATCCAGCTTTGTCACATATTCGTGGTCAAGTCAAGAACTTATAATTTAATTTTGACTAGCTGAGCCGTGCCCACTTCGTTGAGCATAAAACAATAAAAAAACCGTTTAAACATTTCCTGGTCTTCCACGAATATTTCAAGACCAAAAATAGCCGTTCTCGAGTTTTAGCGAGACTAATATTGTAATTAAAAATATTTATTATTTTATTTATTATTTATTAAATTTACTAGATGTTCCCGCGACTTCGTTCGAGTGGTTTTTGAGTAACTTAAACCGTTTATGCAGCGCACGCAACGAAAGTCCCTAAATGTGAATAATTTTCCCCGTTTTTACAACATTTCTCACTGACGCTTCACTCCTATTGGTCGCAGCGTAATGCTATATAGCCTAAAGCCTTCCTCTATAAATGGACTATCCAACAAAAAAGATTTTTTTTAAATCGGACCAGTAGTTCCTGAGATTAGCGCGTTTAAACAAACAAACAAACTCTTCCGATTTATAATATTAGTATCTAGATATACACTTGAAAAACTTAACACATACATAATATTGCATCTTCTCTTGAAGACATCTAGAGAAGGACTATCACTTATGTGCTTCGGCAACCTATTTCTTAGGTCGAACCTATGAAATTGCCGTTTTGTATAAAAAAAATTAACATTATTTTTAATGTAGGTATTTTTGTATTATCACTCATGCAATCAACGCATCTTTGCCAACGCAGTGGCATTTTATTAATGCTTTTTTTAAAGAAATCAGCTGGACGGGAAGCAACACATTCTTCAAACGCATTTTGTACTGCCTCTCGGGTATGGAATTTTCTTAGCCCCCAAGAAGTTATCCAAATTCTGGAAAAAGTAGGAATCTGTAGGCGAAAGGTTTGGTGAGTAGGGGTGATGACGGAGAGTTTCCAAGCCCAGTTCTTGCAACTTGGTGACCGTCTGCTGTGCAGTATGAGGTCGCTCGTTGTCATGCAGGAGCAGCGGAGATGAGCGATTGACCAATGTTGGTTGGAGACGTGCCAGCTTCTCCATCACTTTATTCAATTCCTTACAACTTACATCTGTAGTAATGCAAACCCCGTTTGGTAAGAGGCACACCGGCGCTAGACCACCAAACAGTGACTATCACTTTTCTAGGGGTAAGTTTACGTTTAGGTGATGAACCAGAATCCAACCAACTTGCTGAGCGCTTGCGGTTATCAAACAGAATCCATTTTTCATCGCAGGACAACAATGCGGTTCAAAATTCCTTCATTCGTGTGCCTGTTGAGCAGTGCAAGGCACGTCTTGACGCGTACTTCGCGCTGGCGATCATTAAGTTCGTGTGGCACCTATTTGTCAAGGTTGTTTACGTTGCCAATTTGACGCCAATGGACTGAAAAATGGATAAACTGCTCCTGCGCGATAACGCGCGACCTCATACATCACTGGAGACGGTCTCCAAGTTGCCAGAAATGGAGTTGGAAGCTCTCCGTTATCCGCCCTACTCGCCAGACCTTGCACCTACAGACTACTACTTTTTCCATAATTTGGATAATTTGTTGGCGGGAAAAAAATCAACACCCGAGAGGTGTTGTCTTTAAAGAATTTGTTGCCTCCCGTCCAGCTGATTTCTTTAAGAAGGGCAAGAAGGGCATCAATAAACTGCCACTGCGTTGGCAAAGATGCATGAGTGATTACTTCTATTAATGCAAATAAAAAATAAATCAAAAAAGTAGTTTAAATTTTTCATACTATTTCATAGGTACCTAAATACCTAATATATAGCTCTGTGGAAAATAGTCTTTAGCAGATTGAGCAGGTTGATTATTGACCCTATGTATTGACCCTATACATTCAATTTCTAAATAAAATCATTATGTTCAATTAGTGGTCCACCTAAGTCCTGGAACCAGCTCAGGGGGGGGGGTCATGACCCCATGACCCAAACTCCCCCCCGCCCCTCTGATTAGGCCTTGGGTAAGACCTTTACTGATACTTGAAACTTAACTTATCAGTAAAGGTATTTCCTGTGAGTATCACTGAGTGATAACAGTGAGATCAGATTATTCAGTGAGTTGGTTTTTAGAATTATCATGTTTTATGCATGATCGATCACAACTCAATTTGGTAAAACGAAGTTTTACAAGTGAATGATTTTAATGTTATCAGTACAACGTGTAAAACAAATGAGTGGTATATAAAAATGAATTGCTGTTTGTTAGTCTCGCTAAAACTCGAAAACGGCTGAACCAATTCGTCCAAGATGAGAAGTCGAGAGAAGAAGTCCAAGGAAGGTTCAAACGGTTTGTATGCTCAACGAAATGGGCACGGATCAGCTAGTGAGTGAGAATATTTAAGGTATAAATATAAATTATCCATGGGGTGTTGGAGAAAATAGCACCACCCTATCTGCCATCTTTTCCATGAGTGTCGTAAAAGGCGATAAAGGAAATATATATCCGGAAATAGGCAGCAACGTTTCCGCGGACATTGTTAACCTCAGAAAACTGCCCTCGCCAGCCACCCTGCCCAGCCCGAAAGCAGCAGGCTTACTCCCGACACAAACGAGAATCGAATCAGTTCGAAATAAACGGCTTTTTGGTATTTTATTTGGTGGATTGCTTTGAATCTAACCAGGATAAAGGAAATTGTTAGATCGTAACTTTTTGTACTCCCAACCATATCAATCGACTGAGAATCAAAATAACCAAACGTCAATTTATTCGAGAGTACGCGGCATTATCGAATCTGAATCAAAATCGAATCAGTTTGGAGAGTAATGCACCTGATTCGATTTTTATTCAGATTCGATCGTGCCGCGTCCTGATAAATTGACCTTTGTTTATTTTGATTCTTGGTTGATATCAATCAACCAAGAATCAAAAGATCGGGAGTACAAAAAGTTACTTCGTTAGTTTCTTTATACTGGTTACTTTCAAAGCAATCCACCAAATAAAATACGAAAAGGCGTTAAAATCAAACTTATTTTAATTTCGATTGTGTCGGGAGTAAGCCTGCTTACGTCAAAGCTGAATTGAATCACCGACTACACTTAATTATTTTTTTTGCAGAACACAAGAAGGTGATAGCGTTTTTGGCGCACGGAGGATTACTGGGCATGACTGAAGCCATATCGGCGGGAAAACCCATGTTGGTTGTGCCTTTCTTCGGTGACCAACCTACCAACGCAGTTGCAGCTGAGGCGGCTGGATTCGGGAAGATGGTCTCCTACATGGATCTCTCCGAGGAGGCCTTGGACGCTGCTCTACAGACAGTACTGAGTGCAGAGTGAGTTTACATTTCAGAGTATTGCAAGATCTTTTACAAGGTATCAGGGAGTAGATAAGAAAGTATAGTATGTGTAGTTTCCTATCAGTAAAGACGTAAATGTGTGGCAATGTAATTCTTTTATCAGCTGATAAAATCAATGATTACTAATCTTAAGGCAGCCATATACGGTGAAGCCCTGCAGCTGAGATTAACCCTTACATCATATTATTCAAGGATCATCATCATATAGGATTCAAAATCGTATCGTCTGTGCGTATTTCTTGAACTAAACCACCTGAAGGACTGTCAAGAATCGACTAAAGCAAACGACTTCAGTTTTACAAGATACATAAAATAGGAACCAGAGTCATTTTTTATTTGAGCTTAATAAACTACATATTATGGATTTTGCTACTAGCGCCACAATCCTGCATGGCGCTATAAGTTTTCTAAGTTCGGCGCTATACAAGGTGTAAAATAGATGATTGATAATACTTTAGGGTGTGTATGTGCTTCCTATGTCAAAATATACTGTGAAAGTACCAGTGCTAAAAGGTTAACTTTTGATATTCATGTTTGTATGAGAAATGCCCGAACATCATACATTTTCCCATACAATAATTTTAAAAAGTACCTACCTCTTTCAGCGCTGGTACTTTCACAGTAAACTACATACGGGACCCATACACACCCTAAACTTCTAAAGTATCTCCCTTTGGGGCTTCCACTCGTATTTCCCACAATAGTAATAATACCTAGAAGTGAAAATTACATAGTAAGTAGGTAGCTATTAAGTTGTCTGTGGCATAACAACAATTCAGTTGAGTCTACACATCCGCGAGGAATTATACAATTTTCAACAATCAAAAACCAATAAACACAACCGTAACTCCCAACAAACCAAAAAGAACTGACGCGAAACTCTAAATATACAAAATGCAAATCCATTCAGGTCGAGTGAAACTGCATCAGCCTGAATACTGATTCCTCAAGCCACCAACCAGCCTCCCCATGTTATCACCTCTATGACATTGGCTTACCTACTGCCTACTAAGAGCCCCCGTGGTCTAGTGATTCAGAGCTTCGCTGTCGACCCGGAGGTCGTGGGTGCGATTCCCGCGTTGGAACAACAAAAAATGTTGTTTTCAAGTTTGGTTAGGACAATGCAGGCTGATCACCTGATTGTCTGACAAGAAAGATGATCCATGCATCGGATGGACATGTAAAAAGTCGGTCCTGCGCCTGTTCTTTTGCCAGTCGTGTCGGTTTACCGTCGCACTGGGTTATGAGGGTAAGAGGAAGAGAGTGTCTTTGTGTATTGCGCACACACTTCGGCACTATAAAATAACTATTGCGTGGCTGGCCTGGTTTCAATAAAATCGGCTACCGACACCGAAATCGGTGAGGGGAGCTATTTTTATACTGCCTACTATGTAGGATGTACCGAGACACTTAGGTTTACTCGATAACATTGATGCATACTGAAAAGTATTTTTATGGTCGTAAAATAGAATAAGTTTAATATTGTGGTTACTAATTACCTACTTGGCAAACAAAAAATTAGTCACCAGCATAAATAACGGCGAGGTAATCAATTGTCTTGGCACGAACACAATACACAGCACCAACAGTCTTGTCCTTACTGTCAGCGATTCTCTTATTAAAATACTGTATAGACTATAGACGTTAGAGTAAATTTGGTTAGTTAAGAATTAATATGATTAAGGTGATCAAGGACACCAAAATATCAAAGGGAATCACTACCTACAATAAGCTATAAAGATGTGAAAGAAATGAAAACTTCCTATATTCTTTAGATTCCACATTTTAACCCCCGTCGCAAAAACAACGGGGTGTTATAAGTTTGACGTGACTGTGTAAATGTGTGTGTCTGTCTGTGGCATCTTAGCTCCCAAACAGACGATCCGATTTTAATGCGGTTTTTTTTGTTTGAAAAGTATATCAGTCGATAGTGTTCTTAGCTATGTTTGGTGGAAATCGGTTCAGGTGTTCAAGGTTAGTCGTTTGTTAGGTGTGATAGGAATATTACATGCTAAGTCGGGGTTTTTTTTAATTTCTAATTTCATTAGATCACAATATACATAATACTAATTTAGTATGACTAATAGTTGTTGATGATTTCATCGAATCTCGTGTTATTCATGTAAAACTATTACCCTTACCTAATCCTTATAAAAAAGTTAACATCATTTATTCTTTTAATTCCAGAACAAGGATGAAGGCGAGGCAGATGTCGAAAATCTGGAGTGACAGGCAGTCGTCGCCATTGGACACGGCCGTGTACTGGACAGAACGAGTGATTCGCTGGGGCCATGCAGCACCTCTCCATTCCGAAGCCAGGAATATGCCCTTCTACCAGCTAGCCCTATTGGACGTCGCCGCAGCATACCTAGCAATAATAATCTCGATCGTTGTAGCCATATGGTTCGTTATACATAAAACATTAAGACTGTTTGTGAAGGAGGGTAAAAAGAAAGTACATTAAGTAGTAATCGGAAAATAAGTCAAAGTGCCAAAATCGTCCGCGAATATTTTAAAACGAACGATTATCTACATCAAGTTTTTTAAGCTATGCCATCACAAGCCGTGTTAAAGTTTGGTTAGAAATTTGCTACTATTGTTTTAGATTTATCATTAGATATATTATATTTTATAGTATTTAAATATTATTCACAATACCATACTTATTCAGTACAAGCGCAAGCATTTTTAACAATGGTTTAAAAGTCTGAGATAAGTAAGTCTTATAAATAACTTGGTACTTTCTGTAATCTGTGTGTGGCTGTGTTTTAGATAACTACTTGTTATCAATTGTTATTAATTATCTATTATTAAAATAAATTAATTTAGTATTTTCGATTTTGTATTGCTATCGAACATTCAGTCTTATTTATAAGCTAATCATTTTTGGGAGTCGGTTAAACTGTGCGCCGCATCGCGACTAGCATCTCGAATCTCGATGTAAACTGACCATTTGGCGTTTTGTACACACACTGTGGGACATTGTTGACTTAAACGACGCATACAAGCTCCCACTTACCTACCCCACAGTTCTCTATTTATGACACATAGAAAAATCTACATTGTATTCAGTATATAAGGCTCAGATTTTGCACTTTGTTGTAACAGCACAGAGTTCTAATTTCAGCTCTGTTTTCTTTCCGGCCGGAGAAATTCCGGATGGTGAAATCCGAGCCTAAATTCAAAGGAAAATTATTATGCACAAAATGTTAGCATCAACATCATTTTATAATGTAGAATTATAATAGTTAATATGCCTATACAACACAATGTAAAGTATGTTGTACGCTGCACTGTAGGAAATTAAATGTTATCTACTAATAGGTACATATGTAATAATTAAATTATTCCCAAAATTGCTTTTAGTTATGTCTATAAAGTAAGAACTATGAACTACAGTTTTGCGTGGAACATTAATCGATGCTATTTTAAAAGTATTTTTAATCTTTATCTATTAAAGATCTGCAGAAATAGCTAATGTGTGTTAAAAATTTAAAATGTGATATATCCTTATAAATATGTTTATTCGAAATAATAAATGGAAATGTGATGTAAATCAGTCTTCTTAATCATGATTTCATTTCCTTGTAGCCACAATAATATTGACGACGAATTCTACATCAATATTGTTACCATATTTCAAAGTCAAATTATGTAAACTGTGTAGTAATAAAAACATACTAATATTTTTGCGCAAGTTTGTAAGTATAGCAGGATGTATAGATGTTTGTTCCTCTTTTAAACAAAATTTACTAAACAGTTTTAATTAAACTTTACAATAATTACATATTATCTTATACACATCAGTCTAAGCTCCACTTTTTTATATTATTCTCTACCAACGCGCGCACCTTGACCGGGAGTGTCGGGAGTATAATTATTATTTATTACTGTACCCCATCAAAAACATAACTTGTAAAGAATGCCAAGATCGACCCAACTTACCCCGCTTGGCATCACATACATATCACAACTTTTTACGGCAAAAGAACAAGTAGCGAGACTTTTTTTCGACTTGGGATTTCAGTTTTTTTTTGTAGAAGACTAACTAGTGTTTTTGTCGGAAAGTGCAAATATAACTTGGTAATCCTATACATTTATATGGGATTACAAAGTTATTAATGCAGTTAGCGTATCTAGATAACTAGACCAAAATTCCAAAATGTTTAAGTTTTTCCTTTATTTATATAATTCTAAAATTTATTTTTCAAATTGAATGAAATTTGAAATATAAATACAATGCCTGCTTAGTTACTAAAAATGCAGACTTCTAGTTTTATCTACAACGAAATGGCAAAAGCTAGTTTCAAATGCGAAAAAATCGAGAAGAAAAAAAATACAAAAGGTAGAGTGATTATAAGTTTTATTAAATTCAACAACTCTTAAATTGTGTACACTCAATAATAAATAATATGTTGAAATATCAGCTTGAATAACAAAATACTACAGTATTAATAATAATTATTGTGTGATATGATAATTATTAGAGATGTAACGGATATCCGGTAACTATCCGGTATCCGGCCTATCCGGCCTTGTTTTCACTATCCGGCCGGATACCGGATAGTAGTACAGTATCCGGCCGGATACCGGATAGTAAAATTTTAAAAATCTTATTATTTTATATAGGCAAATCATACTCCAATAGGTTGTGGACACCGTTTATTTTTATAACCGCACATCAAAAATGTTTGTTTATAAACGAGTGGCAAATTGTGATGAATAAATACCAAATTTTACGCGATAACACTCGAAGGCCCCCGAGTCGACCCGATCTCCGGTTACGTGCGACCCGAATGCGCCTGAATATTTCCGATCTCGTTCACCGCGCCAATATTCAAATCAAACTTATTATTATAACGGGTGTAAAAAGAGCAGTCACTATAACTTTGGGATATGATTAAACTACCTTTTCTCATTCAATTTTTTTTTTGCCTTATTGTTATTTTTGCGACAAAAAAATAAGAAGTTAAAAAAAAATGTAGTTTTTGACAAAAAAATATATTTTCCAAAATGAGGAAAGGTAGTAAGTGTCTCAAAGATATAGTTGCTCTTTTTACACACTGTAAATTATCAAAAGGCCGGATATCCGGCAGCCGGATATCCGGCGCTCCGGCCTAGTAGCTTGCCGAATATCCGGTATCCGGTGTCCGGCCAAACTACTATCCGTTTTATCTCTAATAATTATATTCCTACTTCCTGGGGTATATTTCTTTGTATGTTTGAAATGTTTCAAAATAATAGAATAATGCAGATTGCTGGACTAGATAAATCTTTATGCTAACACTAGAACAGTGACGTCGCACTATGGGGCCTTTTGGTCATTTTCATGTCAAAAATCTGTAACTTTGTTGTTTTTCAAGATATTTACATAATTTTTTCTACATTATATTCTTGAATAAATACACTTTCAAATTAATTACGAATTTATTACATAAAAATATTTGTGATTACAAAAAAAAATATATAAACATTAAAAAGTGTTTATTCAATAGATATTACGTAATTTGTTTTACTATTTTACGTAATAATAGTAAGAAATAAATATAATAGGTATAATATGACTTATAATTTATTTTAAGACTAGCTTTTCACGTGGCTTCACCCTTGTAAATTTAGTATCCCATACGAATATTGAACTTTGTCAGGATAAAAAGTAACCTGTGTTTGCGCTCAAATTACTACTATAGGTACTAATTCTTATTACCAAACAATTTTAATATATAGAGTAAAATTATTTTATAGGTATGTTTTAATTGTAAAATTTACTTTTCATTAATTTACCAAAATGCACAAAAGTAATATTTGCCTCCAAATTTTTTATAAATTTGCTATACCTAAAAGACTAAATACATAATTACCGACTTTACATAAACGTTAAAACTCTAATCAAATATTGAAAACAAGAAAAAACTGCTTTGTACGAGATATTATACCTAATACGTCTTTAGTAGTGTCATATATTATGGAAAACCCTAATATTTAATTCATTTATAATAAAGAACATATTTTAATCTTTGCATGAGAATACTTATAGTCTTATTTTATATGGTACTTAATAATTAAATGATTGCAAAATGCAAAACGAATCACTTTAGTTTTCAGAACAAATCCATTGCATTCTATGAGATATATACCTTTACATTTTGGCATATTTAACTACTTTACGCACTAAAACTGCAAAAAACAAATATAACCCGCAAATTTGCAATAAATATGCTATTAAATAAAACTAAATGCAGAACTTTGATAAAATTTGATAAACGTGAAACCTCTAACTGAATATTGAAAAGATGAAAAAAAGATGTAGCACGAGATGTACGCACGTCTTGGTGTCATATATGAAAAATCCTAAAATTTTATCCTTCATAATAAAGAACATTTTATAAGCTTCCTATAAATACCTAATACATAAACAGTTTTGTTATTTTATATGGTACCAATTAAATGATTGCACAAAAACAAATCACTTCAGATGTATTCTTTGAGGTACAACATACCTTCACATTTTAGCATATTTAACTAATTTACGCACTAAAACTGCAAAAAAAAAAATTACCCCACAAATTAACAATAAATTTGCTATTAAATAAAACTAAATGCAGAACTTTGATAAATTTTGATAAACGTGAAAACTCTAACTGAATATTGAAAAGACGAAAAAGCCACATAGTACAAGATATATGTCTCTAGTGGTGATATATATGCAAAACACCAAAGTTTGATAGTTTAATTTTAAAGTACATATTAGAGGCTTTCTAAAATGGTATTACACTTATATATTACTCAAAGGAAAGCTACTATAAAATCCATGTTAAATGTCCACATTTTATTAATATATTTCAACAAATTTTTATTTATCATTTTCGAGCGTCATTTTTTCTAAAATCGGGACAGACAGTAGTATAAATCGTTTGGAGATAGATCGGTCCTATACCTACAATTTGAGGTATAATTCATGTACCTCAGCCGACTTTTGTAAAAAGCATTTATGGCACGGCTTTGTTAGGAGTGTCCCCATAGTGCGTCGGCAGCATCAGTAAAAAATTAAAGAGGAAACACAACGGCCGTTTTCCATACAGAAACAGTGGTCTGTTTTCTCCCTGGATAATGCCACTAGAGTAACAGTTCTAGGTTTTTTTTAGTTAATATTAAAAAAAATACCTTAATGGGTTAAGTTTTGGAGGGTAACCTAATAAACTATTTGGAGGGTAAACAGGTAACCTAATTAATTGTTGATTTCTCGTTCTTTTAATAGGTAATCTCTATCGGCTTGATCGGGCAGTTGCGCAACAGAAATAGACTTCACAAATTACCTATTTTGCATTTCATTAGCCCGTGTTGTTTCCTCTTAATGCTATTCGGGAATCGCAGGTGTCACCATTAAGAGGAAACACTACGAAATTTTTTCATACAGAAATAGGGGTCTACGGGATTCCTGTTTCCTCCCTGGATAATGCTGCTAGACTAACAATTTTTTTCCTGAATATCTACGTATATTATTTGTACGTCCCTATTTTCCTTTTTTTAATAAATTAATTATTTAAAGAGTATATCCATATACATTTAAAAACCTAAAAAAATGGCCAGACTCTCCACTATGTTTAAACATCCAGGAAACAGATTTGACTACATTATACAACAAAATCAAAACATAGCGACCTCCGTAGCGCAGTTGGTTGAGCGCGTTGGTGCTCGAACGAAAGGTCGCGGGTTCGAATCCCGCCGAGGGAACAAAAAGTTATCAATGTTCCTGGGTCATGGATGTGTATTAAATTTGTGTATAATATAATAAAAATCTTAAATATGTGTATAGTATACAAGTATTAAATATATTTCCGTTGTCTGGTACCTGTAACACAAGTTCTTCGGATACTTAGCACAGGGCCAGATTGACGTGGTGTGAAGCGTCCATAAAAAAAAAAAAAAAAAAAATTAGGAACCTAGCTCAACTCTTTTTTTAGTTAATAATGAAAAAAATATTTAAATTGGTTAAGTTTTGGAGGAGGAAACAGGAATCCCCTAAACGTCGATTTCTGGTACTTTTATTAGTTATTTCAGTTCAAGTTGCAGTTGTCTCTATTGCGCTATCTAAGGCACTGCGAGACAGCAATAGATTTTATAAATACCTATTTAGTATTTCTCTCAACCATGCTGTTTCCTCTTGATTACGGCCAAAATTGGTGGCGCCTCACGTGTTCAAAGTAGTGAGACCAAAATGAAATATTATTTGAACCGATATAAAAGGTGTGTTCTTGTTTCAAGGAAATACGCTAGGTATTATTTATTATTGATTACATTTTTAGTTACAATATGAAATTCTTCTAAAATATGTAATGTTTACAAATACACATTATTCAATAGGTAGGTATTTACTTTTAAGAATACTTGTTTATCAAACATGAAACATGAAGTACAAAATGCAGCAAGCCAAAATTGTTACCATTAATCTCATTGTTAAATCTAATTATAAAATATAATATTTCCAGACTGAGATATTACCCATAGAGAGTTTAGACACATATCGAGACGGCAGCGGCGGCACAGAAGCTGCGGCGTTTTAAAGCCAGCGCAGCATGAAATCCATAGTAATGCCAGAAATCCATGCAGCAATGTGTGTAAACACTCATAAATTTTTTATTACTTACTTTATATTTTAATTTTATTCACCAAGCATTTTCAATATTAGGCGTTAACATTTAACATTGCTCCTATTCTGTATATTCTGTTTTCTGGTCATTGATTGTCAAGGGATCCCAGATGACTGCCATTTAAAAGCAATGTTAGATATAACAACAGTCACTTTGCAAAATAAATTATTGAGTTGCAGATGTTGCAATCTCTCGTTCAAGCTTCTTCATTTTTATGTCAAGAATATTCACCATTTCTTGACACAATGTGTATTCTTCTTTCATCATCAAAGCGGCATCTTTGTCCTTTGAACAAATATCAACAACAGATTTATAGGAGAGATAACTTTGCCTTATATGTTCCTGTTGTGTCACTTTATCTAATGCAATTCTCTTCATACTATTTCTACCAATAAACGCATAAGCACTTATGACAGGTCTAATTACATCATGTTCAAACTTTTCTGGCATTTTACTGTTCTTGTCCTTGAGGGAATCTAAGAAGTTTGTGTAATTTTCAATGCTTTTTTCACACAGCAAATTAATTTTCTTCAACAGATGAGGAGTTGGTTTCTCTTTTGATTTATTTAGTTTTTCCAATTTTATTGACAGAATATCAGAATATATTTCACCAAGCTCATACCAGAGCTGCCTGAAGTATTCTAGATAGTATTGAGGATTTACTTCTTTGATAAGATCTTCAAGCATATCAATTCGTCTTTTATGCATCTTGGCCCGTCTTTCATCATCTTCTTCAAAGAAAGCTAAGTAGGAATATGATTGAGAACTATCTTGTATCAGTTCAATATGATCACATGCTAAGGAATCTAATTTATAATATGCTTTTGCCTTTTCTAACCAATTTTGACAGCATAAAAACACTTCACGTGCATCTTGATAGGTGAGTAAAAACTTGTCTACAATTTTTGCTTCAAACTTAGAAACATCCAAATCAGGAAACACCAAATTTTTTACATCTCCTCCGCAAATATTTTCATTATCTTCCAACTGCATGTTTGACATGTCTGTAAAAGTCAATTTGTAAATATTTTATATGTCAAAAAAAGTTATATTTGTGTATTTAATAATAAACAGAAAATAAACATTTACCTGTAATAGCATCTTCTATCTCTTCTTCGTCTGACATCAACCTTGTTTTAGATGCTGTCATGAGGAGTAGACAGTACTTGACCCAGCATCTAGCTACGTCTGCAGATCTGTGATTAAAAGTTTCCTTCTTGGCCAAGAAAACTTCATCCTCAGTTTCAATTTCCATCAATTTAGTTCCATACTGGTCTAATACTGTAGAAGCTGCCGACAAGTGATGCCGGGACTGAAAGAAACCATTATGCTCTGCAAAATATTGTGATAGAGTTGCTGAATTCAGTGCCCAATCAATAGGTTCATAATCATTGTACTGAAGTTGCCTCCTCAATGTCACATGACAATATATTGCCGATTTCAAGTTTTCTTTTAAAGAGCCATACACTTGAGCTAGATAATATAATGTCAGTGTGTAAGCCTTCTCTAACAACATAAAGTCACCGGTAACAGTTTCACCAACATTGTGTATAATCTGTTCAATGGGCAAAGGCATTTGCAATGTACATTTGAAGTTTTCATACAACTCTTTTGCTTTAATTAAAAAGGATTTGGCTTTTTCCGGCTCATCCCGATTAGACCATAGAATACCTAAATTGTTCTGGACATTTATAATGGTTGTCACAATTTCAGGTTTCATAGCATTAGGAGTCAGCAGTTCTTTAGCTTCTAATAAAACTTGTTCACTTGCACTTAATTCTTCTGTTTCCATGTTTATGATGCCTATGTTCAAAAGCACTATCCCTAACATGGCATCAAGCTTAACACTGTCTAGGCCAGTGTCAAAATTAGCAACTCTTGATAATGCCTCGCGCATGTTATTGAGTATTTCTTTAGCCTTATATTTCGATAAATATGGTTCGTTTTCAGAATCATTCTTACTGTCTTCGTCCAGCAACTTACGTATTCTGCCATAATTTTCTTTAAAATCGTTAATAACTTCCTTCGCAGACAAATCTGTCGTTACTATCATATTAACTCTTAATAAGAAATCTATACAATTCAATAATGGATTATTTAGGCCTAGAATTTAATAAACAAAGATTATCTCTTTAAAACTCTATTTTATGCACAGAGTATTAGTTACTAACTTACTATAAAATAAACGTTAATTTTATGTGCAACGACATATTTTCACAACACATTTTTTTTTTTTTTTTTTTTTTTTCCCCATTTTTTGGCCTGCACGGTTTGTGCGTCAGCCATGTGAAAAGGTTAGGAAGTGTGATAATGGATTAATTGAATTAGATTGGAAATTGGAACGGAATTTGGAAAAGGATCAGGAAAATTTAGTATATATGTACATAAATGATTATAATTTTATATTGTTATAAAATATGAAAGTTGCTAAAATTCTATATACATCAATATTTATAATAGATAAAAGGACAGAAATTGAAGTAGGAAAAGGAATTTTAATGGACAAAAGCGAGGAAATAAAAGCGGAACGGTCATGTCGAGGACAAACAAAGAATATATGATTAAAATCCCCAACGTCAGTGCCACACTCACATAAATCGCTAGGCAAAATATTTAGCCTTGCCAGATGCAAAGGAATGCATGCATGGCCCAGCCTCATACGAATAAGGGTCGAAGTGATAGCTTTACCAAACGTCAGATTTGAAAACCACGGTTTAGGGGGTATATCCACCTGAATCGTGCTGTAATATCGACCCTTAGTCTGACTCGAAGAACGCCAAATGTGTGTCCAAGAATTCAATAACTGGGATTTAGGAAGAAGTGCCAAATCACAACAAAAGTTTTTGTACGGAACCAGATCTCCGTCATTGACCGCAGCCTTAGCAAGCCCATCAGCCTTGGTATTGCCAAAGATACCTGCGTGCCCCGGAATCCAAGCAAAAGAAACTGTGTAATTTTTGTTGCAACATTGATATAATAATTCACGACATGCAATAATGACCGGATGATTATTTCTGTTACTGCTAAAAGGAAATCTTTCCAAGGCTTGGAGGGCACTTTTAGCGTCAGTAAAAATTATTGAGTTTTTTAACCTCATGATTAAAATGTACTCCAAAGACTTTAACAGACCAAAACATTCTCCAGTAAATACTGAAGTCTCTGGAGGCAATTTTATTTTCTGTACAATGCCAAACTGTTGATGGAAAACGCCAACACCAACACACTCCTCAAGACGGGGTTTGGATGAATCACAAAAAATTAAATGGCAATATTTCCATCGGCTGTCACTGTCAATAATATTCATAAATTTGGCATTGGCAGAAAGATCTTGTTTATTTATACCGAAATCAAACAAAATAGTTGGATTTATAGTTAAGACATTATAGTTAACACAAAATATAGGGAGGAATTGTGATCTATGTGTTGGAGCTTGAAGAGCTAAGTATTTTTGGATACTAATAATAAGGCATGGCGGCGATTTATGAGCCCAATACGGACAATCCATACATTCCAACAGAGACCGTAACTTAAAGTAAAGAGGATGATTATAGACTTCAAATGCTCTAAACAGGAACCTGTCACAAAGAAATTGTCGTCTGAGGTGTAGAGGGGCTTCGGAACATTCGACCTGCAGAGCGTTAATAGGGCTCGAACGCATAGCCCCAGTAATTATTCTCAGAGCCTTAGACTGGATTATATCTAACTTATGGAGAGCTACTGCATTACAGGGTTCAAGTATAAATGTTCCATAGTCTAAAATACTCCTTATTAGAGCATTATACAGTAGCTTTAGAGAAAAAGGGTGGGCTCCCCACCAAACTCCAGAGAGGCAACGCAGTATATTTAAAATCTTCTCACATTTGGCACTTATATAGTTACAATAAGGACTTCCTGTAAGTCTCGAGTCTAAAATGACCCCAAGAAATCTTACTTCGCTTTTAACAGGAACTCTAATGCTATTATAAAATACAGACACTGATGGAGGAACCCTCATACGTGAAAATAAGACTATAATACTTTTAGAAACTGAAAGGCTTAGAGAGTTATTGTCAAGCCAGTTTTTTAGCAGCTTAAGGGAATATGTCATAGTACCAGACATGTTCTCAACAGAATTGCCAGAGACATAGAGGAGTAAATCATCTGCGTATTGCAGTGTATTAACTTTTCCCTTGAGGGAGGCTTCCAGATCGTGAGAATAAATATTATAAAGAAAGGGACTTAAAACTGAGCCCTGGGGTAAACCTTTCCAGGCAACACGCGATTGGTAAGAGTCTTCTGATAATACTTTAAGCATTCTCCCAGAGAGAAGATTTATTGTGAACCTTATAAAAATTTGTGGGATATGTAAATTAATCATTTTTTGTTTCAGAATTGAAAGGTTGACATTATCATATGCTGCAGATATATCTAAGAATGCTGCTAACACAGAGTTGTTGTTTGAAAATGCCAATCTTAAGTCTGTCATGAAAATGCTAAGACTATCCATTGTACTCCTGCCCTGCCTAAATCCAAACTGGCTCGGAGATAGTAACCCCCTACTCTCAATAAACCATTCAAGTCTATTTTTAACTAAATGTTCTGAAATTTTGGAAATAACTGAAGCTAAAGCAATTGGTCTGTATGATGATGGATCATTAATTGGTTTATTTGTTTTATGTATTGGGATAACTTCATGGATTTTCCATGATGAAGGAATATTACCTGATTTTAAAATTGAATTAATTAAACTGAGAAAATAACAAAGGCAGGAGTCGTTCAGGTTTTGAAGAAAAGAATATGGAATTCCATCACAACCTGGGGCTGAGTCCTTAAGTTTTGAAAGAACCCCTTTGAGTTCTGAAAGGTTAAAGGGAATGAATGAATCGCTACCATCTTGCTGGAAGAGGAGAGAAGGCTGTAAGTCAAAAGATATATTCTCTATAGATGGGACAAATGGTGGAGCTAATTTGTCAAGAAACAAATCAATTGTACTGCTATCCATAAAAGAAGACCTTGGAGGTTTGAAAGCAGATCTGAATCTACGAATATTTTGCCAAACTTCAGATGGAGAAATATCTGGTGAAATTGAAGCACAAAAAGATTTCCAGCCATTGAATCTTTTTTGTTTTAATAATTTACGTGTTTTAGTTATAAGATTACTGAGAATATTAAAATTTTGATGTGTAGAATTTTTCCTATAATTTTTTTCAGCTATCTTTCTCTCAGCCACCGCAGCAGAACACTCATTGTCCCACCAAGGTGGTGATGGAATATACCCATTGCCACTATTATTTTTAATAGGAAAAACTTCATCAGCAGCCTGTAGTAGGGCCTGTGTAAAAGCTTCAGCAAAGATATGATTACTGCTGTCATTTAGTGGAGGAATGGTTGATAAATTTTGTTGAACTTTATCTGCAAATAGTGACCAGTTGGCATCCTTAAGTCTATATTTTAGTCGGGGAGGAGCCTTTAACGTCTTTTCACCCATTTTTTGAGAAAATGAAATAATTAGTGGAAAGTGATCGCTTCCATATGAAGACGGAAGAGGCCACCAGTTTAATGTAGGAGTAAGAGAGGGACTACAAAGGGTAAGGTCTGGTGCACTAATACCCTCATCGGGCTGTGTCCTTCTAGTAGGACAACCAGAATTTAGAAGACATAAATTATAATCATTTAGGATGTCTAAGATTCTACCCCCATAATAATCAGACTTAGAACTTCCCCACATGGAATGTTGTGCATTGAAATCTCCCATGACCAAAATAGGACGGGGGAGGGAAGAGAGAATGCTACAAATATCGTCAAAGACTTCATTGGAAGGGTGAGGTATATACATATTTACAAAACAAATATTATTTACAGTAGCAGCAATAATAGAAAATTTGTTACTATGATTAGGGATGGGTATGTGGACAAAAGGTACACATCTCCTAAGAATTAGTGCAACTCCACCATACCCATCTGTTCTGTCTTCTCTAAGACAGATATGTCCTGGTATTCTAAAATTGAATCCAGGACGAAGCCAAGTCTCTTGAAGAGAGACTGCAAATGGTTTAAATTTATTCAATAAAAAAATTAGGTCACTTTTTTTACTATTAATACTCCGGCAATTCCACTGAATCACCAGAGACTGATTTTCTGGGTGGTCCTGACTGGCCATGATTTAAAAAACTTTTTGAAGAAGCGGCATCGTTGGACGGTACTTTAATTATGTTTGATTGTGAAAGTTGCTGAATTATAGAGATTATGAGATCCTTTGTTATTATTTCTGATAAATCATTGTAATTTTTGAGACAACCTGTAGAAAAGGAAGGAATGTTGCTGTAATCTTTGATGAGTTCCGCATGCGCTTTTTGATCATATCCCTTACTAGCACTTTTGGGACGAGCTTTGGGTTTTGAAAATATTGTTTTCCTATATGACTGTGTGGGACTCTTAGAAGGGCTTGTTAAATTATAGGGTCTGGAATAAGAAACAGTTGGACCAGAAGGGGCAGAAGAAGCAACAATGTCAGCATAAGATTTTGAAACTGGGGGATGGACTTTAGTGGCTTCTAAATAAGATACAGAGTTTCTAGCCATTGTTTCTTTTATAGCCTTTTGCCTAGCATGCTCTGGGCACTTTTTATCTGTAGCAAAATGAGAACCAGAACATAAGATACACACAGCATCATCTCTTTCAGTCTCACAGCTTGTCCCTGAATGATTGTCACTACATTTGTAACATCTTGGAGTTCCTCTGCATTGCATTTTGGTGTGACCAAAACGGCAGCAATTAAAGCATTGCATTGTAGGGTAAATATATAGCTCTACAGATAGGGAGTTATAACATATAAAAATCCTAGGAGGTAACACCTTCCCATCAAAGGTTAAAACTACGGTCTCAGTTGGAATGAACTTTGATGTCTCACCGTCATATACCTTTCTGTTTAATCTACGAACTTTCAAAATGCTACCACAGTTCTGCGGAAGCTCAATATTTTCCATAATACTATTATCATCCCAATCACATGGAACACCTCTCACTATTCCCATGCGAGTGATAGAGAAAGCCGGAATAAAAGCTTTGTATTTATTTACATCGAGAGATTTACTACTTAGAAAAATATTAGCATCTTGAAATGTTTCAAATTGTAAAGACAACCTGTTTCTTCCAATTTTTTTGATGCTTCCCTCTACAATACTTTTGATCAAACTTTTTTTAAGGAAAAATCCAAATTGAATGGGGTGAATAGATCCGGTTTGGTTTAATTCTAAAATTTTTTGTACATGAACAACATATGGTGCAGGGTCTGACGCCTGGTAAAGCGACCTAGCAGCACGAGGGTTACTTGTGTTATTGTTCGATTCAGCATTCTCATTATTTTGAATTTCAACGATTTTATCATCGGACTCAATAACTTTAGGGATGACATTTTTCCTCTTCTTTAAAATTCTCGCTGAGATTCTCTTTCTTTTAACAGATTTCGCGCTTTCGGAACAGTCGGTATCTATGGTAGAACCTTCCGTTTCCATTCCCAATGCATCAATAGTTACTACATGAGACACCTGGAGGGAAGTCCCTCCAGGGTCTTCGGGCTCCAGCATGGACACCAAGAAAAATTCTATTTACTTACATATAATATATTGAAATGACTTACCAGGGGAAGAATACTAACTAAATTATCAACTACTATATATTATCAACAATAACTATTATATATACTACACTTTATAACTTATCTGATCCTTAATATCTAATTATTTTATTTTTAAAAGTTTTGCCAACAAAATTTCGCCCGCCTATTTCAACACTTCCCGCGCTTTTTTTTCCACAACACATTTGATTTTTGAAAATTTTGAATGACATTGACATTTTTTAATGACCATAGACTAAAGAAATATCTCTTGATGCTCGTAAAATAAGATCTTGGCGAGCACGATTCTCGGGCAGTGGAAAAAAGTTCGAATATTAGTATATCCCGCTCCCACGCACGCTAAATCTCATTTGCATGAGCGAGACAGACCGATAGTAAAAACTAAATTCGAGGCCTGAATAAAGGCCATAAGATTAAACACTAAAATTATTTATACATTGATCGTGTAATATTTTCATTTATTGTTATCATTATACCGTTACCGACTGTTAAATGTGTTGATAAATGTGTGTTTAGATGTTTCACAGTTCTAAACATAGATTGCGCTGTTAGCTATCTGAATCGCGCTATCGAAGTGTCGAACGGTTTTTACTTATGATTTTATGGAAATTTATTATTGGTATTTATTTTATTTAAATTTAATTTAAAATTTAATACAGACGAGGGTTCCTATTCTCCCTCTATAAACAATAATATGTTAATATAACATCAGCCGGAGCTTATGCCGGACCGATTTAAGTGATCGCCGTAATATTTTGTTTATATATTCTGACTACAATTTAATTGCTGCCTGTTAATTCTTACCTAAATTTTACTTACCATAAAATTAATACCTAATTTTAAATAAGTGGATAAAAACTAATTTTCTCATAGATATATATTTCATTTACAAAAAGTTGGTCACCGATTAATAGTCGGAATAAAATAGAGCACACTGATTGCAGTAGTGCAACGCACTCAAATAAATAAAGTCGGATACAAAATAATATGGAGCAAAAATCTGACCGATTATCGGTCCTACAAAAAGTAGGTCTTATTTTTTTATGTACTTGTATAATATAACACCAGTAAAAACATGAAACATACAAAGTTTGAATGTTGTAGCTATTATACTTTAGATTTTATCAATGTCTAAAAACCCCAGATTTACGAATCCACTATGGTGGACGGTACAAAATGGATGTTTAATAAGATCTTTGTGTCATTGTAAAATTTATTTTAAAAAGAGTTAGCAAATTTATTATTTAAGGCGAGGAATAACCGCAACTATGGCGCTAGTTGCGGTTATTCCTCGCCTAAATAGATAAAATGCTTTGGGAAGTAGGGGTTGCACTGCGGCTGTGAGGTTATATTGGGTACCGGGGTACCTTGTTACTTTGTAAGCAAACATAATATGAGTTCTGTTATCATATCGCATACTATTTTCGAAATAGTTGTATGTGGCAAAAAATATGCTTACTTACTAACAAAATCACTATTTTTTTCACAATAGATGGCAACCGTTAGTCCATCTATTTTGGGTAAATTATCTGATTGCCCTTTTTCATATCATTCATTCATGTTGAAATAAAATAACAAATGAAATAAAGCAACAATTTACTGCGAAGCGTTAAGTTATGTCTCCGGACGTATATACGGCGCGCGCGGGCGGCAGGAGCTGTACGACCTGTGACGTCACACTAACACTGCACCAACGCGCGTCAATTTTAAATTATCGAGATTTTTAAATGTCTATAAAATCTAAACTAATTGATATTTTGGCATGAAACAAAAAGTAGTGTATTTATATTCATATAGGCTTTACTGTGACAAAGTTACAACCAATTTCGCATACCCAGTAACATTCTCCATTGTTTCTGTCTGATTTTGGTATAATAAAAAAGTTTTAATTTTACAGAAGACAATTATTCGAAATTCAAATTAGGTAAATGTGAGATTTTCATTTGTTTTTCTTATTGTTAAAATGAGTGACTATACTGAAGAAATGCGATACATTTTAAAATTTTATTGCATAAAAGGTAAAAATGCAACACAAACCGCGAAAACTACAAAACGGTTTTGGCGCATTTGAAAAATGCAGGGTACATAAAAAAGCTCGATATTTGGGTGCCTCATGCGCTCACAATGAAAGAAACCTAATGAACCGTGTACCTACTCGTTTGTGATTATTTATTACGACGTAATGAAACCGAACCATTTTTGAAGAAGGTACTGGTGATGAAAAGTGGATCACGACGACAAAGATTATTATTAACATATAGGTACACGACGACTTTCGACGTGCGAACGTGCGAAAAAGATCGTGGTCAAAGGCAGGTCAGGCTTCACAGACTGGCGAAACCTGGGTAACCTCGCAAAAAGGTGATGCTGTGTGTGTGGTGGGATTGGAAGGGCAAGGGTAAGAGGTTGTCAAGAGTTTGTTACTAATCTCAGGAAGTAGGTACTGGTTCGATTTGGAAAATTATTTTTTGTTGGATAGTCCATTTATAGAGGAAGGCTTTAGGCTAAAAACATTACATTACGCTGCGACCAAGAGGAGCGAAGCATCAGTGAAAAATGTTGCAAAAACGGGCAAAATTATTCACATTTGAGGACTTTCGTGGCATGCGCTGCAGAAACGGTTTAAGTTATTCAAAAACATGAAAGAATTATTCCTTTTTAATAATCAAAAAAGAAGTCCGTGACAGTCTATCTCTAAGGATTTACTCATTATTTGTCAAAGAAGGTGATAGGTTATATTAAAACGTAGTGATTATATTCTCTTTGATATCAATACGCTGCTACCATTATTATGAGTTCACGATCATATTATCAAAAACCAACGTGAGCCATTAAAAGATAATCGCGATAGTGTTTCCGACAACCACGCGAACGAAGTCGTGGGCACAGCATGCTAGTAGTACTATATACCTACCTAACACTCTAATTTATACCTATTCATATCAAACCGATTTCGGAGGCGGTTTCATTACAACAAGTCCGGATATGAAGGAGTTAAATTCTATTTTTTTATTCTTTTTTTATAACTAAGAATAAGGTTAGGGTAGGGAAGATTTAAGTATTCTCAAGCCCCTTGTGGTGGTACTACTAACGCTACAATTATCCTGCATCGCGATAACGAAGCTTCGTTCGGCGCCAATATTATTCCCACGCCCTCTTTTCTATTACTCATTAGCCCAGTAGCCAACATCTTTTGTTTACCAATTTCCGATGTAGGTACCCAAAGACATTCAAAGCATACAAAAATTTCCAGAAAAGACTTTTATTTGTGACTTTTTTAAAAGTTCAACACAATGCTGGGTTTTGTAATTTTTGAGTGGTTTATAATATTATGCTCATGTTTCCCAATGCTTCTCAGCATTTTCTTTACACACAGGTTCACAACAAGTGCATTGTAGTCTCATAAAACTTATACATTACTAAGGATACTATAAATTATTATCATATTTCAATGACCAAAATATTATAAACACATTTGATTGATGAATTAAATTAGGAACCAACAAAATATTTCCAGGAGTAAAAAAATGTTAGATAAGTATAACACATTGTTATCTTAAATCAAATTAAGTATCTTAAATTGTAGTATCAACCAATAAATTAATGTCTTATCCTAACTTAGTAAGTATAGCTTAATTTTAACATCTCTTTCTAAAATAGGTCACTCTGAAAAATATGGACAAATTAATATGGAGAATAGGATATAATTGCAAATCATGAAATGTGAGATTTGGTTTTTACTTGGTGACCTATAGTAAAAATATATAAAAAACATAGTCAAATATTAAAAAAAACATAAGACATAGCTAGAGGTAAGAAAGCTTAGTTCATAGTTATTACTCTTATGTTCATACTTATTATGTCATATAGTTACAACTTAATTTATCTTAAATAAATAAGGTATTATAAAATAAACAACTATTAATTTAAGCTTATTATAAGCTGTATCACTAAAATACTGAACTACACGGCCATCATTTAACATAATGTATTGCTTAACATACATGATACTGGATACAATATGTCTATATTATAATAAAATCTGTGAATGCCAGCTCAATTAATATTGCCATATCATAAAAATTTACCACTTCATGGTAGCTTTTTCTAAGCAAAGCTCACCTGCCTTCTATTTGCAATATGTCTAATGTCAAAAATTCTAAATAAAATATTTAATCATAAAACTATGTAGGTACTTAGGACCTTGTATTGAAACAGCGAAATTAAGCAGTGCTCAAGTCACAAAAAAAAACAGTGACAGTCTGTGAATATGAGAGCTCTTAATTTTAATTACCATTTCAGTATTCAGTCAATAATCTTGTATTATGTATGTTAAGCATATGCATATGCAGAAATGCCATTTTTATTTCAAAAAACTAACAGAAATAAAAATATTATTAAAAGAAATTATTGCCTATGATTTTTAATATTATATTCTTTACAGATAATAGGTAATATTATATACACTATACTAGTATTCAATTATAATAATAAATGTGTTTTAGAGTTCACAACACATATTTAATTTACAAAATATTTTGGGGTGTCTGTAATCAAGGAATTATTTATATTTTACTGTATTTTTAACTTAAATATTTCTTAAATTTAAATGCACAATCATTTTTCACATAACAGCATATACAAATATTTTAAATCAGATAGGCATTTAGCACCTCTACCTTGACATACATTCCCAAAACTGATAACAATTTTAGTGAATGAAGCTAAAGATTTATCACAATAAATGTTTATATGAAGTTAAAACCATTTTTAACTAAGAAATTGTAAGAAAAAGTAACTCTAGGTTAGGGCTAAAGTAATTTTTTTTTAATACAATATGGTTAAAAGAAGTGTGTCCTTCAATAAATTACTTAATAAACTGAAGTTATCTTTTAAAAGACCATGCAACCTATTTTTATAATAAATAAATGTTTACTTAATCTGACTGAATATTTTTTTACACATTACAGTGTAATTAATATTTAAAATGCAATTCATATTGTTTTTCTAATAAATGAGTTTATAAATAATAACCTGACTTATTCATGTTTGTATGCCTCTATTAACTTATTATATTACATTGCACTAATTACTACTTTAAGATATGAGGTCAAATTTATAAAAATATATTTATAAAAATTATGTTTAAAGGAAATCACTTTGCTTACATATAAGTTCTTTCGGGTGTCTTTTCCTTTGGCAGCAGCCAGTAACCAAAGATTTTTACCAATCTTGGCTTTAATTTTTTCATTATAAATTAAGGCATGTTAGTGAAAAAACACCTGATATTATATTTAGTATAATATCAAAAGCACTTATGCCATATTGTATCATGGCATGGCCAAAAATGTTTGTATTAGGAAATTGTTTCTGGTTCAGTCTCACTAACAACTGTTCTCGGAGAAGAAGCATGGGAATTTAACTGGGAAAACACTTCCTTCTCTCCAAGAGCTAATGGATCAGGTTGCGAGCACACCATCATTGGTGAAACCATCATAGGAGTTGGCGAAACAGGCCTAACCATACTAGGTCCTGTTGTTTCTTGTTCTTCTAAGAACCTATCCATATAATCCGTGTGGCCAGGATGCAGAGTATATTTTTTCTTTTCTAAACGAGTTTTATTTGCAAATATATCATGTCTTTCTGTTTTCTTCCAAATATAATAGAATTGTACAAGTTCACCAACAGAGCGCGTTCGTACTTTTTGTTGGTGAATTTGGTGAAAATCTTTACCATGCATTTTTATTCCACTTTCAAAATTTCTACACTCTTCCTCTGACCATACACTAGCATGCGATGGTGCTTGAGCAGTAATTCTTCGTCTCCTGAGTGCTTCTTCTACATTGTGTCCACACTGTTGAAGTAAAAATAAAGCTTCCTCATCATCACGCAGTTGCTTACCTCTAGGTACAGCATCTACACCAGTTCCAGAATTCATAGCACAAATTTTTCTCATGTACTCTTCAATTTCCTTCTCATCAAGTACACTTGGGTTCCAGAGCAATTTGTCTTCATTTTCATAAGGTAAGGCATCATCATAGCTACAGAGGCCTTCAGGAATTCCGGCTTGGTAATCACTACCAACCATAATAGTTTTTTTCCAATCATCTTCATCCGGACTATAGTCATAGTCATCTTCTTCTTCAGAGGGGGGCCTCGATCCAGATCTCAGACAGCGAGTGGCTTCAGGGCCAGTAGTTTCTGTGTATAACTGCTGAAGGGCAGACTCTGTCTTACCATTTTCTTCTGGCACCATTTCTGGTTGTTCTTCTTGTACTACTTTATCCATTTTTTTGTTATAACCGTACAATGCTAGTAGTTCTTCTAAAGGCATATCACCCTCTCGTTGTAGGCTATTGAGTTCTGCCTTGGGATCTTGATGTTCACCAGCAGCCAAAGCTTCTTCTTCGTCTAAAGTTCTCTCGTCATCGAAGTCATTTACCATCATATCAATAGTAGGTTCGAATAGGGATTTGTCGTTACCCACATCCATACTGGCATCGTGTTCATTTACTGTGGCTACCAGCGCACACTCTGACATGACTACCACCAAGATCTATGAAAAATTAACTCTTTTAACATGACAACTGATGCACTCGTATACATTTATTAGCCGTAGAATAACTACCAAAAACCTTTACACAGAATATTTATTCACTTTAAAAGCTGTTTTTGTTAATAATATAACCAACAAAACAAAAATATTTTGACACGGAACAAACCAGCTCCATTCCTAAATTTGATTGCCATACTTCAATTTATTTTGCGTATTATTTTCTCATTTTCACATGTGGCAACTAGGCTATTATAAAATAACACGGGATGTTGTTGTGTATTTCGGGAAAAATATAAATGCTTAAATATCTAGTGTACTGTACTTTATCCAACAATTAAAACAACATAATAATATTATGTATTAAGCTACACCTACTTAACAAGCCTCTGATGACTGATCACGCAACTTTACGTAGTAACTAATTCTTAATCTGTGACGCAACTTTAGTGACCTTCCCATAGATTAGAGTAAAATATTAAAAGGACCTTCCGTCAATGAACATCGACTGTCATTTTGACGATTGAACTTTTTAAAACACGATTTAAAAAGTTCAAATGTCGGTAGAGATGTAAAATGCTATCGATTGTTTTATCTATTATTTTTTCTAAAAATCTATTGTTAATATTTGTTTTTTTTTATTTAAATTTTTTAAATCGATTATTTTGAAACACAGGTGATAGGTGTAACACTTTTTGAGGTTGCCTTTATATAACTATACAGGATGTAAAAAGAGCAGTCACTATTCTGGCGTGGGGTTATAACCAGGCATGAGGTATATCCACTGGTACTAGTCATTTGCTTTTAATCCATTGTTTAAAAATTTTAATTTTTTTACAATAGGCAATGTAAAACGTACACAACCTCACGGGCAGTAGCGGGAGGTAACGCGGGGAGGGACGCGCCACGCCCCGCATGAATTGCAAATAGAGAAAAACAGCTGATTGTGTTCAAATAAACATAAACGTAAACTTATTAGAATAAAGCTAAAATTTGCATGTTCCTTATACCGATTTCGATGACGGTAGCCGATTTCGTTGAAACCAGGCCAGCTACGCAGAAGTGCCCAAGTGTGAGCGCAATACACAAGGACACTATCTTCCTTTTACTCTCCCCATAACCCGGGACGGTTAACCGACACGACTGGAAAAAGAACAGGCGCAGGGCCGATGTTTTACATGCCCATGCTATCCAGTACGCATGGATTATCTTTCTTATCAGGCAATCACATGGTTAGCCTGCATTGTCCTAACTAAACTAAGAAACATTTTTTTTGTTCTAACGCGGGAATCGAATCCACGACCTCCGGGTCGAGAGCTATGCTCTGAACCACTAGACGATGGTGGCGGTAATACTTTAATACTAATAATACCGCGATACTCAAGGACACTCTTTATCCTTTTACTTCCATAACCCAGTGAGAGGTTTACCCAACTCGATTGACCAACGCGAGAACAAGGCGCAGGTGCGACATTTTACATGTAAAGGCATCCATTCACGCGGGAATCGAACCTCGCGTTGGAACAACACTCGACGACTCGGGTCGTTACACACACTTAATACAAATACATTTTAGCTAAAGCTTAAGCTTTGGAAAGCGGAGGCGACTATAACGACTAAGAACAAGTTTATACGACATTCGCAATATTATTTAATTTAAAAAAATACACAATTAAATCAAACAGCGAAACGACAATTCAAAATACACCGATCGAACATCAATCAGTTACAGAATAATGTTGTTGTGCTTTAAATCCTTAATGCCTCTGGATTATACCTACTATCTTCTTACGCGGTAGGTAGGTACTTAAATTGTTGTGCTTTAAATCCTTAATGCCTCTGGATTATACCTACTATCTTCTTACGCGGTAGGTAGGTACTTAAATGTATGACGAAGGTATTTAAAATTAAAGTCACGCACAAACACAATGCACAAAAAGTATCGATAGTTAGAAGTATCGATATTTCTATTTTGTGCTGATATCGATAAATTATTACATTTTCATTAGCATTAAATTGTTTGAATCATTAAAAAGTTAAGTAACACAATTAAATATTATTAAATAATATCATGAGAATTGAGAACATCTTTAATTCTTTATCTTACAAACTTTCTAAATCTATTTTCAATTATTGGTATCTGTATGAAATTCATAGAAACTTATCTGAATCGATATAAAACAGTAAGTTACTTATTAATTATCAAAAAATTCGACTTACTACGAATTCGAATATCGACTACATTGAAGTTAATTTTCACATGTCACTTCACTATTATCGTAGGTAGCTCGCTGCTCGCCGCAGCCCCAGAGGCCCCTGCAACGGCCGGCGCGGGCGGCGAGTGGCGGTCAGTGTTTCCACTCTAATGATTAAGTTTCCCCACGCCTCAAGTTAGATTTCCCCTTCTCAGGACTTTTTTACACTCAAAAATTATTTTTAAGTTTTGGCACTAGTGTACTCACTAAAGTAGTAATTAAAAAAGTCTTTATCGTTTTTTAACCGACTTTAAAAAAAAGAGTAGGTTCTCATCTTGGTCTGTTTTTCATGTATGTACACCGATTACTCTAGGTTAATGATCCGATTTGCGTGATTCTTTATTTATTCGCTGCAGAATAGCTGTCATTTGGTCCCATAAAATTTTTACATAGTTTGGCGCTGTACTTTTTATTCTATAAACATCATAATAGGTAAATGAATATCATACGGTAACACGCTAGTCCACGGTAGAGCCAAGTTTAATCTATGATTTCCCGCAATTTCTCCTTTTATAGTCTTTCCCGCTTTTCTTCCCCTCTGGACCCTAATTTCCCCTTGAAAGGGAAATTTCCCCTCATTGTGGAAACACTGCAGTGGCGGCACGTGTTTATTCCTCGTCGCGTCGTTTGATATCGCCGCGCCGGGTGGTCAATCTTTGATACGAATTTGCCGAAAGAAAGAAAATAGGTAATATTTTCTAAAGAATTATTTATCGTCGGCATCTTTTAAAAACTATTTTCGAATTCAGTTGTAGTTTTTATCTCGAGGTAAATGGTTGCCTGAGTTGAATAATTTTTTGGTATTTATTTTACTATTAATTATTCGTCTAAGGTCTTGTTTAACAGCGTAATGTTGTGTTGTGTGATGTGTCCATGTAATCATATTGTGGTATGCTGCTCAGATTATTAGGAACTATTACTATCGAAATACAACAAGAACATTTTTAAAAGTTTTAACGAGACGCGACATGGGAGACGCGACTCAGTAAGCCATTAATTTTGAGATGGTGCTCACTACTGAATGAATGAAGTCATTCACGTAAGTAAATAGGCGTAGTTTTACATACCTACTTAATTAATTTGAATTTGAACTGTGTAGGTACGTATGTTACGTTTTAATTGTCTTTCAGGAATCTTCGCTTCGTGTCTGTAATTTCCATTAAAAAAGCGGTGATTGCCGATTGACATTAAGAAGTTAGTTAGTATGTAGGTACACGGGTTTTGTTATAAAGGAAGTTTTAGTTTGTCATGATAACAAATTCAAGCAATACGATGCAGGCGATCTAGGAGTTCGAGTCCAAGTTCAAAACAATTGATCCGTCCGCTATGGTGACTACTAACTACACTAAGTGTAAGGTCCAGTTGTACCAGGTTTTAACCCAGAGTTAGTTTATAACTTAGAGTTAAATAACTAACACTTAATACAAATACATTTGGTATAAGGCTTATTAGTATTCGCATGTAGGTACAATATTACAAAATCGGTAAGAAGTCGATAGGTACTCTGAGTCGGACGGCGCGCTCAGTCCACAGATTAATACCTATTAGTTACGCTCAGTCAGCTGTGGAGGTCAATAGACCGCGCATCGCGTTCATTACGTTTTAAAGCAAAAATTATAAAAATTAGGAATTTAATGCAAAATGTTGTTCCAAACAGTTTAGAATTGCGACTAAAAATAATAAATTAAAGAAAAAAAATCTTTTTTTGAAAAAAAAGTTAAAAAAAAGGACATTTCTAGAATCAGTCAAGGTCCTATAATCATATCCCAAAGTTATCGTGACCGGTCTTTTTACACCCTGTATAATAATATAATACTTAATTCTTTACACAACAATTAAATAAAATAGTAATCACAAATTAATGGTTATTTCATACATTTTGAGATTCGTCATGTTGGGACTACTTTTTCAGAACATATTAGCGCTAAATGGATTTCTAACGGAATAGTAATGGACGTTATCGGGGTGCTGTATCGATTCTCAGAATGGTTAAAATCGATTCCGCAATTAGATTTTATGGTTGCACTAGATTTTTAATCTTTTACCTCAGCTAGAGGGGAATTCGTCATAATTATTATAATAATAAAAGCGGATAATTCATACTGTATCATCTAAGGGTTACAACAATAGTCATTTGATTCGCATAAAAAACATTGGCGTTTGGGATTGACATCTGATGATTTGCTAGGCAGTATGATCTATGACCTAAGCCTTTTCATCATGAACGAACTTAAAAAAAATGGATGATTTGACAGATGTCAAGGTGATATGATTTGTCAAATTGGTCAAATGTCAAGCATCTGAATTCTGATTCTGAATTCTGATTTAATACAAGTTTCACAAAATATATTTTTTAATTATTGTTTTTAGTGCTATTTCGAAATACTAAACTATAATTATGATATGTGGTATAAAACCTTGAAATAAATAATATAAATATCTAAATATTCTTAGCTTTGTAAAATGCCGCATACTATATTTTTGGTGTTAGTTACGGTGTTTAGATTAGCTTCTTCAAGTTTTTCCGACGTGGGTAAATGGGATTTGCCGCTTAATGGGGTGAGTAATATGGTTTAGTTTTTCCTATTTGCCTAAAGATTATATTATAACCCCTTCTCTCTTTACAGGAAAGCTGTAATTTCACTTTAGCTAAATCACTTTATAAAGACTCAAAGTTAATTGTGGCAAGTAAGTGACCTGAAATTTTGGTTAGGTAGTTATTTATGTTATGTTTAGCTTAGTAAAAATCAAATAAATTGTTTTCAGTGCATTGCGATGTCACAGTTCCAACAAATATTACAGTGGCTTATTCATGGAGGCAAACACCATGTTCACCAGACTATTTTCACTACTTTGAAAAGGTATTAATTTTCGGAATTAAAGATACATAATAATAGAAGAAAAAAAAAATAAAAAGGCCTAGGTATGCTTGGTCAAGCCAAAGTCCACAACTTTTCTGATGTTTTATAAGGCTCCATACATTTCAAACTTTATATATGGTCTGCTACAAAGTCTTTTAAAAATTAGGGTGACAAACTTGCTTCTATATCTTTTTATTGATTATTTTCAGAGAATTGTGGATTGCTCAAATGTTGTGGAAAGACCATTTTATGAAAGCAACTATAGCACTGCTCAAGTAATTAATGTTGTAGAAACGCACACATGTAACAGTAAAAATATTATATATTTTTATAGTAATAAGAGCCCCAGTGGTGGAGATGCCAAAAATAATGAAGCTGTTATTCAAGCAGTAAGTTATATACAACATATTAATTTTATTTAATGGTTCATTACATTTAAGTTGTAAATGAATGTTTTATTTATAAGACCCACTTAACAGGCTGCTATTCTTACATATGTAATATCTTTCTTTCAAATAAACTTTATTAGTTTCCAAGCTGCTGGTAATGTTAGTATCACAATCTTTAAAAGTATATGTATTGTTTCAGAAAGCTCCTCTGTTCACAGTGGAGAGAGAAGGTGTATATATGTTGACAATGGGAGTTCGCAGCAATGTGAAGTTTCAAGTGTCCTTGAACATTGAAATGGTTTCACCATCTGGATATCTATCAGCTGCTCTATGGCCTTTATTACCTGTAAGACATCCTTTACTACATTTAAATTATTTTTCCAAGTCTTGTTAAATATTTTAAGTGTTATATAACTTAGTGATCTGCACATTTTTTACATAATTTCATTATTATCTATGTTATTGAAAACAAAATGAATGTAATTCATTTTCTATCTACATTTATAGTTTTAGGGCTCATAAATGTGAAATTTGAAAGAGTGTATTTTTTTAATATAACTTCAGTACTACTAAAATTATAAATATTAAATTTATAAATTATTCTATTTATTTTAACTATTGGGTTATGTTTTAGTTCTTTGGTGTGATGTGTGGAGTGTACACAGTGCTCTGTATGTGTTGGCTGATTGTATGTGCACTGCAATGGCGGGACCTACTTAGAATACAATACTGGATTGGTGGTGTAGCCCTGCTTGGAATGATTGAAAGTGCAACATATTATGGGGTTTATTCATCAATCAATAGGACAGGGTAAGTTTAAGTTCCTGTGTGATGTAAGACTGCAAGGTTAAAACAGTCTTAAATTATAAATAGAAAAAAACAAAAAAAAAGCATTAAAAAAATAATGTAATATAAATCCTTTTTTTTCAGATTGTTTAATGCTGAAGCATTCATGTTTGCAGAATGGGTTTCGGTCGCAAAGAGAGCTCTTGCGCGAATGTTAGTTATTATTGTTTCACTGGGCTTTGGAATAGTTAAGTAAGTATAGTATTGTTTATTATAAAAATTGTATCTGATAGTTTGTAAGTCTTGTTAATGCTGTTTGACTAAATATTTAATAGAAAGTTTATGTTATGTTACTGACCTGTAATGCATTGTTTATTATAAAAATTGTATCTGATAGTTTGTAAGTCTTGTCTGAAAATTTATTTATTACTGTTATTCTTGTAATTTCTATAATTTATAATACGTATATTATTGTATACTACTGAATGTTTTGACATGTAACAAGTGCGATCGATTCGCCTATGTTACCAATAAACTAAATAAAAAAAATAAGTAATCTCTTCTATAATTTTTAACCTGGCATTGACTTTATATTGTTACACGTAAAATATATTTAAATACTTGTCAGTTTTATACTTGTTAATTAATTATATAAATAAAGAAGGAAATTATAAGGAAATCATTTTACATATATTATGTATTGTACAAATAAGGCCCTGTATGCTATGCAGTTTTAGTCAGGCTGTGCCAGTTAGTCGTGTGGACTAGCCTTAAGGATTTCTTCTATAAAGCGCCATTAGAGCACCCCATGAAATCGATTTCCCTAGAAACATAGTACATTGTATTCATTTTCATAATATATTCAACAGCAATTCATGGAAAAGGTCCAAAAATATGTCGCCATTAATGTTTATATTTGACAGGCCACGGCTAGGCCCAGCTTTACAACGCGTGGTCGGCGCTGGCGGCGCGTGGGGCGCGTTAGCTGCTCTCGAGGCCTGGCTGAGGTTACATCACAAGGCGGAGGACTCCAACAGAGATCTGCTGCTGACTCAAGCGCCACTGTCGCTACTCGACAGCGCCATCTGTTGGTGGCTGTTCGTGTCGCTCGCGCACACTATGAGGACGCTTCAGCTGCGACGGTACAATTTAAAATAAATTTTACTATAAAATATAGGTGTTAATGTCGCTTGATGCGTGGCTGAAATTACATTTCCTGAAATTACTCCAACAGAAATATTTTATCGACCCAGACACTGTCTCTAAACAGCGCCATCTGGTTTGGGGACTGTTCGAATTTATGGCATATAGGATACGCTACACAATAATGTCAATAAATTATATACATTTTATTCTTCCAAGATTTGTTACTTACACATACATCTTAAAGGAATAATTCAAGTGAACTCTCGTTTTACAGGAACACAATCAAACTGTCACTGTACCGACACTTCACGAACACGCTGATATTCGCCGTGATAGCGTCCGTCATATTCATGCTGTACTCCCTCAGGTCATACAGAATATTATTTTGTATCACTGTAAGTATTTTTTTTATTGACTTCATTATATTATGTAACTGGGCTATTAGCAGTATAATGTCTTTTAGGGTATGGAATTTAAAATATTTCTAATCTACTTTTCATTAGTAGATACCCGAGTCACATAATAGGAATTAGTAATAAATTAATTATATTATACAATGACAAATTTTGTTTCTGACTAAAGTAGATACAGTTTATAATAAATAAGGTGATAATAAAATCATAAAAATGCGATATAATTTACGTAGTCGAGTTCAGCACAAGAAATCCGTCTCGGTGAATATCAGCTCACTTGAAAGGAGAGCAGTAATTTAATTTAGTTTGCTTGGAACACTGCCAATGTCAACACGTGTCACAATGCCGCAATGTGTATTTAAATTTAGATGTTTAAAAATTTGAAGTAGAAGTTATAATTACTAATTAGCTCAATTCATCAACTTTGAAAATATGTTTTAAAACTTTTTTCTCAGTTCGTATTGAACAAATGTAGCTCTTTTGGCATATACCACGAGGACAGTTTCTGGCCGTGTTTTTGTATGGGATCGCGTTACAGAAAACCTTCCATAAGTTACTTAAAATGTGGTTATTTGTTCCAGGAATGGAAAGAAGTTTGGATGGATGAAGCATACTGGCACATATTGTTTGCGGGTGTTCTCACTGTGATAATGGTATTATGGCGGCCGACGAACAACAACCAGAGATACGCGTTCACCCCGCTCCTCGACAACGCTGAAGATGATGACGGTAAGTGTCTTCTTTCAAACTCTGTAAATGGCCATTAAGGAATAGCCAGTATCGGCGTAGGAAATAATAAATGAAGACCTGAACCTATCTCCATCAAACATAGCTAAGAACACTCTCAATTGATATACCTTTTAAACAAAAAAAAAACGCATTAAAATCGGATCATATGTTTGGGAGCTACGATGCCACAGACAGACACAGACACGTAAAATTCGTTTTTGTGTCGGGGTTAACAGTATTTTATACTGTTAATGACGATTACTCTGAGGAAAAGTAGGTCTTGGTGAAAGTACAAGGAAAGAAACAGTTTCTGATTCTACCATAACCAGTTATAGTATTAAATCTATGGTAAGCTTAGTAAGTACTAAACTAACTGAAAAGGCAAATAGTTGACAGCTAAGTATTCTTTACGTTGTGAAATATCCTTTGTAAGGGTCCAATCATACAATTAGTCTTTTGAATGTTGTTTTTCAATTGATGTTATTATAGCCCCATGGTAAACAAATAGTGTAAAATTATTTATGTAGGTACCATTATTATTAAATTGATGAAAATATTAAACTACTTAATAAATATAATTTTATATTTTAGGTTAATGTACAAATTGAATTTTCACTAAAATGGACCGAAATGCAGTATATTTCTTTAAATAGTTTGATAGAAGTATAAAAGTCTTAAGCTAAAAAAATATAGCTAAAGACTACGTAAAACATGAGTACCTACAAACTAATGTTATTTGTTAATATAATACATAAATGACATGTCTATATTTTTTTGTACTTATAAACATCAATAAAACTTATATTTACAAATTCGTAGGAAGTATCGCATATTGCTGATGGTTTATTATTTTGTCGTCATTATACCAAATGTAATATATTTAATGTACGTAATTCGTAGTACGCTCAAATCATTTGTTACGCTTTTCCTGTTAACACCGATAAGTGGTAGTAGCGTAGAGCGTAGCGTTGATAAGACTAGAATGGGTCACAAATTGCACTATCTCTGTTTAATTTGAAATTGTCCTTATATGTTAGTGAGTAAAGCAATGAAATTTATATGAAACTTATTAACTATAAAAATGTTACCTTCATAGTGATTCACATTTAAATCTGTTCCGAGCAATCTGAAACTGCACACACCGAACAAAATTACTCACGAAGACACACATTGAGAAGTTTTACTTGTTAACTTTCGAAACACACATTGGGATTTTGAATTATTATTCTAATTTTTAGCACGCTCGTGATTGCGATCAACGCAGACTAACTGCAGAGTTCCTAATCGGGTTATATTTGAGTTTTCAAATGGCACCCCATTATAACATACTACCTCTTGTTTTATTTTAATATCATTGGAGTAAAGTTAAGATGTTTTCCTTTTTACAGAAGAAGAAGAACAATTTGTGAACGACGCGTACGGTGTTAAAATGCGCGGTACGAGTATAGGCGAAACCGACACCTACCGCGACAGAGAGCCCGAACCCAACACGACATCGTTGGACTCCGACCTGCGGTGGGTGGAGGAGAATATTCCAACGAGCACACTACCTCTACTAGATTCCGACGAAGAAATTATAAATACAAAGTTCGAAGTATCCAAAATGCAGTAATCAGTATTATGCACTGATCTGAATAATGTTACAGTATATCGTTTTCATTGGGGACTAGAGGATAGGCGTAGCTAGTTCACAGAACATTTCTTTTATGTGACTGTACATTAGTAAACGAGAAAATTATTCCAGCGACATTATGATTGTTAATTATATACCTCTTTATGCCCCAGGACATTTTGGAGGTTTAGCTCAAACTTGTATTAAATGCCTTTATAATATGTGTATTCTCGCCATTCTCTACGGCAGCTTTAAGTTAATTGAAGACACGAATGGATGACGGTGTAGATAGATGTAGCAAAATTATGTTTTCGAGGAAATTGAGTTCGAACTGTCACTTAAACGTTTTAGAATACGTCGTAAAGTACATCTAAAGATCCGTCTCTAGAATCAATGTACTTAATACGTTACTTACATATTATACTAAATTTTTAAGTGACTGTTTAAAGTCAATTTTCTGGATAAAACTTTTTTACTACATATCACCTTCATCGATTCATGTCCTCAGTTGCTCGTAGCGCTAGTCATGATGTAAATATTAGACTTGCATTGTAGTGTCAGAACAGAAAATATTGTAATACAAATTTTAATTATAAAATTAGTCCTAAACGAGAAAGCATAAAATTATTTGCTAATAACCGTTTTGTGTTACCGGCTTACTTGATTTGTGTGGATTACCAGCCACTAAGACACGAGGTAACAAACATGAATTAGAAAAAAAGTTAAATATAATCTATGTATTTACAAATTTAAATAAAACTTTCTAGTTAAAGTACTAAATGACTGGCGTATTGGTCATTCAACTTTTATTGTTTTGTACATGATGATGCTTTTGCTGTCTGCTTTTTAGAGAATAAGTTTAGATTTTTCTTACCTAAAATAAGGCCCATTTTACATTAATCAGGACGCACATGATATCTTGGTAAACTCTTTTTGAGAGTGAGTTTAACTAGTCGCGTGTTTTGTGCTACAACAAAACAGCATATAGCATTAGGTAATCTGTTCTATAAGACCTGACTTCTATCAGTCGCGTTTCTCTTTTACTACTCGCGTTTTAAAAATACAAAACAAAAACAATTACGTTAGACGGTAGACTTTCCAACCCTTGACTTTAATTGAAGAGCAGATAAAAATAAACAAGAGATAGAAAAACCTTTATGTAGATTGCTAGCTGATTATAGATAGACTTGGAATATTTAGCAATTAGCATATTAAAATACAGGTTTTTACAATTGTTTAATAGAAGATATACTATTTTGTAATATTGGAAGTGCACGTATATTTTATTAGTTGCACACGCAACAACTGGCGGCAATAAGAATTTTATTTTTGTCTATTGTACTTATTTTCATCCGAATTTGTAGTTGTCTTGACATTTTTTTAATTTACTTTTACCTGTAGATAATAATAGCTAAGCGCTCTCTTAACTTATATTTGTTATCATAGAGTTAAAAGTATGTTTTTTTACCTGACATTTTTAGATTATAATGTACCGTTGTTAGTGTTCAGAAAAAAATATGTTTATAATTTTTCCCGTATTTGAATTACAAAACTAATCTAAATTATTATTTATAATACATTAAAAGACAAGTATAGGTAAGAAAAAAAAATTGATTTCTCTATTATTGGACATTAAAAAAGCTTGAAATATGTGGTCACTGGGTCAAAGTAGTTTATAGATTCTATTAAATGTTCAATGTTTTAAGGATTTCTTTTATGTGTTATTCAGATCAGTGTTATTGTAAGACACTGTGATTATTTATAATACATAGCACATAACTGTACTATTTTGTTAGTCCTATTTTTAATTATTGTTTAATTTTATAAAAAATATATTTATAAGATTTTAATATAAGTAAATATAGTATGCGGTACAAAAGAGCAGTTTTAATACTATCTTCAATATATTCTTTAAATATATAAGTACAAGAAATTTTGAGGCTTGTGTATTAAAATTCAGGTTCTCTTTTGAAATAACGTTAATTACCTATTTTTTATAGGTTATTTAACTTACATCAAAATTTTTTTTGATACAATATAAAAAGATATATTAAATAATAATAATAATCCATTTTGAAATATACAACATTTTTATTTGATAATAATACTCTTATGACTAATAATTATTATAATATGATGTCATTACTTCTTAATTCTTAATATAATAAGAATGTAAACATTTATAAAATAAAATAAAAATATCATATTTTATTAACATTTGTTCATATATCCATTATCTTTGGTTTAGTGTACAAAAATATGGCCACATAATATTGCATTAAATTACGTAAATATGTCCAATAAAATTGTTACCGGTTACCATTAATTGTAATTACTGTAAGTTACTTGAAACAGTATTTTCAAAGAACTTAGGTATTTTCTTTTGCTTTGGTCAGAATACATAATTGTAGTTATTTTGTAAAATAACTATTTACACTACATTTAAAAGTAATTTTCCAGTTAGCTTCTTTTTACAAATGCTACAATTCACACATTAGAGTAACAGCTTAAAGAGTCACTAGGCCTGTATAACACATTTCTTATTAATGGCTAAATATTTTAAACATGAAAGTATAAATATTTGTAGTCTTCATTCTAATGTATGCATTGCTATTTTAGCACTTATTTAGTGCAGTTTTGACTAAAAATCAATATAATATACCATGCTATAATTCAACACTATACAGTCATAATAAAAAAATAAAGAAATGTATCATAGTATTATACATACAAGGAATGATTGATAGATAGAAATATTTAACTAAAACAAACAGACATTCATGGCTAATTTTTCAATTACACCCATCAGTCTTTTAAAATACTTTTAGAGGTCAACTTGCAGAAATTTGTCAAAATTATTATAAATATTCAATTTGACAAAAAAATAAATCTTGGCACTTAATATTAATTGTTGTCATAGTAAAAATCGTAATCTTCTGGTTCTGGTGGGATTACAGGTGGATCTTGAGGAATGTCTATACCTTCTGCATCAAGAAGCCTCACTTTGATATCCATAGACAGTAAAGTCTCCAAATCATTATCAAATGATTTGCTGGTCATTTTTTCTTTTAAGAGAGCATTAACTCCATCAGTCCAATAGTCAAATATTGATTCATCAGGGGCAACAAAATCTAAAGAATGAACCTCTGCCCCTTTTAAAATTAATGAAAACACCAACTGGTTGCTACCAATTTTTCCTTTTAAATCCTTCATGTGGGGGCAGTCCTTTCCAACAACAAGACTTTTTATGTCAGCCACAGCTAGTTTGGTACCTAATTCTTCTAAGCTTGGTGTGCTCTTCTCGTCACATTCACCATAATGGAGTGTTTTATGGTTTGGTGATAGCCTAACAAACCAGAATTTGTCTTTTCTATTAATTTTCATATACTTTTTAAATCTTGTCCCACCTACTAAAACTCCCAATCTTTGCTGTTGAATTAAGTCTACAATTTCTGGGGTAATTTTTTCTTTCAGTTCAACTATTGGTTTTGCATGAGACTCCCAGACTTCCCTGTTTGTACGTTCCTGCTGCCACAAGTTAGTGATATCAATGTATGTTAACTTCATTATCTTTACACGAAATGCATCAAAACCTTGAGGAGAATCAACTAAAGCTCTAGAAATCTGTTCCCTTACGACACTCAGAACTTTGCTAAAATCCTCCATAGTAGCTTTCATTTCTTTCCATGTTTTGTTCAATAATACAATGCAAATACAAAAAAGCTCTTCAAATGGATGATCATGAGTAAAGAATATAGGATGATATGTCTGACCTTGTTCGTTAGGAGGTTCACCAATGTGTAACATGTCACATAGCAGTTTGACTAGTTCTACACTGGTTTTTCCAAATGGACACTCATGCTCATCAGTTCTGCAACTATTCCGAAGCACAATTTTACTGTACTCCTCTGTATAGTTTCTTGCAAAATATAACATGCAATCCAGAGCTAGTGCACCAGGAGGGACTTCCTTGAAATCTTTTGTTGGATCAATTTCACATTTGAAACCGAGTTTATTTTTGTTGTCTTTGGACAGGCTTCCAGTTTGACGTCTTGTGGTTATCTCCAAGTTTGTATTGTCATTTTCAAATGCATATTTATGGAGTTCTTTAATCTTATCTAGCATTAAAGAATTCCATTCTTGTTCATTGGTATCTGCTTTGGGCTGCATTGTTGTTTCTAACAGACTTAACATATGAGTTTGGAGCACATAAAGTTGATAAGCCAATTCTGTACCCAAACCTTCTTTTGTTTCATTCTTAGTGATAAGATTCTCATATATTTTGTTACGGACTTGTTTAGAGAACAAAGTGTCTGCCATCATTTTTTTCTTTGTTGAGTCTGCTTTCTTAAAGAGTGCATTAATGAGTGCAATGGCATTCTGTTGTATTACTCTATCTGGGTTTTCCAAGTGAGAAATAAGACTAGGTATGGTTATTTCTTTTTCTACATGTAAATTTTTCCCAGAGCTATTAAGAACAATGTTTTCTAGAATAGATAAGCATTGTTGTATAATTTTTGGATCTTGGGCAACTGATTGGTTGCTTACAAAACTAATAACTTTATTAATAAAGAGATTCTCCAAAATATCCCATGATATGATCCCATGGTCCATCAACTCAACAAATGTCATTAGAGCATACTTTAAAGAGTTGATTTTGAATTTGCCTGTTTCAATGTTGTTTATTATGAGTGATAATCCTTTTTTGTTGATAAATTCGAGTGCAAATGTTAGATCACTGCTTACCTTTGACAACTTTTCCAAAGCCAACATTTGTTCTAAGTCGCTTCCAGTGTTTATTTTTGCGAGAATGTCTTGAACTGTCTTAGCGGGAGATTGTTCTAATCGTAGAATAGAACCATTTTTGATTTCGTTGCGATTTTTTTCCGTAACGTAGTTTTGATTATTGCTCTCAGAGAATTGCAGTGCATAGTTCTCAGGATCTGGAAGCCCCCACGCCTTGCAAAGAAGTTGTATGATACTAGAAAGAGGCTGGCTTTGATCGAACTCTATTAACTGAGGAACTTTGTCAGGAGCATTAAGCATTTCCACTGCAATCTTTAATATTGTAGAATCCTTCGTTGCGGACGGCATTTTAATGGCCTTAGAAGACATTTATACACCATTTAACAATCACTTCCTTGATTCTAAATCGCACAGGGAATATAAATTTGATACAAATTTAGAAATTAAAACAACAAATTGTCAACAATGAAAGAGACGAAATGACGTACATGCTGTCAAATGAAAACTTCTTCTTCTTCTTACATTTTGTGGTATACCACTGGATTCTCACACACGGGAAATGGTGTGACCATAAAAATAAATAATACTAGCCGGCTAATAACGGCTAGGAGGTTACATGAGACTTATTGTTTATGTATTTGTAAGCCCACGGATCATCTTAGACTTGAGTAGCTAATTAGTATTGAATGTTTTTTTTATTCATGTTATTATAACCCCCTGGTAAACAAAATATTATAATGTAAAACTAAATAAAATGATTTATGTACCTGCCATTAAAAATTTAGATATTAAACTTTTAATTAAAACGTGCGAAAGAGAAGTGAACAACCGATTGTGACGTCACTTTGTTAAACCTCATTATTATTACCTTTATGAGATAGACAACTTTATTTAATCCTTTAAAACTCAAATGTTTTGAAACATAACCTAATTCTTAGTCAAATGAGTGTGTCCAAAAATGAATTTAATATTCATCCATTATCCCAATTCTGGTGCAAGATGGGGACACCATACAATAATATGCTCTAATTTAAACCAATTAATTTCAAACTTCTTATGTTCACAATTAATAGGACACTTGGCTATTGTCTCAATGTAACTAAATATTTGACCTGTACTTATCATAATAACACTTTAAATGCGTATTATATTGTCAACCATCTACAATTTAATTCATTTGCATCCTTATAGATGTAAAAAGTGTTACAAGCTACGCATCTTTTATTTAGCAATTTTATTACCTTTAAACTAATCACTTAATGTTAAAATGGCACCTTTTACAAATTTGTTACTATATTTATTAGCAATATTTAGCATTAAGTATTGTACAGTTTATTGTTTTCGATGTGATAGACGACCGTATGGAGCTACGACCCAGTCATCAGCTTCCGATGGACGTTTTCAACTATCTGTGCAAGGTGTTGAGGATGGCTACATACCCGAGCAGTTGTATACTGGTGATTTATCTTCTTTTTTGTTTAAAAATTCCCTTGTACCATAGCAGAGTAAAGGTATTACAACAGAATATTATATTCATTTGCTTAAAAGCTAGTAGGAAAGTACTTGCAGCCAATTATTAAGACTACAGAAATTTTAATTTCTATTTTCTTTTAGTTCAAATCAAAGAAACTGACAGCAAATCTACATTTACTGGTTTTATGATATCTGCTGAAGGTGATCTAAAACAAGACCCTACTAATCCCAGAAGAATAATATCTCTTTCACCAGGACAAGTAAGACCGCAAAATCCAATCACTACAAAATTTAGTGACCGTTGTTTGTATTCTGTCGAACATACTATGTTGGCTTCTAAATCATCAATAGAGGTACCTACGATTTTTTCTAATTTAACTGTAAATAATAAATAATACCACAATAATAATTATATGTTTCCCGCTACTTCGCAAAATAAAGTCTCGCGGGAACCGTGCATTTGTCTGCGTTAAAAAGTAGCCTATGTGTTAATCCAGCATGTAAACAGTACTAAATTTCATCAAATTCGTTTACTACTACTAAAAGTTTCGTTTCGCGAAGAAGTAAGAAACATACATACCACCACTCCCAAACATTCGCGTTTATAATATTAGTAGGAAGTAGGATATGGTGTGAAGTGTGATGAATGAAGTCCTTATTTTTAGATTTACACACTCAACGTACTTTGCCAAGGTCTTAAATAATTGTCTTTCTTTTTGAAGGTATATTGGCAGGCTCCTACTACCAATAATGGATGTGTTACACTGCGTGCAATGGTGGTTGAAAATGAAGATGTCTGGTACGAAGATGGTTCACCACTGACTCAAAAGGTTTGTGAAGATTTGAGACAGCCAGACGATATCAGCCCAGTCTTCAATTACAACTGTAAAATTTGCGACGAGGCAAAGTACGAAGTAAGGGTATATTTTAATGATGCAAATGATTAATAATACAATACATTACTATAATTATATTACAAATATTTACTTACAGGTTAGTTTTATAGGAATTTGGTCTAGAAATACACATCCTCGTTTTTATCCAGAAAATGACTGGGTACCTCGCTACAGTGATCTAGTTGGCGCTTCTCACGCTGTAGAATATATTTTGTGGTCTCCTGGATCTATAGCTACGGAAGGATTCAAAGAACTGGCTGAGTATGCTAATTCCAGTAAATTAGAAGCGGAAATTCGGGGAAAGGTATGTACTTGGCACCAGAAATATTATACTCGTACTACAATACGAATAAGTTCAAATTGTCACAGATACCAACATTTTTTTGCCATTGAAGTGTTATTCTAAATAATAGAGGTGAATGAATTATGTAGGAATGGGGGAGAAAAAAATTAATAACTCTATTAAAATGTGAGTAACTCATAATAAATATATTCAATCGTTGCAAACACATCAAAAATACGCAAGCTCATGCGGCTGCAGTCACCGGTTACAATAATTATTATACCTACTCGGCTTCGCTGTATGCGTTTTTTCAATAATATTTTTTACAGTTTTAAATATCCTCCCTCCCACTAAGACAATAAAAAATCCGAAATTAAAAAATACATTAGAAAGGTGGCACGTATGCCAATTTCATTTGCCCGTTTCTGCTCGCCGGTGCTCTTGGGTTCGGAGTAATTTCTTTTATTTATGCTTATTTCTCTTCTCTGACTTAAAAATACAATTTTGTAATATTTTTTATTTTATTATATTTAACAAATTGTTTTGTGAGTAAGAAATGAGCAATAGTTTTAATTGGCTTCTACATTTTCATCGCGACTACAAGTACTATCTATATCTATCTATCTATACATATAATAAATCTGTAGAGGGGTCATGTCTGTACATTAAGAATATTTAAGTGAAAATTAAAAAAAGGGGGTCTATAAAAGCCACAGAACCTAAAAATAACATTTTTGAAAAAAATGTCTGTCTGTCTGTCTGTCTGTCTGTCTGTCTGTCTGTCTGTCTGTCTGTCCATATGGGAATGTTTGTCGTCGCATCACGCTAAAACCACTGTATGGAATGAAATAAAATTTGGCAGGCAGGTAGCTTACGACATGAAGAGCATTATTGGAAATTATTATCCCGGAAAACGAAAGGGTTCCCGTGGGATCTTCAAAAAAATGTAGCTACCTTTTTGACGGTATTTCAGCCAAATTACTCAACGTATTTTAATGAAATTTGGCAGGCAGGTAGCTTATGATCTGAAGAGCATTATTGAAAATTGTTATCCCGAAAAACCAAAGGGTTCCCGTAGGATCTTCAAAAAATTGTAGCCACCTATTTGACGGTATTTCAGCCATACTACTCAACGTATTTAAATGCAATTTGGCAGGCAGGTAGCTTATAATCTGAAGAGCATTATTGGAAATTGTTATCCTGAAAAACGAAAGGGTTCCCGTGGGATCTTCAAAAAATTTTAGCTACCTATTTGAAGGTATTTCAGCCAAACTACTCAACGTATTTAGATGAAATTTGGCAGGCAGGTAGCTTATGATCTGAAAAAGATTACTGGAAATCATTATCCCGAAAAACGAAAGGGTTCCCGTGGGATCACCAAAAAATTGTAGCTACTTATTTGACGGTATTTCAGCCAAACTACTCAACGTATTTAAATGAAATTTGGCAGGCAGGTAGCTTATGACCTGAAGAGCATTATTGGAAATTGTTATCCTGAAAAACGAAAGGGTTCCCGTGGGATCTTCAAAAAATTTTAGCTACCTATTTGAAGGTATTTCAGCCAAACTACTCAACGTATTTAAATGAAATTTGGCAGGCAGGTAGCTTATGATCTGAAAAAGATTACTGGAAATCATTATCCCGAAAAACGAAAGGGTTCCCGTGGGATCACCAAAAAATTGTAGCTACTTATTTGACGGTATTTCAGCCAAACTACTCAACGTATTTGAATGAAATTCGGCAGGCAGGTAGCTTATGACTTGAAGAGCATTATTGAAAATTGTTATCCCGAAAAACGAAAGGGTTCCCGTGGGATCTTCAAAAAATTGTGGCTATCTATTTGACGGTATTTCAGCCTAACTACTCAACGTATCTAAATGAAATTTGGCAGGCAGGTAGCTTATGACCTGAAGAGCATTATTGGAAATTGTTATCCCGAAAAACGTAAGGGTTCCCATGGGATCTTCAAAAAATTGTAGCTACCTATTTGACGGTATTTCAGCCAAACTACTCAACGTATTTAAATGAAACTTGGCACAAAGGTAGATTGTAACATGAAATAACCAACATAATATTTTTAACCGACTTACAAAAAAGGAGGAGGTTTCTCAATTCGTAAATTAATATGTTTGTTTTTTATGTTTCTTCGTGGATATCTTCATCGTTTCTGAAACGATTTTAATTTTTTTTATGTTGTGTAGGGTATAATTTAAATTTGGTCCCATTGTCACCAAAATGGTGACCTGATGATGGGATCCGTGAGGAATCGAAGGAAATCCTCAAAATGTATGTGGAATAATATATTGATTTTGATTTTTTCTGAAGTAGTCTAAGCATATGTTACCAAACAGTAAGGTTTTGCACCATATCCTGGATCTATAATATCAATAAATTTCGCGTTTCAGTAAACTATATATATATATATTGAAAAATTTCGCGCTGCTCTGGCTTACGCCAGGCTAGGCTAGGTAGACTTTTTCTCTTTCTACAATTTTTTTTTATGTAATCGTTTTTGTTTTTCTTTTTCCGTCCTCAAATAATCGTCGTCTGATCATTCGAGAATTATCCCTACTCAGTCTATACCCATCACTAAAAATCTGAAAATTAAATAATTTTAAACAAAAAAAAAACGACTTCAATAGGTAAACTAAAAGGAACAATTAAATTTACTTCGCACAAAGTAATACTTATTTTCCAGTACAAGTGAAAATAATTATTACTTTGTGCGAAGTAATTTATTATTATACTTAGGTTTTGCAAATACGATTAATAAAGTATAGGCGTAGGATAGTTTGTTTTCAAGATATGAATGAGATGTCATAGGTACATTTTAATTAGAAAAGTTATGTCAATATAAGTCAGATTTATGTTTTTCATGATATTTTTATTTATTAGTTTTCATGCTAGGTACGGTTTGGGGTTTTTCTTTCTTTTGGACTTTTGTTATTTTGTCGTCTAAAGGAAGTTAGTACTTAAACCGTAAAGTCCCTAAGTAGGCTACATGTTTGTTAGCGTAGGTAATTAATAAATAAAAAACCGGGCAAGTCCGAGTTGGAATTGCGCACCGAGAGTAGACTTTTGGCGCTCGGCGGCAGCAGCGCAGCGTCGGTGTGAAAACGATCATCGTCTGCAGTCGCTGCGGCGTAAAGTCCATACAAATCTGAGTACAGAGATCTTCGTCGCCTATATGAGCGTACTATCGAGTAGTCCCGTTCGCATAAAAGAAAAAAAATATTATACATACAGACGAATTGAGAACCTCCTCCTTTTTTGAAGTCGGTTAATAATACACGGTCGAGCTGGTAGTAGGAATTGTTAGCATTTTCATAGAAAAAATACCTCAAAACATTTACGACAAAAACGGCCATTATTTGACAGTAAACTATAATTATTACTCCATCGGCCTACTTCTTTTGCCTATGCACGTCTAATACCGTGTATAAAGAAGCATTACTATAAATTAGTGATTTTAAATATCCAAACGACAGTGTTCATAAACTAAAAATGTATTTGAACTGCTGCCCTAAATCACTTTTCCACGCGTACGAAGTCGCGGGCACAGCTAGTTTATTTAATATATTTTTTAAGCCTATGATAATATCCTAACGTATTATTTATTTAAATTATTTTACACTGTACGAATGTTTATCGTTTTAGATTGGCGACGGTGTTCGTACTTTAATTAAAGGTAAAGGACACGGTTATCGCAAAATGAATAGTCCGACGTACTCTTTCTTCAGAACCGACAACACGAATCATCTATTTACAGTAGCTATTGCTATGTACCCATCTCCTGATTGGTTCCTTGGAGTAAACAGATTTGAATTGTGTCAGGAGGATAATACTTGGCTACAGAATAGGGAATTAGATCTTTATCCTTGGGATGCAGGTACTGATAGTGGAGTCTCATATGAGGTAATGTAACTTGTCTGATACCTTTACTTAGTTTTTTTTTATATTGCAGAGTAATATAAATCAAGTGTATATTTTGCCCTTATATCTTTTTAACACACTTTTATAAGCTGTGTATGTAAGATATGAAGTCTAAACTTAATTTTCACCAATTTCTAGACGTCTCATTACTTAATTAAAATTTTTGCATAGTCCCTTGTAGTCCATAAAGTGTTATTTAAACTATTAGTACGTATTATAACTGAATGTTATACCTTTTTTAATATAATAAATACTAACGAACCAAAATTATATTTTAGTCTATCAATATTGCGTCCTTTCCTCAAGACGCCATTTCAAGGGTTCAAATGAGTTCATATGATAAAAACTCCCCATTTTACGAAATGGATGCGAAATCTCTTCATCCGTTTGGAAAATTGCAGATAAAATTAATAAGAACGTATGAAAAAGAATGCGGGGAACAAACAACGGGTAAGTAACTTTGAAGTGTATGGATTGAAAAATGTTGCGCGAAGACATAATAATAATAACAATATGATCCATACTACTTATTATGTTCTTTGTATAGATTTTAAACTTTAGAAGGTTGAAAGAATATAGTAGAAAGAAAAAAAAAGCCTGTGAAACGAATATACTTCGCTGAGAGCATTGGGCACTCACCACGCACACATACGTAAATCGTGTGGTCATATTTTCTACAATTGATTCCACTAAACGTCGTATTATTTTAATACTTTATCTAATTACAAACATTTGTTTTATTTTTAAAGAAGCTGCTACTACGTCGAAGGGCGATGAAATGACAGAAGCAAATGGCGTTGCCAACGAACCATCGGAACCAGAAGAACCATCCAGGTACAGAAACTCAGAATTAAGTACCGGTCGCCAAGGGGGGTGAGACTTAACTTGATATCTCTCTATGCTTAAAATTTGTTTAGTTAAAAATATTAATAAAAAAAAAATCAGTTTTCATACAATTTATTTTTTATTATTAGTGTCTAGTAAAGTTTTCTCAATGAGGTTAAACCTTTCTTAGTATCTAATAGTTTGTTATTCTCGATATTTATGATAAATGATGAACTATGTAATGATGAGGTGAAAATATTTTTTTTATTATAGGTAAGTATATAATTTTATGTAGATATCTATCTAATATTTTAGTGAGGCTCCAATAGTAACTGACCCAGATTCTTCAGAGGACTGTCCAATGTCGCAATGGCAGGAATGGAGCTCATGTGATGGTGAATGTGAGAATGGAAAAGTAGTCGGATATAAATGGCGAGAGAGATATCATTTAGTTGATGGAATACCTGTAGAAAAATATGATCCAAACGTAAGCTGTTGTGGAACTGGGGACACTTGATCGGACGTGAAAGGGTTCACACACTTCTTTATGCATATAAGCCCTTTTGAAGATGAAAACCATAATTTAAAAAACTATAAATACCGATTGTGTTTTTACAGTCGTGCAGTCGTGCTGGGAGGACACGTGTCCTACACACCGTAAAAAAATAGAATACTTCTGTAGCTATCCCCAAAATCCGGTTTACACATCACCCGGGTGATGATAGGGGGGGGGGGGGGGGGAAACCGGTGCGGTAAAATTTCTCTTTCTTAAGTATGATAATTTTTACATTTTACTAGTATTGTAGTGTCATCAGCAAATAAGACACACGTATGAGAAGTAGCCATGAATATTTTATTCTGTTTATAATATTATTTATTATGTCATATTATGTAAAACTTTTATTTATTTAGCTCTTATGGTTTGCAAATGTTTACTAGTTTAGTATATTGAAGACATAGCTTTATAACTTAATATTACCCATACTGCTATAAGCTCTATAAAATTGAATATTATGCCTACTACCTAAACTCCCTTAAAGATCAAGTGTCCCTTTTCTTCCCTACCTTAAACACAAAAGCACTATTTTAATATACATCAATAAAAACGTTTGATAAATTGTTTTAGGCTGATCCATCAGCTTTAAAAGAGGTTCCGAATTTCTGCAAAAATCATTATGATGCTTTTGATAGAGATGACTGTGAAGATGATTGCACGGAAGTGGTTAAGGAGGAAGTAAATGGTAAGAAAGTAAAGGAAACATTTTCAAAATATATTAAAATTTGTGGTGTTTGGTTAATTTCCATTTAAGCTCACACATTTCTTGTTTTTAGTTGAGAGAAGAGTTATGGTCCCAGTTGCTCCCGGTAAAAAGTGGAGTGCAAATAAAAGACATTTGGATACCAAGCAGCAGTAATATAAAAATAAAATAGAAAATAAAACGTTTAATTAGGTTTTTTATAATAATATTATAACATACATAGTCTAATTAATACAATGCAGACGAATAAAATACATAATAATATGAATGTTCGTAATGCTTATATATTTTACTTTAATATATTTGTCTTTATTCATATGTTAGCTAATAGGTAAAACAAAAAAGTTATAATTACGTTCTCAATTGTTTCTGCTCCCTTATTTTTTTTTTTAAATTAAGAAGCAACAATACCTAATTCTAAATACATTATGAGATTACGAGACATGGAACAATCAAGATTAAGTCGCGAGAAATTTAACACTAATTGAGAGAATTCAGTCGGTTGAGAGCAATTGGAACAAATAGTTGCCTGAGAGACAAAAATAGATCATATGAAATTACATAACGAATTAAAGACAACATGATTATAAAATATAAAGGTAAGCTTACTAATGATTTTCTGTCTTCTTTATATGACCGTCGTTATAATTACCTAAATAATGGTGCTTCGTAAATACTATTATTATCAAGCAATAAATGCAGGCACGTTATAATAATATGAAGAAGAGGTTTTTTTTTATATTTTATAATAATAGGCAAAGAATAATAAATTCCATTATGAATGATGCATGCGATGTAGACATTATGTGTAGCGTATTTTAAACTTAATTATTTCCTTTTTTGGGTAAGAGAATCATCAAATATTTGCAATTTTCACATTTGTAATAATAAACTTATGTGAATGTGAGGAGAAAATCTGTGATCGTAGACCTCTGGGCACTAAAAGTGACCCACTGCCACCAGATGATAGATTCAGGATTGATATCATTGGAATCATCGGTAATCTGTACATACCCAATTCACAATATACAGGTAATGAACATAATAATATAAGACTAAATTTTTTATAAACAATTTTATCTTTATTATTAAAATTATTTTAGTGCGACTTCATTCTTCTGATGGGACATCAAATTTTATTGCATTTACAATATCTGTTCGCGAAGACACAAAGGCCAATGAGAAAAATCCTCGTAAACCCCTTCAGTTAGACCCAGGCATTGTTTATCCTTCACCAGATTCGGATACTATTCCAAGTCCTGTTTGCAATAATTCAGTAATACAATCCGACATTACACCTAAAATGGCAGTAGAGGTATGTGCCTATAATTATTATCATGATGAATGTAAGCCTATCGGTTTTATTACTGTTTGGGGCCACGGTAGTGCCCCGCCAAGTTGAGCTCGGCCGTTCCGGCCATTTTCGAACCCTATAACTTCATTGTGGATAAACCTAGATGCCTGCATTTTTAGTAACTAAGTAGGCATTGTATAATCACGGTATGTTTTAAATTTGTAATCCTATATAATTAAATTTATAGGATTACAAAGTTATATTAGCACTTCCAGACAAAAACACTAGTATTTCTTTTATTTTATTCATTAGGTACAGTAAAAGACAACAGTGCGGGATATAAGTCAATGAAATGAGATCCTATCAAAACATAACTTGTAAAAAATGCCGTCACGCTACTTAGTTCTAGCCAGTAACTTAGTTATTGCTAAGTACTTAGTTATTCCCAAGTTCGGGTTAGTCGGTTGGTCTAACAACATCTTATATTAATCATATAAATATTATTAAAAGTCTTTTATGTTTTAAATAAATAGTAGATTGACTTTGGAATCCCACTAAACAATTTGATTTAATATGTCGTATGACGTATCACTTGTGAGATACGAAGATTATTAACATTTTAAACATTGTACTCCTACGCAAGTACAATGTTTAAAATGTTTTATTATAATTTTACAACGTATGTTTTAGATGGGATACAATATACATTATAAGTTTTTTTTTAACAAAACTTAAATTATAGGCTATTTGGAGAGCACCTCCAAAAGACAACAAATGTGTCACGATTTACGCAGTATTAGCAGTAAAGCGAGATGTATGGTACAATTTTGAAGGACCTCTTTCAAAGAGGGTCTGTGAAGATAGGCGCAATGCTGAGGATATGCAACCGATAATAAATGACGATTGTCAGGTTTGCGAAGATGCTAAGTATTTGGTACGTAAAAAAATAAATTAGGTATATAAAATATTCTAAATCTTATACGTAACTACTGAATTGTATGTGTTTTTAAGCTCACATTCGAAGGTATTTGGTCATTTAATACACATCCACAAATGTTTCCTAACTCCAGCGACCTAGCTCACTTTAGTGATGTAGTGGGAGCTTCACACAGCAAAAACTTTAACGTTTTCAAGCTATACTCAGATGCAAGTCAAGGACTAAAAATGCTTGCAGAACAAGGAAATACAACTAAATTAGAAATGGAAATACAAGCAAAGGTATAACATTAATTTAAAAAAATATATATAAATTTGGATTATTAAGTTTAAAATTGATAAGGCGTTACAATAATTCAGCTCAATATTTTCGTATTTCTTTGTAGCTTCAAACTTCTGTTCGAACCGTAATAAAAGCCTCCGGTCAACCTAGACCTGACATGACAACAACTGCAATGTTTAGAGCCACTCGAGTACATCACCTGCTATCGCTCGTAGCAGCTATCATACCATCTCCTGACTGGTTTCTAGGTGTGGCAAATATGGAGCTATGCGACGTGAAAACTAATAGTTGGGCACCACGTCTTACTTTAAATATTTATCCATTAGATGCGGGAACTGATAGTGGTCTTACATTTGAGGTAACAGCTTGTTAATTTAATTTCTTTCAAACAAATCTCAGAATAAACAGTAACATATCAGGTTATAATAATTAATTATTAATGACATGTATGCATACATGCACTCCAAAAATATCCTTGAAATTACAGTCATCAAACGAAGAAACAATGCCACCTCAGCCCATATCGACTGCAAATATAACCAAGAATATTCCAAAGGAGCAAGTAAGGCCTTTTGCAAAATTACGACTTGCCCTAATGAGGACATTTCCGAGACCTGATTGTGTAACAGAAACACCACAAGTTTCTCTACGGACATCTATAGGTTAATTATATTTTAATATTTTTCTAATAACATAAAGATGTATAATAACATAAATATCATATTTGATGATTTTATGTGATAAGTTATGTTGGTTTATATTATTTTACAGATGAAATTGAAATAAGCAATGAAATTCCAAATCAGCCACAAGTGACACCACCAACAGTGTAAGTATAATAGTGATTGTTATGTTCGGTGTTCGATAATCCGTAAATTAGTCCTAAATAAAAAAGGTTACATTTTAAATTAAAAATATTTTTATAGGGAAGAAGAACCTTCAGTAGACCCAAATTCATCGCCAGATTGTCCAATGACTGCTTGGGAAGATTGGCTGCCGTGTGAAGGAGAATGCATTGATAACAAATTAGAGGGCTACCAAACGAGGTTCCGTTATCATATGGTTGATGGAGTTATTGTAGGGAAATATACGGAGAATGTAAGTTAATTTTTGTATTACATATGTACTGTGTGTGTGGAGTTATTTACATTTCACTTTTCACTATAATTATTATTGGTCACCTTTTATTCAGTAAGTAGGTACAATATCTATATTAAAAGTTTTATAATCTTGCAGGAACCACCCGTCGAGGATAAGGAAGTTCCTCAATTTTGCCTTGATAACTATCCGGACAGTGAAACTCAAAAATGCGAAGAGCATTGTGAGGAACCGGAACAGGAGGAAGAGGATAAAGGTATGAAATTTTATTCACTTATGTAAGTTATGTCAATAATACGTCCATGGTTGATGTACAATTTTGTACACTAATATGGCTAGAGAAATTCGAACATGAAATTATTTACAAATTATAAACTTTATCGCAAAAAAAGGGTTTAAAACGGCTGAATCTATATCTGTAATGTCATAAGTATTCATATCTGAATACTTTTCTTTTTTTATCTAATTCTAGAAATTCATAGGTACAAAAATGATCATGAATATCAGACTAGTAGTTTAGCCACTGCGAGGGAACAAACAAACATACAGTATGTTTCTTTGTTCCCTACATATAAACATACATAGACTGCCAAAATCATCACCTTCCTTAATTGGCTTCGCCGAAGCCAAGTAAAAAAAAATTTGTTATTACTCAAAATGTTTCATAGGATTTTGAATTGTATCGTTGATGAAACTTTTTTATTTTTAAGTATTTTTAAAATTATTTTACTTTTAGGTTCACCTTTCGATAGTTCGTATTTTATTTGTTAGACTACATCACCTCAATAACCTAAAACATCCTCACCTCAGATAAACGTTCAAGGAATTGTGAACTTGTTATTGTAATAATAATTGTTAAAATGTTAATCATTTATGTTATTGAATGTACATTCAATACCGTAGTAGAATGTATCATTTAGTTTTAAGCGCTCTTGCAAAATGTCTTTTAGAGAAATGCTTTAAGCTTTAAATTATTAATATTGCACATAGGTAATTAAAATAAGCCTGAAACTCTTCAAACTTCTTACATGGAAAAGAGTCTTATCTAAACTTTTTTTTTTGTTTTCAGCCCTAGCACAAGGAAGAATTTATTATAATAGCGATTGAACTATATTTATATAAATAGATTTTAACTGTTACACAACTTACGAAGGTAAAGTAAGAAACAAATAAAAATAGGAAATTTATTGTGTATAATTTGTGTTATTGACCAATATAGCTCCAGTTGAATAGTGCTTTAAAAATTGAATATTTTATGAATAAATAAAAAAATATGTATACCAAATAATCTTAAGTGTTTAATTTTAAAGCCCCTTTTTAGATTATATTTTTTTTCGCAGTGCACTGCTTGATTTGTTGTGATTTCCAAAAGTCATTAAGAACAAATAAATAGGAATAGAATACAGTAGATCTACGTTATTAATGTATTTCTGAAAGTATTGCTTCTAATATTTTTGGAATTTTATTCAGCTGTTTGGTGTGCTCTAGTCTAGCGTATTTATACGTGTTGAGTGCCAAACAGTGCCAAATGTCTAAATAATTCTTATGTTTTCAGCTTTATTGTATTAAGCACAGAGCTCTATTTACGAGTACCACACTGAAACTGACTATTCGATTTATGAGGCTTGTATTTAGCAGTTGAGTTTTCTTATAATCACTTCTGAAAAGTGTTTTCGGACGTGACTACAAGAAAACTTTACTGGGAACATAGCCGAATGGCCCGGGTAACATCTATATAATTTGTTAAGGCGTTATAGTTTTAAGATTTTGATTATTGCTGACTAGTCCGTTACAATTTGATACGATTGACATACTGCTGAATATGCTGACTAGATAGTTAGAAATAAGAATGATTAAGTGTTGTTTTTAATTTATTGGTTAAAAAGTGGCTAAACTTCTTATTTTGGAAATTAGTTGGTAACACTGAAAAAACTTACGTCATCTCGTGAATCAGGGGGCTGACAGTGTAGTTCCATTTGTTACGTTTTGGCGCTGCGGTCGAAAGCAAAATGGCGTCGTTTTGTGACGTCACACACGTCTATGGTCTATTTGTATAAGTGTCTAATGATCTATGCTAATGATCTATGTTGTCAAAACTCAAATATGGCCGCGTGTAGTTAGTGTTTTGTTTATCCTCGTTTCTTGCTTGATTTGATATAAAATATTCAATTACTCCGCATATTATTGATACATTATAGCAATATTTTATAGTGTGTTAATTAATTTAGTGTAAATGTTGTTAGTTTTTCGTTTTAAGGGACTATTTAAGTCTTGTGTCGGCGGTTGCAACGCAACTATTAGTTCATGAAACGGCATTTTTCTTTCCCAAAGAACATTAATTTTAGAAACCTGTGGCTGTCCTTCCTGGTGCCAACTATCCATCGGTCTCTCTAAAGAGCAACTTCGAAAACTTGTTACTGAAAAACACTTTCATAAATATCAATTTGACGAAGAAGGCCAAGATATTTAAACATTCTAATCCATTTCCTTACGGATGATGAAATACAGAGCACGGCAGCCTCTATCGTCCTGTGAATCAGGTGAGTTTTACTTTTAACACGTTATAGTTAGAGCTAGTGTAATATAAAGTATGAACAGTATAATATAATTATACTTAATCTTTGACTCATTAAGTTTGCCAATGTTTTTTGCTTTTGTATAACAATATTAATCTTAAATGTACTCATTTGTTTCAGACAGAAATACCCCTAGGTATACTCCAATGAGGATATAAATGCTTCTGATGAAATGTTGGTCATTTGAAGAGTGGGTATGTATTAAGTACTATGGCATATTGACACTCATTCTATATGATATTTTAACATATCAAAAGATACTGAAATTGTTTTATTTTTGTGAAATACCAAGGTTTAGTGGTTTGGAACTTGGCTCAGGAATTGGAGGTTGTGGTTTCGATAACTTCATTGAAACAACAAAAAATTTATGTAACACTTGTTTGACATTTATGAAAAGATGGTCTTTTCATAAATGTTAAAGAAGTGTTATGGCAGTTTAAGCATATTTGATAGCAGAATAATAATGCAGTTTTATTTAGGGTATCAACTTATAGTGCTGAAGAACAAAACTAGTTAATCTATTTTTGCCAATTAACTAAAGTTTTTACTAGAAACCCTCCTTGTTTTGTTGTTGTTGTTGGCCGGACTAAGTGACCGGCCAACTTATGTACTGTTTTTTCATCTTAAATATTGTGTTACTTATTTACAGAAGTGACTGATCATCTTTTGTGTCGTCAAAGAAATGAAAACAATTGAAATAAGAGCACACTTCAAGTAAGGCAAGTGGCCTTAGAAACAGGAAAACCTGGACTTGTGTGTTACCATCACTAGATGGTTGGATTACGACATTAGAGAGTTTTATTAGGATAATTATTAAAATATTATTAAAAAAAATATTCTGTTAAATATTAATATTCTTGCTATATCAATCAGGGCTTATTAGAAATTTAGAAAAAAAATCAATAAATAAATGATAAATGTAACCTGTTTTTATTTTGTATTACTTAATAAAAATAAATTACCTGAACTACAAAAACCTACCTACAAAAAAAAATCGATACCTTACTAAAGTATCGATAGCTGGACTCGATTATTCAACCACTTATACAATGTGTGTTTGTAGTCTGTGATGTGCTATGGTCTGTGGTGTGCGGTCAAAATGACAGATGCTACAGTGCTGCCAAAACGTAACAACTGGAAACTCGGTAAAATATCACTGTCGTATCTGTTACGTAGTAACTAATTCTTAATCTGTGTCGTGAATTTCCGATTGTCACATTGCAATTTGCAGCCGACATTTTATTAAAAAATTATTTCGGTCATCTGAAGAAATAGTTACTTAGATAAATACGCAATAAATATATTATTACAAAATTGATTTAGCAGCTTATTATGCTTGAAAAGAAACCAAACCCATCATATAAACGTTGGCTTGGTACGACTGCAAAGACCATCTTTATTGCTGAAGCTTTGGGCTTGGCATTTTCCTATGGAATTTGGTACAAATTAAACACTGAACGTGGTAAATACAATAATTGTAATATTATATTATATTTAAAATGTTTCTAGCTCTCATTATATGTAGAGTTGTACGCAGTTTGTGTTTGCTTCATTTATTACTATTGTAAATTTATTAGTCATACGTTTCCGGAATAGAGATATTTTTAAGTTATTTTAAACAATATAAAATATGTTTTATTTAAGAAATATAAAATTTTCTTTAGCTATTTAAATATATAGAACAATAAGAGTAAGTCCCCTATTTGTTAATCCAGATTTCAGATTGTATATGCACCAAAACTTTAATTGGGTGTTGGAAGGATATTACGGACTTGGCGAGGTAATTGCTGACCATAAAACACGTGAACTTGACAAAAAAGTTTGGACACAGGAAGGAAAAATATAATATCCTGGTGAGATGAGCATTATAGCTAGATCCTTGTTCTGGGTGGTATCTATCGGAACAGTTAGCTATGGCCTGTTTACTATCGTCAAACCTGATGATGAACTGCTCAAAAAGGTCATTAAAATTGACATTAATCTTTTTTGTGTGGTCTGTGAATTCAATCTTCAGTAACTAACTTGTTTTTTAAAATAACTTCATAAGTTGTGTTTGTTTAATAGAAACTAAGAATGTTCCTGTATTGTTTTGTTTTTTTTTTAAAATGTTCAATAACCCAAGTAACTTAAAACTTGCTGTCCTTTTTAAGGGACAATGAAAAACCTTTTAAGTTTTTACCAAATTTGTGGTAATATAGGAAAAGGAAGTGACAAAAAAGATTGACTCTTGTGCTTATAGTTTACAATAAAATATTATTTTGTTTGTCCAAGAGGCTTTCTCAGACAATCATAATTAACAGGTCATTAAAATAACAATAATATTTAATAACATAGGGAACATTGTATTATATATTTTTATCATCAGAACACTAATTGTTGTACATATATGTATATATCCTTTTTAATTATTCATATTATATTTATTAAACATTATTTTTTCTAGTTTGACGAAGAATCCAAATTGACTGATGCTAGAAGAGTAACAAAAGATACAATTGCAGTTCTTAGAGAGGCAAGCAATCCCAATTCTGATATAAACAATAAAGTACAGGAGCTTTTAAAAAAAGCAAAATGAGTGATAAAAATGCTGTTTTAGAAAGATTAAGTAGAAGGGATGCTCAACGTTTAGAAAAATTGCAAAAAGCACACAAAGCAAGAGAAGAAGTTGACGCTACAAATGAAAATGAGGACTATTTCTCAGCTGCATTTAAAATTCGTTCAGAAAATATTGAACAATTGTTATCTCAAGTACCAACCCTGGAAGTCAATGTTCTTTCCATGCATTTTGATAATATAAAACGAGAAGTAAATGAATTACAAAAATTTGTAGTTACATCTTCATTCTTTCTAAAAGAGTTCAATATGAGAAAATATTTAGGTATAGTACAGAACCTCCAAACAAAATGTTACGAGTTAGAAGATAGATATGTTCCAAAGAAAAAATTTGGTTTCACAAGAAAAAAACTACCTAAATCGGATAGCCATAAGCAAGATTCCATGGATGAAAATGATGGTGCGGGGAAAACTGAAAATAAATGGGATGAGAAACTTTTTGGCTTCGATTCACAAGAAGATAAGGTACTATGTATGGAGGGAGATGAGGTATTCCAACGAGATGTTACTATTCGTAATTTAAAGAACTGCTCCATTACTTTAAAAGGTGTAATGGGTACACTACACATGACAAACTTGGAAAATTGTATAATTCTATCTGGACCTGTAACATCATCTATTTTTCTTGAAAAGTGCAATAATTGCAAAATAGTAGCAGCATGCCAACAGTTGCGCATGCATAGTTCCACCAAGTGTGACATATACCTACATGTTACTAGCAAAGGAATTATCGAAGACTGTTCAGAAATCCGTATGGCTCCATACAATTTGTATTACAATGATTTAGAAAAACATTTAAATATGTCATCCTTAGATAGAAATAGTAACAATTGGGATCAGTTGGATGATTTTAATTGGTTAGCTCCAGACGTACCTTCTCCTAATTGGTCAGTGTTAGATGGTCCAAAAAGAGTTAAAAACTGGAGTGAATGGTTTTCAAAATCACCTGTGCAACTTTAATATTAGCAGCAGTTGAATTATTTTTTTGCAGAAATTATGTCCATATGATTTTTAAATATTTTTCTGATAACAATTAATATTTTACAATTATTTATTTATGAACAGCATTTAAATGTGTCTAATTCCATTTCTAAAAGATACCGGCAGCAATAAGTAATTACTAATTATTACCAGGCACTTATAGAATGTAACATAACAAATGATTGCTTAGTATTTAAAACTAATACTGACCTATTTTTATTTCAGTACAAATTTCAATCACAAGTTAATTACTTGCTGTAACAAATGTCGATTGGTATGGAAGCTTCCTAATTAAAATAATGTACAAATTTAATATTTGTAATAAACTAAAATCTCGTATAGGAAATCTGTTATTTATTTGTAATAAGATTTACAAAAGTGATACTTAAAAACTCGAATTGATACATCTCAAATAGAAAGGTTGTCCAATTAAAATGTGTTTCCGAACAAAGTTAGTTTAAAGATTTACGCCCTGTAATGGACATGTCGCAGTTATCTTATTAAATCAGCAGTTTCATTGTACGACTAAGGCCCGGCGCCCTTTATCAGCATCGGCAAGGAAAAGGATCCTTCGGCATCCTACATGCAAGCGCACACTATCGGCAATTATGCTTTGGCATGCTGCAACGTTCTCAGGGATGACGAGGCGTCCTTAAAGATGCCTGTAGCTTGCCGAAGCGTCTCAATATCATATATATATATATATATAAACAGTCTCAGAGTACGCCGGTTCAGTACGCCGCCGGCGGCGTACCGAAGGATGCCGAAGCATCTCGAAGCATTCTCAAGTTTGCCGATACAGCAGCCTCAAGCATACCGAAGCGGTATTTTTGTTATTACTACTACATATCACGGAAATTTCTACTTTATTGCCATTATGTTATAGTATATTGCTATTTGCCACCTAAAATCCTCAGTCGTGCCGATCGATGCCGGTAATGGGCGCCGGGCCTAGCGCGTTTATAAAATGACATTTAATTCAATGACTAAAGGACAACTCAAGTTGTTTAATTAAACATTCAACATCTTGACTGGACGTCCTTTGAATTGAATGGGCTATAGCATACTTTGTAATGTTTTGGTAGGGGTAGGTTTGACCATAAGTTCGTAATTTAAAAGTTCCTTAAAATGAGGACATGAGATGTCATACAAAATGAAAATATCAATTATGTAGGTACTATCTGTGCGAACTGTTTGCCGCCTTAATTGTTTTGGTGACTACTACTAGTGCCATTGCGGGAAAAAATTAACTAAATTTCAATAACCTGAGTGATTTTGCGTCTCTTTTACGCTCTGTTAAAAGGGCTTTGACACAGTCTGGCTGGACAGTCCGGTAACTAGTTGGACATTGAATGACGCTTGTTCAAACAACGTTCGGCCTAGTCAATCAATTAAATGTCGTCATTCAGAAACGCGCTAGACATTTAATCAAATAGCTGATTCAATCAGATGACTGCGACAGACACGCTTCTTGCTTAATAATAGTTCTTTCACATTAAGAATATGATTATTTTATTTGTTTATTAATCCAATTCACTCTGAAAGTCATAATATTATTATGTTTATCACAATACCTGTTTTTTGCCGGAACATAGTAACAAACATTGCCGAAATACGAAATAAAGTAAATGTCCGCATTCGTTCGTAATAAATTTATTTGTTGGCTATAATTTTTTTTATAAGTACCTATATATTATTATTTATTTGTATATTATAATAGCTATTTGTTTGCTACTATACACAACCCATTAGAGATGTGTCTATTTGATTATTTGTTTAATATCTATCATGATTAATAAATCATATCACTAATAAATTACAGATGATGATTTCTTATATCTTAGTATCCGTACTATGAATAGAAAATATGTAGATGCTTTTATTTATGATTAAACATTTTTATAAAACAATTGTTTTCTTCATTGCCTTTTATTGCAATAATATTTTGTAAATGGTTTTGCGAATATGAGGGTAGTTTATTAGTGTAAAATTTTAAGAAATTCTATTTCATTCTCTATGGACAAACTGATGACATTCATTACGATACAAAGAAATGGGTTTAAAATTGTTTATTACCATGACAATGTTTATTTTTTGTAAAATATTTAGAAAATATAATAGTGAAGATTCTTAGGGCTCAAGGCAATATCCAATTAAAATATATTTTTATTTCGGTTGCAGTAGCATGGTTCCAGTTTTTGCGTATATTGTTACACTCGTATATTTGATGCCTTATAAATAATTAGTTGCACGGGTCAACTTCTTATTACTCACATACATTGAAGTTTGAGAAGTTTCTAGATGTTGAAAATAAAGGATTCAAAAATTCAAAACAAAACTATTAGAAAATTGGGACGTTTTAATTGGAATGTTTTACAATATAAGTACATACCCATGTAAAAGATAACCTTTGAAGCTAGTGCGTAGTGCGTACATGCGATAAATTATCTGTCGCCTACCATTTGAATCCAATTACCGACCTTAGCGTCTACCAAAGGTAATACCTACTTTATAGAGAGCGTCTACAAAGACAGTCTACTTCTTCACAAAACTTGAACATTTTACTTATTTGTTAGTAAACTCTATGTGGTGTACTCAAAGTCGATAATTGGAATGCAAATGTTGGGCGACAGTCGCTGTGCTCGCTAGCTCGTAATGGTGGGGTTAGGACCAAAATCATAAGTACATAATATCAATTTCATAAACTAGAATATCCTACCAGTATAAATCAAATACTTGAGAACTTAATATACATTTTATTTGTGTTAATATTCAGAGGTAAATTAACAAAAAAGTAATATAACGCCCTTCGATTTGCCATAATATAAATTCGTCAAAACATTGGGTAATTATCGATTTTTGAAAGCAATCGTAGATTTTTATGTACACTAATATTATATGTTTGTATTAAAAGGCTCCGGAACGATTGGTGCGATTTTGATGAAATTTGGAACAGATATAGGGTAGATCCCCGGGAATGCCCGGGATCATGGTTATTTTTCATAGCAACTAAATGTACAGTACCCGCGTGATAATCTTATTAGCGTTCGTCGCAGTAGTCATCCAGTTTACTAATGCGTGTACAACTTAAAGTGACGAGCGCTAACTGATATATTCTCAACATATTTAATTAAATACCTAAGTAGGTACACCATGAATACATTTACAGTGTTTCAAACAAAGTTTACATAACGTAATGTCTATTATTTTTAATATCTGCGAGTGTCCTATGTTAGTGCTCGTAACTTTGAAAAAAAAAACAAGAAAAAAACTTTCTTTATTAAAAGTATAAAAGCATTTGAGTCACGAGTCACGACAGTCTTAAGACAGACTTTTTCTTTACAAAATACACGAAGAAGACACTTATATCAAAACGTCTTATTGGCAAAAGTGCCTTACTTCTACTACGTGTCGAGTGTTTAAGTAATTGCTAATTATCAATCAATAAATCAAACAATTATATAATAGTTTTATATGGTAACCCCATTGAATAAAATATGCCTGCAACACTGACGTTGCCTACAAAGCAAGCATTGGGTTAACATAATATTGTGTTGTGATATTATTTGACCGAGAAATACATGTGCTTAAGAAGATATATAGTTTTACTATTAACAACAATACAGTATATGGGACAAGTCTTAAAACTGTCGCGACTAGCTCGCCCTAAGTGTTTTTTATCAACGTCCATGTATTGCTTTATTTGCGTAGGAAATTAACACAATAAATACATCTAAATAATTGGATTGAAAGTAATCTAAAGATATTATCTAACACTATATATCTATATTTCCAATTAAAAAGATTTAAGACTTCATTTATGAGCAGTTTCATCGAAATGCATTGATATAAATATCAATGTCATCATCAGGGTAAAAGTTTATTAAATGTGTAGGTTGAAATGTTTCTTATAAAAATCGTATTAGGTATATTTAATTAAATCCATATAATATTTTTAGTATTAACACTAGAAAGACCAAGGCCGTCAATTTGACGGCACGGCGATTTCATTCTTAAATATTTTACACACCATGTTGTTGTTTCTTTTCATATTTTATGACTTTTTCTAATTTGTTATTGTTAGTCTAAATCTATATAAAAAAGTATTAAATTATGTGTAGTATATTAGACTCTTTTAAAAATACCTACTAAGACCGCACACCGTCAAAATGACGGCATACGAAGACAGTGATAAGAATAGGAAACAAAGTTTTCTACGATCTAATGCGGGTACTTTTGTTTCATTTATTTTGAATTTTGAGTAAGTTGTTATTGTTTAGTTGGTTTACATTACATTTAGTAGACGTTAGATTCGTTTTGTGAGCAGTCGTAATTTATTATAAAAATGCGTCGCCGCCAACTCAATAGTTCTCAAATCGAACAAGAACTGTCGCGATATCTGGACATACAACAAGATGTATCAGGTGATGAAAGTGGTGATGATTTAGCAGACAATCTTTGTGAATCCAGTGATGAAGAATTTCAGCCGGAACAATATCTTCTTCATCGGAAGACTCTGAAGTAGATTCCCCTGATTTATAATGAAAACAGAGACCGAAAAAACCCTTACTATCTATTAAGGAAAACCAGGAAAAAATGTAATTATTTTGAGTACCCTGCGCCCCAACATGAGCATAGGTTTTGATAAAAAAAAGCTGCCTGAGACAGTTAAATTTTATAATGAAACTAAATTTGGTATGGACATCGTCGATGGCACGCAAGTACACCTTAGGATATGGAAGTCAAAGATGGCCCATTCATTTTTTTTACAATATACTTGATTTAGCAGCTATGAACTCGTGGACGTTTCGTATATATACCGAAAAGTAACAGGGATAAATATATATCGGCATGATTTTATCTTTCAATTAGTGCTGACTAATCTACGTGCAGAGTATGTGAAAAAAAATCTACTTCAGCTGCGGCTCAAAGTTAAGAAAGTAATTCTGAAACAAGTGAACGATGAAACTAGAAACAATAAGAGGCAGCAATGTAAAATAAATCATAATTGTAAAAAAAATAGAACGTGCGAAAACTGCACAATCTACAAAAAAGCTGTTTGTGGAAAATGTATAAAAGATTTAAAAAAAAAATATTTATTGAAAATGTTACTCAGTTTAAGCACTAAAATTGTTTGTTATGATTTAAAAATAAATTGATACTATTTACATTTTATTTTAAGTTAAATACGCAATCATTTCAGGAGTATTCTGATTGAATCTCTAGTGCCGTCAAATTGACGGCTGCGGTCTTTGAAGGTATAGTATGAAGCCCGGTCCTTCTAGTGTTAAATGCGTCGATTAAAAAATTTTATGGAAAAACCTAAATGATCAAATCTATTTAATTTTATATCAATGCGAGTCCGATATCATCAATTAAAATTGATTTACTATGTTATCTATATCATGAAAGGTACACATAAAATGTGTTATAGGAATCTATTAGATAACAAAATTACTATACATATATAACAAAACATAGTTTATCAATTTCTATATATAAAACTTAATATCGAATTTATACAAATAAAAACTTGTTAGTATTTATATTATAATACAAAAATATTCTACACGCTAAGGCAGTTGTATAACTTTATGCGGGGTTATTTGAGTAGATAAATAATAGTAATTATGTACTAACATAATATAGAAAATTCTTCCGTCAGCGGAGTGAAAATAACGAGAGTTCGAAGCATACTAAGGGCGTGTTTCACCAAGCAATGTTAAAGTTAACGCCATGTTAAATATCAATTATCCCTCTCGTATTTTCTGTCAATGAATGAGAAGCCATGGTATTTTAACATGGCGTTAACATTGCCTGGTGAAACACGTCCTTAAGACTAGAGGTGTCAATCTTGAAAAGAGAATATACGTAAAATATTCAACTTTGAGTCAGTTTGGGTCATAAGATTCTCACCTTATCTTTTAATAAGAATAATTAATGCTAGAAATTAAAACTACTTTCACCAGTTTGGTTTTTTATGTGTTATCGTCCATTTCTGGTAGGTGTTGTTGGGATCGCACGGCGCCAGACCCAGCGATTTGGAGTGCGGCTGTAGAGTTAGGCAGTAGCTGTGTAGTCTATGGATTAGTTGATTTTGATCTTCGTCGTAACTGAAAACGGTAAAAAAATTGTTTTAACATGTCATCTATACTAATATTATAAAACGGAAGAGTTTGTTTGTTTAAACGCGCTAATCTCAGGAACTACTGGTCCAATTTAAAAAATATATTTTTGTTGGATAGTCCATTTATAGAGGAAGGCTTTAGGCTATATAACATTACGCTGCGACCAATAGGAGCAAAGCGTCAGTGAGAAATGTTGCAAAAACGAGGAAAATTATTCACATTTGGGGACTTTGGTTGCGTGCGCTGCATAAATGGTTTAAGTTACTCAAAAACCACGCGAACGACGTTTTTTTTTGCGCTTATATTGCAAACGCTGGCTGAACCCTACGAGATAGACCAAAATAATGTACTACAGTATTGTTCACCTTAAAAAGATCAACAAAAAAGTCCGCGATGGTATATGTCTATCTCTTAGGGATAACCCACCATAACCATTTTTATCCTTTACTAAAAAATGGTTATTTACGAAGTGATTTTAAACAATACAGCATTAATCCTTATCCAATTAAGTACCTTAAATAAATTGTGCATTTATTAAAGATCAATATGCTTTTTACAGCATGTAATTTAATCGAATATTACCGAAGATATTACAAATTTAAAATGCAGAGTAAGAGTTGTTTGCTCCGCGGCGGTACCGACCCGCGGACGGCCGGGGGTCGGGCGGCGTAATATCAATACATACATAGTATAAAACAAAGTCGCTTTCGCTGTATGTCTGTCCGTATGTATGCTTAGATCTTTAAATCTACGCAACGAATTTTGATGCGGTTTTTTTTAATAGATAGAGTGATTCTTAAGGAACATTTGTATGTATAATAAATGCATAATATATGTAGTAGAAAAACACTGATAAAATTAAACGTTTCTAATGTGATGTCGTAAATAAGCACGTTTTTTGCGCTTATATTGCAAACGCTGGCTGAACCCAACGAGATAGACCAAAATAATTTACTACAGTGTTGTTCACCTTAAAAAGTTCAATAAAAAAGTACGCGATGGTATATGTCTATCTCTTAGGGATAACCCACCATAACCATTTTAATCCTTTACTAAAAAATGGTTATTTACGATGTGATTTTAAACAATACAGCATTAATCCTTATCCAATTAAGTACCTTAAATAAATTGTGCATTTATTATAGATCAATATGCTTTTTAAAGCATGTAATTTAAGCGAATATTACCGAAGATATTACAAATTTAAAATGCAGGGTAGTAGTTGTTTGCGCCGCGGCGGTACCGACCCGCGGCCGGCCGGGGGTCGGACGGCGTTATATATAAAAATGAACAGCTGAACCGATTCGGCTATTTTTGGTCTTGAAATATTCGTGGAAGTCTAGGGAAGGTTTAAACGGTTTCTATGCTCAACGAAGTGAGCACGGGTCAGCTAGTATAAGATAAAAAAAAAGGATGACTGTTGCCAAAATAAAAGGTCTCACCTCCACGGGCCGTCGACAGTGCCGAGCCTGCATATGGACTGCTTGACGGAGTCGGCGTCGGCCTCCACGCAGCGCTCGCCCACGCCGAGCTGACCGGCCTCGTTCAGCCGGAACAGCTGGTTGTTGCCCGCGCCGTGGCACGCCGACGTACCTGGGGAGTTGCAGGTGCCATTTGTTACGAACTCAAATTTCATAGGTTTCACCTTTGACGTCCAGTGCTGGATATAAGCCTACCCCAAAATATTTCATTGGGGTAGTTGCATATACTCTACGGTTAATAAGAAGGAGACACCCCACGGAAACTGAAGTTTACTCCCATTTAACATAAACATTGGCACAAAGTAGATAATATATAACAGAGACACGAAATAGTACTAGAAAATGGTGTCACTCTAATACTGGCAATTCGACTGGCTATTTTTGTTTTCTTCGATTTCCAGGCACATTCCAGAAGCCGCCATCTAGCGCCACTATTGGAAAATACTAATTACTAATTTCGTTTCGTATCTTCTTCTTAATTAAGGAGTTGAATTTATCTATGATGTTACGCTTAAAAAATATGCTTATCTTTATTTTAATGTCAATATTTGTACTTAATTCGGCATATTTACGTTTTATAATTTACAAACGTTAATAGCAGTGACATCTTATAATTTTTTTTTTGTTTTAAATATAATCTATATTTAATAGAAAAAAAATAGAATGTAAGGTATGTAATGTGTAAAGTATGGGTATAATTTATTACCCAACTGCTAAAGGTATCGTTTTTCTGTTTTATATTGTATGTTTGTTTGTAAATGGCTTTATTTTTTACTTGCTTCATTTTAATACTAAAAATTCATATCCAAAAAGTGGGGTTTATTCGACCATTCAACATTAGTGTACAAAATATGGACATATCTAGGAAGTATTTTAAATATAATCTTGATTACTGTATATAATACTTGAATTACTAGTATCGGATGTCTATACGCGATAACATTTTGTGTTGTAGACTGTACTTACCTACGTAAGACGGCGCAGCTTTGCCCATAGTATCCATACATAGTCCACTCGCCTTATTCTTCACCATGCCCCAATGAATATTTTTGGGCAATTTCGGGAACTTGTCGTATACATCATAAGCGACGTTCTCCATAAACCAACCGAAACTTTTGCACTGCAATTTCTCTTTTAAGGCCACCTGTTCACTAATATCACCCATGTCCAAAAATCTCGCCATCGGCTCTCGAGTGTAGAAATATTCCTTGTGCTCCTCGTCGAACCACGTCTCTATCACACGTTTGTAGTTGATAGTTATGAGGGAGCCCTTGCGATTCTTCGCCAGATTTCCAAACGAGTACGGCATAAACGCGCGATAGACGTGGCCGACTCTCGAGCAAGGGACCCACTCGATGCTGCCGCCGCACTGCCAGATCTTGAAGCTCAGTTCGAAGTTCTCGCCGCCCCAAACCAGTAGACCGGGATCGTATGCTCCTATTTTCAGGAAGTATTTTCTGTTTATCGCGAATAGACCACCTGCGTGAGTCGGACTCTTGTACGGCTCCGAGCTGTGTTTGTGCAAGCTCGCTTCTCTGTCGGGCACCTCGTTTTCTTTGTAGAGCATGCCCCATTCAAAAATACCCCTGTAGTTCGTGCCGTGCGAGTACACGGGCCTGTATTCGAAGGTCCTGTGGTCTATGCCGTCTATGACGGGCACGGTCATAGTTCTGTAATCCCTGTATATGGGAGCGAGGAGTGGAGGCAACCAGTTCAAGTTGACCTCGCAATGGGCGTCGAGGAATACTATGACCTCCCCTGTCGCTTCCTGAGCGCCTCTAGAACGCGTTCTGATGAGTCCTTCTCGTTGCGTATTCCTAATTAGTCGGACTTTGCCGTGCCATCTCTTTATGTAATTATCGAGATTATCTTTCAGGTTTTCTTTATCAGAAAAGTCATCTACCTGAAATTATTATAAGCGTATTAAAGCGTTAATATATAGCACACAGATATTATTATATAATTAATAATTATATATAAAAAAATGAACAGTTTACACGAAATTCATAAGTAATGTCCTCAGGTTTATTTTTAAAAGTAACCAAAACCTTTAGTACCTAAACATTAAACAAATGATTTTATGTGGTAAATATTTGACATTGACCTTTATTTTTATTTGAATAATATGCGCTAATGCTCTTTTAATATAGCTTTCGTCACGTCAACAGGCAACTTGATTTTAGGATACAAATCTTTAGGTCATAGGCCTCTGTGTTTGCGGCAGCGGCCTTATGGGAGGCTCTATTACTATTGATATTTTGGGTTCCGACAAAAATAGAGGGATGCTATAAGTTTGTGTGTCTCTGTTTGTGGCATCGTAGCTCCCAAATGGATAAACCGCTTTTGGTCTAATTTGTGTTTGAAAGCTGACATGATTGTGTATGTTCTTATCGTATACATCAGAAGCAACGTTATAATTTATTTTCAGTTCGCATACTACTTGTAAATTCGAGAGTTACATTTTTACATTATTGTTCCATTAATAATTATTATACTTTTACATCAGATCAAGTTATACAAAAAAAGTATAAATCAGAAAATGACTGCCAGTATAATTATTGTACTTACAAGTATAATTTCGTGTAGAATATTCGGAGGAGATCTGTCGATGACTGTATGGACAGTTCTCATCAGCACAGTAAACCCTTCGTTGTGGAACACTATGATGACCGAGGTGGACGGCAAATCTTCGGGGTAGTGCCAGTACTTGCACTCGTCTAAGCGCGTGTCTGTTATTGATCTAAAATTTAAAAAACAGAAATAAACATCTAATCTATACTAATATTATCAAGCGGAAGAGTTGGTCCGATTTGGAAATTTTTTTTTTGTTGGATAGTCCATTTATAGAGGAAGGCTATAGGCTATATAACATTACGCTGCGACCAATAGGAGCGAAGCGTCAGTGAGAAATGTTGCAAAAACGGGAAAAAATATTCACATTTGGGGACTTTCGTTGCGTGCGCTGCATAAACGATTTAAGAGGGAACACCACGGTTGAGAGAAATTCAAAATAGGTATTTATAAAATCTATTGCTGTCTCGCAGTGCCTTAGCTAGCCAGCACTAGCGCGATAGAGACAACTGCAACTTGGACTGAAATTACCTATTAAAAGTACCAGAAATCGACGTTTAGGGGATTCCTGTTTCCTCCTCCAAAACTTAACCGATTTAGATGATTTTTTCTTCATTAGCTAAAAAAAAGAATTTAACTAGGTTCCTATTTTTTGTTTTTTTTGTATAATGTAGTCAAGTCTGTTTCCTGGATGTTTAAACATAGCAGAGAGTCTGGCCATTTTCTTTAGGTTTTTGAACGTCCATATCTCTAGAAATAATATTTTTTTTAAAAAAGGAAAAAATAGGGACGTACAAATAATATAAATAGATATTCATGAAAAAAATAGTTACTCTACGGGTATTATCCAGGGAGGAAATAGAAATCCCCTAGACCCATATTTTTGTATGGAAAAAAATTCGTGGTGTTTCCTCTTTAGTCACTTAAAAACCACGCAAACGAAGTCGCAGCGCACAGCAGATAGTAGATGCTAATATCTATGGACGATTCACACCACGTCAATCTGACCGCGTGCTCAGTATACGAAGAATGTATACTAAAAGTTTTACTATATTGTACCTACAAATATTTAATTCACTTCCATGACCCAGGAACACAGTAAACATTTTGTTGTTGTGGCGGCTCAGTAAACCCACGACCTCCGGTGCCGACGCGCCAACCACTGGGCCAAGGGGTTTCCTGACCTATCATAGCACATAATATGCTAAAAGCATTGTAGATTAAGGCTAATCAGTATGGTATTAATTATTTCGTGGTGATAAAATTATAATTTAAGTTAGGACTGTTGATAAAATATCGATATATCGAAATATCGATATTATTATTTAGAAATATCGATATTTATTACTAATATTATTTTGGGCGATATATCGATACTTCGATATTGAAATATGAATATCGACGGTCGATATTTTCTTACTGAGAAATATTGGTATGCATAGTTGTTTAATAAAAATTCAACAATAATTGTTAAGAACCTAACATTTTCATACATTTATAATTTAATTTGTTTAATAAATATACTGAATTAAAAACTGTAAATCATTTCTGAGCCGACTTAGGATTGTTTTTTTTTTAAACGAAGCCTATAAAATAAAATCAAAAAAAATATCGATCTATCGAAATATCGATATTTTTTTTCGATATATCAAACTCCGATATTGATATATTTTAAAATATCGATAAATCGAGAATACGATATTTTAAAAAATATCAACAGTCCTAATTTAAGTAAATAAGCCATATAGACTTTGTATTCAGCCGACCGGAGCGTATTGGAATCGTATAAAATTTGCCAAAATTAGCAAAAACTCAAACCTCACTTTGAGTCTTGCCTCACTTAAAACACTTCATTCATTTTTATAAGACTATAATCCTCTGGTACATATGATTAAAATTATTATATAGCTATTTCTTAAGATTTTTCAATAAGACCAGTATTTAGAAAAAAGATTTCATAGTAGTTATAATATATTGGATTATTTAAATGAAAGATGTAATATTGTGAGTTGTGACACGATTTTCCTAATAATTGACTAAAGTAATTAAATGTATGACTCAAATTGACAAAACAATTTTAATTAAATGTTTAGAATAAGTTAATTGGATTTTATTGACATGATATATTTAACTGTACTATCATAATATATTATCTCTTGTAATTGAATATTATGTTATTAATTTATCTAAATTACATAAAAACTGAGTCATGACTCATGACCATTGTAATTAATTCAGTATAGTTCAAGTTAAATACTACTAGATTTTGTACAATTTGCCTATTAGGTAGAAAGACTTGAACCCTGTATTATAACTGAAACGGTCCTTTCTGCAAATAATAAATGATTTAATTCAGATTTTCAGCTTATCACGCGCACGCAGCCAACGGCGGCAGCATGCTTTGGTCTGGGGTGGCTTAACAGTGAACCGAGGCGAAAATTGGCAATACAATAGTAAAAACAATAGCGCATAAACATAATGCGGAGTCTGACGCCCGCCATGCCCTACCTTATACCCCACGGGTGTCGGTAACAGTGTCGCGAGTTCAATGGTTTAGGCTGCGTTTCCACTGACGCGGAGCGGCCCGGAGAGGTGCTTGCGCCTTGCGGTGTCCGAATTGACCAATCACTATGCTCGAAATCTCTGCTCCGTTTCCACGGAAACAGCACGAGCAAAGTGGTCAATTTGGGTACCGCTAATCTCCTCTCCGCCCCGGTCCGCGTCAGTGGAAACGCAGCCTTACACAATACACCCATTGAATAAGCCCAACGCGCCAATATAAGTTTTCTCTTGAAAACGTTTTGCTAACAAATGTTACAGCATGCATTAATCAGCATGCCTAATGGTGAATATAACGTAACTTAATAATGCCTACAGAAGTTTTTGCCGGCTTGATTACTCGTAATACTAATAACCACAGAATAATAACTGCATTTTTTTAATTCTTAACCCCCGACGAATAAGGGAGTGATATGACGTATCTGTGTGTCCGTGACATTGGTCGTGGCTCCTTAGCGTTGTTTCGTATTACATATTATTTTTTAGATTAGATTTGTATATTATTATCTAAGACACTCGCTTATTTTAAAATTGAATTTACAAAATATATCAATAATTTAGTAGGTATTAACGAAGTAGGTACCAAGAAAACAATTTAATAGTAAACACTAACATTGATATAAGCCATTCCAGCGTTTATGGTTTACCGAAGTTAGATTATGCAATGTGTTGATTACCATTTTAACGTGCAGCCTTGATACCATTTACGGCTATTTTAAATTCGATTTTCGGATATTTTAAATTATCATCTTATGCATGTTCACATGCTTTAAGATCAAATTAGGTAGTCAGATTCAGCATAATATACAAAATTATAACTTGCAACAGAAACAAGCCGCGATAGCGTAAAATAATGATTGTTATCGCCCGCAAAATACGTCCATTTAAATCATGGATGAAGAATTCTAGTAGAAATAGAATAGTATACTTCTACTACTTTTTTACTAGTAGAAGAGTATACTTCATCCTAGATTTAAATGCTTTTTATTATAACATTAAATGAAAAAATTATATAACGTTTTCAGAAAGTTGAAAATTTCTAGCGACCGAGAACGAACCGTAATTGTAATGTTATCAAATGCTAAATTGTATAGGTAGGTTCTATGATAATTTTCATACAATTCTCACTTGATACATTGCTGTCGGTTGTTTGTGCCAGGCCCCCAGAAAACGATACCCTCAAGTTATTATGCACATACCTACAGTGGGTGGCCATATTATTAGGGACAACGAAATTTTTTATATATTTTTTCTAAATACATTGTTTTTAAATAAAATAAAATAAAATTACCGTGGTAATTTTATTTAATATTACTCCATAAAAGATTGCTATTATTTTTGCGATATGGCAACACAGGTTACGTACGTCATTTGTCAATTACATGGTACATCATGTCAGATCTTAGATAAAGAATCCTATAGATTTGACACAGTGCCACAGCCGAAAGAGACAAACGAAAAGTATATACAATATCTGTGTTGCCAACCCCATTTAAATTTACCCAATTTATTCAGTAATCTTACAACTCGGGACTAACAAAGATTAGTACAGAACAGTAAAATACAAAATTATTAATGAGAGAAAGTTTGTATATCTATATATATTTGTTTCCATTAAATTATGAAATTTGGAACGGATAAAGCAGGAAACAATATGTTACGTTTATGACGTGTAAATGTACCAACGGCATTGCGCATACAAAGTAGCATTGGCTGCTACTTTGTATGCCCAAAACATACCATACAACAAAACCCAAGGTTTTAAAAAAACGTCTTTACATCATAATTATTTTCATCACAGACGCGGACGTAATAATAATTTATATATGTCGGTACTCTATTTATGTTACCGAATGTACTATAATTTCTTGGCGGACATTATTTTTATGTAGTAATAAAACACAAACTATGTACTTGCACTTTTTTTCACTTTATTATAATATATACCTACACCGACGATGACTTCGTCGAAACCGGTCGTGTATTTTAACAAATATAAAAATATTTAAATTAATGTAAAATAACTAATAAAGTAGGTATATACGTAAAAAAGTATATTAAAAAAATAAGGTGTTTAAAGGTAATCTGTGCATATAGTCATTATTTAAATGATTTTATTATAATATTTGCATTTTTTTATAATTATTGGTATATTACAACATACATGGGTCGTTATTAAAAATGATTATTTCCGTAACTGTATTCATACCGTTTGCTATTGGAAGTAGATGCACAAATTTCTTCCTCCTCGTTTAAGCAGTTGGTATTTTCCTTTTCATGCCTCCTATAATGTGGATCCCTTACCAGCATTTCCGAGGACATTCATATTATTAATTTATTTCTTATACAACTACACACAACAACTACAATTTATAGATATAATCTCATTCGACTATTCACCGCAGTTCAAGAGTTCATGAATGGAAATTTTTGGAGTGACTTTTACGACTTATTTACTATACGTCTTCCAATAAATATTTCTTCGGCTTTCCTAAAACAAAACAATAATATATAAAATAGGAGTAGTAGAGGCGTTCGTTAAATGTAGTCAAGATTTCCATTTCCATCGTTATTTTACAGTAAAAAAATAGTACTTTTCGTGAACTTATGTAAGTAAATTTCAGTAGGCTCTACACAAGACTGAATATAATATGTTTATAACATTATAATAATCACTTTTATAGTACGTAAATAAATACCATAAAAGTAACTAACCTGCTCGATGACATGACGCGTAGAAATAGATAACGGGTTCAAATATGTCATATTTGCTGTTTTTCTAAAACAACTTTGTTCAAAATGTCTAGAGCATACTCGAGTATATTTGGTTGGTTGCTAGTTTTGTCGGCCTGTGGCACGAATCCATAATTGGCGGGTTAAAGAGTCCTTTGGAAATCTGTAACAACAGTTTCACTATTGCACAGCTTAAGATTTAATAATAAAATTAAAAATATAATTTAAATACGGTTGAATCGAGAAACCTCCTCTATTTTTGCAAGTCGGTTAAAAAAGACCCCACTTTTAGGGTAAATTATGAGTACCTTAGCTGGTATCCCCATAAAATCTTTAACATTACTAAGTCAAAATGTAGTTTAAAATGGCGGACTGCCTGACATTTGTTTCGAGGATGACAATTTAACCTTGTCACATACATTGGTTGGATAATACATTTGTTATTGTAATTTTAAATTACATTTTAATTCATTATTTCTATTCACAATAACCTATTAATAGCTTATTAGTGTGCTACGGAACACAACCTGTCGATATTTTATCAAAGCAAGGTGTATTTGTTACTAAAATTGTACTTACGCATGAAAGGAAATATTTCGTGTTTTTTGCTCATTACGGCTTTTACAGCCGATTATTTAACATATATCCATGTAAAGCAGGGTTAGTATTATGCATCACTTAAGATTCTTTTTATTTTCACCACTTAGATCACTATTATTCACTAAAAATCCTGGAAGATACGAGATGTGACCGAACTGTCAACTGATTTGTTGGGCACATAGCAGTTGTGCCCAACAAACAAAAACAGGAACTCTGACAAAGACAGGCAATATTGTCGCCTTCCTTTTCCTTCTTTAAAGATTTTGTATGTTGTGATCTCGTTCACACACTTTATTGACGTATCGTAGCAAATCTATGTATTCTTAATCTAAGTGTCAGATGCAATTTTTTGTCGAAAAGGCGCGAATTTTCAGTTTGTTTGCCGGTTCAACTTGCTTACTTTTTATTAGTTTTAAACAGATTTTTGTATTTAAAATAACCAAAAGGTAAGTGAAAGATGTTATAAAAATATTTTCAACTAGTTTTAACGGACAATTTACATGTTATTCATATTTCAATACGACAACTAATGATTTTCTATTTTTTTAGAATGGGTAAGACTTCAGACAGTTCTACAAAAAATGTAGGGAGGTACAAACACTGTTACTGCACTACGCACATTCTCAAAGAGACATAGCATCTCTTTCAGGCATTTCTAAGTCAGTAGTAAGTCGATTAAAAATTAAAATTGGCAATAAACAACCTCTTGAGGCAGATCGCGCGGGCAAATGTGACAGGAAAAGACTCCCTACGGCTCGTACTGATCGAAAAATCAGGGATATTTGCCTGAAGAATCGAAAAAAGAGTGTTGCCTGTCTAACTACAATGCTGAATGATGATGGTATTAGCATTTCCGAAAGAACAATGTGGAGACGGCTTGTTGAACAGAAGCTAATGGGCCGGCGTCCTGCCAAAAAGCCACGTCTTACCGACAGTATGAATAGTATGAAGAAGATACGTCTTGAATGAGCTCGGTGACTTCAAAATATGACTGTTGACGATTAGAGTCAAGTTGGTATAACTTTCTTTGTAGCGCAATAAGTCAATAACCATTTCGTCCTAATAATTTTATTTATTAATAGGTCTGCTTTTCCGACGAATCGACGTTCCAAATTTTAGTCGACAAAAGTTCTTTTGTAAGACGCCGGTTTCTTCCTTCTTAGGCTTCTTAGGGTTAGTTCCTGGAGAACTATTTCATCCGGACTACTTGGTTCAGAGACTTAAACATCCAGTAAGCATAATGGTATGGTCTGTTATATCAGCCAAAGGCATGGGGCGGCTGTATGTTGTGGAAGGGACGATGAAACAGGACCAGTACAAGAAAGTACTCAAAACCCGGTTACTGCCGCAGGTCCAAGAATGGTTTCCCAACAACGAAAAATATATTTTCATGCGTGACTGGGCACCGTGCAATAAAGCCAAAACTGTAACTGCATTTTTGGATGAAAAAAAAAATTGCCTTGGCCAGGGAATTCGCCAGACATGAACCCTATAGAGAATATGTGAGAACTCACGAAACGGGCCACTATAAAAAAAAGTTATAACGACTAAGCAGCAACTTATAGATCTTATATAAGAGAGTGGCAACATAAGGCTACACTCTGGGAACATGCAAAACATGCATCGAAAGCATGCCCCGATGCATAGATGCTGTTATTGCAGCAAAGGGTGACATTACAAAATACTCATTTTTTTCTCGATTTTATATAGAACCTAATATGAAGAAAAATAAAAGTTATTTGTGATATTTTTAGTTGTTTTTGTAACCCCAATAAAAAGAAGAAACAAACAAAAAATATATGACATACCTACAACTAATAGTTTCTTTCCGAGATAGGTATATTCGCGCGAAATTAAAAATAAGCGCCAATGAGCGTGTTTGAATTTTTTCTTAGTATGACTAGAGTAAGAAATTTGTTACATCAATTTACAGAATTTCACTGTAATGTTTTTTTTAATGATTTATTAATTTAAGTTCCTCTTCATACACAGTCATGTATTACGCCAAACTTATCTAGCAGTTTGTGGGCGCTCCGCTCAGTAGGTATATTACATTGTGCTTTGACTCTACAAGTTAAAGTGACCAAATATAAAGGCTTTAGCGGCATTTCTTCTGTCACAGTCACAACTCACAACTGTGTATGTGTCGCAGTCATCTAATTGAATCAGCTATTTGATTAAATGTCTAGCGCGTTTATTGTATAATATATTATGACCACATTTAATTGATTGACTAAGCCGAACGTTGATTGAACAATTGTCACCCAACGTCCAACTAGTTAGTAGACTGTAACAAAGCCCTTTTAACAAAGCGGACGTAAAATTAGTCAGGCTATTGAAATTTAGTTCATTTTTTTCCGCAAATATGGCAGAAAACATCTTGCAAAGATAGTAGGTACCTACATAGTTGATATTTTTATTTTCATTTAGTGTGACATGCCATGTCCACATTTTGAGGACCTTTTAAGTTGAGAACTTATGGTCAAACCTACCCCTACCAAACATTTCAAAGTATGCTATATCCCATTCAATGACTATGCTAAAGGATGTTCAGTCAAGACGTTAAATGTTACATTAAACAACTTGACGAGATATCCTTTAGTTATTCAATTAAATGTTGTAATTTCAAAATTGCACTAGTTGTTTAATTAAACTGCTGATTCAATTAGATGACTGTGACATATGTATACTTAGTGATATAGGTAACAGTTTACAGAAACAGTTAGATAGCAATCTAATATGATACAAATATATTGATGGCTCCTATGTAATATATTGTATATCCAAAACAAGCCCTTTGGACATAGCTATCCTGTATCCAATATATATGTATAAAGAACAATCTAATACTTTATTAAATGTAGTATTTTATGAGGCACTACACCTCAGGCATTTTAATTATATTTTAATAAAAATACCTATTCATAGCGATGTCATCTGAGGCTGCTATGTTCATTCCATATTCACTTTCGGATTCCGCAATATCATTTGCACGGTCCTGTTGCATGTTGTATGGATGTCCACCTTCTCCAGGGCCATTTACAGATATTTTGCTTCTAGGTTCAAAGTTGCCAAGTTCTATAAAAATCAGGAAAGTTTAGAAAGGATTGAAACCTAAATTCTAAGAATAACCCTTATGTTGTTAAAGTGAAGGTCTTGTCAGAGGTAAAGTATAATAAGTATAATTAAGATATTGTTTATATAAAAATATATAAACAATATCTTAATTTTCATTTCAGTACATTATCAATAGTAGATAGTGCATATTTTTCAATACAATTGGAATAAATATTTATAAGTAAAATTTGAAACCACTAAGTAGTAATCTTGAAAGTATACTTAATTTTTAATATTTTGTTGCAAACAAGTTTATTTGACAAATTGAAATTTTATTCTTGGAATGAGTAGAAAGTTCATTCAAATGTATTGGTAAAAACTGGTTTTAAATGACCAACTATATTGATGTGCAACAAACACTTTTTGCTGTATTTGCACTGGAGTGTGTATACCGGTGAAGTCTAGCGGGGCTAACAGTACTTTTTGTACGTTTATATCGTGAGAAAATTAGCGTATTGGAAAACAATTAAATTATACACTTACCGGTTTTTAAGACGGGATAAACATCTTTATGAGATTTATAATGTTCGGGATGAATATCAAAGGTCCTTTCACCTGGGCCTTCAGACAACGTCTCATCTCGAGAGTAATTGAACAAAGTATAAATAAGAATAACTAAAATAGCACAAGCACTCCCTATGCGTATTAATCTACCAGATCTGATGTTTGTTATTCTCATTTTTGGTAGCTTTTCTTATACACTAATTTCATAAGACAAAACTTTGGACACGTATTATGTATTTTTAAAATATTATTATCAAGCAAAGCAACAACACAACGACTTGTCCGAATTCATCCGAATTCGGTTTTTGAGCTGACGTATCATGTATTGACGCAGAAACGTCAATGTCATTATGATTTACGTAATTTTTTTATTCAAACACAAAAACACAAAAAACACATAATTAATCTATAAACTAAATAAGTAATAAAAAAGTCTAAAAGTAAAAAACTATGTCTTAATCGGCGGCCGCTGGTGGAGTACATACTGAAAGGGCAGGCAGTTTGGCGATACAATAACCTCACTGTATCGTCAAGCTGTTATGATACGTTGGCCGACTTAGATAAAGTATACAAGTATACATGGGGATTCTTCATCTATGTTGGCCGAGGTAAGCGCCAACCCTTGGGTCGATTAAAATAAATAAAACCAGTATGATGATGGAGTTTATGATGCTCCCTAAAATCTATAAATTATGTCTCGACACTGGCAGAATTCTGAGGTCGCCGGTAAAAATAAAAGAAGAAGGAGAAGTAGTAACGATAAAGTATTCAAAATTAGATTTGAAAAATTGAATTTTGTTGTTTTGTCTATTTTTCTCTATTCGTGTTTTTGGAGTGATTGCAATAAATTATTCAATAAGGTTAATTGTATGAGTTGTAAGAAACACCTAAATTCTTAAAATGGCAATGGAGAAAAGTAAGTAGATTTTATATTTTCTTCTAATATATAATTACAATTGATACACAGTATTAACAATATGTATATTATTTCTTCAAGTGCTACTATTAAATATCAGATCTTCTATAATTACATTTATAATTTCAGTACCGCCCTCAATTGAACACTTTGTAAACACCTGGAATGGTGAATTCCAAAACTATCCATTAACAGCGATCGATCTTAAAAAGCCCCACACACTAATGGGGGCCCTGTTTCAAGTGTTCGATAGATTCGGAATTGATCGAGATGCTGTCCTAGCGGTGAGCATAATAATCGTAAATCTTACAATAAATTTTCTGTCTAAACTTAATTAATTATGTTTTTTTGTTATAGTCTCCACCAGAAGAAAGTCAAAACCAGCATACAATTTATTATTGGGATCTACTTCCTGTTATCAATATGACACGGGTTTTCAATCACCTTGTGTCCGTGATGCCCCAAGTGGACTTCACCATATCCATCAATTATTTCTTGCAACCCAGTTATACAACATCCCACTCGCTCCTTATGTTTATGTTCAATATGATGCTGTTTTACGAAGAGAGATTAAGAAATCTAGAACCCCTTGAGGCAGATTTATTTGCTAAAACTGATGAGGTAAGCTGTGCTGACTATTATTACAGTAGATACTCAGTTTATTGGACTGATTAAGTTGAGTATTTGCACATTTAAAAAATTTATGTCTGTAAGTATGTAAGTGCAAACTTACAGACACTGTATGGTTTTCAATAGTGCTAATAAATGCTCACATTTAAAATTACTGAATATTGTCAATTTAATTATCAAATTAAAACCATAAAAACAACATTTTGTAGAAAACAACAACCTCATTAATTGGGGCTTTGTTTAATTTATCTTTGTAAGTAGTTTGTCTTAAGATGGTATTCAGAGTCTAAATATGGAACTAGATGGTGGCTATAGAAAGATAGATTATAAAAGGTTAGTACTTAGTCAAATCTAAATAATCCACATAATCTCAGGTGTTCACAAATTAATTTTCTAAGAGATATACTAATATAAATTATATATCCTAATAAGCACTATTTTTAATCTAACCTATGTTTTTTATAGAGGAAATGAGGAATAAATAATTTATTAGTTCATACTATATATTTTTTAGGTAAAAGCTCTGGATGATGAAAAAAATAGACTACTTGAAATGCTTAACCAGCAAGCACAAGAAAAGGCAAAAAGATCAGAAAGATTAGAAAAGGTAAAAAAAAAAATATTTGCTTCTATTAATTGTTGTTTCTCAAAATATTCATAACTAGCTGACCCGTACCCACTTCATTGAGCATGGAAACCGTGTAAACTTTCCCGGGACTTCTACAAATATTTCAAGACCAAAAATAGCCGAAACAGTTCAGCTGTCATTGAGTTTTAGCGAGACTAACTAACAGCAATTGATTTTTATATAGCGTATGTTACTCAGTGATAATGTAGCTTTCTAATGAAAAAATAATTATTAAAATCAGTCCAGTACTTTTTGAGTTAAGTCGTTACATACAAAAATACAAATCTTTCCTCTTTTTAATATTAGTATAGATTATTAAATATTTGAAATATTTAATAATCTATACTAATATTAAAAACTTTTTTATTTTTTTATTTTATATTAAGATTATCCCAAAATATTAACTTGGAATTCAAATTTCAGCTTGATAGTGAAATTGCACAAATTGAGGATGAAATAAAACAGGAAAAGGAAGCTCTTGATAAGGACAAGCAAGAACTTGAGGTGCAAGAAAAAGAAAAAGCTCAGTTGGATCTTGTTCTGGAACAGAAAAAAGGACAAAGGGATGCACTTCTTGCTGAGATAGAGAAGAAAGAAGCACTGAGGGTGTATGACGCCGACGATATTAAAGCCAAAGTGGAACAAGCAAAACAAGATTGTCAAGAGGCCGAAGAGAAATTGAACTCATTGAGAGCTACTTTACTGCAGAAGGAGAATAGTTTAATGAATTTGCAAAACATCAAGCCAAACTTGGAAACTGCTAACAATTTGTTGAGTGAGATTATGAAACTCACAGACAGCTTGAGGTAATGCTATTTCTATAATAATTATTGATATAATAACAATAATCCTCCACTCCAATTACGTCGAGGATGCGAGGTTTCCTAGAAACTACACCAGCTATGGAGAAGTAGTTTTTAGTCCCCTAGTGTGTGGGGAATACACAATGACCCTATACCTTTTACTCTTCTAACCCTGTGGGATGACAGACAAATCAGGGACATCAGGTGAAGAAACAAATTTTTATAGGCCCATACATGGATCATCTTTGTTGGCACACAATCAGGCGATCAGCCTACATTATCCTAATCAAAGAGCTAAGGTCGAAACCACTGGAAAATGAAGGTGTTAAATTATTTATGTATAATTCTAATTAAAACTGATATTAATCAATAAATATTTTAGGGATTATGAGACAGGTGACCTAGAGTCAGACAGTGCTGAAGGTGAGCTGGATGTGTTATGTACAGAAGTGAGTGAGCTAGAGGCCCAGCTGAGTGAGATAAGGGCAGCAAGGGCCGATGCCGCTGCTAAGAGGATGGAGAGCCAGGCCAAGAGAGAGAAAGACAAAGCGATGGCAGAAAGGTATGAGAATTAAATAAAACTCAAATTCAAATATCAAGTGATACTTGATATCTTTATAGGTACTATTAGCTGATTAATAAATGTGTTAGGTTCTTTAAAACCCCATAAAATGCGATGGGGAAGGGCCAAGCACCCGCTTTCATTTACAGCTAATTCACCCGGCCGCCAAATAAATAAATTAATCACATTTATTTCAGTCGAGAGACCCATAGTACTAGTATTGAATAATAATAATTAACTCACAAACAGAAACAGAATCTGTTGGTAAAAATAGTGGGTATTGTCTATTATTAAGACTTAAAATATAATAAAAATCATAATAAAGTATGTCATGTCCTCAATTTTGTTATTTAAAGTACCTTTTAAGTTGTGAACTTATAGTCACCTTACCAAACATTACAAATTTGGTTATTCATACATTCAACAACTATGCTAAACAACTTGACGAATTGTGTCCTTTTTTTTTGGCTTTTATTTTTAACCTTTTATGACCCTTATAGTATTGTTTCAACTATTATTTATCAAAATAAATTAATAATAAAAGATTACTGAAACCGGATACTTGAAAATCATATAACCACAGAAATATATCAAGATAGAACGGTTACGATGTCGCATGCACTTACATTTCGCGCGTGTCATTTTTACGATAAGCCCCGCCCACACTGTGACGTCATTTTCTTAGTGTGCGTGTCGAATAGTGAGGGGATACCCACGTTAGATTATCGATAGGTCTCTGGTTACTGGGTGGTCAAAACTTGTTCTCAAAATATTTGGATCTAGTTTGCATCCTAAAATAGAAGCCTAGCTATTGCTTATATGATATGCTATGGTTATGGCTATTTATTTCATTCGACAGTGTTCCCGTGTGACTTGAAATAAAACATCAGTCACTATAAAACGCGGTAAAAGTTGAATTTCATCATAAACTGTTTTTATGCTCAACGAAGTAGGCAAGGGTCAGCTAGTTGTCAAATAAAAGTATAAAAAAGACATGCAATATATAAGTAGGCATATTATACGAACAAAAGTCTTTAAAACATTGCATACATTTATTATATATTACAAATAAATTATTATATATTACAATAATATATAATAATTTATTTGTGGTAAAATTAAATTAATTTATCGATAAGTCCTAAAAGTATTCCCATTCGATGACCAATCACAGCACTTTATCTGACCTATGACCGCTACGATATTACCGATGCAGGTGATAATATTTTTTCGTAAAGTTCGTTGTACACTGCGCGCACATGTTACGCTTTTGAATACGAGCATTGTATATAAACAGCAATGGATATTAATTTCAACGAAAGACAACATAATGTATGTTCCTATTTAATGATTATGGTATAAGTAGAACAATTATTTGGTTTCTCAATTAATATGATTTTAATGAATTTCAATACTGACTGGTGATAAGAAATGTTTCCTTTCTTCATATTAACTTCGCTACTTTTGTTTTTGCAGTTGGAAACAGCACAATAAGGCATATTTTAGTATTATTTTTAAAGTTTTTACGGCGCGAACGCAGGTGCACGAGTCCCGTTGCGTAATGAAGCAGTTTTTTGATAAGCATGCAATATAGTGCATGGTTTTGACACGGGTGCCACGCCTACTTCGCCGTTCTATCTTGATTTATTTCTGTGCATATAACTATCAAAAATGTATCATAACAATCTACAATATTGATTACTTACTTACACACATTGAAGATTTAATTAGAGACTAGCAAGTACAGTTATTGAAGTTAGAGAAGAGAGAGATATATATACCTACGTGACATAATATGACGCTGTCGTTTTATGCTGTCTCGCGATAAGTATAAAGGCTCGAGATAGTTCCGTTGACAGAACGTCACTTTGTGTGTTTATAAAACTACTAGGATACTATAAGTTATTGGTAACACTAAACACTGCTTTTCTATTTATTAGCTGCCTCCGAGAATCTGAAGAGAAAGAGAAGAAGAGTAGAGAACAAAGCAAACACGCAACACAAAGGGTTCAAGAGATAAAGGAGGCTACTCTCAAGTATGAGCAAGAAAGAGCCGATGGTTTCGAACAGTTAGATATCATCAAACAATCATTTATAGCTGAGGTATGTATCTTAATGTTAATTAAAAAATTCTTAATTGCATTGCCATTGATTCTATTAGAAATTTTGCGTATGTATCAAAGCTTACACATGAATACATACTTACATAGATATTCTATAAACCAAAGCTTAAAAAAGCGTGTTAAAAACCAACAAATCCATGGGTTGAAAATATTATAAACTAAACCTTTTATAACATACCTTTAAAACATACTTGTTCTATTTTCTTATTATTAAATCACTATTTTTGTTTTCAGTTGGATGCCTTTGAAGATGCTCTTCGAAAAAAAGCTTTAGAGTCGAAAGATAAAATTGAAGAAAGACTCAAGCAAAGAAAAGGATAATGTCAATTTAATTTTGTAAATGTAAGTTACTTAGTGCTTTAATAAATTGTACATTATATATTTATATCCTTTTTCATTTATATTTTGGCATTTTTAGAGGTCTTGAGGTGTGCTCGAAATCGCTCATAGTAATTAATATACTTCTTACTTATAAATTCTTTATATCATAAATTCTTCTGCTTCCTAAATAAAAAAAGGAAATGTTGTGAAAAGTTAACGAACGAACGTCGTTCATAAAATTGTATCGAACGCACGCTAATGTGAGTAGACAAGTCGTTAAAGTAGACAGGTAATCTGTAAAGTAGCAGAACATAAGGGTTAAAATGAATTAAACATTATGCGCTATACGAAGCTCAACATTTAAAACGTGAAGAATATTTGAGTAACTTAATTGAACCCTCATTAAGTTAATTTGCGCTGAACGTAACATAATTAATGAAGCGCTATTTGTACACGAAAAATAAGCGTACAAAATAACAAACAAAGGGTGAGCACTCCGAAAAATATAAAAATACAAATTACTTACCAAATAAAACCTGTAAAATTGTCTACGGCGTAGACTCAGTAAAAGCTTCGTTTAATGTTTGCGTTTGTGCGTGATTGCAGGCGTGCGTGCGTGCGTGCATGCGTGCGTGCGTGCGTGCATGCGTGCGTGCGTGCGTGCATGCGTGCGTGCATGCGTGCGTGCGTGCGTGCGTGTGTGTTTTTTTAAGTTTACATGATCTTATTTTTTTTTATGTAAAGCATATAAGTATAGTACATAATATAACCTACGGCTACAAAATCATAAATAATCTATGTAGGTAATAGTTACTTAGATTATATGAAAGTGTATGCTAATAAAATAATAGATAATAATATCTACGGAAGCTTCATACCACGACGATGCTGCTTATCGGGGAATACAACGGAAAAATATTAAATATTTTTATGACATATAATCTATTATACACAAATTTTATATATAAACAACCAGGAACATATACATTTTATTATACCTTAGGCAGGATATGAAACCGGGACTGAGCTGTCACAGCCACAGGGTTTGCATAATATGCAGCTCATAAATGGAATTAAAGAAATGAGTATAATTTATGGAACAGGCATTTATTAATCAAACAATACATTTTGTATTATAATACAGTATATTATGTAGAATAAGGAGTTTATAATAGTAGTAAGTAATCTAATGAATCACATTGAATTTACGACAATGGTTAAGTATAGTATAGTTATTCTATTGCTATTTATTGTTGAAAATTGTTGATAGGAAAATACATAAGTATTATGGGTATCTATTTTTATCCGACTTCCAAAAAAGGAGGAGGTTTCTCAATTCGACCGTATATTTTTTTTTAAATCTAAGCTAGCTTTCCCAAGGACCTTTACGACCTGATAACAGCGTCACCTACCGGGTCCAATACATTCAAACCTTCCTTGAGAACTACTATCTACTAGTGAAAACAGTATGAAGATTGGTGCAACTCTTTGAGTTTATCGCGAACAGACAGACAAACGCGGCTGGGACTTTGTTTTATAATAAGTAAGGAAATAGGAAAAGTACCTAATTTATCTTATTGAATTTACAATAACTGTAGTGAATTATTTGACATATATTATATAATGGTTTTTACATCTATGTTATACTCTATTCAAATGTCCTTTAACACTTGGAGATGTCCGGCAGAGCACCCTGGCAATGGTTCTTCCAGCCGTACCACGCTTTGAAGCCATGTCGTTGGAATATTTTCTTCGCGCACGTTGCTGCCTTTGATATGTCGTCGGTTAAAAGCGCTGGAAAAGAAAACGTAAATCTTGTCTTATCTTATTGTAAAATCTTATTATAAAACTCGAGAACGGCTGAACAGATTCGGCTATTTTTAATCTTAAAATATTCGTGGAAGTCCCGGGAAGGTTTAAACGGTTTGTATGCTCAACGAAGTGGGTAGGTACAGGTCAGCTAGTATTGCCGAAATTATGTATCTATATGATCACAAACAGAACGGCTGCATCATATCACATAATATCAACTGCATGCAGTTGATGCCATGCATCTAGCAGTTTGTTTAATAAATAATAAGACATCGCTGAAAAGTGGTGTCCAGGATAACCTATGTCCGATAACACTATAGGCAAAGACCAGTGTTTGGAAATCTTTTTGAATCGACTCTTTTAAGTGTTGAAAATTTCTGAATTTCGGAAAATTCCTTGGGCCATAGACATATAAAAAGTTAGTAAGTTATTTATAAGACTGCGTTTATAATTTTCTCTATTTTGATACCAATATTAATTATGAAGACCAACAAAATTATGTAACAAGCCGCGACACCTTTGAAAGTAAGTACGAGGTAAGTAGGTAAGGCTGTGTGCGGCTTTGAATCGGACGCCACATTGCTTTTTTCCTTTTGCCGGTGAACTCCCAAGTAAGGCTTCGCGACCCACAGATTGAGAAACACTGCTCTAGCCAATAGGCAATATGATAGACACAAAACCTTTTAGTACCTACCTACTACCTGGGTTCTAAAAGGTGGGGAAATGGTGCCTAATATAGATCATTAGAGTTTAGTATCTAACATATTATGCTAAACAATAATACAATGTACCTATTAACACTCTTTACTTCAACATGAGTATTGGTTGGAGGTTTTTATACTGTTGGACAAAAAACGCATCTAATCAGAAGGTCTGTTTAGATGATGCGTTTCTTTTTCGTTTAAGAGCTACGATGTCATGGACAAATACGCAGATCGAATCCAAATCAAAATCGAATCAGTTTGGAGAGTAAGGCCACCTTCGCCACTGCAGCAGTGCCGGATTAACCACGTAGCAAGAGTAGCAATTGCTACGGGCCCGGCGCGCATATTTAACGCACATATTTGCCTAAGCGTATTTTTTTACGTGAAACTTATTAATAAATATGTTACAAAAACGTGAAACGTTACTACTTTTCATTGAGACAATCCACGCCAGACACTAGGTACCCGACTATTTCCTTGGCGTAAATAATGTCATACCGTAAGCGCATACGTTCTACGAAAAAATGCTTGTATAAACGGGTAGAAATTCAGTCGGCCTAATAATAAGCTCTACAAAATTGCCGTATAATATGCAGGTCAGAGAATTTGCTACGGGGACCGCGCTTGCTTAATCCGGCACTGCACTGCAGTATACCTACCAGAGCATGTGACATTGCAGTCTTTCCCCGGTGTTTGGGTGCTGCTGCACCAGTACTTGTCGTTGATCTGGAACAGGCCGTAGTCGCGGGAGCCATTATTGTTCACAGGTCCAACTTTGTTCGTCGTCCGTCCACTCTCGTTCTCCACCAGACATACCCCTAAAATATTATAAAACCAAATAAATTCTAAGTAGGTAAGCCTTCTGTGGGGTTCAAGAGACCCCTAAAATAATAACAATATAAAGATTCAAAAACTAAAACCCGACTACTTAGAATACGCTGAAATAAATTCTTGCCGTTACCAAAGCTGTGAGCAACAGCTATTAATATATATATTTGAAATGTGGTAACACGCCTCTGTAGCCATTTTAACATGACATCATGTAGCCTATAACCAGCGGACAATCAAGGGGCTTCCAACGACATCTTATTTGTCTAATTATCTTAACTATAGTTACATACGACATACATACATACGACTATAGTTCAAAATCATAACCCTCCTTTTTGATTTTGGTTGAGTAATGCCACGATAGTCTGTTGTACGCGAATACGGTACTTATGTAGCGTAATGAATTCTAAGGCCCGTATAAATCACAGATTAAGAATTAGTTACTACGTATAAATAAAACAATCTCAAACCCAACCTCACCTTGAGAACCTATTTGACAGATAAAAAAACGTTTCGTTTCACTTTTAAAAATGAAGAATTTTACTTATGTTATATACTTTAATTTTTTTCTTTCTTAAAACGTATAAATAAAGATTGTAAAATATACTTATTTTATTGTTTCCTGTAATCTATAATATGAATATAACGGTATAAAAAGAAAATAAATGAAAGTACTATGTAATTAATAAAGTTGTTCACTTTTAAAAGTGAAACGAAACGTTTTTTATGTGTCAAATAGGTTCTCAAGGTGAGGTTGGGTTGAGATTGTTTTATTTATACGGGCCTTAGATTCTATCCGGTGTTATAATTGAAATCTAGATGTGGATGATACATAAATGTAGCTGCAACACATGTAGATATTCTCCGACTTTGTTATACTAGTTTTTTTGAATTGTGTACTTATGTACGCAGTTTTAAAGTCTCATTCAAGTCACAAAGAATAATTTTAAACAAAGAAAAACCGACTTCAAAAGGTAAACTAAAATCAAAAAAAAAAATACTATGAGTGTCCCTATAAATTTCAAGGAGTTCCTTCGATTCCTCACGCCGCCATCATCAGGTCTCCACTTTGATAACTATGAGACCAAGTTCGACAGTAATTGACGTAGTGGCATATGCTTGCATTCCTTTAAACTACGCTGAAATCTTCAAACATGTATCTCTAAGGATTTAAAAGTTCTGATCAGTACTTTTCGGTCCAGGATATGGTGCAGAACCTTATTATTTGGTAACATATGCTTGGGCTACCATATAAATTTTGAGGAGTTCCCTCGATTCCTCACGGATCCCATCATCAGGTCACATTTTGGTGACAATGGGACCAAATTGGAATTATACCCTACACAACACAGAAAAAATATTCAAAATCGGTTCATATTATACGGTCGATATATATATACGGTCGAATTGAGAAACCTCCTCCTTTTTTGGAAGTCGGTTAAAAACACTTACAGTCTCTCATCTTCGCTTCAGGAAATCCATGACTCCTCAATTGCTGCACCAACTGACATCTGCTGAACGTTACCCCTTCGCATGTAGCTAAGACGGCTCCAACGACGCCAAGAATAACTATCAAATTCATGTTTACTGTTTAGATCCACAGCTTGTAGTCCAGTGAAGTCACGACGGCATTGTTCAGCCTATATATAACTAGGTGTTGTTTACAACATGTTAAGGGTCCTCGTTATCAATGTAAGAAAACAATTGCACAGAGCTTGACATTAATTTCAATAACAACTTATCCATTACTAGCTTTTGCCCGCGGCTCGGCCCGCGTGCAATTATATTCGTGGCACAAACTTCTAATAACAAATCGTAGCTTTATAGGTAATCACTTACAACCTCGTATCTAAAAAAATATCTGAATCTCGGATTTGAACAATCAAATTCTCGATACTATAAAACTTAATTTTTATACACTTTAGGTCAGTTAAAAAGCTAGATATAATACACAACTGCACCTCATTTAAAAAATCCATGTCATTATAAAATCAAAAATTATTAAGTTTTTTTACTCTACTAAAAGTTGTACCTAGTTTTCTAGATACGAGGTTGTGAAGGTAAAGCGACGAAATAACTCTAGTAGGTATATTGATACTACAGCTACACTACCTGTACTTGATATGAGGACCAAGTAATATACACAATACCCGGTTATTATGAAAAATGCTCATAATGAGAGTGCATTTTCAAGATAATTTAAATTGACCGGGCATTATCCGTAATGTCTATCATTTTGGGCCGAGTAATAACACCCTGTTAGATATAAATATGAATGTCCGTTTGTTTTAAGGTACGCTGTCACACGAAAACTGAATATAAAGAAAATTTTGTACAAATATTCTTATAAGTATTAGAAGTTACTAACATAGGATTACCATTGTATTCAACGCGGGTGAAGCCGAGGCAAAAGAGCACTAAAAATAGTCATAACTTTTTTTTGGGTGCCGTATCCAAGCTAGCACCTACAAACAGGACCGTCTCTACGTCTGTCTGCCATCGGTCAAGTTAAATTGTACAGCAGTAGTATAGGTTTAGGTAATGATATTATCACCTTATGGTTATTGCACAGAATAAATAATACAATAGTACAAGGTTACAGCAAAGTCATGGGCGTCAGTTCATACAGTACAATGTTTTTGTTCGGGTTGTGTATAAAGATTTGCCGGCCCCTTAGGCACAGGTAGCGGAACCTCCTTGCAAAGTAATTATCCTCTTTCACTTTTGATGCGACACTCTCTACACTCCAGTGGCGAAGGCTCGCTATCCATAAGAGCCCTAGCCTGTATTATAGGTAGGCATTTGGATGAGGATCTTCAAAAGGTAAGGGCTAGGTGTAGCCACTAGCCAATAGGAATGGAGTTGTAGAAACCCCACGCCGCTGTTACACTCTACATTCTACAATGTGTAGGCAGGTGAACAGTAATATTGTGTTTACCTTTAACATCACGGGCGGGGTCTAAGCAGACCCCACGCGCTGTTTTTATCGGTATTTTTACGGGTAACGAGCCAAAAAAACGATTTTAGTGGTGTAAATCTAATTAATCTATAAACTTATATTATGTAAATATTTTAGCCTACCTGTTGCTGTTATTGATTTCGAGAAAAATAGGAAAAATTACATCCGTTGCATGGGACCCCCCTTTATTATTTATTTTATTTTCTCCGACTCGCACTTGTCTGGTTTTTTAATTTGGTCTGATTGATCTGATTGTCAAATCTGATATGATCGAGAGTGTTCTTAGCTATGATTCATCATCATCTTCATTTCGTTCACTGCTTGACAATTCGGGGGCTACTTAAAATATTTTTTATTTATTTTATTTCTTATTCTATTATTCAAAAAATATAAAACCACTTACTCGTACTGGTATAACATTTTATTTATCAGACGTGCTTTGTTAATTATAAGTTGAAAATTAAATACTTATATTTTGTGGGATCTAGATTAATTTCGGACAAAATATGCCGCCCTCTTCCACTATATAGGTTTTCAGCCTGCTTAGTATTTGCCCTACCGATAATTAAATCCGCTATATTTGACCGCTATAGGTGATGGGTACAATATACATTGCCTTGTAAAAAATACTTTTATTTTAATAATTTGAATATATAAATGAATAAGTTAGTAAACTTGGCACTAGCGAACAGAAAATCGGTTTCGCCGTCCCTCGCGATCTGCCCATACCGCCCTGGGACATAGTCCTATAGTAGATACGTCACTGCTCTCGGAAGACAAAACATTGTGTACTGATTCGAGCAAGTCATGCCTTAGGCTACAACAACTTCTTATTAACAATATACATAAAAACAATAAATAATTATGCAAGTCGCTCGTAACTCTCACGAGGAATGAACAAGAACGATCGGCTAGATTCGGTAATCTTCGCTCTCTAACGTCATCGCCGATGGCAACTGCAGCGCTTGCACGTTCATTTTGCCAGTCTACTACGCGATTTATAAATAAGTTAAATTTCGAATAAAGTGTGAGTTCATACATTTGATGCAATATATTAATGTAAACGCCTTTTAAAATGTTTCAATAGGTGCGTCTTAAAAATTAAAATACAGTAGTAGGTACATTGATTTACACAATTTATTTTTACATTTATTCGCAGGAAGGTTTAGGCTTGGGGGAAGACTGAAAGACACAACAATGGGACAATGTTATACTTAAGCAATTAAAACGAATACATTTAGGTTTAGAACATAGGTTTTATTTTTTAAATATCCTTGTTAAAGTAAAAAAGAGTATTTATTATACAACATAATATTATATCTTAGGTATATTATGCAAAATTTACTACTAACATTTTGTGTACATTATTTACTGCGTTGTAAGACGTTTAAGCCGATACATCATAATTATGAAACGCAAAAAGAAAAATAAAATTACATTACGACACTACAGACACAACGATAGGTGGGGTACTACTACTAAAGCTAATTTCAAAATTATTTAAATAATATTAATTAAATTTATTGACATCAGTTGTGTGAGATCAATGATCTGTCCAGCACAACAGATTCTTTTTCACTAGGTAGTAGTTACTTGCTTAATTTTTTTCGCTCTATACATAGTCAGTAAATAATTTCAACAACATTTCTGTAATAGATTTTGCAAAAGGTGCTAACAGCAAAAAGTCTTCAAAAAGGGATTAAAGGATCAACTCATATTGGCGGAGTCGTAACGTCCCGTTTTTTTCGTGTTTTTTCCAGTAGCATATTCATCTCTATTTTCCAATGCTTTGTGGTACAAATTATGATTATGCATATTATAGTAGGTAGCGTGCGTCGCGATGTATCGACGCGTGTTTGTCTTTCCTAGTAATTAATGTATAGATAGAAAATAGTCGCGTCGCGACGTTACAATTCGCTTCGCTCTGTGCAAATGTAAGTTGACAAGAATAAGTAAGTCCCTTTCGGGAGAATTGTCGAGATTCAGAAGGAGGTGAGACATAGACGGATTCTTTGCGAGTCTGGACGGGTGTTTATTAACAGGAGCTGATGTCGGGTAGGGAGCCCGGGGTCTGGCAGTTGTTCCGCCAGCCGTACCAGGCTTGGAACTGGTGGCGTTTGTATACTTTCTTCGCGCACGCCGATATCTTCGCAATGTCGTCCGACAGAAGATCTTTGAGAAAAAAAATTAGATGCCTTAGTTAAAATTGGGAAAAAACAGAATTGTAGGACTAAATCTAGGTAGGTACAAATTATAGGTTTTTCTACATATTGCTAATAATCACTGATCAGTTAAGTGATATATAAAATTATAAAATACTAGCTATGCCCGCGACTTTGTTCGCGTGGTTTTTGAGTCACTTAAACCGTTTATGCAGCGCACGCAACGAAAGTTGCAACATTTCTCACTGACGCTTCGCTCCTATTGGTCGCAGCGATATGTGTATGTAATGTATATGTAATGTTATATAGCCTAAAGCCTTCCTCTGTATATGGACTATCGTAAAAAAAATATTTTTTCTATTAGGACCCGTAGTTTCTGAGATAAGCGCGTTTAAACAAACAAACAAACTCTTCCGCTTTATAATATTAGTATAGATGTGAATAAATCTTTAATCAATGGTTTCTTCTTTATAATATTCCTCCGGTTCATATCATAGTTGGTAGTTTAAGGGAAGAATGGAAATAAACAGTAAAATAAAAGAATACAAATAACAGGCATGAAAGTTCAAACATACCAGAGCATTTGACGTTGCAGTCTTTTCCAGCTGTATTTGTGTTGCTGCACCAGTACTTGTCGTTGATCTGGAACAGGCCGTAGTCGCGGGAGCCATTCTTGTTCACTTTCCCAATTTTACTTGTGTTTCTGCTACTCTCGTGCTCAACCAGACACACCCCTAAAGTTTAGAAATACTAATTTACAACATATTCAAACGGTTTGAGGCTCTTAGGCCCGTATAATAAAGAAGTCTCAACCCCAACCTCTTTTGAGAACGGATAAAAACAACGTTTCGCTTCACATTTAAAAGTGAACAACTTTATTGATGTTACATAGTACTTTAATGTATTTTTCTTTGAGACGTCTTTATTAATACGGGCCTTACTCTAACACGTAAAAAAGTAAAGACAGATCATGGTCAAACATAAACTGTGTCTGGTTTTTTATGTATGTAGTGCGCGTGTGGCTACACAGGTCGTACATACTCATACACACACATATGCACATAACGCACACCATCATATTTATTTAGTATTTATAATATACTTACAATCACGTAATTTATCTTCAGGGAAACCTTGATTCCTTAACTCCCTTGCTAGCTCACATCTTGTAAACTTTTTGCTCTCAACCAACGAGGCTAAGGCTATTGTGACAGTAATTAGAAGCAGTTTCATCTTTAATTTTAAGAAATAATTCACAAGTTATTCGCAAAGAGTTCGAGATTGAATGTTCTATTTTAAGAAGACTGAAGCTTTTATATGCTGCTGAGAGCAAGTTCATTCAATATTGCGCTGACAGGGACTCCCCGTTCCCGTATCACAGAGCGCGACCGAGCGCTCACCGCTGACCCGAGACAGATAAAAACCTAACCAAGAATGTCAGTACATATCTAAGGAGGGTTCCGTGCCCCGTAAACGCGCAATTTTTATACTGCTACCGAATTTCATCTAATTTTAATTAATAACTAGATGACCCGTGCCCAATTAGTTAATCATCTAAACAGTTTTACTTGTGATTAAATTCAATTACATCTATCGTGGAACCCGCATCGCGGAGATACCGCAAAACTGGAACCCACAACGCGGAACCCGCAACGCGAAACGCGTAGTTTCAGAGATTTCGTGATGAGTCCTGCATTACTCGCTTTTATATACACGTTTATAGATTATAGAAGTTATTAGCCGGGACAGACAGACTAACTAGAGGACGACTACTTGAGATAGATTAACAGAACCTGTGGGTTCCTTGTGGTTACTTCCGAACCTCAAAATTTTGAGAGGTAAGCACAATATTATGTGCACTAATTTTATCTTCGTATATTATTTAATATAAACATACCTACTACTGTATATTATTACACAACACATTACTGTAACAACAAATAACGTACAGATACGTTTTTGAGTTCATTTCTTTATCTTGAGAGGGATAGAAAACATTGTAAGTACATATTTAATAAATGAAGGCTTAGATTTTGCCTCGGAAAATACAGAGATTTTTCCTTATGCAAAATTGCGATTGCGAGCCAATATGTATTTTGAAGAATGCGGTTCTCGCAAACGCAGCGCTCGAGTCTGATTACGGTATCGCGGTAGAGTCCCGGTATCCGTGGGTCATTACTCATTGCTAGTTTGCTATCATCACTCAATGTAATAAGTGACTAGGTACTGACTTTCAAATTAGATCATGAATAGACCAGTTTAGATAATAATTATTTTTGAAACCAAAAAAATAGTAGGATGAAACCTATTGGAAAACGAAGAGAGTTTTGTAACAGAAATAAGAGGAACAATAAGGAAGAGTGACGACGATATATTTTTATAATAATATAATATAATATCTATGGACGCTTCACACCACGTCAATCTGGCCCTGTGCTAAGTATCCGAAGAACTTGTGTTGCAGGTACCAGACAACGGAAATATATTTAATACTTTTATACTATACACATATTTCAGATTTTTATTATATTATACACAAATTTAATACACATCCATGACCCAGGAACATTGAAAACTTTTTGTTCCCTCGGCGGGATTCGAACCCGCGACCTTTCGTTCGAGCGCCAACGCGCTCAACCAACTTTGAAAAAATTTGTAGATAATAAAAAGATCTGAGTACAAGTTTTCGAGTAGGAATACATAATACTATTTTACATAACCTCAAATATTAAGTGAAAAGTTTTGAATATTTTATCTTTCACAAAAAATACGAGATTTAGTAGTAATTTTTAATATGTAGATCCGTGATCTATTTAACGTTAAATAATCATGTTAAAAGCTTCATATTAACAATCACAGTCCGCTACGATATGGACGGACGGTGAATGAACGATAACACGAAGATAATATCGGAAGATTAATCGTTGCTAAATGGTTGGTAATCATTGGAAAAATACTGACGGGCTTATCACTCTCTTCAGAAGGTAACTGTGTAATACCTACTAAGTAACATTATAAACGTGATAGTTTGTATGTATGTTTGTTACTCTTTCACGCAATTACTAATTAAACGCAGAACAGATTTTACTAAAATTTAGTATAAGCTCTGAATTAACAAAATATTAATTTTCATTGCATTAAAATGTACGGTTTAAGCGGGATTGTCGGAGCAGTGGGCTACATCTAGTACATACTCCGCTTAGCAGACTCAGTGCGAGTTTTTGTATGTTACTACAATTTGTATGGCAGAAGTACATAATTGCAACAACCATCCGTAATGCTTTTAACCGTACACTAAGGTCAGACTCATAATACCTTTGTGCCTACGTGATTAATAATCGTTTAATATTTTGCTCCTATCATCCTGTTGGGTAGTAACCAATTGACAACGGACAATGTTGATTTTAATATGTATTACTTAGTAATGAAAATAAAACTTGCTATACATTGTCGTCTTTTTGATACCAATTAGCTCAGGACAGGTGATCACTAATTCACCTTGGGAGCTTGTGAACGAATTATGGAATAATAAGTTTCCAGGAGGAGAAGAAGAGATCTTGTTATTCATTTACAAAAAAAAAAAATGTTTTGTGGGTTTCCATACCCGAAGAGTAGTACGGGACTTGACTTCGCTGTCTGTCTGGTGACTACTACAAAAATTTCACAAATGACATTCTAATAATAATAACATTCATCGCTTTGCAAAAAGCAGTCATTCTCAATACATGCCGCATTGTCAGAAAATTCCTCTCGATTCATTAATATTGTAGTATACCTGAAGCTGTTTGGCCACAAGCCCGCAACTTCAGTAAAGCGCAAGGGCGAAAAGAAAAATATAAGTAATAAAAAAAGATTAAAAAACTATAACCCGACTTCGTAAAAAATGGGTCTAAAAAGGCTGAAACAAGAAAATAATTCAATTTGAAATCCAGAAATGCATAGGTACAAAAATGGTAATTTTTTACGAAGTCGGGTTATAGTTTTTTAATCTTTTTTTTATTTAATATTTTTCTGTTTCCACATCAAATTTAATAATGATTATATTTTTATTTAATTGTCCATTACATAGAAAGTATCAACTCCTAGATACTACTTGTACGTCCGCATTTTAAACCTTTATTTTGAATTTAACAATAAAATATTATAATAAATTAAAAAATATAAATACATATTTGTAATGTGCTTGCCAAGACCTATCTTTTGATACCAAACACGAAACAAATATCTTAATTAATTTTTTTTTGGAGATAGTTTTTGAGGTATAATTTTCCTATCGCCTATGTTACCCGCGGCATTAATACGAATCGATTGACACCTCATTCATCAAAATCGGACCAGTAGTTAAGCCGCTATGAGGGAACATATACATACATACATACATACATACATACATACATACGTACATACATACATACATACATATATACATAGACTGCCAAAATCATTACCCTTCCTTTTGGCTTCGCCGAAGTCGGGTAAAAATTCATATCACGTCAATCTGGCGCCGTGCTAAGATTCCGAAGAACTTGTGTTACAGGTACCAGACAACGGTAATATATATATACTTTTATACTATACACATATTTAAGATTTTTACTATATTATACACAAATTTAATACACATCCATGACCCAGGAACACTTGAAAAACTTTTTGTTCCCTCGGTGGGATTCGAACCCGCGACCTCTCGCTCGAGCACCAACGCGCTCAACCACTGCGCTAGAAAGGTCGTCAACGTTCTGTTGCCGCTAGAACAAAAAAAATATATACAAAAATATACTACATATTGTGAACTAAAAAGCAAAAAATTCGACTGTAATTGACGTAGTGGCATAATTATGCTTTCATTCCTTTAGACAACGCTGAAATATTAAACATGTATCTCTAAGGATTTAAAAGTTCTGATCAGTACTTTTAGTTCCAGGATATGGTGCAAAACCTTACTATTTGGTAACATATGCTCGGGCTACTTCAGATAAAATTAAAATCGATATGTGTTTCCATATAAATTTGAAGGAGTTCCCTCGATTCCTCACGGATCCCATCATCAGGTCACCATTTTGGTGACAATGGGACCAAATTGAAATTGTACCCTACACAACACAGAAAAAATATTTAAAATCGGTTCATAAACGACGAAGTTATCCGCGAACAAACATTAAAAAAAAACATATATACGGTCGAATTGAGAAACCTCCTCCTTTTTTGGAAGTCGGTTAAAAAATATACTGCAATGTCTCTAGTTCACTAACTAACCAATTACTTAAATATAGTATACTAATTTCACCAAAACACATATTGTTAAAGTTAATTCTTTTTTAAATATCATGTTATATTGATAGGAATTACGAGAGGGATAACATGATATTTAACGAAGGATTAACTTTAACATTGCTTGGTGAAATACGCCCTTAATATCATTTATTTGCTGTCAATGAATGAGAAGGCATGATATTTTAACAATTGTTGGTGAAATCGGGACTAAAGAACTTACAAAAATACGCTATATATAAGCTTAGAACGGGGCCCGATAGACATGGTGTGAATCGTCAATAGCCAGCAAGTGGGTCATGGTATCGTTACAAGTCTACGCTAAGATTCCAGTTTAACTATCAATTAATAAAATAGTTGATAAGTATTTATAAACTTTACAAGGCTTAGGCTCGGACTACAATATAGGTCAGAATTTTCCATTCCGAAGAGAATTCTGATTGCTAAAGAAAATAGAACTTTAAGCTAATAATAATAAATGTCTCCCACACCGATTTCAGTGACGGTGACCAGTTTCATAAGTCCAAATGTGTGCGCAATACACAGAAGCACTCTCTCTTCCTTCAGTCTCGTAGCCCAGTGGGACGGATAACCGACACGACTGGGAGGCTATCAGGCGCAGGACCGACTCATGGATCATCTTTCTTGTCAGACAATCAGGTGATCAGCCTGCATTGTCCTAACCAAACTTAAAAACAACATTTTTTTGTTGTTCCAACGCGGAAATTGAACCCATGACCTGGATCCAGGTCGAGAGCGAAACTCTGGACCACTAGACCACGGAGGCGTTTATTTGTACACCATCAAATTGTATAACACTACTCTCGTGTGTTCGATTTTCCACCCTATTGTGTTAGCGCAACGAGTTTAATCAGTAAACAGAATTCTTCGTAACGGAAAATTCAGAATCATATAATCTGGGGCCTTACTCTCCAAACTGAATTGATTTTGATTCAGATACGATCATGCCGCGTACTTCCTAATAAATTGACATTTGTTTATTTTGATTCTCAGTCGATTGATATGGTCGGGAGTAGAAAAAGTTACGATCTAACAATTTTCTTTATCCTGATTAGTTTCAAAGTAATTCACCAAATAAAATACGAAAAACCACTGATATCGAACGGATTCGGTTCTCGATTGTGTCGGGAGTAAGCCCGCAGATCCTTATATAGATCGAGAGCGGGGAAGAACCCTGAGTAGAGAGATAACCGACGCGCGCCGCAACGGCGGAATTGACAATAAGGTCAAGTCAAATGTCAGTGGCAAATTTGACAACTCAATACTGTACTTACAGCATTTTCGTTTTCTTGCGACGATGTAGTCAGAGCCTTATATTATGTCGGGAGGGGGAAGAAGACGTCAGAGCCCTGAGTAGAGAGATAGCACACCGCGCGCCGCGGCGGCGGTATTTGCAATATGGAATGTCGGGATAATGTTGCGGCCGCGTCACGCTTGATATAATATAAACTAGCTGTGCCCGCGACTTCGTTCGCGTGGTTGCCGGAAACACTATCGCGATTATCTTTTGATTGCTCACGTTGGTTTTTTTATTATGATTATTAAAAAGGAATAATTCTTTCATACATATTTTTTGAGTAACTTAAACCGTTTGTGCAGCACACGCAACGAAAGTCCTTAAATGTGAATAATTTTCCCCGTTTTTGCAACATTTCTCACTGACGCTAAGCTCCTATTGGTCGCAGCGTTATGTTATAATAGCCTAAAGCAGTGGTCTCCAATTAGTTTCGCTCGGGGTCCGTTTTAAGAAATGAAATGACCATCGAGGTCCGCACATTTTATTTATAAGAAAAAATATTTATTAAACAAATGTAATTAAGAAAATAACAAAGGTATTTTGTTACATAGGTATCAATGCGAAAAATGACATTTTTTGTTACGAATTATCTGCCTGAAGTTCGGAGTAAAATTGGTGCAAGCTATTGACATTAAATCCTGGAGATGTTCAGTAGTAAGTCGAGATCGAAATTTATTCTTAATGAACTTCTATTCAAAAATATATGTCGAACCAAACAAAGTAACAAGTTTCAAAGCAAATTTTTGTAATTCTGGATATTTATTACCACACACAAATTTTATCCAGAACTCTTCACTGGAAACTTCCGATTGTTTTTGTTTTAAAGATAATTTGGGGGATACATTTTTAGTAAATTACGTACAGCTCGCGTACAGCACGTAGCTTTTTGAGGCCACGGAAATTATTTATATCTGAAGTAATCTTTAGTGTCAGTTACTGTGTTTACGCGGGTCCGCACAAAATGGGTCGGCGCGCGGCGGTCCGGATGCGGACCGCGGTCCGCCATTTGGCGACCACTGGCCTAAAGCCTTCCTCTATAAATGGACTATCTAACAAAAAAAGAATTTTTCAAATCCGATTAGTAGTTCCTGAGATTAGCGTGTTTAAACAAACAAACAAACTCTTCCGCTTTATAACATTAGTATAGATTACAAGTTGAATCTAATAGTAGGGCAGACGAAGAGGGGATTTTTGTAGTAACTCGAGCGCGTCAGATTAAGATATGACTTTTAAAATTTGGTTGGTGGGGTTAAAAAAGTATCAAAAATTTTATTCGATTCGCCAGATTAGGGTTGGAGATGTTAAGTAGGTGTCGAAGGAGCTCCAACAGAAAACACTGACGATTTGAAAATCGAGTATGCTTATATATATTATGTAAAATTTGAAAAGTAACTCACTATTTTTAAATGATTGAGTTTCTCGAATATTCTATTTTGGACTTAGCGTAATACTCTTGTCAGTCTTATCGAATCTAACGATAAATTAACCATATTATAATACTATTTCATAACAATTTTATTTTTTCAAAGTATAAACTTTATATTGGCTATTTCCGCCCATTCCACTACTAAAAGAATAAAAAAACTATTATGTTTTTTTCCTCCTATCATCTTATCACCAAAGCCCACTAGGTCTCCACAACACTCGAGTAACTACACATTTAGCATTCTGGGCTCCCCTACTATAACTATAATGGAACTGGAATAACCCCTGTAGAAAAAACTTAAGGAACATACGAGAACATTCACCTTGATTTAAGATCTATTTTATTTATTTGTGTAAGATGTTATACTTAATTAAGTATAAAAAATTTCACACAGTTTCGTTAAAACAGCCACACAGGGGTAATTTTATAGTGCCCAAGTGTGTACGCCATACCAAGGTATATTCCTTTATTCTTTGGATTATATTCCTTTATTCTCATAACCCCAGGACGGATAACTAACTTGACTAGCGAGACTTTTTACATGCCTATTTGTAGTCGAGTCACGAGTCGACTTTCCAATCAAGTTTATAATGTTTTTCCAAGGAACGAATCGAATCCACAACCTCCGATAAGACAGCCAAGAAAGATTTTTAACCACTGGACCACTATGGTTAAAATTAGTATACTCCTGACTGAAATAGATTGTCTCGATGGAGCATTAAGCTCTTGAAAACTCTGAGGCACTTCTAAATTAATTATTATTAGGGCTTAAGCACTTGGGTTTAATGCCTTTAATGACTAACGATTAACTACACATATTTCGTAAACTTGATCGCGTTTTTTAAAAGTACTATATTATATTTTAAGTTAGGAGCTGTGAAACGATGATCTTTAACTGTGTAACGAGAAAAGGCTAATGCTATTATTCCAAAAAACCTTCCAAACATATAGGTAATAAATATATGGGTGGACTAGACGACATTGATTAGTCAATTTTACTTTATAGAGTTGCAATTCATGGATAAAAGAGGTGGTGGGTTTTATTTACCCATAGATATATATTATGACTGTTGCAAATGCCTGGCATTTGTATGTAATGAGTATAAGTATTGACAGTATGGATCAATTGCTATTTCGACGCTGCATAACACACTACTTACGACAGAAAACCCAAAATAAAACTCAAAAATCGTTTTCAATAGTCCCACCTTGTCTCAAGACGGACTTGGATATTATAACCAGAAGCTTGAAAAACCATTGCGATATGTTATTTGTAATGAAATAATTCGTTAGCAATGTAAAAAGTATGTCAAAACACTATGACTTGAAAAGCAATGTCTTGAAATTTTCCACCCGCATTACGCCGCTGTACGCATTTGAGAAAACCACCTGTAGGGATACCTAACAACTTTTTTTCAGTTTTTTCCTACTTTTGTGTTTATTTGGCTTGTAGACAGTAATAAAACAAACATTATTTGAAAAAATCTCTGATGGTTTTAATTTGGCGGTTAATGGGTTAAATTATGTATAAATATTATTACAAAACTGGTGTATGCTGGACATGATAATGTCAAAATGTCAATAAACTTCACGAAATCACGTTCACCAATTTGGACTTTATTACGGATTTCGTAAGATATTTAAGAGATTTTCAGAAGTTTTTCAGAAGGTAATTATAACTGCATTTGCAGTATTTATCTGGAACCCAAGAAATGTATAAACTTGTGAAGTTATCATATTGCTTTTCTCAAATTTCATAACAAAACCTAGTTATTCTAATTTTACCTTTAGTACATTAGTACATAGTGCTTAATTACATATTATAGAATAATCTTTACCAACACAAAGATTTTCATCGAGGTAAGCAACTATTAAATGCCCATGGTTTCTTAACCATGTGAGAAGAGGCTTAAGTTAGTTAGTTGAGCTTTGTAAATACAAATGTAGCAGAACTTAAGCCACATGGAAGACAATAAAATTAATGAGGATTATAATTATGAAATCTAAACCTCACATATTTTTTATGCCTTTTATGTATTGACACAATAAAGTAAACTTCTTTGAAATCAATTGATGAGGACTTCGAAGCACCTAAGAATCAAATTTTCTAGCGGTGCGAATATCTTCCATTATAAAATGTTAATTATGTACAAATTTGTTAAGATGTTCTTTAAGTTCAATATAAACTTAATTAAACCTACCATTACCGTTCGGTGTTAGAATCATTACCCTTCTTTTTGGCTTCGCCGAAGTCGGGTAAAATATGAATTATTACATATTAAAATAGCTTCTACTCCCTTAAGTTAATTTATTAGCTTTTTACATTTTACGTCATGAAAACTGACGTCACATAAGTTAGTAAATAAAAAGGTATTCTACAACCTTTAACGCACGACAGAACTGTGCTGTCAGCATTAATTAGAAACCAATTGTGTAAAAACAATGGAATGCATCCTGCGTGAGGTACCTCTAATAACGGCGTCTCCTCTCCTTGTTGGCTCTGGCGCTCGTGTAGGGACGGCCGCGGCGCTGCGGCAGTGTCCTCCTCGCCGACGTGGATGGCTGCGGCTCGTGCAGGCGGGCCGGCGCTGCTGGCGCTGGCCTCATGTACTGTTACTGCGGCTCGTGTAGCGGGCCGGCACTGTTAGCGCTGGCCTCACGTACTGTAATTACTGCGGCTCGTGCAGCGGGCCGGCGCTGCTGGCGCTGGCCTCATGTACTGTTGACTGCGGCTCATGCACTGCGGCTCACTGTTGACGAGGAGGAGCTCCGGAGTTTCCCGGCGGTATCGGATGCTTGCGCTGGGAGAAGGCTTTAAAGGTTTACTAGTTTGAAGACGGGTTTATATCCTTGGTATTTTTTGTGTTTTCACAAGCTTTTCACAGCACCAGTATGCATACCTTTTTCACCTTGGATTGTGTTGCAAAATTCTTTATACAATTGAGGCAATATATTAAGCTTCATTCTGTCAACTGATTCATCAAAATGTAAATATAGTAGAAGATCAGCTGTTTTAGAAATTTATTTTATTATTTCTATTTTCAAAAGACTTTCTCTAATAAGTACTTTTGTTAAATTTAGGCACTTGTGATCGTAAAAAGATTTTTGGTATAAGTGGTTTTGCAACTAGAGACTCCTTTTGCTCTGTCTCTTTGATAGCCCATTCAATAGGATTTTGCTATGTGTCTTTGACAGCTAATCCAATAGGATTGTACCCCAACGTTTAGAGAGTTTAGTGGGTATGTTTTCGCATAATAATTCGGCAAATTTATTTGCCAAGAATATTTAAGAATTAGTAGTAATGCGAGGTCAACTTCTTGGTTAGTCCACCGGCTCAGGGTCTAGTTGACTAACCGGCGCTGACGTCGGCGGATCGGGCTGCTGCGGCGTCGGCGCTGGCGCGGACGATTCGACGTAATCAACGTCTACGATGTCGGTCAAAGACCGAGGAGTGGCGCAGCCAGATTCGGCTCCTCGCACATATCACGTCTGCTGACGCCCGGCGAGCGCTCGTAATCACGTCGGCTTTCCCAAAAACAGAAAACCAAAGCGCCAGGATGAAAAGCAAGAAGTTACTTTCAGGATGGCATCGCGTGTCATCACGTTAAGAAAGAACTTATTTTTGTAACCAGGATAATATCTCGTATTACCACATTAAGGTACAAAATAATGACTATCTAGGTAATATCATGTATTAACACGTTAAGACGGTCATTTTAGTAACATACAGTACACCTAAACTGAGAACAAAGGAAAAAACACGGAATATTTTTTAAAATAATTGTGGGTAGTTTGGTACCTTTAAAGTCCTTTGTTGCGGCGTAATTTACTTTCCATTCGCCGTATATTTGACGAATATGTTCGTGATCATCCTTATTCTTCCTTATTTCCATGTTATCCGACAATAAAAACTAATTATTGCACTATATCACTATTAAAATTAATTATAAGTGTTGACGATGTCGCACACGAAAAACGAATGAAGCCGAATAGAGATCGGGACCGGTCGAGCCGTAAGTGAATGAACGTGAACTTTTTAGATCTTTTTAAATGCTTATCTAAAAATCGTGTGGCGATGTTGTAGGTCGTAAAACGGACTACATGGTTATTATGGAAGTCTCTCAGATGCAGCATAGAAATAAAATTTCTATGGACGCTTCACACTACATCAATCTGGCCCCGTGCTAAGTATCTGAAGAACTTGTGTTACAGGTACCAGACAACGGAAATATATTTAATACTTTTATAATAAACACATATTTGAGATTTTTATTAAATTATACACAAATTTAATACACATCCATGACACAGGAACATTGAAAAGTTTTTTGTTCGCTCGGCGGGATTCGAACCCGCGACCTCTCGCTCGAGCACCAACGTGCTCAATCACTGCACATTCTTCAAGATCCTCGCAAATTGTACATTTCATGTTGTTGTATAACAATAATATTATTACACAGCATAATACTATGCATATAATTCTATTTTATTTTCATTAAGACCCTAACCCACGGATACTTTATGCCGCTGCATAAGCACCTTTGGTCGCTACCAGTCGCGCGTTTCGTAAATGCTCGACAGTATCGCTACTAGCAAGCGTTAGTCGTATTTGCACATCGCTACAGAAGCGATGTCAACGCACTATAGGGGGCTGATTCAAGATGCCATCGCTAATTATCGCTTACAAAGTTCGATAGCAAAATGTGTGGACAAGCTTTTATGATTTTATGAATGGTGTATATAGGCTTATAAGTAGACAGTTAAAATTTGTAAGTAAAAATTTATTTCCTTCTTTTTAGGGCATTTAAATAAAAGCTTTCATAAAAAGGTTTTTTTGTTTAATTTATTAAATATACTAGCTGACCCTTGCCCACTTCGTTGAGCATAAAAAGAGTTTATGATAAAATTCAACTAAAAAAAAACAACGCGGGAACCCGGAACCCGCAACGCGGGAACCCGCAGCATGGGAAACCGGAACCCGCAACGCGGGAACCCGGAACCCGCAACGCGGGAACCCGGAACCCGCAACGCGGGAACCCAGAACCCGCAACGCGGGAACCCGGAACCCGCAACGCGGGAACCGGGAACCCGGAACCCGCAACGCGGAAACCCGGAACCCGCAACGCGGGAACCCGGAACCCGCAACGCGGGATCCCGGAACCCGCAACGCGGGAACCCGGAACCCGCAACGCGGGAACCCGGAACCCGCAACGCGGGAACCCGGAACCCGCAACGCGGAAACCCGCAACCCGCAACGCGGAACCCGCAGCATGGGAACCCGAAACCCGCAACGCGGAACCCGGAACCCCCAACGCGGGAACCCGGAACCCGCAACGCAGAACCCGCAACGCGGGAACCCGGAACCCGCAACGCGGAACCTAGAACGCGGGAACCCGGAACCCGCAACGCGGGAACCCGGAACCCGCAACGCGGAATCCGCAACGCGGAAACCCGGAACCCGCAACGCGGGAACCCGCAACGCGGAACCCGCAGCATGGGAACCCGAAACCCGCAACGCGGGAACCCGGAACCCCCAACGCGGGAACCCAGAACCCGCAACGCGGAACCCGCAACGCGGAACCCGCAACGCGGGAACCCGGAACCCGCAACACGGGAACCCGAAACCCGCAACGCGGAACCCGAAACCCGCAACGCGGAACCCGGAATGCAGAACCCGGAACGCGCAACACGGGAACCCGGAACCCGCAACGCGGAACCAGCAGCATGGGAACCGGAAACCCGCAACGCGGAATCCGGAACCCACAACGCGAAACCCTAACGCAAAACCCGCAACGTTCACGGAAACGCTGTCAAATGGAATAAATAGTATCCTATGTCTGTCTACTTGCTCTAAGCTACTTCCTCACCAATTTTCAGCCATATCGATAAAGCCGTTCTTGAGTTATCAATAATTTAACTAACACGACTTACTTTTATACATATAGATGTATAGATTACTCCTACTAACATAAGCTAACGCCCGGTGAATGCTCCCGTCACAGTCGGTCCAGCCGATTCGGTGATCATTAGTTAGATGACGATGATGATGATGATGATGAAAAGTAGCCTAAATTAATCCTTGTAACTTTAGCTATCTACCAGTGAAAGTCTCTTTAAAATCGGTCAAGCCGTTCCAGAGATTAGCCGGAGCAAAGAGACACGCTGACAGACAGACATTTTTTAAAATTGCATTTTCGTTTTCAGTACCTAGATATCGTTGTCAATGCCAAAAAAAAGAAGAAAATGTCGTTTAAAATGTCATATGCATTTAGAAAAACGTTGCTAATTGAAAGTTACAAACTGACACTTCAATACGCATACATTAATAGATTTCTGAACGCATAGTTGTTACATCATTTGACAACAAATGTTTGACATTTGATGAACAAAATATGAGCATTTATTTATATGATTAATTATTCATTACACATCAAGTTTTCACTATTTTTAATATGTATTCTGCTATTCGGGGAGGAGACAAATCCAACGAATCAAAAACCATGAAAATTGGTTCAGCCGTTCTCGAGTTATAAGTGTTGTAACAAACACGACTTTCTTTTATATATAATTAATTAATTAATATAGATTAATTATTAAATATTTCAATACTTTTTTACTTTATATTAAGATTATCTCAAAATATTAACTTGGAATTCAAATTTCAGCTTGATAGTGAAATTGCACAAATTGAGGATAAAATAAAACAGGAAAAGGAAGCTCTTGATAAGGACAAGCAAGAACTTGAGGTGCAAGAAAAAGAAAAAGCTCAGTTGGATCTTCTATGTGTGTTTTTTTAAGTTTACATGATCTTAATTTTATGTAAAGCATATAAGTATAATATATCATATAACCTATGACTACAAAATCATAAATAATCTAAGTAGGTAATAGTTACTTACATTATATGAAAGTGTATACTAATAAAATAATAGATAATAATATCTACGGAAGCTTCAATCCGCGACGATGCTGCTTATCGGGGAATACAACGGGAAAATATCAAATATTTTTATGACATATAATCTATTATACACAAATTTTACATATAAACAACCAGGAACATATACATTTTATTATACCTTAGGCAGGATATGAAACCGGGACTGACTGTCACAGCCACAGGGGTTGCAATAATATGCAGCTCATAAATGGAATTAAAGAAATGAGTATAATTTATGGAACAGGCATTTATTAATCAAACAATACATTTTGTATTATAATACAGTATATTATGTAGAATAAGGAGTTTATAATAGGAGTAGTAAGTAATGAATCACATCGAATTTACGACAATGGTTAAGTATAGTTATTCTATTGCTATTTATTGTTGAAAATTGTTGATAGGAAAATACATAAGTATTATGGGTATCTATTTTTAACCGACTTCCAAAAAAGGAGGAGGTTTCTCAATTCGACCGTATATTTTTTTAAATCTAAGCTAGCTGTCCCAAGGACCTTTACGACCTGATAACAGCGTCACCTACCGGGTCCAATACATATCTACTAGTGAAAACAGTATGAAGATTGGTGCAACTCTTTGAGTTTATCGCGAACAGACAGACAAACGCGGCTGGGACTTTGTTTTATAATAAGTAAGGAAATAGGAAAAGTACCTAATTAATGTTATTGAATTTACAATAACTGTAGTGAATTATTTGACATATATTATATTATGGTTTTTACATCTATGTTATACTCTATTCAAATGGCCTTTAACACTTGGAGATGTCCGGCAGAGCACCCTGGCAATGGTTCTTCCAGCCGTACCACGCGTTGAAGCCATGTCGTTGGAATATTTTCTTCGCGCACGTTGCTGCCTTTGATATGTCGTCGGTTAAAAGCGCTGGAAAAGAAAACGTAAATCTTGTCTTATCTTATTGTAAAATCTTATTATAAAACTCGAGAACGGCTGAACAGATTCGGCTATTTTTAGTCTTAAAATATTCGTGGAGGTCCCGGGAAGGTTTAAATGGTTTGTATGCTCAACGAAGTGGGTAGGTACAGGTCAGCAAGTATTGCCGAAATTATGTATCTATATGATCACAAACAGACCGGCTGCATCATATCAGATAATATCAACTGCATGCAGTTGATGCCATGCATCTAGCAGTTTGTTTAAAAATAATAAGACATCGCTGAAAAGTGGTGCCTTTGCCTATAGGCAAAGACCAGTATTTTGAAATCTTTTTGAATCGACTCTTAAGTGTTGAAAATTTCTAAATTTCGGAAAATTCCTTATATTTATAATAGATCATTAGAGTTTAGTATCTAACATATTATGCTAAACAATAATACAATGTACCTATTAGCACTCTTTACTTCAACATGAGTATTGGTTGGAGGTTTTTATACTGTTGGACAAAAAACGCATCTAATCAGAAGGTCTGTTTAGATGATGCGTTTCTTTTTCGTTTAAGAGCTACGATGTCATGGACAGATACGCAGATCGAATCCAAATCAAAATCGAATTAGTTTGGAGAGTAAGGCCACCTTCGCCACTGCAGCAGTGCCGGATTAACCACGTAGCAAGAGTAGCAATTGCTACGGGCCCGGCGCGCATATTTAACGCACATATTTGTCTAAGCGTATTTTTTTACGTGAAACTTATTAATAAATATGTTACAAAAACGTGAAACGTTACTACTTTTCATTGAGACAATCCACGCCAGACACTAGGTACCCGACTATTTCCTTGGCGTAAATAATGTCATACCGTAAGCGCATACGTTCTACGAAAAAATGCCTACATAATAAGCTCTACAAAATATCTGCCGTATAATATGCAGGTCAGAGAATTTGCTACGGGGACCGCGCTTGCTTAATCCGGCACTGCAGTATACCTACCAGAGCATGTGACATTGCAGTCTTTCCCCGGTGTTTGGGTGCTGCTGCACCAGTACTTGTCGTTGATCTGGAACAGGCCGTAGTCGCGGGAGCCATTATTGTTCACAGGTCCAACTTTGTTTGTCGTCCGTCCACTCTCGTTCTCCACCAGACATACCCCTAAAATATTATAAAACCAAATAAATTCTAAGTAGGTAAGCCTGCTGTGGGGTTCAAGAGACCCCTAAAATAATAACAATATAAAGATTCAAAAACTAAAACCCGACTACTTAGAATACGCTGAAATAAATTCTTGCCGTTATCAGGTGATTGCAACCAAAGCTATGAGCAACAGCAACAGCTATTAATATATATATTTGAAATGTGGTAACACGCCTCTGTAGCCATTTTAACATGACATCATGTAGCCTATAACCAGCGGACAATCAAGAGGCTTCCAACGACATCTTATTTGTCTAATTATCTTAACTAGTTTATGAGTTATGAGGGAACAGATGAACATCCATAGCTCCTTCCATCCTCCCACTGTGTTATACTAGTTTTTTTGAATTGTGTCCTTATGTACGCAGTTTTAAAGTCTCATTCACGTGACAAAGAAAAACACTTACAGTCTCTCATCTTCGCTTCAGGAAATCCATGACTCCTCAATTGCTGCACCAACTGACATCTGCTGAACGTTACCCCTTCGCATGTAGCTAAGACGGCTCCAACGACGCCAAGAATAACTATCAGATTCATGTTTACTGTTTAGATCCACAGCTTGTAGTCCAGTGAAGTCACGACGGCATTGTTCAGCCTATATATAACTAGGTGTTGTTTACAACATGTTAAGGGTCCTCGTTATCAATGTAAGAAAACAATTGCACAGAGCGTGAAAAGCCACGATTGCCACATTCATTTCAATAACAACTTATCCATTACTAGCTTTTGCCCGCGGCTCGGCCTGCGTGCAATTATATTCGTGGCACAAACTTCTAATAACAAATCGTCACTTACAACCTCGTATCTAAAAAAATATCTGAATAAAATAAACTTAATTTTTATACACTTTAGGTCAGTTAAAAATCTAGATATAATACACAACTGCACCTCATTTAAAAAATCCATGTCATTATAAAATCAAAAATTATTAAGTTTTTTTACTCTACTAAAAGTTGTACCTAGTTTTCTAGATACGAGGTTGTGAAGGTAAAGCGACGAAATAACTCTAGTAGGTATATTGATACTACAGCTACACTACCTGTACTTGATATGAGGACCAAGTAATATACACAATACCCGGTTATTATGAAAAATGCTCATAATGAGAGTGCATTTTCAAGATAATTCAAATTGACCGGGCATTATCCCTAATGTCTATCATTTTGGGCCGAGTAATAACACCCTGTTAGATATAAATATGAATGTCCGTTTGTTTTAAGGTACGCTGTCACACGAAAACTGAATATAAAGAAAATTTTGTACAAATATTCTTATAAGTATTAGAAGTTACTAACATAGGATTACCATTGTATTCAACGCGGGTGAAGCCGAGGCAAAAGAGCCCTAAAAATAGTCATAACTTTTTTTTGGGTGCCGTATCCAAGCTAGCACCTACAAACAGGACCGTCTCTACGTCTGTCTGCCATCGGTCAAGTTAAATTGTACAGCAGTAGTATAGGTTTAGGTAATGATATTATCACCTTATGGTTATTGCACAGAATAAATAATACAATAGTACAAGGTTACAGCAAAGTCATGGGCGTCAGTTCATACAGTACAATGTTTTTGTTCGGGTTGTGTATAAAGATTTGCCGGCCCCTTAGGCACAGGTAGCGGAACCTCCTTGCAAAGTAATTATCCTCTTTCACTTTTGATGCGACACTCTCTACACTCCAGTGGCGAAGGCTCGCTATCCATAAGAGCCCTAGCCTGTATTATAGGTAGGCATTTGGATGAGGATCTTCAAAAGGTAAGGGCTAGGTGTAGCCACTAGCCAATAGGAATGGAGTTGTAGAAACCCCACGCCGCTGTTACACTCTACATTCTACAATGTGTAGGTAGGTGAACAGTAATATTGTGTTTACCTTTAACATCACGGGCGGGGTCTAAGCAGACCCCACGCGCTGTTTTTATCGGTATTTTTACGGGTAACGAGCCAAAAAAACGATTTTAGTGGTGTAAATCTAATTAATCTATAAACTTATATTATGTAAATATTTTAGCCTACCTGTTGCTGTTATTGATTTCGAGAAAAATAGGAAAAATTACATCCGTTGCATGGGACCCCCCTTTATTATTTATTTTATTTTCTCCGACTCGCACTTGTCTGGTTTTTTAATTTGGTCTGATTGATCTGATTGTCAAATCTGATATGATCGAGAGTGTTCTTAGCTATGATTCATCATCATCTTCATTTCGTTCACTGCTTGACAATTCGGGGGCTACTTAAAATATTTTTTATTTATTTTATTTCTTATTCTATTATTCAAAAAATATAAAACCACTTACTCGTACTGGTATAACATTTTATTTATCAGACGTGCTTTGTTAATTATAAGTTGAAAATTAAATACTTATATTTTGTGGGATCTAGATTAATTTCGGACAAAATATGCCGCCCTCTTCCACTATATAGGTTTTCAGCCTGCTTAGTATTTGCCCTACCGATAATTAAATCCGCTATATTTGACCGCTATAGGTGATGGGTACAATATACATTGCCTTGTAAAAAATACTTTTATTTTAATAATTTGAATATATAAATGAATAAGTTAGTAAACTTGGCACTAGCGAACAGAAAATCGGTTTCGCCGTCCCTCGCGATCTGCCCATACCGCCCTGGGACATAGTCCTATAGTAGATACGTCACTGCTCTCGGAAGACAAAACATTGTGTACTGATTCGAGCAAGTCATGCCTTAGGCTACAACAACTTCTTATTAACAATATACATAAAAACAATAAATAATTATGCAAGTCGCTCGTAACTCTCACGAGGAATGAACAAGAACGATCGGCTAGATTCGGTAATCTTCGTTCTCTAACGTCATCGCCGATGGCAACTGCAGCGCTTGCACGTGCATTTTGCCAGTCTACTACGCGATTTATAAATAAGTTAAATTTCGAATAAAGTGTGAGTTCATACATTTGATGCAATATATTAATGTAAACGCCTTTTAAAATGTTTCAATAGGTGCGTCTTAAAAATTAAAATACAGTAGTAGGTACATTGATTTACACAATTTATTTTTACATTTATTCGCAGGAAGGTTTAGGCTTGGGGGAAGACTGAAAGACACAACAATAGGACAATGTTATACTTAAGCAATTAAAACGAATACATTTAGGTTTAGAACATAGGTTTTATTTTTTAAATATCCTTGTTAAAGTAAAAAAGAGTATTTATTATACAACATAATATATCTTAGGTATATTATGCAAAATTTACTACTAACATTTTGTGTACATTATTTACTGCGTTGTAAGACGTTTAAGCCGATACATCATAATTATGAAACGCAAAAAGAAAAATAAAATTACATTACGACACTACAGACACAACGATAGGTGGGGTACTACTACTAAAGCTAATTTCAAAATTATTTAAATAATATTAATTAAATTTATTGACATCAGTTGTGTGAGATCAATGATCTGTCCAGCACAACAGATTCTTTTTCACTAGGTAGTAGTTACTTGCTTAATTTTTTTCGCTCTATACATAGTCAGTAAATAATTTCAACAACATTTCTGTAATAGATTTTGCAAAAGGTGCTAACAGCAAAAAGTCTTCAAAAAGGGATTAAAGGATCAACTCATATTGGCGGAGTCGTAACGTCCCGTTTTTTTCGTGTTTTTTCCAGTAGCATATTCATCTCTATTTTCCAATGCTTTGTGGTACAAATTATGATTATGCATATTATAGTAGGTAGCGTGCGTCGCGATGTATCGACGCGTGTTTGTCTTTCCTAGTAATTAATGTATAGATAGAAAATAGTCGCGTCGCGACGTTACAATTCGCTTCGCTCTGTGCAAATGTAAGTTGACAAGAATAAGTAAGTCCCTTTCGGGAGAATTGTCGAGATTCAGAAGGAGGTGAGACATAGACGGATTCTTTGCGAGTCTGGACGGGTGTTTATTAACAGGAGCTGATGTCGGGTAGGGAGCCTGGGGTCTGGCAGTTGTTCCGCCAGCCGTACCAGGCTTGAAACTGGTGGCGTTTGTATACTTTCTTCGCGCACGCCGATATCTTCGCAATGTCGTCCGACAGAAGATCTTTGAGAAAAAAAATTAGATGCCTTAGTTAAAATTGGGAAAAAACAGAATTGTAGGACTAAATCTAGGTAGGTACAAATTATAGGTTTTTCTACATATTGCTAATAATCACTGATCAGTTAAGTGATATATAAAATTATAAAATACTAGCTATGCCCGCGACTTTGTTCGCGTGGTTTTTGAGTCACTTAAACCGTTTATGCAGCGCACGCAACGAAAGTTGCAACATTTCTCACTGACGCTTCGCTCCTATTGGTCGCAGCGATATGTGTATGTAATGTATATGTAATGTTATATAGCCTAAAGCCTTCCTATGTATATGGACTATCGTAAAAAAAATATTTTTTCTATTAGGACCCGTAGTTTCTGAGATAAGCGCGTTTAAACAAACAAACAAACTCTTCCGCTTTATAATATTAGTATAGATGTGAATAAATCTTTAATCAATGGTTTCTTCTTTATAATATTCCTCCGGTTCATATCATAGTTGGTAGTTTAAGGGAAGAATGGAAATAAACAGTAAAATAAAAGAATACAAATAACAGGCATGAAAGTTCAAACATACCAGAGCATTTGACGTTGCAGTCTTTTCCAGCTGTATTTGTGTTGCTGCACCAGTACTTGTCGTTGATCTGGAACAGGCCGTAGTCGCGGGAGCCATTCTTGTTCACTTTCCCAATTTTACTTGTGTTTCTGCTACTCTCGTGCTCAACCAGACACACCCCTAAAGTTTAGAAATACTAATTTACAACATATTCAAACGGTTTGAGGCTCTTAGGCCCGTATAATAAAGAAGTCTCAACCCCAACCTCTTTTGAGAACGGATAAAAACAACGTTTCGCTTCACATTTAAAAGTGAACAACTTTATTGATGTTACATAGTACTTTAATGTATTTTTCTTTGAGACGTCTTTATTAATACGGGCCTTACTCTAACACGTAAAAAAGTAAAGACAGATCATGGTCAAACATAAACTGTGTCTGGTTTTTTATGTATGTAGTGCGCGTGTGGCTACACAGGTCGTACATACTCATACACACACATATGCACATAACGCACACCATCATATTTATTTAGTATTTATAATATACTTGCAATCACGTAATTTATCTTCAGGGAAACCTTGATTCCTTAACTCCCTTGCTAGCTCACATCTTGTAAACTTTTTGCTCTCAACCAACGAGGCTAAGGCTATTGTGACAGTAATTAGAAGCAGTTTCATCTTTAATTTTAAGAAATAATTCACAAGTTATTCGCAAAGAGTTCGAGATTGAATGTTCTATTTTAAGAAGACTGAAGCTTTTATATGCTGCTGAGAGCAAGTTCATTCAATATTACGCTGACAGGGACTCCCCGTTCCCGTATCACAGAGCGCGACCGAGCGCTCACCGCTGACCCGAGACAGATAAAAACCTAACCAAGAATGTCAGTACATATCTAAGGAGGGTTCCGTGCCCCGTAAACGCGCAATTTTTATACTGCTACCGAATTTCATCTAATTTTAATTAATAACTAGATGACCCGTGCCCAATTAGTTAATCATCTAAACAGTTTTACTTGTGATTAAATTCAATTACATCTATCGTGGAACCCGCAACGCGGAGATACCGCAAAACTGGAACCCACAATGCGGAACCCGCAACGCGAAACGCGTAGTTTCAGAGATTTCGTGATGAGTCCTGCATTACTCGCTTTTATATACACGTTTATAGATTATAGAAGTTATTAGCCGGGACAGACGGACTAACTAGAGGACGTCTACTAGAGACGGAGTAACAGAACCTGTGGGTTCCTTGTGGTTACTTCCGAACCCTCAAAATTTTGAGAGAGAAGTCTAAAGGTAAGCACAATATTATGTGCACTAATTTTATCTTCGTATATTATTTAATATAAACATACCTACTACTGTATATTATTACACAACACATTACTGTAACAACAAATTACGTACAGATACGTTTTTGAGTTCATTTCTTTTTCTTGAGAGGGATAGAAAACATTGTAAGTACATATTTAATAAATGAAGGCTTAGATTTTGCCTCGGAAAATACAGAGATTTTTCCTTATGCAAAATTGCGAGCCAATATGTATTTTGAAGAATGCGGTTCTCGCAAACGCAGCGCTCGAGTCTGATTACGGTATCGCGGTAGAGTCCCGGTATCCGTAGGTCATTACTCATTGCTAGTTTGCTATCATCACTCAATGTTATAAGTGACTAGGTACTGACTTTCAAATTAGATCATGAATAGACCAGTTTAGATAGTAATAATTTTTGAAACCAAAAAAATATAAGGATGAAACCTATTGGAAAACGAAGAGAGTTTTGTAACAGAAATAAGAGGAACAATAAGGAAGAGTGACGACGATATATTTGTAGATAATAAAAAGATCTGAGTACAAGTTTTGTAGTAGGAATTGAATACATAGTACTATTTTACATAACCTCAAATATTAAGTGAAAAGTTTTGAATATTTTATCTTTCACAAAAAATACGAGATTTAGTAGTAATTTTTAATATGTAGATCCGTGATCTATTTAACGTTAAATAATCATGTTAAAAGCTTCATATTAACAATCACAGTCCGCTCCGATATGGACGGACGGTGAATGAACGATAACACGAAGATAATATCGGAAGATTAATCGTTGCTAAATGGTTGGTAATTGGAAAAATACTGACGGGCTTATCACTCTCTTCAGAAGGTAACTGTGTAATACCTACTAAGTAACATTATAAACGTGATAGTTACGTATGTATGTATGTTTGTTACTCTTTTACGCAATTACTAATTAAACGCAGAACAGATTTTACTAAAATTTAGTATAAGCTCTGAATTAACAAAATATTAATTTTCATTGCATTAAAATGTACGGTTTAAGCGGGATTTTTTGCTGTGGTGTCGGAGCAGTGGGCTACATCTAGTACATACTCCGTTTAGCAGACTCAGTGCGAGTTTTTGTATGTTACTACAATTTGTATGGCAGAAGTACATAATTGCAACAACCATCCGTAATGCTTTTAACCGTACACTAAGACTCATAATACCTTTGTGCCTACGTGATTAATAATCGTTTAATATTTTGCTCCTATCATCCTGTTGGGTAGTAACCAATTGACAACGGACAATGTTGATTTTAATATGTATTACTTAGTAATGAAAATAAAACTTGCTATACATTGTCGTCTTTTTGATACCAATTAGCTCAGGACAGGTGATCACTAATTCACCTTGGGAGCTTGTGAACGAATTATGGAATAATAAGTTTCCAGGATTAGAAGAGATCTTGTTATTCATTTACAAAAAAAAATGTTTTGTGGGTTTCCATACCCGAAGAGTAATATGGGACTCGACTTCGCTGTCTGTCTGGTGACTACTACAAACATTTCACAAATGACATTACTAATAATAATAACATTCATCGCTTTGCAAAAAGCAGTCATTCTCAATACATGCCGCATTGTCAGAAAATTCCTTTCGATTCATTAATACTGTAGTATACCTGAAGCTGTTTGGCCACAAGCCCGCAACTTCAGTAAAGCGCAAGGGCGAAAAGTAAAATATAAGTAAAAATTCATATCACGTCAATCTGGCCCAATGCTAAGAATCCGAAGTACTTGTGTTACAGGTACCAGACAACGGTAATATATAATATTATATACTTTTATACTATACACATATTTAAGATTTTTATTATATTATACACAAATTTAATACATATCCATGACCCAGGAACATTTGAAAAACTTTTTGTTCCCTCGGCGGGATTCGAACCCGCAACCTCTCGCTCGAACACCAACGCGCTCAACCACTGCGCTACGAAGGTCGTCAACGTTCTGTTGCCGCTAGAACAAAAAAAATATATACAAAAATATAGGTACTATCTATTAAAAATAACCCATACAACAAATTATTGCAATTTGCACGGCACTTTTCGTATGCGATTCCGACTCGCACTGGTCCGGTTTTTTACTTATATTTGTATTGTATTTTCTAGTTGCCAGGCTACTTGACTTCCCGACTTGACGTTTCCCCTCTTTAAACTATAGAGAAAAACTATAACGGCGACAACTTTGTTAGTTTAGGAGTTACCTAGGCATAACCTTTTTTTGTACGAAGTTTGCCAAGTAACCACCTGGCAAACTTCGTACAAAAAAAGTTAACAATGTGCAATATTAAAATAATTATAAACGGTTGACATCGCAACCCTAATCTATGCGTGGCCAGACACGCACTTTGTTGGTTAAATTGTCTAAATCCCGATTAGCTTTAATTGTGACTGTACCGCACAAAACTATTCATATCCTTGCGGAGTAATATTGCGCTTCAAAATACAACATCTGAATATTTTATCCAAATTATTTCAGAACTGAGATACGATATTAAAGCCGCGGTATGCGCTAAGAAGATATTTGAAATCCTTGGATTTAGAGCGTGGCTCAAAACGTGTCAAAACGCTCTCGACATAAGCATGTGCTGGGGCCTTCTCTCTCTCTCTCTCCAAACTGATTCGATTTTGATTCAGATTCAATCGTGCCGCATACTCCTGAATAAATTGATATTTGTTTATTTTGATTCTCAGACGATTGATATAGTCGGGAGTACAAAAAGTTACGATCTAACGATTTTCTTTATCCTGGTTAGTTTCAAAGTAATCCACCAAATAAAATGCCAAAAGCCGTTGAGATCGAACTGATTCGAATCTCGATTGTGTCGGGAGTAAGCCTTGTGTGTGGTTATTGATTTTGTGCTGTATTGGCTGCCTATTTATGTTTTGTATAACACAATGGAATACACACTTTTTATTATCAATCCTCAGTGTACTGAGGATAATATATGCCGTGTAAACTGTAATTACGTCATATTCCATTACGCTTGCGTAATGTAAGTTGAATCGAGTAGTTATTGTTAAATAATCTTAGAACTATAGGTATTATCAAAATTAAAGAATATAAAAATATACTGCAATGTCTCTAGTTCACTAACTAACCAATTACTTAAATATAGTATACTAATTTCACCAAAACACATGTTAAAGTTAATTCTTCATTAAATATCACATATACATTGATAGGAATTACGAGAGGGATAACATGATATTTAACGAAGGATTAACGTTAACATTTCTTGGCGAGACACGCCTTTAATATCACTTATTTCCTGACAATGAATAAGAAGGCATGATATTTTAACAAGCGTTGGTGAAATCGGGACTTAAGAACTTACAAAAATACTTATTTAAACCAATGCTTAGGGTCCTAATCCTTTTCTGTCAATTGATTTTTCCAAAGTATTACATAAAGGTAGGAAATATTGAATAACTAATCAGAAGGAGGTAACTTTTAAGTAAAAATAATCGCCAAATGTATTAACTAAGAAAATTTTAAAAGGAAAATAAGTATTGCAAGTTCTTTATTGTTTTAGACAATCTTTTTTGAGGTGTTTTTATCATAATCTTCAGCGTAAATTTATTTTAATTAGAGATTTTAGAAGTGGCCATGGCTTATAATAATCCTCACCGATTTCGGTGTCGGTAGCCGATTTCATTGAAACCAGGCCAGCTACGCAGGAGTTATTTTATAGTGCCCAAGTGTGTGCGCACGGTAAACCGACACGACTAGCGAGAGAACAGGCGCCGGACCGACTTTTTAACCGGCTTTAAAAAAAAGGAGGAGGTTCTCAATTCGTCTGTATGTATAATATATATATATATTTTTTTATGTATGTTCACCGATATTTTCGTCATTTATAGACTGATTTCAAAAGTTTTTTTTTGTTAGATAGAGTTCACTTCTGGGGTGGTCTCATTTTCATCATTCAGGATCTGATGATGGGATCCATGGGAAATCGAGGGCAACCACCGAAAATTGAATGCTCGATTCGGTCGATCGAATGTAATATTAGGTCCTTACATATGAAATTGGCGTTTTGTCGTACTGGCCACTTTGATCTTAAATATAATATCCTGTTTGGTTAGGAATTCCAAATTCAAATTTAAACAGCTATTTACTCATGCATTTGTGTTTTGAAAACCGTTCATTTGTTTTTTTCTCTTTTGCTTTTTTTTCTGCGTCACTCATTTCACAAAATGGAAAACTTAAAATATCGCATTATCTACGAGTACGAGTTCCACCCCGGCACCAGTGCTGCAGATACGGCTCGAAGGATTAATGATATGTATGGGGGCGGTGTCGCAAAAGAAAACACGGTGCATTTTTGGTTTCAACGCTTTCGTTCTCGAAATTTCGACCTGCAGAACAAGCCCCGTGGACGGCCGGAGACCAAGGTCAATAATGATGAATTGAAGGCTATTGTGGAAGCAGATCCATCGCAAACCACATCAGAGTTAGCTACAGGCTGCGGTGTTAGTGACAAAACCGTTTTAATCCACTTGAAGGAAATTGGGAAGGTGAAAAAGCTTGAAAGGTGGGTACCTCATGAATTGAGTGAAGCAAACCGACAAACGCGCGTCGACTGCTGCGTTACATTGCTCAACCGGGACAATAATTAAGGAATTTTAAATCGGATCATTACATGTGATCCTGTACGATAATCGTAAACGCTCATCGCAATGGCTGAACCCTGGTGAACCAGCAAAGTCTTGCCCCAAGCGAAAATTTACTCAAAAAAAGTTACTTGTAAGCGTTTGGTGGACTACTGCCGGTGTCGTACACTATAGCTTTCTTAAATCTGGTCAGACGATTATGGCTGATGTCTATTGTCAGTAACTGCAAAGCATGATGGAAAAGCTAGCCGTTAAACAACCGAGACTTGTCAATCGCTCTACGCCACTGCTGCTTCAAGACAACGCTAGACCACACACGGCCCAACAGATGGCTACCAAATTAGAGGAGCTTCAATTGGAATGTCTAAGACATCCACCGTACTCTCCGGACCTTGCTTCAACAGAAATTTGGATAACTTCTTGCAAGGAAAAACATTCAATTCCGTTACGGCAGTCCGGTTTGGCTTTCAAAGATTTCACTGGTTCCCGTCCGAATGGTTTTTTTCGTAAAGGGATCAATGAACTACCTATAAGATGGCAAAAGTGTATAGATAGCAATAGTACATACTTTGATTAATAAAATATATTTTAATGTGAAAAAATCGCCTTTATGTTCCTCCCATACAAAACGCCAATTTCATATGTAAGGACCTAATATTGTAGGGCTAACGTGATATTTGTAATATACCATCCAGACTCACGGCGAGAAATCTCACCGAGAAGTCTCGCTGGGCCTTCTCGCGAGAACAAGCAATTTATCCACACTCTCATTTGATCTGTTTCATAAGCAGTATGAACGACATTGACGAAATTGAAACTGCAGCAGATTTGGCTCTGTGTGCCATTGCATATTATAACTTTGTTAATGTCGTTGGGTCTACCTATCATAATAAAAAATATAAATATCTAATAAGTATTATCAAACTCTTTCAAGTAAGTACCTACTAATAATAATTATAGCTTCCTAAAAATATGAACAATTCGATAAACGGACGTTGTAATTAGTGACTTTAGGTATTTATTAAATAAACTGAAACCCGTGAGTAAATGAACGAGCATCTATTTAAGTTCACAACGCATTAGCACAACTAAAAATCGAGAAATAAACTGACTTTAAAAAAAATAATTAAACCGACTTCAAAAAAAAAAACACAAATGACAAAAACTTTAACCAAACAAAATCAGTACCTACATAACTAAAAAGCGATAAATAACCTAATTTATCTACTTAATGCATATTATATATCTACAATTATTTGGCGCATGGATCATCTTTCTTGTCAGACAATCGGGTGATCAGTCTGCATTGTCCTAACCAAACTTGAAAACAACATTATTAATTGTTGTTCCAACGCGGGAATCGAACCCACGACCTCCGGGTCGAGAGCGAAGCTCTGAACCACTAGACCACGGAGGCGATAAAGTATAATGAGTTGTTATTGTAATAGGAATAACTGCAAGCATCTAAGTACATATTATAATCAGCACCCATACTTAGTTACTCTGTAGGTTTATAAAATATGCATGACAAATTAATACATTAATTTGCAGATAATACATGATATTATGTAAACTTTGGAATCTAATGTATTAATTTGTCTATACTAATATTATAAAGAGGTAACATTTGATTGTTTGTTTGTTTGTTTGTTTGTTTGAATGGAATAGGCTCTGAAACCACTGAACCAATATGAAAAATTCTTTCACCGTTGGAAAGCTACATTCCTAGCGCTGAACATAGGCTATATTATATGTTTTAAAAAAGTAGGGTTCCTTACTAAAACCCCAAAAATGTAGCCCAAAGTGTATAAAAATGACCTCCAAAATTTCTTACATCGTGTGCGCTTCGACAACGGCTTGACTAATTTGGCAAATTTTTTTACGGTATGTTCGTTATTGTTACGAAAAGGTTATTATGAAAGAAAATGTTGAAAAAAATAAGCAGAAAATTAGAAAAAAGAAGAAAATACGTAATGGTCACGCGGGGTTTGAACCTGGCCTCGATCGATTCACGTCGTTGGCAGTTTATATGACACGGCTGTCATGGCAACATCATTATTTACAAATGGAAAATAAAAATTATGAAATGCTATAAATACCGTTTTTATATCAGCTTAAACTATTTGGATTAATAAAATTATTAGGATTAACAAAAACATGAATCCAAATAGTTTAAGCTGATATAAATACGGTATGTATAGCATTTCATAATTTTTGTTTTCATTTGTAAACAACGTGGTTACCATGACGACCATTAGACGTTATAGACGTTTGGCTGCGTTTCCATTGACGCGGGGCGAGGCGGACAGGAGCTTGCGGTACCCGAATTGACCAATCACTATGCTCGAAATCTCTGCTCAACTCCGCTTGGGAACCACTAAGTTCCTATGCGCCCCGCTCCGCGTCAGAGAAAACGCCAAGATTGGGGAAGTTTTCCAAATCTATACATCTATACAAATAAATAAAATTGAAGTGTCAGTATGTAACTTTCAATTAGCAACGTTTTTCTAAATGCATATGACATTTTAAACGATATCTTCTGCTTTTTTTTGCATTGGCAACGATATTTACTGAAAACGAAAATGTAATTTAAAAAAAAAATGTCTGTCTGTCAGCGTGTCACTTTGCTCCGGCTAATCTCTGGAACGGCTGGACCGATTTTAACGAGACTTTCACTGGTAGATAGCTAAAGTTATAAGGATTAATTAAGGCTACTTTTCATCATCATCATCGTCGTCATCTAACTAATGATCACCGAATTGGCTGGACCGACTGTGACGGGAGCATTCACCGGGCTTAGCTTATGTTAGTAGGAGTAATCTATACATCTTTATGTATAAAAGTAAGTCGTGTTAGTTAAATTATTTATAACTCAAGAACGGCTTTATCGATATGGCTGAAAATTGGTGAGGAAGTAGCTTAGAGCAAGTAGACGGACATAGGATACTATTTATTCCATATTTTGTCAGCGTTTCCGTGAACGTTGCGGGTTCTGTGTTTGGGTTTCGCGTTGTGGGTTCCGCGTTGCGGGTTCCGGGTTTCCGTGTTGCGGGTTCCGGGTTCCGCGTTGCGGGTTTCGGGTTCCCATGCTGTTGGTTCCGCGTTGCGGGTTTCGGGTTCCCATGCTGCGGGATCCGCGTTGCGAGTTCCGGGTTCCCGCGTTGCGGGTTCCGGGTTCCCGCGTTGCGGGTTCCGGGTTCCCGCGTTGCGGGTTCCGGGTTCCCACGTTGCGGGTTCCGGGTTCCCGCGTTGCGGGTTCCGGGTTCCCGCGTTCCGGGTTCCGGGTTCCCGCGTTGCGGGTTCCGGGTTCCGCGTTGCGGGTTCCGGGTTCCCGCGTTGCGGGTTCCGGGTTCCCGCGTTGCGGGTTCCGGGTTCCGCGTTGCGGGTTCCGGGTTCCCGCGTTGCGGGTTCAGGGTTCCCGCGTTGCGGGTTCCGCGTTGCGGGTTCAGGGTTCTCGCGTTGCGGGTTCCGCGTTGCGGGTTTCGGGTTCCCGCGTTGCGGGTTCCGGGTTCCCGCGTTGCGGGTTCCGGGTTCCCGCGTTGTTTTTTTTAGTTGAATTTCATCATAAACTCTTTTTATGCTCAACGAAGTGGGCAAGGGTCAGCTAGTTAATATATAAACCTGTAAAGTGAGGAGGTCACGTACGTGAAAGTAACATGTGCGGTAAATCCCAACATAACATGAATTATTAATTCATTATTTCGAGGTTATGATATTTCAGTGTCAAACAAAATATTTCAGTTAGATATATTTATTTTAAATATAGGTACACACTCTTAATTAATTTCATTAATGAAACTGATTTTTTAAAATAAAACTGAAATACATATAACACATACTGTAGATAGTATTTTTTCTGATTACATACAAATATATGGTAAAGTTTATTTCCCAAAACACGTAGGCAGTGACTACAGAGATGGCCATTAGGTTGTAGGTACGTCCGTTCACGCGCATCGTCCAACCTTATGCCCTTATGACGTCACTGGTGAGGTATTTACTCACCAATGGTTGGTAAATGTATATCAGTTATCTGGTCCCCTTTACACAAATTTTTCGGATGCTTTGAACGGGGCCAGGGCCCTAATTCTCAGGCCTCCAACTTAGTTTTTACTATCGGTCTGTCCCGCTCATGCAAATGAGATTTACCGGGCGTGCGAGCGGGATATACTAATATTCGAATTTTTTCCACTGCCCGAGAATCGTGCTCCTGATAGACATGGTGTGAATCGTCAATAGCCAGCAAGTGGGTCATGGTATCGTTACAAATCTACGCTAAGATTCCAGTTTAACTATCAATTAATAAAATAGTTGCCAAGTATCTATAAACTTTACAAGGCTTAGGCTCGGACTACAATATAGGTCTGAATTTTCCATTCCGAAGAGAATTCTGATTGCTAAATAAAATAGAACTTCAAGCTAATAATAATAATGTCTCCCACACCGATTTCAGTGACGGTGACCGGTTTCATAAGTCCAAATGTGTGCGCAATACACAGAAGCACTCTCTCTTCCTTCAGTCTCGTAGCCCAGTAGGACGGATAACCGACACGACTGGGAGGCTATCTGGCGCAGGACCGACTCATGGATCATCTTTCTTGTCAGACAATCAGGTGATCAGCCTGCATTGTCCTAACCAAACTTAAAAACAAAATTTTTTTGTTGTTCCAACGCGGAAATTGAACCCACGACCTGGATCCAGGTCGAGAGCGAAACTCTGGACTACTAGACCACGGAGGCTTTTATTTGGACACCATCAAATTGTATAACACTACTCTCGTGTGTTCGATTTTCCACCCTATTGTGTTAGCGCAGCGAGTTTAATAAATAAACAGAATTCTTCGTAACGGAAAATTCAGAATCATATAATCTGATCCTTATAGAGATCGAGAGCGGGGAAGAACCCTGAGTAGAGAGATAAAGTCAAATGTCAGTGTCAAATTTGACAACTCAATACTGTACTTACAGCATTTTCGTTTTGTTGCGACGATATAGTCAGAGCCTTATATTATGTCGGGAGGGGAAAGAAGACGTCAGAGCCCTGAGTAGAGAGATAGTTACACCGCGCGCCGCGGCGGCGGAATTTGCAATATGGAATGTCAGGATAATGTTGCGGCCGCGTCACGCTTGATATACTAATATAAACTAGCTGAGCCTGCGACTTCGTTCGCGTGGTTGCCGGAAACACTATCGCGATTATCTTTTGATTGCTCACGTTGGTTTTTTTATTATGATTATTAAAAAGGAATAATTCTTTCATACATATTTTTTGAGTAACTTAAACCGTTTATGCAGCGCACGCAACGAAAGTCCTTAAATGTGAATAATTTTCCTCGTTTTTGCAACATTTCTCACTGACGCTTCGCTCCTATTGGTCGCAGCGTAATGTTATAATAGTCTAAAGCCTTCCTCTACAAATGGACTATCTAACAAAAAAAGATTTTTTCAAATCCGATTAGTAGTTCCTGAGATTAGCGTGTTTAAACAAACAGTATAGATTACATGTTCAATCTAATAGTAGGGAAGACAAAGAGGGGATTTTTGTAGTATCTCGAGCGCGTCAGATTAAGATAGTATATGTGTCCCACATGCCTCTGGTAATCAAGGCATGTTTTTTTAAATTTGGTTGGTGGGGTTAAAAAAGTATCAAAAATTTAATTCGATGCGCCAGATTAGGGTTGGAGATGTTAAGTAGGTGTCGAAGGAGCTCCAACAGAAAACACTGACGATTTGAAAATCGGGTAAGCTTATAGGGACTTATGTAAAATTTGAAAAGTAACTCACTATTTTTAAATGATTGAGTTTCTCGAATATTCCATTTTGCACTTAGCGTAATACTCTTGTCAGTCTTATCGAATCTAACGATAAATTAACCATATTATAATACTATTTCATAACAATTTTATTTTTTCAAATTTTATATAGGGCTATTTCCGCCCATTCCACTACTAAAAGAATAAAAAAAAACTATTATGTTTTTTTTCCTCCTATCATCTCATCACCAAAGCCCACTAGGTGCCCACAACACTCGAGTAACTACACGTTTAGCATTCTGGGCTCCCCTACTATAACTATAATGGAACTGGAATAACCCCTGTAGAAAAAACTTAAGGAACATACGAGAACATTCACCTTGATTTAAGATCTATTTTATTTATTTGTGTAAGATATTATACTAAATTTAATAAACTAAAAGTTTTCACACAGTTTCGTTGAAAACAGCCACACAGGGGTAATTTTTATAGTGCCCAAGTGTGTGCGCCATACAAAGGGATTATATTCCTTTATTCTCATAGCCCCAGGACGGATAACTAACTTGACTAGCGAAACTTTTTACATGCCTATTCGTAGTCGAGTCACGAGTCGACTTTCATGTCAGTCAATCAAGTATCAGTCTTAACCAAACCTTATTTTTTAATGTTTTTCCAAGGAACGAATCGAACCCACAACCTCCGATAAGACAGACAAGAAAGATTTTCAACCACTGGACTACTATGGTTAAAATTACTATACTCCTGACTGAAATAGATTGTCTCGATGGAGCATTAAGCTCTTGAAAACTCTGAGGCACTTCTAAATTAATTATTATTAGGGCTTTAGCACTTGGGTTTAATGCCTTTAATGACTAACGATTAATTACATATTATATTTTGTAAACTTGATCGCGTTTTTTAAAAGTACTATATTATATTAATAAACATTTCGATAACCTCTGTAGCGTTGTAGCTCAGTGGTTGAGCGGAATGATGCTCGAGCGGGACGTTGCGGGTTTGAATCCCACCGATGGAACAAAATGTTTTCTGTGTTTCTCGGTCATGGATGTGTATTAATATAGTAAAAATCTTAAATATGTGTATAGTACATAATTATTAAATATATTTCCGTTGTCTGGTACCTGTAAATCAAATGTTCTTCGGATACTTAGCACGGGTCTAGATTGACGTGGTGTGAAGCTTCTATAAAAATAAAAATAAATAAACTACTCAAATCTATGCTAACTATACCGATTCCTACCATCAGGTGATCAGTTCAAATGTCCAGGTAGTTTACAAAAGGTCTTGTGGATTTTGTAACTTTTGTGTGAACAAAGTTAATATTGATAACCTACAAAATTCCGACGGTAGTTTATTTTTGATATGTCTAGAAGAATATAGACATATGTGCGTTTCTACTTCAAGAAAGTTTTATAGAAAGAGGTCACTAAACATAAGGTCAGTAGTTGTTCTTTACTTTCGTATTGAAATGAATGATTGTGTAAAAAACAACCTTATTGCAATACTTATAAAGTCGAACGCACATAATATTATGTCATCGGCATAGGCTCTACACATGCTACTGTAGCCCAAGCAGGAATATTTGTAATCACGTTCATTGAAATGGTGAAGTTTTGCCATTACGTATTTACCATACCTTTCATTTCATATAGTATGCCAATTGCCCATTGGTAGAAATACAAATATGCGAATGTATGTGCCAGGTTTTTTATAATAATACTTTATACTATACAGATACTTTCTATGGACGCTTCACACCACGTCAATCTGGCCCCGTGCTAAAGAACTTGTGTTTCAGGTACCAGACATAAATATATGACGGAAATATATTTAATACTTTAATACTATATACATATTTAAATTTTTTATTATATTATACACAAATTTAATACACATCCATGACCCAGGAACATTGAAAAGTTTATTGTTCGCTCGGCGGTATTCGAACCCGCGACCTCTCGCTCGAGCACCAATGTGCTCAATCACTGCGCTACGGAGGTCGTAATTTTTATAATTGCATACAACGAATTAACGACAACGCGTTTTACGCTGTTATACTATGTGTGTTGCTTTACGCAATTATGTCTTTCTATTATGGAAATTTTCATGTAATTTTGAAATGTAAGTTAACTAAACTATAATGTTTATATACAAATACAATTAGAGCTTCGAGTGATTTATAAGTCTCTCGCAACATATTGCGAAATACATTTAGAAATTTCGACGTAGGAACGAATGAATCTTTTTTGTGGAATTCACATGTAGCTCTCGAATGTGTTCGGCGTGTTTCATTATTTATGGGCAGGCCGCGGTCGGCTGCGTGATGTCCCATGGAAGATATAGGTACAATACTGTATTTATTGGGTAATAGTTTTAATTTTTTGATGTATTTGTAACAGTACCTATTAAGTAGAGGTAATATAGTACAGATTCAAAGCTAACTAATATGACATTTTCCATTAATAGTATTCGTCAAGACCCTTTTGCACGTTGCTACAGAAGCGATGTCAACGCGCTACACCAATGCTACTGGGGCAATACCCTCCAAACTGATTCGATTTTGATTCAGATTCGATCGTGCCGCATACTCCCGAATAAATTGACGTTTGTTTATTTTGATTCTCAGTCATTTGATACAGGCCAGGCGTACAAAAAGTTACAATTTAAAGATTTTCTATATCCGGGTTAGTTTCAAAGTAATCCACCAAATAAAATACCAAAATTCGTTGAGATCGAACTGATTCGATTCTCGATTGTGTCGGGAGTAAGCCTGCTGTATCGATACAAACGCGCGACCGTGTCGGATGACGTCGAGGACACAATGTAGGGAGGGCTGAATCGCGTTTGCATCGCGACAGAAGCGCAACAGTATCGTGTTTGCATAGCTACTGAAACGTGGGCGAGAGCACACAGAGGCCGCGCGACAGCATTTCTGCAAAAAGTCGCCGTGGAATAATAAAGTAACCCTTTAATAATCCGGTGAAAGTGTCGATAAGTGATATGTAAAAAATTCCGGGTTCTTGGATTGTTTACGTTTAGGTTTAATTTAAAGGGACGAACATACTATAGTTGTAGATGTTACTATTTTTCTCTCTTTCTTATATATAAAAATAAATTGGTTTTCGTTAGTCTTGCTAAATCTCCAGAACGGCTAAACCTATTCGGCTATTTTTGGTCTTGAAATATTCGTGGAAGTCCCGGAAAGGTTTAAACGGTTTTTATGCTAAACGAAGTGGGCGGCTCAGCTAGTAAGTTATAATAATAAAGTATAAAATCAAATCTCAGGCTTCTTCTCGGAATAGGATACTAAATTTAATCAATTAATTTATGTTCGTCTACAATTTAGATCGTCTAGACACAACACTTTAGTAGTTCTAGCACGTAATTGTTAGTGATTTTGTAGTCTGGTACCTACTTCTATTTAAATTTACTTTAAAGCCAGCTTAATAGATATTTTTTTAAATTATATTGTTCGAATTAATTGTTTTTTTAAGACAGTGGAATTTTTATAGTAACTACTACAATAATTAAGATCCGCATATTATGGCTTATATAATATATTATATACTAGAACCAGTCACATAATAGCACTAAAATAAAAAAAAGACATGTGGCACTCGATGTCTGCCGCGGTAAAGCTATTGCATACTTACTTACTTATTGCATATCAACTTATCCGATACAACCAATGCCATTTAGAGGCGAGTTGTTGAACTAAAGAGACAAGCGTGATATTTCAAAAAAGTCATTAAAAGTTCTGCTATTCATCGGCAATGGCAATAAATAGTATCCGGTCGGAGTTAGGTTATTTTCGTTAAGGAATTTCTGGATTCGGTCTCCACGCGATAGAAGCTATGCAATAGCTTAATAAATAAACATGTATTTGTAGACAGTTATTATTATACTATTTCAACCTGCTATTGACAATAAACGATTTTGGTGTCGATGGCTGCCCAGCTACGCATGAGACATTTAATAGTGTCCAAGTGTGTGTGCAATACACAGTGATACTCTTTTCCTTTACCCTTATGGGACAAATACCCTATACAACTGGCTGTGATTTATCGAATAAGTGAGCTTATAATATGAAATAAAATCCTTATAACACAAATAACACTTAACTTTCTTAATCCGTTATTCTCGGAATGTCGATACAAAAAGCTACCACCGGTTCAACCCATCTAACCCGACCCGTCGAGAAGAACCAGATTGGTTTTTACCAAAGCTCTACGGATCTCCAGAACATTAAAACGTTTTATAGCCTGTTCGTAATGGACGAGGATTGTGAGTCGATGAAAGAATCGTTACGTGTAATTGAAATCGCTGAGTTACATTTGTTTTGTAGCACGTGCGCATACAGCGTGTTTATATTCCTCTTGTTTCTCGTCCTTATACAGCGTGTTTATATTCCTCTTGTTACTCGTCCGTATACAGCGTGTTTATAATCGTCTTGTAACTCGCCCGTATACAGCGTGTTTATACTCGCTTTTAACTCGTTCGTATACAGCGTGTTTATATTATTTTTGTAGCTTGTCCGTTATTTTGTGTGTTATATTGATATTGTTTGAGTGTGATGTAAAAGTGTCATTAAATAGCCTTTGAATACAGTCGCCAGATAATAAAATTGCTTTAGTTTTTTATATAGCAATTAAGACGTAATACTAGGTTACTGAGTAGAATTTACGTAATTGCTTTAGGTTGGCATATCATTAGTGAACAATAATTATTATAATATACAAAATAAAGTATTATGTATTAAAACATCCAATATTACATTACAATTCTCCAACCCTATAATGTCTAAACGTCAGGACGCCCAAGCGTAAAATTAATATTTTAATGAAATAAAAACTTTCCAGTATTTAAGAAAATAAGGAAAGAAAAAGTAGTTCAATAGAACTTTTCTCCACATTTCCAAATACTTCTACGGCGAGCTCTACGCGGGCTACGTTGTAGCGCTACGCCGCGTAGCAGCTGTATCGTAGGTCGTACTTAGGAGTTTTTAGCACATAAAAATATTATGTAAAATAGGTTTAATAACAGTATAAGGCAAAATTGCTTTTTTATATTTTCTACTTAAAAGTAGAATTTAATATTCCTTGTAGTTTACTTACCAATTCAAATTGTAGAGTGTAAAATTAAAAAATAGTATTATTATAGTGCAATAATCGAGATTTTTATCGCTGCAAAATACACCGCAATTTCTTATTGCACGCACGAAGTCACGAGTAACTTTAAGTGTTGTATAATATGTTAGGAGTGACATAACTACGAGGCCTCAGAAATCACGTAGGCCCTGCGCAGAACTTTTCAGAACGTAACAAATGTTGCGAGATGTTTTGTAACAATAATTACAAAACATTTCAAACATTCGTAACGTTATGTTTTGTGTGTAACATATTGTTTTGCTGCCATTGACGGTACATATCTGTAGATGTCGCATTCATTGCTAAATGTGTCTACAGGTTTCAGTAGCTTTGATATAGCGTATGTTTTACCCGTGATTGCTTCGTATGCTTGATATGGCAGTTATGAATTCTTTATATTGCGTGATTAACGTCGCTACATATTTTACGTCAGTATTTATTGTTTTTATAGATGTATGCGAAGGCTGCGTACGGATGATTTTGACAAACTTTACGGACCAATCAAACCTTACAAATTGCTAGTTGAATTAATGAATGAAATATACTTTATTGTGTACAAAATCTTTACAGAGTAACATATACATATACAAAAAAAAACATAAAATCAGACATGCACACAAGGGCGGCCTTATTACTTTAAAGCAATTTCTTCCAGACAACCCTTTGGTTTTTGACATAGGAAACAATCATAGACTGAAAGATAGGTTGTGTGTAAAAGTATACAGGGTGTAAGAAGAGCAGTCACTATAACTTCGTGGGGTAATAACCAGGCAAGAGATATATCCATTAGTACTAGTCATTTGCTTTTAATCAACTGTTTCAAAAATTTAAAATTTTTCAACAGGCAATGTACAACGTGCACAACACAGCGATCAGCTGATTACGCTGAGAGGTCAATAGCACGCGTAAGACATTCATTACGTACTAGGGCAAAAATTATAATATTTAAGAATTAAATGCAGAACCTTGTTCCAAACAGTTCAGCCTTGCGACTAAAATAGTAAAATTTTTTTTTAGAAATTTTAAAAAAAATCATTTCTAGAATCAGTCAAGGTCCTATAATCCCAAAGTTATAGTGACTGCTCTTTTTACACCCTGTATAATATACTTAATATAATATAATACATAATCATAATATATAATACATATTATGATTATGTATTATATTAATTTAAATATATAATAATAAATATAAGAGGTATGTATAATGTATATACAGGCTGTTGAACCTATTTTAGGAAATCATATATAAGACTAGCTGTGCCCGCGACTTCGTACGCGTGGAAAAGTGATTTAGGGCAGTGTTATAATAAATCTGTTTTAAAAATATATTTAGTTATAAAAACTGTCGTTGAGGTATTTAAAAAACTACTTTATGTTGACAATTCCTACTACCAGCTTGACAAACGACCGTGTACAATGACTATAATGCGAACGGGACTACTTGATAGTACGCTCGCATACACGACGAACATCTAGTACTAAGATTTGTATGGATTTTGCGCCGCAGCGACTGCAGAGTGCAGACGATGATCGTTTCCACGCCGACGCTGCTGGTGTGGCGACAATGATATTAAGACAGCGCGCCGCAAAATTTTGCGGTCTTTTCGGTGCGTAAGTCCGACTCGCACTTGCCCGGTTTTTTATTTATTAATAACCAAACATGTAGGTACTGATTATAAATCACTTCACTGTTAAAGTACTAACTGATTTTATAACGAAAAGTAGCAAAATATAGAAAGTCCCAAAAGAAAGAAAACAAACCTAAGTTGTACCTAACACAAAAAACCATTCGGTCCATGATAAAAACTAAGAAATAAAAATATCAAGACAAATATAAATCTAACTTATATTGACATAACTCTTTTAGTTTAACTGTAAACACAATACTTATGTCAATCAAAATTCTATACCTATATTAAGCAGTTATCGAATACATTATTTGGACAAAGAAAACTATAAAAATGTACAGTAATAGTAGGCTGTAGTATGAATTTAAACGGACGGAATGAGAACTAATAATATAGAATGCAAAATAATATTATACATTGCTAATGATGCACGCTGAGTATAACTCTTGGATAACGTATTGTATAAATGTAGGTACCTACTCAACTTTGCTATAATTGTATTAAAAGTACGGCATTTGGCGTATAGATAGATTTGTATAAGAGAGATATAAGAGATACTCTATCAATATTATGATATTTGACAAAAAAATCCATAATAATCACACTGTTAACACATATCCAGGGCAGGCCGCAAAAGGCTAGAATTTCAAAAGGTATCTCGATTGGAATCGAGTTGTATCAACAGTTTTCCCCTGTAACACAGTTTAGTAACTATCGAGATGTTTTTAACGTATATCTTATTAAATAGAAAAAAACAAAAAAAAGAGCAATATATTTATGAAAATCTTAAAACAGTTTTTAAGATTCCGTACCTCAAAAGGAAAAAACGAAACACATATTATAAGATCATTTCCATGTCCGTCTGTCTGTCAAGACCCTTTTACTCAGAAACGCGTGTTGTGATGAAAATTATATAAAATACTCAGGAACTACTGTTCCTTGAAGCAGTGAAAAAATCAGACTTCTTAGCCAATGCAATCAAAAGCAGTCGCTTATGTCGCTAAATTTCGTCATTTTCGACACTCGTAAGGGAATCAAAACCTAAAGGGAACTCCCGTGAACTCAAAATCATAAAATTTGAAACCAAGCAACGTCTAAAACCATACGTTTTTAGTAACATTATATAAGTAGTAAAAATATTTTGATTTTTTAAACTTCGTACCGTTTGTCATGAATGTGTTTAATTGAAACTTATAACAAATACTTAGGTCTCTAATATATTCAAGCTGTAACCAAATCAAAATTCTATGTCAATCAGGTTTGTATGGAACTCTCGGTGTGCAAGTCCAACTCGCACTTGGCCGGTTTTTATTTATTTACTTATTACTAACCTACGCTAACAAATATGTATACAGTATCTACTTATCACAAAGGACTGTTCAGTAAAAGTACTAACTATTTTTATACAAATAACTTTCGTAATAAACTCAAGAAAAAAAATCTTAGATTGTTCCTACCTAGCAAGCCTAAAACTAACAAATAAAAGTCACCCCCGCGGGTGCCCGCGGCCCCGGCCCCGGTGCGTTTGCTGCTAATACAATTTGAAGCGGCGCGCGCGCGCTGCGGCGCACGGCTCCCGGGCCCGGCGCGCGCTTCCTACAAACGTCCAGCAAAAACGACATGATCTTTTAATATTGTCATAACTTTTTTATTTATGAACCGATTTACATAAAACAAACACTAAATGTTAAGTGAAGGTTGCCGCAATATATTAGTGAAAAGTACATCTTAATCGGATAAGCCGTTTCTGAGATTAGCGTGCACAAACCCACAGACAAACAGACAAACAGACAAAAATTTCAAAAATCATAGTTTTGGGTACTATTGCGTAAATAAAGGTCCCCTATCATATTTTTTTTCAAATATCTTCAATGTACAGACACGACTCCTCTACAGATCTATACATATAATAAATCTGTAGAGGAGTCGTGTCTGTACATTGAAGATATTTGAAAAAAAATATGATAGGGGGCCTTTATTTACGCAATAGTACCCAAAACTATGATTTTTAAAATTTTTGTCTGTTTGTCTGTTTGTCTGTTTGTCTGTTTGTCTGTTTGTCTGTGGGTTTGTGCTCGCTAATCTCAGAAACGGCTTATCCGATTAAGATGTACTTTTCACTAATATATTGCGGCAAGCTTCACTTAACATTTAGTGTTTGTTTTATGTAAATCGGTTCATAAATAAAAAAGTTATGACAATATTAAAAGATCATGTCGTTTTTGCTGGACGTTTGTAGGAAGCGCCGGGCCCGGGAGCCGTTCGCCGCCGCGCCGCTTCAAATTGTATTAGCAGCAAACGCACCGGGGCCGCGAGGGTGATTTTTATTTGTTAGTTTTAGGCTTGCTAGGTAGGAACAATCTAAGATTTTTTTTCTTGAGTTTATTACGAAAGTTATTTGTATAAAAATAGTTAGTACTTTTACTGTACAGTCCTTTGTGATAAGTAGGTACTGTATTATACATATTTGTTAGCGTAGGTTAGTAATAAGTAAATAAATAAAAACCGGCCAAGTGCGAGTTGGACTTGCACACCGAGAGTTCCATACAAACCTGATTGACATAGAATTTTGATTTGGTTACAGCTTGAATATATTAGAGACCTAAGTATTTGTTATAAGTCTCAATTAAACACATTCATGACAAACGGTACTAAGTTTAAAAAAATCAATTTTTTTTACTATCTAACTATATAATGTTACTAAAAACGTATGGTTTTAGACGTTGCTTGGTTTCAAATTTTATGATTTTGAGTTCACGGGATTTTGATTCCCTTACGAGTGTCGAAAATTACGAAATTTAGCGACATATGCGACTGCTTTTGATTGCATTGGCTAAGAAGTCTGACTTTTTCACTGCTTCAAGGAACAGTAGTTCCTGAGTATTTTATATAATTTTCATCACAACACGCGTTTCTGAGTAAAAGGGTCTTGACAGACAGACGGACATGGAAATGATCGTATAATATGTGTTTCGTTTTTTCCTTTTGAGGTACGGAATCGTAAAAACAGTTTTGTTTTTTCTATTTAATAAGATATACGTTAAAAACATCTCGATAGTTACTAAACTGTGTTACAGGGGAAAACTGTTGATACAACTCGATTCCAATCGAGATACCTTTTGAAATTCTAGCCTTTTGCGGCCTGCCCTGGATATGTGTTAACAGTGTGATTATTATGGGTTTTTTTGTCAAATATCATGAAAACTGTTGATACAACTCGATTCCAATCGAGATACCTTTTCAAATTCTAGCCTTTTGCGGCCTGCCCTTATGTCAATATAAGTTAGATTTATATTTTTCTTGATATTTTTATCATTATCATGGACCGAATGGTTTTTATGTTAGGTACAACTTAGGTTTGTTTTCTTTCTTTTGGGACTTTCTATATTTTGCTACTTTTCTGTATAAAATCAGTTAGTACTTTAACAGTGAAGTGATTTATAATCAGTACCTACATGTTTGGTTATTAATAAATAAAAAAACCGGGCAAGTGCGAGTCGGACTTACACACCGAAAAGACCGCAAAATTTTGCGGCGCGCTGTCTTAATATCATTGTCGCCACACCAGCAGAGTCGGCGTGGAAACGATCATCGTCTGCAGTCGCTGCGGCGCAAAATCCATACAAATCTTAGTACTAGATGTTCGTCGTGTATGTGAGCGTACTATCAAGTAGTCCCGTTCGCATTATAGTAATTGTACACGGTCGTTTGTCAAGCTGGTAGTAGGAATTGTCAACATAAAGTAGTTTTTTAAATACCTTAACGACAGTTTTTATAACTAAAAATATTTTTAAAACAGATTTATTATAACACTGCCCTAAATCACTTTTCCACGCGTACGAAGTCGCGGGCACAGCTAGTTTATTATATGTATAGATATAGATACCTTAGAAATAAGCGAAACCGAACCTATACGAGACGTATAAGTAGATATTAATATAATAATAATAATAATAATATGTATAGACGCTTCACACCACGTCAATCTGGCCCTGTGCTAAGTATCCGAAGAACTGGTGTTACAGGTACCAGACAACGGAAATATATTTAATACTTTTAAACTACACACATATTAGAGATTTTTATTATATTATCATACTCAACCATGACTCAGAAACTTTTTTTCCCTTGACAGGATTCGACGTTCGAGCACCAATGCGCTCAACCACTGCTACGGTGGTCATCATAATAAATACTTATAATTGTTACGTTTAGCTAAGTTAAAATTAAGTTCATCATATTTATTGCGAGAAAGCTCAAGAATTTAATAACAGATGTACATAAAAATAAAACAGCAAAAGAAAAAAATATTAAAAAAAATTTAAACCATCTCTACATTTTTCACCAGCTGGCTTGGTGGTTTCAGCTTGCGGTCACTATATAAGCCAGCGCCGGCCATGATAAAAATATCTTTTTCTGGGCTTTTTATACTTTACATTTACGTTTTAATGTGTAAAATAATATTTTAAAATGTGTTAGTACCTACATTATTAATATTCGTAAGATTTTATTTATGTAAATTTTGTTTATAACAATTAACAAAAGACAATACCTTTGGCAAGTATACAGTGCGGATTTAAATTACATAGAACGAAATACGAGATTAAGGTACGGTAATCTGTGATCCTTATTACTCTCGGATACGATTATAATTTCCATTTCACAGTACAGTCACGGGCATATAAGTGTGGACGCACTAAATATCCAATGTCCAATATTATTATATAAAGCTCATGTGTGTCATGTACAAGTAAGTACAACAAATCGACGTAGATATTGGGTACAATTTTAAATATTTGTTCACATATAATATTGCTATATCTATACATATAAAATTTTTGAAACAAAACATTTACATATCTATAATAATTAATCAGTAGTAGGTACCTATAGAGTATTTAGTAAGACATTTGTGATAAGCATTTCTTTGGCCGTCCGTATACCAGACGCAACAAACGAATGGACGCCAAATAGGGTCAACAATATTATATTAATTTATTAAATATATTATATAATATTATTCAAAACTCGAATATTATACGACGACGCTACGTATTTGAGTACTGTGATTAGAGAATATGCCGTGTATAATTACTGCATAGTTTTACCTCTAACTGTAGTGTGTGTATCACCTCCCTATATATTGTGTGAATGATTAGTAATATAAGTTAGATAATAAACGACAGTCGGATAAAATACATCTTTCATTAGTCTCCCCAAGCCTGCACATTGCATAACAACTTACTTTGACGACCTCTGTAGCTCAGTGGTTAAGCGCAATAGCGTTCGAGCGCGAAGTCGCAGGATCGAATCCTATCGAAGGAACAATTTGTATTAATATAATAAAAATCTTAAATATGTGTATACATATTATAAAATTATTAAATATAATATTTTTGTTGTCTAGTTCCCGTAACACAAGTTTTTCTGATACTTAACACGGGGCCAGGTTGACGTGGTGTGCAGTGTCCATAGATATTATTATTATCTGACAGTTCAATCAGAATCCGTAAGAACCATTCAAATATTTTTTGGTCCCGTTCGCGATTAACAGTTCTAGTGTTGAGCAGGATACATCCTGATGCCCGCGACTGTACGTTAAATGCGGAGCTCACAAAAATGACCGTGACGCGGTCGAATGGGCGCCCCTGCGCAGGCGCGGAGTTAGCCGGGTGAGGTACGGCAGTCACGTCGCCACGGTGATGACGCGCGGATGGGCGCGGTGGGCTGGAGCGAGGCGCGGGTTGCCGACGACTCCGACTTCCAGAACCTCAGGGGCCTCCTAGACTCGCAGGATGGTTGGAACCTGGAGTACGAGAGGGATGGAATCAAGGTCTGGACGGAGAACGCGGCCCACGGCGCGCTGCGGACCGTCAAGGTTGTTAATGTTGACATGTTTATAAATTAATAACACTTTGGTTTTAATTACAGAAGTATGCATATCAATTTCTAAATGTGTTCATTCCGTGTAGTGTATGGCGCGGAAGTTTAGATGCATCGATAGCTGCCGCAGTGTACGTTCAAAAGTTTCGTGCAATCAGCTTTAATTAAAATGTACAACTTGTGCGAGCCTTTCAAATGGGCCTGTCGTGAGGTATAATTTTTTAACGGTACGGAACATTTGCATTTTCCCGCGATTAATTACTGCTAAGTAACAAGTTCCTAGGGGACGTACCACGTGTAGACGAAGCCGCGGGAAAACCCAGTTCGAAAGGGCAGAATAAATTGCGGTGAAGCGGTATTTCTTCATACTCTGTTTTGTTTTCCTATTGTGTTTATATCACAATGGTTACAATAAGAGTGCTTTAGGCTTTGAGAACATAATACCACAAACAAATGTAAAATTACGGTCGGGTCAAGTTAATTTTAATTATAATAAGGTTCGAGGCGTTCATTTACTTTCATACGTTGTTTTGTTGTGTTTCAATAGCGAATCGTAAATATATTATTCATTTTTTAATTGGTTATTGATGCCATGTTATATACAGGCTATCATATTAACGAGTGATAATACTTAAGTGGTGTCTATGGTTCCCGTATAGTTTACAGTGTACTTTTTTAAATTATTGTACGGGAAAATTGACATTTCTCATACAAACATGAAAGTCAAAAGTCTTTCAGCGCTAGGACTTTCACAGTAAACTCTCAAAATCATTTATTTTACACATTGTATACGTGAGGCAAACAGTTTTACGAGAATTGTGCGAATGGAGGAGAATTTATGTGGAAGAATGTGTGTAGATTTTTTTAAATAATGTATTATTTATTTAAAATGAATATATTATATTATATACCTAAAAATAGCAACACACAATATCTGAGACTATTACTATTAACTATTTAGTAATCTGTGTTATTACTAATAATACCATGCGTTTGATATTATTTAATTTTATACATATACAAGTTGACGTTTGTTGATATATAAAACCAAAACTTTAAGTGTTTGATCAACAAAATATGTAAGAACCAAAAACCCCAAAGTTTGAACCTTGAAATTATAGTTATAGGCAGATTTTACTCACTCACAGATACTTTAAACACCTATTTATAAATATGACTGTGAAATCTACAAATAAAATTAAAAAAACTTTTTTAATTTGTATTCGAAGGAATACAAAATACAAAATAACCATATTATATAATAGGTACTAGCTGTTCTCGCGACTTCGTTCGCGTGGTTTTTGAGTAACTTAAGCCGTTTATGCAGTGCACGCAATGAAAGTCTTATTAATTTTCCCCGTTTTTGCAACATTTCTCACTGACGCTTCGCTCATATTGGTCGCAGCGTAATGGTATATAGCCTAAAGCCTTCCTCTATAAATAGACTATCCAACAAAAAAATATTTTTTCAAATCGGACCAGTAGTTCCTGAGATTAGCGCGCTTAAACAAACAAACTCTTCCGCTTTATAAATAAAAATAAAAATAATAATATTAGTATAGATTGTAATCTTATTCTTTTGTTACAAATGGAAAGTGGGCTACTTTTCATTATTATTTCCTACCGCACTACTGCCCAAGGGAAACTCCAAACCTTTCTGTATAGTCTTTCAATATCTAATAAAAAGGTTCAGCCCACCCTTCTAATATGTGCTATATTTTATCCCGAGGGAAAGTTGGGATAAGGGAAGATAGCCCAGCGCATCCACACTGGGTTATCTTTACCGTGGCAAAGTAAACTTTTTGCTTTGAATTCTTTTTGGATAAGACTTAAGATAAATTAAACCATAGTAGGTTTTTTTTTAATAACCCCCGAATTGTCAAGCAAACTGATTATGAATTACAGCGAATAAGAACACGTCAGGTTTTTAGAAATAAAAACGGCCAAGTGCGAGTCGAACTCGCGCACAAAGCTATAAAATGCAAAGAGCAAAAAATCACGTTTTTTGTATAGGAACTTTCTTAAATATTTTTTATTTTTTTTAATATTCGTTATATATAGCGGCGACGTAAATACATTATCTGTGTAAATTTCAACTATCTGGCTATCACGGTTCATGAGTATATCTCATGAGCCTGAAAAAAGACGGACGTACAAACGAACAGCAGAATCATAGGGTCCCCTGTTTTACCCTTTGGGTACGGAATCCTAAAACAACATCAAAATTGGTTTATCCGTGGGAGCTACTGACTAGCAATGCTACTGACACACGCACAGACACGTCAAACTGATAACAGATTTATGTATTCGTCGGGGGTTGGAAACTTATATAACACGTCTGTTCTAGTCGAAGGTAATAAAAAAACGATACTGCTAAAACGATATTTTGATTTTGATCATTACTTTTCGTCATCACATATTTGAAAAAGCAGACTGAAGATAGTCTACTTAATCTTATTCTAGCGCTGTGGCTTTAGTGAAAAATGTCTTACAAGTCTGGCTTTTCAAATATTTCAAAAGAATCCGCACAATATAAAGATGATACAGGCATAGACAAATAGTGCCTCATCAATGCCATGTTTTCTTACCTACCTACATAGACGGGTAAAAAGACTCTCACCCTATGGGATAGGGTGAGAAAAATGTTTTTCTTGCGAGCATTTACTCAGTGTAAGGATAAAACATAGCAAAGCTTTTAGTTAGTAATTGAGCTAGGTAAAAGTAAAAAATGAATCACAGGCCCTTAAGGCTAGAACGTTGAAATTTCACACACGTAATGTTATGAAAAAAGGTATCGTATCATCGATCGATCGATCGATAGGTAAGCATCATCTAAGAAAAGATTTTTCAAATTTTAACCTGCAAGAGAAAAAAATATTTCAAGCTATTGAAGCCGCGGGAAAAAGCTACTATTTTTATAATTTCATAATTTTGCTATGAAAAATTTGAATATTTATTCTCAAGATTGTTCAAGCGATAAACTCGTAGCTTGTACCAATTAACTTTTATCGAAGTAGCCAATTTATTTAACATCATGTTTCTATCTACGTGCGTAAAAACAATAACGGCAAATAAGCTTTCTTAAGATCGTAAGATTGTCTGAAAATTATTGATGAAATTTTTTTTGTTCAAAAATATTTGATATAAATTGTAGGGCTAGGAAATGTTAATTCCAGCAAATTCTTCCTATTTAAAATCAACAAAAAATAAATGGAAAGAAGACTAGGTAGTTTGAAAAAAGTATAATTAAACGTATAATGGAATTCAAAAGGATAAATGAGGTTAAACTGAGCTAAGTGGGGTATGAAGGCAGTTCTCTCACTTTGCATTCTTAATACAATTAGGGCTAGTCGACTTAAAACGAAATAAGTATCTATTATTTTTATATCTCGAGATTGTAAAAGTTAAAGTAAAAATAAACTAAGGACGTCGTTTTTTTTATTATTTTTAGTGTCTTAGCTCTTACTTATTATTTTTGTCTTCATCATTTCACATTGGTATGTTAATAAATATTATTTATTCTGTTTTTGTAATTTTATTTAAACAAGTTTAGAGGATTCCTTACGAACATATTTTAATACATAGGAAATGAGGCAGTGCGAATGGAATAATCTAAATTTTAAACGGCAGAAGCCTCAGAAGCAGCCAGAGTTGATTTGAATATTTACTGCATTTCAAAACGATGTCTTTAAGAAGGTCGCATTTAAAATTTAAAATAAGGAATCTGAGCGAGATTAAATCAAATTCTTGAATTTTAATTGAAAATTAAACAAACAATTTTCATACATTACGTTATTAAAACAATCATTGCAAGATTAATATTTGTACGTTATTTTTGCAATTGTATTGCACATTATACAAAAGATTGTTAATGTAAATCGTTTGTTTGTCATCAAAATCATCCCTTCTCATACCTTAATCAAAGAATGAGAGAGATAACGAGATATTTAATGAACGAGTAATTTAACAGGCGTCGCGTCGTTGGTTTTTAGTAAAAACGCAATATACTAATTAAGGATTGAATATCATATTTGGTGTTATGTAGACTATTTTTCAGACGCCTGATTAGATTATTTTCATGGAATCTATATTTTAATAAGCAAAGCAAAAACTTTAGGTAGTTTTACTTTAATTGTGACAACAAAAACTAGTAAAATTTGACACACTTATAATTTATAGAGACGTATTGCGGAATGATAACATGTGACTTTTAAATAATGCTTGGCAAAATATAAAATTATTGAAAATAACAACAACATACTCTATGCACACTATCATACGTTGTTTAACAACAGTTGGTTTGTCACTTTTCTCACATTTTCGGTGTTTCTTTTAGCTTCTTAATTTTTATGCGTGGCAAAAAAAAGTTTAGAATTCGACCATCATTTATATTTTAAATATGAATTGTGGTCGAATGTGGAACACAGAGCGGCTAGTATTCCATAATTACAGCAATTCCTAATTTATGTTGTTAAAGATCAGTTAATTTGTGACTTTTCCAAGATTTTGCCAAGTATTTCTACGCGCAGGATTTACTAGCTAAATAATGTAGTGCAATGTAGTTTAGACTTCAACGTGGTTCCACGAATGATCTCATCTCCTAGTTACATTTACAACACAAAGCCCTACTTTCGGTTAGGATTAAAGTGAAAATTCCAACAAGCTGTAGACTGATCAAAGGCATTCTTTTAAGGGGCTTCAAAACGCCTTTGATAATTCTAGCAGCAATCCGTCTACGTTTTACTGACACAATATTTTATTCCTCGCGTTAAGGTTTTGGTTGTAATATTAAAAAATATTGCTCATTGAAGATCAAAATAAAATTTCGTCTGAAAAGTTTTTAATCACAAACAAATGAAAAGAAAATTCGAATTATTTGAGTGATGAGCATTACATGTTATTTTATCATGTATTAGAGATTACATTTAGTTTTCAAATAACAAAACCACATTTTTATATCTACGTATATTACATATGTTTCCCGAGCTATCATTAAAATCGGATCAGTAATTTCGTTCGGAATCGGATCAACATACACAGACTGCTAAAATCATTACACTTCTTTTGCCTGCGTAGTTAAGTAAAAATGGAGTGAGTTAGAGTTAAAAAACAACGCAAATATACACTCAACAATACAACTCAACATAAATTAGTCAACTCACGTTCTTACTCTCTCTACTACTCTCTACTTTAAAAAGATACGCGTACAAAAGGAATAAGCTGTTTAATAACACCGGTAGCTTTTAGCATTATCAAAATGAACGTAATGGTTTTGAAATATTATACCTCTTTGTATAATGGAGGTGCATGCTCAAGTTTTACTTAGTATTAATGTATTCAGTGGAAACAAAATACTGTTCCTGTGTGCAGTGTTCGCCGGTGAAATGTTTAAAACTCTAACGAGATAATGCACGGTATGTCGACAACAACGTGCAAATTCAAACTATTTGCGAGTTTAAAAAAAAACTGAATTTAAAAGTTGTGTGCTCATCTGAATTGTAATTTATTTTCGATTAACAAGTTATAGAGTTCTCTGTAACATTGTACAATATAATTTATTATTAGCACAGGTACTCTTCTAGATAGGCTTAGGGATTTTCCTGTGTTAGCTAAATTGTATCGCCAAATATTCCAATCCCTATTATAACTTTACTGCAGTTTCTTCCAGGCAACCATTGAGATCCAGAACCAGTTGCGTATAATGTATCGTGAAGTAACATCGTATTACTCTGTATTCCTCGCTAACGAAGCCGGGGGCACAGCATAGTATTTTAAATAAAAATACCAGAAACTTTTTACGAATGCAAAAAAGGTAAATCACGGAACAGCAAATAATTACTACGTTCTAAAGTAAAGGAAATAAAACTTCGAAAATTGTGAATCCGACCAAGTGCAGATTGATTTTAATTGGAGAGCATGTTTCAGTGAGCTGACGTGTAACTGCAGCAACGGCTCGCATATCACACGGTGAATGTTCATTTCGAAATTTGTGATTGATTCGTAGCGATATGAAAAGGGCAAATTAGTTTTGAGAAATAACTTAAAATAATACACACATATTATTGACTTAATACGAGTAGACTTAGCATAAACCTATGCTTAACGCCTCCATGGTCTAGTGGTTTAGAGCATGGCTCTCGAAGTTCGTGGGTTCGATTCCCGCTTGGAACAACAAACAATTTTTTTTCAAGTTTGGTTAGGACAATGCAGGCTGCTCACCTGATTGTCTGACAAGAAAGGTGATCCATGCGTCGGATGGCCATACTATAAAGTTAGTCTAATAAAGTTAAACTAATAAAGTTAGACTAATAAAGTTAGTCCTACGCCTAATCTCCTGCCAGTCGTGTCGGTTATCCGTCCCTGGGCTACGAGAGTGAAGGAAAAGAGAGTGCTTCTGTGTATAAAATAACTCCTACGTAGCTGGCATGGTTTCATTTAAAACCGGCCACTGTCAGTGAAATAGGTGTGGGAGGTATTATTAGGTATAAATTTATGCTTACTTGGTAGGTAGAGCGATTATAACTGGGAGCATAATTTGGTTCGAAAAACCGGAGAAAATTCTGAGCATTGAAAATATAACTGGACTAGATAATAGAGGTGACAACCGTCGAATCCAATGTGAAAGTTGATAACTCGATACACGTATGATCAATTTTCAATTCTATTGCATTAGCGTACAGTTCTATTTTCTGCACTCTGAATTTTCTACAGTTTTCAGCATTTCACGTTTCACGTTTACAGAAATAAAAAATCCAAAAAAACCCATCGTAGATTTCCAGGAAATGGCGGGACAAATATCTAATATTATGAAATCATTATTATCTTATGATCGCAGTGAATTAAAACATACATTGCAACAACTAATTTACCGATTATGCACTGCAATGCAATGCAAAATCGGTCATCAAAGATAATATATAATATTTTTACGTTCGTTGTCAGCAAAACTTTAGTGTTCCTTACTATACTGCACACTCGTTTAGTACACTGCACAACTATTCCGGCTAACTAGTTTCCTGCTTTATAGAAATAAAGGAAGTTCATGTTCCGTACGGATTTGGTCCAAGTAATTGGTTGCTGGAATATCGGCTCTTATTGGGTCAAGAGTCAAAGCAATTTGCTCGTGGATGCTGTTGCTTTATATTATTTATTACTTTTATTTATATTATTTATTATCTATACTAATATTATAAAGCGGAAGAGTTTGTTAGTTTAAACGCGCTAATGTCAGAAACTACTGCTCCGATTTCAAAAATTCTTTTTATGGTCCTTTTATAGAGGAGGGCTTAAGGTTCTATAACATTACGCTGCGATCAATAGGAGCGAAGCTTCAGTGAGAAATGTTGCAAAAACGGAGAAAATTATTCACATTTGGGGACTTTCGTTGCGTGCGCTGCATAAACGGTTTAAGTCACTCAAAAACCACGCGAACGAAGTCGCGGGCACAGCTATGAACAATAATTGTAATATACCTAATGAAAAAAGTACTTTACTTTTCATCAGACTGTAATCAGCAATTAAGAATATTTTTTACCTACGTTAAGTAAACTTTATTGTTCTGTCTTAAATAAACATTACAAACAGCAATAATAAAAAGCTTGTTATTTCTTGGTCGTAAGTCCCAGGGAATTCTCGTTTGGGAGGAAATAGAAAATTTCAGTCAGCGCCGACCGCAAGGCAAACTGAAAGCGGTGGTGACTTTGCGGCTGCGGCGCGGGCGAGAGACTAATTCAAGTCGTGGTTGTAAAATAAATTTTACAACCCCAGTAAACTCATGTTGTATAAAAAATATGCTTTTGTACACACTAAAGCATACAGCGAGCTAATATGGTTATACAACCATTTACGTACAGTTTACATTATAATAAAACAAAAACGTACGTAAATGGTTGTATAACCATATCATTACTCTTTACACTGATAATAATATTTCTATACAAGACTTACGTTTTGTAGCAACTAATTTGTATTTTTTTTCTTAACACACAAAAATGGGAACTAAAATGTACCTTGCTGTAGGTATATATAGGCATTTCTGAATAGAATATTAATAAAAATCTACAAGCAATAAAATATAAAGGTAGTTTCGAGGAATATAGATGTTCGCCCATTTTGTTCACGTTCGTCTGTAACAAAGGTAACTTTGTTATCTCTGAATAAGTAACAAAAGATTCAGAAATCGCAAAATACGAAATTCTGAACTCGGCACATCTTCAACTCGATAGCTCTTCGGTATGATTATTTCGAGAGGATACTTTATTAAATTTCATTTGCCGAAGACTTGTTGATCAGACATTTTCGCTGGTTTTTATTATAAGACAAGAATAGAAAGTAAAATATAATAACAATATAACGGACGTAGGATCTTAGGATTACGTATTATGTATCGTAAAAAACAATTGCAAGAACCAAAACGTGACTTGGAAACTTATACCGAGAAAAGTGAGACGGAAAGTCGATTGGAGAGTATGTGTGGTGTTCGGATATAATATGAGATGGTTAGCAATCATGATCATCGTCCATCGAGAACATTAGTATTTACTACTAACTAGATGCTACTCTAGGGTCAAAATTCGAGAATAATAATATTACTAAACTAGCTGTGCCCGCGACTTCGTACGCGTGGAAAAGTGATTTAGGGCAGCAGTTCAAATACATTTTTAGTTTATAAACACTGTCAAACGACAGTGTTCATAAACTAAAAATGTATTTTATAGATATTTAAAATCACTAATTTATAGTAATGCTTCTTTATACACGGTATTAGACGTGCATAGGCAAAAGAAGTAGGCCGATGGAGTAATAATAATAGTTTACTGTCAAATAATGGCCGTTTTTGTCGTAAATGTTTTGAGGTATTTTTTCTATGAAAATGCTAACAATTCCTACTACCAGCTCGAAAAATGACCGTGTATTATTAACCGACTTCAAAAAAAGGAGGAGGTTCTCAATTCGTCTGTATGTATAATATTTTTTTTTCTTTTATGCGAACGGGACTACTTGATAGTACGCTCATATACGCGACGAAGATCTCTGTACTGAGATTTGTATGGACTTTACGCCGCAGCGACTGCAGACGATGATCGTTTTCACACCGACGCTGCGCTGCTGGCGCCGAGCGCCAAATTTTTTAAAAGTCTACTCTCGGTGCGCAATTGACCGAGACTTGCCCGGTTTTTTATTTATTAATTACCTACGCTAACAAACATGTAGCCTACTTAGGGACTTTACGGTTAAAGTACTAACTTCCTTTAGACGACAAAATAACAAAAATCCAAAAGAAAGAAAAAACCCAAGCCGTACCTAGCATGAAAACTAATAAATAAAAATAACATGAAAAACATTAATCTTACTTATATTGACATAACTCTTCTAATTTAAATGTACCTATGACATCTCATTCATATCTTGAAAACAAACTATCCTACGCCTATACTTTATTAATCGTATTTGCAAAACCTAAGTATAATAATAAATTACTTCGCACAAAGTAATAATTATTTTCACTTGTACTGGAAAATAAGTATTACTTTGTGCGAAGTAAATTTAATTGTTCCTTTTAGTTTACCTTTTGAAGTCGTTTTTTTTTTGTTTAAAATTATTTAATTTTCAGATTTTTAGTGATTAGTAGACTGAGTAGGGATAATTCTCGAATGATCAGACGACGATTATTTGAGGACGGTAAATGAAAAACAAAAACGATTAGATAAAAAAAAAATAGTAGAAAGAGAAAAAGTCTACCTAGCCTAGCCTGGTGTAAGCCAGAGCGGCGCAATTTTTTAAATATATATATATATATAATATATTATATGTATATATATAGAAATTTTTTGATATTATAGATCCAAGATATGGTGCAATACCTTACTGTTTGGTAACATATGCTTAGACTACTTAAAAAAAAAATCAAAATCAATACATTATTCCACATAAATTTTGAGGATTTCCTTCGATTCCTCACGGATCCCATCATCAGGTCACTATTTTGGTGACAATGGGACCAAATTTAAATTATACCCTACACAACATAAAAAAAAATTAAAATCGTTTCAGAAAAGATGAAGATATCCGCGAAGAAACATAAAAAACAAACATATATTTACGAATTGAGAAACCTCCTCCTTTTTTGTAAGTCGGTTAAAAATATTATGTTGGTTATTTCATGTTACAATCTACCTTTGTGCCAAGTTTCATTTAAATACGTTGAGTAGTTTGGCTGAAATATCTTCAAATAGGTAGCCACAATTTTTTGAAGATCCCACGGGACCCCTTACGTTTTTCGGGATAACAATTTCCAATAATGCTCTTCAGGTCATAAGCTACCTGCCTGCCGAATTTCATTTAAATACGTTGAGTAGTTTGGCTGAAATACCGTCAAATAGGTAGCTACAATTTTTTGAAGATCCCACGGGAACCCTTACGTTTTTCGGGATAACAATTTCCAATAATGCTCTTCAGGTCATAAGCTACCTGCCTGCCGAATTTCATTTAAATACGTTGAGTAGTTTGGCTGAAATACCGTCAAATAGGTAGCTACAATTTTTTGAAGATCCCACGGGAACCCTTACGTTTTTCGGGATAACAATTTCCAATAATGCTCTTCAGGTCATAAGCTACCTGCCTGCCGAATTTCATTTAAATACGTTGAGTAGTTTGGCTGAAATACCGTCAAATAGGTAGCTACAATTTTTTGAAGATCCCACGGGAACCCTTACGTTTTTCGGGATAACAATTTCCAATAATGCTCTTCAGGTCATAAGCTACCTGCCTGCCGAATTTCATTTAAATACGTTGAGTAGTTTGGCTGAAATACCGTCAAATAGGTAGCTACAATTTTTTGAAGATCCCACGGGAACCCTTACGTTTTTCGGGATAATAATTTTTAATAATGCTCTTCAAGTCATAAGCTACCTGCCTGCCGAATTTCATTCAAATACGTTGAGTAGTTTGGCTGAAATACCGTCAAATAGGTAGCTACAATTTTTTGAAGATCCCACGGGAACCCTTTCGTTTTTCGGGATAACAATTTCCAATAATGCTCTTCAGATTATAAGCTACCTGCCTACCAAATTGTATTTAAATACGTTGAGTAGTATGGCTGAAATACCGTCAAATAGGTAGCTACAATTTTTTGAAGATCCTACGGGAACCCTTTCGTTTTTCGGGATAACAATTTCCAATAATGCTCTTCAGATCATAAGCTACCTGCCTGCCAAATTTCATTTAAATACGTTGAGTAGTTTGGCTGAAATACCGTCAAATAGGTAGCTACAATTTTTTGAAGATCCCACGGGAACCCTTTCGTTTTTCGGGATAATAATTTCTAATAATGGTCTTCAGGTCATAAGCTACCTGCCTGCCAAATTGCATTTAAATAGGTTGAGTAGTTTGGCTGAAATACCGTCAAATAGGTAGCTACAATTTTTTGATGATCCCACAGGAACCCTTTCGTTTTTCGGGATAATAATTTCCAGTAATCCTTTTCAGATCATAAGCTACCTGCCTGCCGAATTTCATTTAAATACGTTGAGTAGTTTGGCTGAAATACCGTCAAATAGGTAGCTACAATTTTTTGAAGATCCCACGGGAACCCTTACGTTTTTCGGGATAACAATTTCCAATAATGCTCTTCAGGTCATAAGCTACCTGCCTGCCGAATTTCATTTAAATACGTTGAGTAGTTTGGCTGAAATACCGTCAAATAGGTAGCTACAATTTTTTGAAGATCCTACGGGAACCCTTTCGTTTTTCGGGATAACAATTTCCAATAATGCTCTTCAGATCATAAGCTACCTGCCTGCCAAATTTCATTTAAATACGTTGAGTAGTTTGGCTGAAATACCGTCAAATAGGTAGCTACAATTTTTTGAAGATCCCACGGGAACCCTTTCGTTTTTCGGGATAATAATTTCTAATAATGGTCTTCAGGTCATAAGCTACCTGCCTGCCAAATTGCATTTAAATAGGTTGAGTAGTTTGGCTGAAATACCGTCAAATAGGTAGCTACAATTTTTTGATGATCCCACAGGAACCCTTTCGTTTTTCGGGATAATAATTTCCAGTAATCCTTTTCAGATCATAAGCTACCTGCCTGCCAAATTTTATTTAAATACGTTGAGTAGTTTGGCTGAAATACCTTCAAATAGGTAGCTAAAATTTTTTGAAGATCCCACGAGAACCCTTTCGTTTTTCGGGATTATAATTTCCAATAATGCTCTTCAGGTCGTAAGCTACCTGCCTGCCAAATTTCATTTCATTCCATACAGTGGTTTTAGCGTGATGCGACGACAAACATTCCCATATGGACAGACAGACAGACAGACAGACAGACAGACAGACAGACAGACATTTTTTTCAAAAATGTTATTTTTAGGTTCTGTGGCTTATATAGACCCCGTTTTTTTAATTTTCACTTAAATATTCTTAATGTACAGACATGACCCCTCTACAGATTTATTATATGTATAGAATAAAATAACATTCATGCAACTATTGGAGTTGCATGAATGTTATTTTATTTGTATACAAATTGTAAGTCGGTTAAAAATATTATGTTGGTTATTTCATGTTACAATCTACCTTTGTGCCAAGTTTCATTTAAATACGTTGAGTAGTTTGGCTGAAATACCTTCAAATAGGTAGCTACAATTTTTTGAAGATCCCACGGGACCCCTTACGTTTTTCGGGATAACAATTTCCAATAATGCTCTTCAGGTCATAAGCTACCTGCCTGCCGAATTTCATTTAAATACGTTGAGTAGTTTGGCTGAAATACCGTCAAATAGGTAGCTACAATTTTTTGAAGATCCCACGGGAACCCTTACGTTTTTCGGGATAACAATTTCCAATAATGCTCTTCAGGTCATAAGCTACCTGCCTGCCGAATTTCATTTAAATACGTTGAGTAGTTTGGCTGAAATACCGTCAAATAGGTAGCTACAATTTTTTGAAGATCCCACGGGAACCCTTACGTTTTTCGGGATAATAATTTTTAATAATGCTCTTCAAGTCATAAGCTACCTGCCTGCCGAATTTCATTTAAATACGTTGAGTAGTTTGGCTGAAATACCGTCAAATAGGTAGCTACAATTTTTTTAAGATCCCACGGGAACCCTTTCGTTTTTCGGGATAACAATTTCCAATAATGCTCTTCAGATTATAAGCTACCTGCCTACCAAATTGTATTTAAATACGTTGAGTAGTATGGCTGAAATACCGTCAAATAGGTAGCTACAATTTTTTGAAGATCCTACGGGAACCCTTTCGTTTTTCGGGATAACAATTTCCAATAATGCTCTTCAGATCATAAGCTACCTGCCTGCCAAATTTCATTTAAATACGTTGAGTAGTTTGGCTGAAATACCGTCAAATAGGTAGCTACAATTTTTTGAAGATCCCACGGGAACCCTTACGTTTTTCGGGATAATAATTTTTAATAATGCTCTTCAAGTCATAAGCTACCTGCCTGCCGAATTTCATTTAAATACGTTGAGTAGTTTGGCTGAAATACCGTCAAATAGGTAGCTACAATTTTTTGAAGATCCCACGGGAACCCTTTCGTTTTTCGGGATAACAATTTCCAATAATGCTCTTCAGATTATAAGCTACCTGCCTACCAAATTGTATTTAAATACGTTGAGTAGTATGGCTGAAATACCGTCAAATAGGTAGCTACAATTTTTTGAAGATCCTACGGGAACCCTTTCGTTTTTCGGGATAACAATTTCCAATAATGCTCTTCAGATCATAAGCTACCTGCCTGCCAAATTTCATTTAAATACGTTGAGTAGTTTGGCTGAAATACCGTCAAATAGGTAGCTACAATTTTTTGAAGATCCCACGGGAACCCTTTCGTTTTTCGGGATAATAATTTCCAATAATGGTCTTCAGGTCATAAGCTGCCTGCCAAATTGCATTTAAATAGGTTGAGCAGTTTGGCTGAAATACCGTCAAATAGGTAGCTACAATTTTTTGATGATCCCACAGGAACCCTTTCGTTTTTCGGGATAATAATTTCCAGTAATCCTTTTCAGATCATAAGCTACCTGCCTGCCAAATTGCATTTAAATAGGTTGAGCAGTTTGGCTGAAATACCGTCAAATAGGTAGCTACAATTTTTTGATGATCCCACAGGAACCCTTTCGTTTTTCGGGATAATAATTTCCAGTAATCCTTTTCAGATCATAAGCTACCTGCCTGCCAAATTTTATTTAAATACGTTGAGTAGTTTGGCTGAAATACCTTCAAATAGGTAGCTAAAATTTTTTGAAGATCCCACGAGAACCCTTTCGTTTTTCGGGATTATAATTTCCAATAATGCTCTTCAGGTCGTAAGCTACCTGCCTGCCAAATTTCATTTCATTCCATACAGTGGTTTTAGCGTGATGCGACGACAAACATTCCCATATGGACAGACAGACAGACAGACAGACAGACAGACATTTTTTTCAAAAATGTTATTTTTAGGTTCTGTGGCTTATATAGACCCCCTTTTTTTAATTTTCACTTAAATATTCTTAATGTACAGACATGACCCCTCTACAGATTTATTATATGTATAGAATAAAATAACATTCATGCAACTATTGGAGTTGCATGAATGTTATTTTATTTGTATACAAATTGTAAGTCGGTTAAAAATATTATGTTGGTTATTTCATGTTACAATCTACCTTTGTGCCAAGTTTCATTTAAATACGTTGAGTAGTTTGGCTGAAATACCTTCAAATAGGTAGCTACAATTTTTTGAAGATCCCACGGGACCCCTTACGTTTTTCGGGATAACAATTTCCAATAATGCTCTTCAGGTCATAAGCTACCTGCCTGCCGAATTTCATTTAAATACGTTGAGTAGTTTGGCTGAAATACCGTCAAATAGGTAGCTACAATTTTTTGAAGATCCCACGGGAACCCTTACGTTTTTCGGGATAACAATTTCCAATAATGCTCTTCAGGTCATAAGCTACCTGCCTGCCGAATTTCATTTAAATACGTTGAGTAGTTTGGCTGAAATACCGTCAAATAGGTAGCTACAATTTTTTGAAGATCCCACGGGAACCCTTACGTTTTTCGGGATAATAATTTTTAATAATGCTCTTCAAGTCATAAGCTACCTGCCTGCCGAATTTCATTTAAATACGTTGAGTAGTTTGGCTGAAATACCGTCAAATAGGTAGCTACAATTTTTTTAAGATCCCACGGGAACCCTTTCGTTTTTCGGGATAACAATTTCCAATAATGCTCTTCAGATTATAAGCTACCTGCCTACCAAATTGTATTTAAATACGTTGAGTAGTATGGCTGAAATACCGTCAAATAGGTAGCTACAATTTTTTGAAGATCCTACGGGAACCCTTTCGTTTTTCGGGATAACAATTTCCAATAATGCTCTTCAGATCATAAGCTACCTGCCTGCCAAATTTCATTTAAATACGTTGAGTAGTTTGGCTGAAATACCGTCAAATAGGTAGCTACAATTTTTTGAAGATCCCACGGGAACCCTTACGTTTTTCGGGATAATAATTTTTAATAATGCTCTTCAAGTCATAAGCTACCTGCCTGCCGAATTTCATTTAAATACGTTGAGTAGTTTGGCTGAAATACCGTCAAATAGGTAGCTACAATTTTTTGAAGATCCCACGGGAACCCTTTCGTTTTTCGGGATAACAATTTCCAATAATGCTCTTCAGATTATAAGCTACCTGCCTACCAAATTGTATTTAAATACGTTGAGTAGTATGGCTGAAATACCGTCAAATAGGTAGCTACAATTTTTTGAAGATCCTACGGGAACCCTTTCGTTTTTCGGGATAACAATTTCCAATAATGCTCTTCAGATCATAAGCTACCTGCCTGCCAAATTTCATTTAAATACGTTGAGTAGTTTGGCTGAAATACCGTCAAATAGGTAGCTACAATTTTTTGAAGATCCCACGGGAACCCTTACGTTTTTCGGGATAATAATTTTTAATAATGCTCTTCAAGTCATAAGCTACCTGCCTGCCGAATTTCATTTAAATACGTTGAGTAGTTTGGCTGAAATACCGTCAAATAGGTAGCTACAATTTTTTGAAGATCCCACGGGAACCCTTTCGTTTTTCGGGATAACAATTTCCAATAATGCTCTTCAGATTATAAGCTACCTGCCTACCAAATTGTATTTAAATACGTTGAGTAGTATGGCTGAAATACCGTCAAATAGGTAGCTACAATTTTTTGAAGATCCTACGGGAACCCTTTCGTTTTTCGGGATAACAATTTCCAATAATGCTCTTCAGATCATAAGCTACCTGCCTGCCAAATTTCATTTAAATACGTTGAGTAGTTTGGCTGAAATACCGTCAAATAGGTAGCTACAATTTTTTGAAGATCCCACGGGAACCCTTTCGTTTTTCGGGATAATAATTTCCAATAATGGTCTTCAGGTCATAAGCTGCCTGCCAAATTGCATTTAAATAGGTTGAGCAGTTTGGCTGAAATACCGTCAAATAGGTAGCTACAATTTTTTGATGATCCCACAGGAACCCTTTCGTTTTTCGGGATAATAATTTCCAGTAATCCTTTTCAGATCATAAGCTACCTGCCTGCCAAATTGCATTTAAATAGGTTGAGCAGTTTGGCTGAAATACCGTCAAATAGGTAGCTACAATTTTTTGATGATCCCACAGGAACCCTTTCGTTTTTCGGGATAATAATTTTTAATAATGCTCTTCAAGTCATAAGCTACCTGCCTGCCGAATTTCATTTAAATACGTTGAGTAGTTTGGCTGAAATACCGTCAAATAGGTAGCTACAATTTTTTGAAGATCCCACGGGAACCCTTTCGTTTTTCGGGATAACAATTTCCAATAATGCTCTTCAGATTATAAGCTACCTGCCTACCAAATTGTATTTAAATACGTTGAGTAGTATGGCTGAAATACCGTCAAATAGGTAGCTACAATTTTTTGAAGATCCTACGGGAACCCTTTCGTTTTTCGGGATAACAATTTCCAATAATGCTCTTCAGATCATAAGCTACCTGCCTGCCAAATTTCATTTAAATACGTTGAGTAGTTTGGCTGAAATACCGTCAAATAGGTAGCTACAATTTTTTGAAGATCCCACGGGAACCCTTTCGTTTTTCGGGATAATAATTTCCAATAATGGTCTTCAGGTCATAAGCTGCCTGCCAAATTGCATTTAAATAGGTTGAGCAGTTTGGCTGAAATACCGTCAAATAGGTAGCTACAATTTTTTGATGATCCCACAGGAACCCTTTCGTTTTTCGGGATAATAATTTCCAGTAATCCTTTTCAGATCATAAGCTACCTGCCTGCCAAATTGCATTTAAATAGGTTGAGCAGTTTGGCTGAAATACCGTCAAATAGGTAGCTACAATTTTTTGATGATCCCACAGGAACCCTTTCGTTTTTCGGGATAATAATTTCCAGTAATCCTTTTCAGATCATAAGCTACCTGCCTGCCAAATTTTATTTAAATACGTTGAGTAGTTTGGCTGAAATACCTTCAAATAGGTAGCTACAATTTTTTGAAGATCCCACGAGAACCCTTTCGTTTTTCGGGATTATAATTTCCAATAATGCTCTTCAGGTCGTAAGCTACCTGCCTGCCAAATTTCATTTCATTCTATACAGTGGTTTTAGCGTGATGCGACGACAAACATTCCCATATGGACAGACAGACAGACAGACAGACAGACATTTTTTTCAAAAATGTTATTTTTAGGTTCTGTGGCTTATATAGACCCCCTTTTTTTAATTTTCACTTAAATATTCTTAATGTACAGACATGACCCCTCTACAGATTTATTATATGTATAGATATAACATAAATTTTGTTTATGGAATCTAAAAGACAGATTAACCATTTTTTTTTTACATAGGTTTGCCCACAGAACAGATAAAGAGGTTAGAATGGAAATAGTTTCAAATTTGTATCAGAACGCGTGTCGCCGCTCTTAATTCCACTACATGGAAGTAACCCAATACGTACGAGCGTTACGCACACAAATAAACCTCACGCACTTAGATCTCTAATTTGTAATTGGTTGTCACACTAACGTAAACAATGCATTAGATGTACACTTACACACGCGCACTTTTCTCATACACGCTAGGGCGACCGAAGGTCGATAATTGATATCGATAAAATAATTGTCACATTTTTTGCAATAGTTCGGTTCAATTTTTGAGGGGTGACAGGGTACCGTACGACTAATGTATTGTTCTTAGGGCCGATTTTTCAATACTCAGATAAATCGTCAAATAGTAGCCTGACAAATAAAATTATTTGCCTAGTTGTCAAGCCAATAAATATTTTCGATTTTTCAATCGTCTTATAGCTACAAAATAGCTATTAGTGGTATTTAACCAGACAACTTCACACTATTTGTGTGCAAGTGAGATGCACAGTTATTGCATTCAATATGTTAAAAAAGAACAGCAACATGTTCGGTAGGTATAACTTTTTCAGTTGTCACTTGTCAGTTGTCAATATTGTCTTTCGAAAATTCAAGCTTACAAATAATTATTATGTATTTTTGTTGTGTAACATAGATGTAAATAATAAGGGTTTTATAATTTTATAAAACCATGTTCCATTTGGAACCAAAAAGGATGCGAGGACGTTCTGCAACTTTACCAACTCCGAACTTGTTAGTTGTAATAGAACTCGTGACAAAATATCAAACTACAAAATAGTAATTTTCTTGTATAGAATTTTATTGCCAAAGGTATTTATTATTTTATTATCTAACATATTGCTAATCAAAACCGCTTACTTTTCAAAGGAGAAAAAGAAAATTGAACCGAAACTATTATATAGGTTTCTTCGTTGCAAACAAAATATAGGTATATGCAAAAATAAATTCATGTATTAATGCATGAATTAGGTTGGAACATTGCTTGAAATTTAAAGATTAATATCTTTTTGGTTTGCCATTTTATACCGGAAATTACTGATACATCTAATCATAAATTTTTTGCAGATTCAGAGTTCATGGACAGCTGATAAAACTACAATAGCAAAGATGGCATTATTTTCTAGAAAAGGAGCATAAAAGATGTTATGTCTTGAGAATTATGATATGAGGAAAGAACAAAATATCTATAAATAGAGCAAAATGCAGCAAACAATTACTGTGTTACTGACAATATCATCTTATTTGTAATAAAAATGTGAAACTTTATAATATTATGTTTTTTGTTTCTCCTTAATGTTTAAAGAGTAACATTTCAATAGTTTAGCGCACATAGTTTATGGCTGTGATTTCTTTATTCAATAACTAGCTGTGCCCGCGACTTCGTACGCGTGGAAAAGTGATTTAGGGCAGCAGTTCAAATACATTTTTAGTTTATGAACACTGTCGTTTGGATATTTAAAATCACTAATTTATAGTAATGCTTCTTTATTTATTTTTAATAATAATAGTTTACTGTCAAATAATGGCCGTTTTTGTCGTGAATGTTTTGAGGTATTTTTTCTATGAAAATGCTAAAAATTCCTACTACCAGCTCAAAAAATGACCGTGTATTATAAGCCGACTTTAAAAAAAGGAGGAGGTTCTCAATTCGTCTGTATGTATAATATTTTTTTTTCTTTTATGCGAACGGGACTACTTGATAGTACGCTCATATACGCGACGAAGAGATCTTCGTTACAGAGTACAGAGATCTGTACTGAGATTTATATGGACTTTACACACACAGATAGACAGACAGACAGACATTTTTTTCAAAAATGTTATTTTTAGGTTCTGTGGGTTTTATAGACCTCCTTTTTTTAATTTTCACTTAAATATTCTTAATGTACAGACATGACCCCTCTACAGATTTATTATATGTATAGATAATCAATTCTATAAATAAGAAATCCTATTAATTAAATATTAAAGAGTTACATTATATGTTGTTTTATATTTGTTACTTGTTAGTAATAGCTTATTCAATGTCAATACTTGAGCACCAATGCACTCAACCACTACGCTGCCTCCATAGTACAATAGTCGACTGCATTGTTGTTGGTGCTCAACCGAGAGGTTGCACATTCAAATCCCACCGAGAGAAAAAAAAAATCCAATGTTCCTGGGTCATTGATGTGTATTAAATGTGTGTATAATCTAATAAAAATAATTTGTGTATCGTATAAAAAGTATTAAATATATTTCCGTTATCGTTCGTAAAGTTCTTTGTATGCTTAGCACAGGGCCAGATTGAAGTGGTGTTCACAACGTCCATAGATATTATTAGTATAATGTGATTTGTAAGAAACTAGCTTGTCAGTGACTCAAAATATTCCTTGTGCTAGTTACAATCATCACTACTACTATTAGGCATATAAGGTACTGTTGAAAATACAAGCTGGTCGGGGTTTTCTACCAGACAGATGTAAATAATTGAGGAATTCAGGTACCTCCTCGATTGCTAAGTCGTCCATTGCTTCAAAAACATCAATTTTATTAGATTCTGATACCCAAAGAAATTGACGAAACTGTTAAATATAAATGCAGACACGAACTTATCGGGGAAATAAAGCCTTATCAGGCTCTTCAAGCAGCAGATAATTTTATTCCTTTAATAGGAATAAAATCTTATTAGACAGTTAACAACTATCTGAGTATTGAAAAACTCAAAATATTGCTATTCGTCGAATAAACGCTATCTGGTTGTTTATCTGAGGATGGAAAAATCGGTCCTTAATAATCTATTTATTTATTTACTAGGCAAAAAAAACATACATTAATCACAGATATATCAATATAATTATAATAATGTCCGTATGAAATTATCTTTTATTTCTTAATAGAAAGCTAAATTAAATAAACAATAATATGACGGTAATTATCAATAAAGAGAGTTGCTTAAATTATAATATCATTTTCTTAGATCGACATTGTTTACATCTTGGTACAACACTATCGATACGCACGAAGTACCTAGAATTGAAGCTGTCATTCCGCGAGCGAACAAACGCTGCGAATGCAATACATTGCTCACTCGCAAAGACATTACACAAAATGGTACCCACGTATTGCAGCAATGGATAATTTTGCGCCTAAATACGAATGTATCGTTTTCGATCACGAACTACATAATGCTATGGAAATAATTACTAATATCACATAAAATTTAAAGTTTTTGGACTTACCGGTGGAAAGAAATTCCTTCTCGGGCTACACTACACACTTGGCTTCTTTTCCGACACGTTAAAACAGCGCAACACGGCATTTTTAACGATTTTTTATGGAGCTCCGTACGCTGTCACAGTAAGATTGTGACTGTTGACCGATAAAACGTGTTTCGGCTGACATATGATCATTTGATCATATGTACGGCGCGTCTGCCCCGCCTACAATGCCATTCTAATCTCTTTTACTCTTCTGTGGGTTTGCCTAATGTTAACTTGCGTTTTAATTGCAAGGAAATAACGTTATTAACGAATTTTATAGATAACAATGCCTTTTTCTATGAACGTAGGCTAAAAGAAACACTATCAAGTATCTAATGATAGGTGCGTTCCAATTGCAAGGCAATAACGTTATTAACGTTTTTTTTTAATGTATGAATCTAGACCAAAAGAAACTGGAATGTGATTAAAAATTTCGTTAATAAAGTAATTTGCCGGCAACTGGAATGCACCTATCATATTATAACATAACGCATTATAGTATTCGCGTGGTAGTTTGTGTTGCTGTTGATTTTATATATTCCTAAGCATTATTTTCAGATTCAGCACTCAGCCAATCTTCATTATAGAAACTATAAGTTTATCAAATTTTACAATTTACTGTTTACACGATTCTCGTTTAAAGTTGTACCTAAACATTTTACTTCACGTATTATATAGATAAGTTTATTGCAAAATGTTTAGCTACATTACCAACTACCTAAACATACAAACATAAAGACTGACCTAATTTCCAACTGTTTCTGTTCAATGTAGCCTTAATTATATCCTGCTTTTATTACCCACGTACGGGGTCCATTTGATCAAATAATAACGGGTTAAATAAACTTATCGTCGTGCTGGTCAAATGGACCGTATTAGCACCGCTCCCGGGGGTTGAGAAATGATTGCCTCGTGAAAAAGGTCAAATCAATTCTACGAATCCCTAGCGGACGCTCATTTAATATCGTTCGGAAGCCAATCATGGTGTTCTTAAGGTTTTTATGAACTAAATCCTCTTAGAGTGTAATTTACTAAATTAGGTTGCTCGGAGCCATATTAAAAGGAATTATGTTAGACTTTATACTTGAGACTTTCTATAACTTTTATTATTCTATGTACTTAAGAAATTCTAAGTTCTTTTTTAATATACAGTTGAAACAATCAATCAGGGTGCCAGCTATTACATTAAAGTTATTTGTGAAGTAACTTGTTTTCAGCACCCAACGCAATCTATTAGCGGTAATGGATAGCCTCACAGAATATTCTCTTTGTTCCGAATAAAAGGGGCTGAAACATATTTGAGCTTTTTTAACGAGCAATCGATGTTAGAAACAAGCATCAGATACTCTGTTTATTACTATAATAACCGAGGGTAATGATAATAATCGTAAAACTTGTTAAAAGTTCTTTTTTAATATACAGTTGAAACAATCAATCAGGGTGCCAGCTATTACATTAAAGTTATTTGTGAAGTAACTTGTTTTCAGCACCCAACGCAATCTATTAGCGGTAATGGATAGCCTCACAGAATATTCTCTTTGTTCCGAATAAAAGGGGCTGAAACATATTTGAGCTTTTTTAACGAGCAATCGATGTTAGAAACAAGCATCAGATACTCTGTTTATTACTATAATAACCGAGGGTAATGATAATAATCGTAAAACTTGTTTGCTTCTGCTCATTTATCTTGTATACCACTTTTATACAGCCAATAATTGGTTATTGGCCGTATAGCAGTGATATAACACTCTGGTGGAGTGTTGATCTAGATGCGAGGTGCCGGTAGCTCGATTGCTCTCTTGGAGCGCGGCCAAAGTCGGGTCGATGCACTATTTTTTTCAGCGTTCGTGTACTCGATGCAGTTAAAATTCTTCTGTATATTTATGCAGATTTTAATTATTGTGGAGTGTTGTGTGTGAAAATATTGTATGGTGTTATTACTACACTTTTCATGAGATTTAAAGTTATTGGCCACATATACTCTTCGAAAATTCAGCGCGAGTTTTGTAAGCATAAAGTAAGCCATACACCAAACGGTCTACCGGATGGCTAACATGTCAAAGCTAGCCATTGACGTACGGATTTTCTTGACAGGTTTCGAGCACAGAAATACCTGTCAGATTGAGCTGATAAGGAACTCTACACGGGTACTACTTCCGGATTACCTGTACAGACAAGTCTGTCAGGTATACCGTTACGTGAATGGATGGAGGCTTTATACTTTTGTACACATGCTGATAAAAGACAGACATGTACCTGCAGACGGTAATTAAGGTTTTGTTGTAGGTGGTGGCGGAGTTCTCGGATGTGGAGCCGGACGCGGTGTACGACGTGCTGCACGACCCGGAGTACCGCTCCGTGTGGGACACGCACATGCTGGCGGCCGAGGACGCCGGCCACATCAACGTCAACAACGACGTCGGCTACTACGCCAGTAAGTAGGCGACGTGCTGCACGACCCAGAGTATCGCTCCGTGTGGGACACGCACATGCTGGCGGCCGAGGACGCCGGCCACATCAACGTCAACAACGACGTCGGCTACTACGCCAATAAGTAGGCGACGTGCTGCACGACCCGGAGTACCGCTCCGTGTGGGACACGCACATGCTGGCGGCCGAGGACGCCGGCCACATCAACGTCAACAACGACGTCGGCTACTACGCCGGTAAGTAGGCGACGTGCTGCACGACCCGGAGTACCGCTCCGTGTGGGACACGCACATGCTGGCGGCCGAGGACGCCGGCCCCATCAACGTCAACAACGACGTCGGCTACTACGCCAGTAAGTAGGCGACGTGCTGCACGACTCAGAGTACCGCTCCGTGTGGGACACGCACATGCTGGCGGCCGAGGACGCCGGCCCCATCAACGTCAACAACGACGTCGGCTACTACGCCAGTAAGTAGGCGACGTGCTGTACGACTCGGAGTACCGCGCCGCGTGGGACACTCTCTTCTTAAAATTTATATTTGTAGTAAAATTCCCCAAGGACAAAAATTGGATAGTTGAAATATAAGCAACATGCAGGCAGATCTTAACGGTCACATTTATAATTTTCCGGAGGAAGGAACCCGTACTTCGATAGAACTTTTGCGAAACCACGACTTTCGTTTCATGTTTTTTCTCCGAAAATATTGTCATATCTGAACGTGATCTCTACGACTAATCATAAAAGTACATGAACCAATTGGGTTTGATTCGTGGCACGAAATATTTAACGAATTTACGTAGATTTGATCAAATATTTGCGGGAACATGGCCGCGGGCGCTATACAATTGGGGTTTTATTAACGAAGCGTCAGGCACGTGATAGAATTACGCCGCAGATTTCAAACACAAGTTTTAATAGAAAACATTGCACATGGGATGGATAAAATCAAGTGAACTTTCTGCCTCCAATTCATATAATATGAGCGGACTTCTAGAAGGCCAATTGACTCTTACATCGGCTTTAGCTAACAATGTTTTAAGTATTTTATGTAAAACAAAAATTGTTACAATAATAATAAAGATTAACATAATTCAACACAGTTCAAGTTTTAGGTTTCTTCCTCAGGTGTGCCGAAAGCTAACTTTTTATTAAATAATACTAAGAAAGAATTAAATACTTAAAATCATAAGTGATTATTATAGGCGATTTTGATCACATGGTAACCTTAGTAAAAAGTCTAGAGGTATTATATAATTATTATATATTTAGGTAGAACCTAGATAGTGTGAGTAAAATATTTTTAATTTGGAATGAGATATTGCACTCGGCAGCCATTAGCGCTACGGCACGGCTGTAATGAATCCCAGCTGCAATATTTTATTTCTCAAACGTATTTATCACATAACGTAATATTGTATGACTTGTATTAATATTTTTATATAATAACTGCCTGGGAAACAGGGCTATCACGAAATGTGGTAGTTTTTATTGATACGTCGAAACTAGTTGTGAATGTTATAACATTACCATCACATCCTTTATTGCATACTGGTAATTATTATTGTAATCATATTATATGCATACCAGTCAAGAATAGATATGTCTATATATACGTATTTTTAACCGACTTCCAAAAAAGGAAGAGGTTCTCAATTTGGCCGGTATTTTTATGTATGTACACCGATTAAGTTGAGATTAATGATCTGACTTTCGTGATTCTTTTTTTATTCGAGGCAAAATAGCCAATTGGTCCCCTAAAAATTTTACATAGTTTGTCACAGTAGTTTTTATTTTATGAACATTTTTGTTTCAGTTATGAGCATTTTATGATGTACATGGATGATGTTCGTACGGCTATTATAGGAGTTTTTCACTTTCGCACTAATAAATTACCCTCGACACTTAAAGGTGGTGTTATATATTATATATGTAGTGTGTTTGTGTGTGCCCGTCAGTCTGTTTGTAGCTACCAAACTGATGAACTGATTTATCCTCTTGCAGTCTACTTTAGTCAAATTAAGAAGTTAAAAAAAAGTACGTTTAAATAAACCCCTTTTTTGAAATCCTTCGTATAAAATACTACAACTCAATTTATTTTACAAACGACTACGCAGCAGTCGCAACAATATTTCAACGTACAGGTATATTTTTAATAATTTTCTGTCTGAGTGAGCTCCAATGAACTTCAGAGGGGAACTCTTTATAGAACCGCTGACACGGCTGAAAGGGCAGATGTATTTGAGATTGGGTACTCCATACTGAATAGCTACGTACAATGGTTTGATGTTAATGAAGACAAGCGCGACCTTTACGTCTGAGGTCCTGATTCATAATTGATTCTGGGGGCGTTTGAAGTACGTACCACAAACGTACGTATTACTGAAGCCATATTCTGACTTAGATATTAAAATTATATAACCGACTATGAGTCGTGGATACTTTAAAGTGTAAAAATATAAGATATCTAGTAGGTACTAATTGAATAATATCTAATTATGGTTAACTGTTTAAACTAACTCTAAATAAACTATGAATTAAATTGATAGGATAAATGCTTAAATACACGATCCTTCTGGAACACTCTACTTTTTTAGGATAAAAGTAGCCCCTGTGTAAATCCAGGGTGTCTGGTTCGTGCATATCAAAATTTGCACACATACACACACTTGCTAATTTTTGACTTTACAATATTAGTGTGTGTGTAAATGCGTGAATACTGAATATAGTGAAATGGGAATTTGTTCAATTTGTGGCTTGTTATTAGTAATTTACAAGCTGGCTAATGATAATTCATACAATTCATAGTTCATCCAATCTAAAAGAAGAAGATTATCACAAAAACTCTATATTCCGGATTTAATATAAAGTTACCTCAATTAATAATTTCATGAACCAAGTCGACGGCAGAATATAGCAAAAATCATATTCTGGAACCTTAAAGCCGTAGTTCACAAGTGGCTAGACTTTCGTTTTGTTAGCCTGAAACTGTCTGTCGAAGTTACTTATGCAAACGAGTCTTATTCAAACGAAAGGAAATTAAATCCTCCGAAGCTGCGATTATACCTTGATTGCTTCATTTGTTTAACAGATCTGTGCCACTATGAAAAAGTATGCCAGTTTATTGTTTATCTCTTCTGAATAGTATTGTAGAGGTAAAGTTTTTATTCTGATTGTGTTTACTGTAGCTATACACGGTTGGACGATAGGCAGTATAGTTAAGCTACTATACGGGTAACGTAACACTATTGGCTAACATTCAATCATCATAACGGATTGGTAAGAACAGTAGAAGGATCAGTGCGGTCTGCACTGAGGGTGGAACTGTAATGGTAATTCTCGATTTAAAAATCGTTTACGGTTTGGACTACCTACGACGTCTTACATTATGTGTTCAAATCTGTCATAGCGTGCATTCAAAACTGTGAAAAATTTGCTTTCTTTTTCTCCGCGCATTTACACGTTCGTTTGGGAGCTCGAGTTGAAACGTGCTTTATCCTGCAGACTCCATTTTGCGATATTTAGAGAAGTCTGAATATCAAATCAACCTATCTTATATGAGTTGCAAAGAAAAATAGGTTAAAGCTAAAGTATTTACTGAGATCGATTTTTAATAACATTAGGTAAGTAGTGTAAGTACCTACTACAAATAGTTAAATATTGACTTTTAGTAGACATCATTTAGGTCCACAAATAGCTCCGAGATTTCTTTTACAGCATTAAGTTAACGGGCGCTATTCATAATCAAGACATATTATCTGTATAATTTGCAATAAGAAAATCTACATCGTGTGATAATATTAGGGCTGCAAAAGTAACGAAAATAAACATCCCATATGTACTCGTTACTATAACAATCAGTACTCGTTACTTTCATATCGTTACTCGTTACTTCTGATACCTTATAAGTTATAACATGCTACCTATGTTATCCTAGATAAACGAATCGATTCGTATTGGGTATGCGTACAGTATACATGCATACATTTTTTTTTTTTTTTATAATAATAACATGCGGCGCGGCGCATATTACATAATAATATCTGTACTAGGCGCTTTTTAACTTGTTAAGTTTACGTTACGTTTTTAAATTCGCATACATACGATACGCAAGAACCGTGTCAATACACGCATCAACGAAACGGTACATTGTGTGGTTGAAACAGTGTATCTAGCTATTATACGAAATAATGCGAGTAACGAAAAATATTCGTGTGTAACGATACGTTACTTGGTACTACATGGCGTACCCGTTACTCAGTAACGAATACATGCAGTTTGCTACAGCTCTAGAATCTAGATGATATAATTCTTTAAGCACAATAGACCTACCTACTTTGGTTGTTAATGTTTTCTAGGACGCACCACTACAAACTCCTAAACTAGTGCTGCACTTAGTAACTAGGAACTAGTTGGTACTTTGTAATATTCCATTCTCTGATTGAGCACAGGCGTGTTTTGTTTAGGGATTGCCTTTTGTCTCACGCCTTACAATTCTTGTTTCAGATTTAAGATGTTCCTAAATATTATTTTACAGTAAAATATACTCTTAGGCTTTTAAATAAAACTTATAAATTAAAAAAATGCGTTTTTTTCAAGCATCTTTGTTCACATGAAATACAATCCCACGGGAACCATACTTTTTTCCCGTGATAGAAATCGCCTATGTCTTTCCGTCCCCATGGTATATTATTTCTCGGTGTCAAATATTTTCAGTGCCTATTCAATGCAAATATTGGGTAACCCTAAATTTATTGTTATCTGAAGCCATACGTTATAACTGATAATTATTAATAGATTCTACATGTCAGTATTAACTATGTGTAGACTAGGTCAGGCATTTTCAGGTATGCTTTTTATTCAGTTACTCATATGTTCATACATATTTAGGTTTTGATGACATTTTTACAGTATTTTATTTTAGTTTTTACATACAATTTCTACACGCAGAATGGACTTCTTAAAAATCGTATATTTTTCGGAAAAATAGTGGGCCATGTTCGAGTCAGGGTGGGCTGTGTGCTAAATATTTACAGATATATTTTTCGTTGATAATATAAGTTTAATAGATGCTTAAATAGCATTATATAACGCGACGCCTCCGTTTCTACCACGTCAGTGAAAATACTGAACAAATATTTGCATTAACTGTAAATTTTAATTAACTGATAACAATATTTTGCAGCGTTTTGTATCTACGTGCAAATTCAAAGCATTTATGACTATGTTGTTTCAGTTAGCTGCTTTTTAATAGGCATGTCGAAATGATTATAAACTAACTTTGTTATTAAAACTTGTTTGTTAACTTCGCAGTACTTTAAACACTGAATTAGAATTCATGCATATAATTCATCCATATTTTTATGCATATTGTATAAAATGTTAAGCACTTAAATGCAACAAAAATGGGTAAACATTAGTATTAGTTGAAACTCGCCGAACTCCACAAGTTTTTTAAACTCAAAGTTCATAAAATGTATATGTTAGTAGATAATGTTCATACAAAATGTTTAAATATTTAATTGCAACGAGAGAAAGAAAACAACAAGGTAATAAAAACCGATTTATTGCTTTGGCTTAACTACTTACACCAATTATATAATGATTGGTCTATGGTTGTATCTTGTATTAGCAGTTTTCATGAAAATACAACGCCTAGAGTAGGATGAGTGCGTCATAGCTGCAGAGAACTCGGTAGGCGGTCATTAAAGACTGAGAGAGGAATTATATTAATCTTCTTTCACGCTGCTAAAGTACCGACAGCTATAGGACTTAGTATATGGGTCAATAGCCTAGTAAACTCGTTCATTATTCTGTTTTAATTATGACTTTTATGTTTGAGCTTAGCATTTTATTGTACCAGTTGCGTTCGTTAGAAACTGGCTCGATTTTATTTATCACGTAATAAACCATCCGTTTTAAACAATATTTATTAGAGATATAGACAACTATATCATTTCTATTAGCGCCTTCAGCATTTAGAAGGTGTTTGATAATTAATAGTTGATAATCGACCACATCACTATGATATTAATACGTGAAACAAACATTTTTTTATGGTAATTCAACTTATTTGACTTTAAATAATTTTACCTGAAAGTTATTCAAAGACATAAGTAACATTTACATCATTATATTTTTACTGTGTATTCAAGGCCCAAAAGAACCCTTAAGTCGAAACTTAAAACTTTTAATATGAATTATAGTTCGTTTTCGACCACAGTATGACCTCTAGTATCAATAAAGAGGCTTGATATCAATGTCTGTATGCTCCCTTTTACCAATACATAGCAATTATTGATCGTCAAACTTCAAAGGGCCGACATTGGCGAAGCGTGACTATAACTGGAATTTACCTGTTATAGCCAGTTTTGTATTACTAGGTATTGCATACATGCGGCAGTTCTAGCATATGATATAGGTACTACTTAGGTAGTATGCGATAGTTTATAAATACAACCGTCTCGCGTGTGCGGTTGTTTCCACACCTGTTTTTATTCAAATGAGCTTCCTATGGCTTTTTCAATACTTAGGTTATTACATTTTAGTATAGGTCGCGAGCTATTATGAAAATTTAGTTGGTGCTAGTTTTTGTGTATTTGGTATTTTCCTATATTATTGAAGGTATATTATGGTATTGTATTTGTTTTCATTAAACTAATAAACTGTGTGCATCCCTGTTGCGATTTTCTAATAATAAATTGAAAAGCCTGATTATGAAATTGTATATTTTAAAATAGTTTCCTAAAACTACTTACCATAGATTTCTTAATTGAACGAGAGTAAAGAGTCTAGGCTTGCCTACCACTGGCTGCGTTTCCACTGACGTGGAGCGGGGCGGAGAGAAGCTTAGCGGTGCCCAAATTGACCAATCACTATGCTCGTTCTGTTTCCGTGGAAACGGAGCGGAGATTTCGAGCATAGTCAGTGGAAAAGCAGCCTTGCGCTAGTACTTAAAATAGTTTTTTTATAGTGTCCTGTCCGGCGCCCCTCAAGAACCGCGACTTCGTGCTTCAGCGGTCGTGGCTGGACACGGGCGATGAGAAGATGATCCTCAACCACTCCGTGTTCCACAAAGACTACCCGCCGAGAAAAGGTTTTGTTAGGTAAGCGATTCCTACAATCGTCCTATACTTCCTACTCCTATTCCTCCTTTTTACTTCCTACTCCTCCTTTATAATTCCTACTCCTCCTTTATGCTAATAAATATTTATATTAGCATAAAGAAGGAGTAGTATACAAACCGTTTGAACCTTCCCTGGACTTCCACGCATATTTCGAGACTAAAAATAGCCGAATCGGTTCAGCCATTCTCGAGCGAGACTAACGAACAGCATATAATTTTTATATATAAGAAGATTATATATATTTAGCTTGTCCTTTGGGCACCCCTGAGATCAAATCAAAGGGTTCCTGGCTTACAGGAGTTGCAGTGGTGGGAATGTGAGATGGGCCAATGCCCGTTAAAAAAACCGTCCTATAGAGGCGATCTGATTCTCTTTCAGGAGGAAGACCTAGCCTAAATATTAGATAGCAGTAGGGAAGACTGGTTTTCCTTCAGAGAGAAATCCTAGCTGGTATAATACGTAAATATTTAACACTAGCTGTCCCCGCGACTTCGTTCTCGTGGTTTTTGAGTGACTTAAACCGTTTATGCAGCGCACGCAACGAAAGTCCTCAAATGTGAATAATGTTCCCCGTTTTTGAAACATTTCTCGCTGACGCTTCGCTCCTATTGGTCGCAGCGTAATGTTATATAGCCTTAAGCCTTCCTCTATAAATGGACTATCCTACAAAAAAAGAATTTTTAAATCGAACCAGCAGTTCCTGAGATTAGCGCGTTTGAACAAACAAACTCTTCCGCTTTATAATATTAGTATAGAAGTATAGATATAAGAACGGAGTTATATGAACACTACGCCCCGGCCGAACCCTATCTATCTTATATCGAGTACTATGTAAAATCGAAGGCATAAAAGTATGGATCAGTCTAGACAGACTGTAAAAAGACCAGTCACTATTACTTTGAAATATACTACATTTTCTCATTCTAGAAATGTTTTTAGAAAATGTTTTTGCCTATTTACAATGAAGTCTTTTTAAGTCGCAATAATAGCAAAAAATAATTGAAAAAATATATTTTTAAAATAAGAAAATGTATTTATAATCATATCCTAAAGTTATTACGGTTATTTTTACACCTTGTATATTAGACGACCGCTATAGCACAGTGGTTGGAATTCCTCTGAGGGAGCAAAAAGTTTTCAATGTTCCCGGGTCATGAATTAATTACGTGTTTAAGGAACATTTAAATAAAATCTTAAATTTGCCTTACCTTTTATTTTGCCTTTATACTCCATTCTAATGTTATATATTATATTATACAGGCTACATATTAATGAGTGATAAAACTTTAGGGTGTGTAAGGGTCCCGTATATAGATTTTACTGTTATAGTACCAGCGCTGAAACAGTTACTATTTTTAGTTATTGTATTGTATGGGCACATTTATGATGTCGGGGTTTTTTTGATTTCAGAGCAAATTTATGATTTCTGGGCTGGTACTTTCACAGTTTACTCTATATAGGAGGCACACACACCCTTAAATATTTATCATTCATTTATTTTACACCTTGTATAAACAAAAAAAAGTAATGTCCTATTGTTTATTGTACGACCTAAAACTGACATTAAAATTTGTAGCAATATAGATATATTGTCCATTCTGAGCCTTGTTAACATTTGTAGCACGTTTAATTGTAGAGTATAGTTCATGTTATTTACCAAATACACTGTTACTGGTCACACAAAATATATCACGTCTCATTAATTGGTTCAGCACTCCATCGATAGATTAGATATTGTGTGCGTCAATCCGTGACGACTGACGACCTTCCAATCCCTACCGAGTCACTTTCAGTGAGTCATGACTCATGACGTATTGATATTATTTTTGTAATGTTGGTTGTAAATCACTTTTCACAAAAAGAGTCTAAGGTAATAATTTTGATAAACAACGCACAAAACGATTTAGTTAAAAATATTGACTTTATAATTCAAAGAAATGTACATGATGTACGTACTTATTATATAAGAAAGAATTTTCTAGAATGTAGGTAGAGTCTGTAGTAGTAATCAATCGCGTCTCGGCGGGTTAAGCTTGGAAATTTATGGGTTTTACTAGGCTCTACATTTTTCAGCCGTTTCATGTGCCAAGCCGGAGACATTTTGATATACAGTTTATACTATCCAGATTATGCTCAAAATTAAACATCAGGATGTAAAACCGGGGTGCAAAGTTCCTATAAAACTTTGCCATTTTAGAAGTCATTTGAATGGAATTTAGTCTGAAGGTTCTTCATTGAAATTAATGAAATACGTTTTTTTAATCATTCCTTAAGAAGATAAAAGGGGGTGAAAAGCCTTTTTGTAAATTCAATCCATAGGGGGTTAAAAAAGGGTTATCAAACAAATACAATATAGTTTCATACTTTGTATGTAACTTTATTGTATTTATATATTATACTTTGTATGAAACTTTATTGATTTTGTTTTCGTAGCGGGATCCGAGTTGTGGGTTCCGGATAGTGATGAGCAAAGCAAGACCAAGACAAAGACTTGGACAGTCTTGGTCTTGGTTGTGGTCTTGCTCAAATTCGTCTAGTCTTGGTCTTGGTCTCGGTCTTGGTCTTGGTCTTGGTCTTGGTCTTGCTGAAATACGTTTAGTCTTGGTCTCGCTGAAATACGTTTAGTCTTGGTCTTGTTGAAATACGTTTAGTCTTGGTTTTGCAATAAGGTTTTAACAAACATTTTTCAACATTGCGTTTTTTAACGACAATTTTTTTTTTTATTTGGAGTGGACCCGTAAATATTGATGAGCAAAGCAAGACCAAGACCAAGACTTGGACAGTCTTGGTCTTGCTTATTCTGTCTTGATCTTGGTCTTGCTAGACTAAGGTTAGTATTGGTCTTGCTTTTTTGCAAGACCAAGACCAAGACTAAGACCGAGACCAATTTTACTCATCACTAGTTCCGGATTTACGGGAAATGCGTTGCAGGTTCCGCGTTGCCGGTTTCGCGTTGCGGGTTCATGGTTCCAAGTTTCGCGATAGATGTGATTGAATTTCATCACAAGTGTTTGCTCAACGAACTGGGCGCGGGTCAGTTAGTATAAAATAAGTATTATAGAATGCTTAGAGATTGTCTTATTTCATGATATTTTCGTATTTTCCAGAGCCCTGTCCCTCCTCACCGGTTTCGTGGTCCGCACCCGGGACGGGCCGGGCAGCTGGCTCGGCTACGTGTCCCGGTCTGACCCACGCGGGGCATTACCGGCGTGGTTGGTCAACAGGTATACATATTTTAGATAATATTTGATATAAGAGTTTTAGGCCCGTATAAATAAAACAATCTCAAACCCAACCTCACCTTGGGAACCTATTTGACAGATAAAAAAACAACGAAATAAAGAATTTTAATTATGTTACATACTTTAATTTTTTTCTTTCTTAAAACGTTAAAATAAAGATTATAAAAATATACATTATACTTATTTTATTGTTTCCTGTAATCTATAATATGAATATAACGGTATAAAAAAATACTAATAAATATAACATTAATAAAGTTGTTCACTTTTAAAAGTGAAACGAAACGTTTTTTTATCTTTCAAATAGGTCCCCAAGGTGAGGTTGGGTTTGATATTGTTTTATTTATACGAGCATTAGACTCAACTAACATGAGACTCGAAGTGTAAATTTTTTTACCTATGTATAGCACAGTATTCATGTAGGGGTTATTGCTGCAGCCTTCAATACATTAATACAATTATAAAAGATGTATGATATCTATATAATTGGTAAGTCAGAACGATCGGGGATGATAAATAAAATCGGTTGAATGCTGAATACTAATACTTTATGAAATGAACATTATGCTACAATTTTCACGCGCGTATAACACACGGCGACATGTTTAGAAAATGCATACTGTGTTAAGATTATTTCCATGTACGGTTAGCAACAACCCGTACAATTCATATCTTTTAAGCCGACGAAAACAAATCGGTAGTTAATAAGTTTGAAATATCTCTCTATCTACCTATGTGTGTGTTAATTTCTATATTAATAATGCAACAATAGACATGAATATTATAGTTGAAATTTGACGCCTAAATGTGAGTTGAGCTTTAATGATTCTCGTCTTGTTGCTTTGTTTTGCGTGAAAGCCTACAAGAAAACTTATAAAAACTTTGACAATTACAACCAACCAAGGAATACATAATACTAAAAGGCCAAGCAGTGACATTTGAAAGCTCCGTAAAAGTAACGTATTCGATTGTCAATTGTATTGGTGCTTTTCATACCATTATTTTTCGTTAACGTTCCACGTTGCGGGTTCTGCATAGCGAGTTCCACGATGCGGGTTCTGCGTTGCGGGTTTATCACAACGACGAACGTGAGACGAAATTCGTACGTTGCGTGACAATGCAATATTACAATGACGTGAAGCTGATCTGATCCTGGAACTGAACTCAAAAATTCATAATATGAACGATAAATTAATACAAAACTAAACCTTTTGTAATTGTTTCTTTTCATCGTTAGTTTATTTACAACACTCATGACACGTTTTCAGAGTGACCGCACAGCTGGCGCCCCGCCTGGTGCACCAGCTGCAGGCGGCCACCAAGCGGTACCCGGGGTGGAAGGCGCTCACCGACACGCCCTACTACAAGCCCTGGAGACACCCCGAACAGGTGCCGTCATATCGGATATCGCTGGAAGATGTGAGTGTAAAACAATGATAAATTGTATGGTTTCTGTTCAATTCATTTTTTTTTATTGATGTCATTATAGCCCCATTGTAAATAAATATTTTAGTACCATTAAAAAAAATATATTGAACTTTTAAATATAATGCGCCAACACGAACGTGCGTACAAATAGGTATCGTTTTGCGAAAATTATATAGATAATTTATTTAATTACTTTAAACTTATGTGTTTTAAAACTAATATTACACCTAATTCTTATTTTTGATTTTGTTCATCTTTTTTTGCGGAATGAGTACATTTAATATTCATTCATTCACCCTATTCGCGTTTCTTTTTAGATTGAGTTTTTTCAACTTTTAAATATGTTACTAAAATAAATAACCCAACTAAATAAATACCCTTCGGTGTTACGGAATGTCAAATGATTACAAATCAACAAAATGTAATAATATGTAGATGTAGGTACTTAAGAATAATATTATATTCATAAAATCCATGAGTTGAGTTCTTCTCAATAACTTTGTGCTACTTAAAGTATCACTATACAGGCTGTAATATTAATGAGTGATAATACTTTAGGGGTTTGTATGGGTCCCGTAAATGGAGATTTCTGAGAAAGTACTAGCGCTGAAACAGTTACTTTTTTATTATTGTATGGGGATTTTTTTATGTTGGGACATTTCTCATAGAAACATGAGAGTCAAAAGTAAGTCTTTCAGCGCTGGTACTTTGACAGTAAACTCTACATAGTAGGCACATACACAACCTAAAGTATTATCACTCATTTATTTTACACCTTGTATTTAAGGGAGGTATTATTAATAACTAGATAATAATAAATAAATTCGGCGGAAACCTAAATGACTATTCTCAATGATCCCTTTGTTGTGCGACACCTACTTTTGGGATCGCTGTATCAATTACATCGCGCATTGCTTCAGTCATCTCACAATGAAGGGCCTCTTAGTTTCACGATTCTTCATGTTTCATGCATGTTTTATAATAATTTAGGTGTGCCGTTCTCTAAATTATTCTTTTAGCGCCTCTGTGCATCGCACACTTTGCATAATTGGGACTGATCAGCCCTGTACATAAGATTTACCAGTCAATAATCCACAGAAACATTATCAATGTCTCCTACCGCTGTTCTGAAATCTTATAGGTACTTTTGATTTGTATAAAAATATTATAAAATCAATAAATATATTAACAAGTCTCAAGGTTATTTTTAAACCTCTTAAATCAATAACGCCATCGGCCATTCCCTTAACATTCTTTTGAACAATTCAGCCTGAGAAAGTGTATTAAAAACTCAAATTTAAGTAATAACTTTCAATTGTACCGAAATCCGTGTTTAAGTATCTAGTCTCGAACATTCCTTTCAAACTTTTTCGATCAGAATTGTTTCAAAGTAAATCGTTCACGAAAATATCCCTAATTCCGATTCGCAATTGATGGAGGTAATGTTTCGAATGCTTCGTTTATTTCGCAAAGTTCTTTGTCCGCTCATGAGATGCACTTTTATGAAGAATGCAAATAAATACATTAATGATGTTTGTTTCAGTGCGTTGACCCCGATGCGCCGCCTCCCCCCGCGGAACCAAAACCGAACACATCAAAATCAAAAATATCATTCCATCACGAGAAGGAACCTGAAAACCACAGCGTCGAAGATCTAGGAGATATTTCCTCAGAATTCAGCGTAGAAGTAGAAGAGTTGGCGGATCTAAATATTGATCCCGCTAAGAAGAAAGGTAAATTTTATAGGTTGGTGAAATCGATGAAGAACCGACGAAAAAGTGTGCAGGTAGCTAAGAGTGCTGACAACCTAGATCTCGAAGGTAAACCCGTCGAGACTAAACCTGAACGAAAGAGATCCTTTAAATTTCATAGACGGTTCAGTCTCAGTAGAGGTCGAGAAGATTAATTTGTAAAAAGTATTTAAGTTTGTTCATTGATTTCGCAAATAAAATGCAAATTGTGTATTTGACAGCTGATGATGTTAAACACCATAAATTTGTGACGAGTTTATTTAAACTTAATACAAATTTAAAATTTTAAATTGAATTAAATATATGTAATCGATTTGCGGCGCGATGTGTAATGTCAGTTTTTTTTATTTCAACTAATTTATATTGTTGATTCTACAATATTGCGAAACCCAAAAGGAGAGAACACTAGGATTTGCAGCTGTTTCAGTCATCTCTTTTACCGTTGTCGGCAACAGATAGGTGTACCACTTATTACCCAATATTCCGTAAGGTAATATAGTCCAAAGTGTTTACTTACTTGTTTATAACTTTGATATATTATGTGCAAACTCTCAACCCGGAGGTTGTGGGTTCGATTCCCGCGTTGGAACAACAAAAAAAAATGTTGTTTTCAGGTTTGGTTTGGTTCACAATGCAGGCTGATCACCTGATTGTCTGATAATAAGATGATCCATGCGTCGGATGGGCATGTAAAAAGTTGGTCCTGCGCCTGTTCTCTCGCCAGTCGTGTCGGTTTACCGTCCCACTGGGTTATGAGAGTAAAAGGAAGAGAGAGTGCTTTTGTATATTGCGCACACACTTGGGCACTATAAAATAACTCCTGCGTAGCTGGCCTGGTTTCAATGAAATCGGAATCGGAACACCGAAATCGGTGAGGGGAGCTATTATTATTATGTGCAATGTGCATGTTGTTATCTAGCAATGTTCTTATAGTACTCGTACATAAGGAACTTACCTGCACGTAATATAAATTATATCTTGTTTTGGTATAGTAAAAAATATAAGGTTATATAGTGGTCCGGGACTGTACAGTATGCAATGTACATGTAAATGACATCTGTTTGGTATGATATAAAGATAAATTAAATTATGATAAAACGACGATAAATGAAATTTTGGAATCGTAGCTCGGGTCTAAAAGCGTTTTATAATAACCGATTGGTGTTTAAGCTGTTCCAGTATATGTTTAAAGACCGGTTCATTATCATATTTATCTACAGTATGTCCCATGGTTCATATACCAAGCCGAATATAGTGTGAATAGAATGATGCGTAAAGCATTGTTTTTTGGTACCTCGTATAAATTGTTTCGCTACAAATCGCGTTTAAACATCTCCATAAAAGTTACAAAACAGTTAAGTTTCAACCGTGGTCAGGTGTTAGGTCAACGACCAGTGCATTCGGGTGTATAGACTGGGAGCCCGCAAGGCACAGGATAGTAAGATTCACTCCATATTAATTTTAGACCTTAGTGTGTTTTATCGCGTTATGGTAAGTAATTTATATGAGGTGCCAAAACAAAAAATGCTCTACGCATAATTTTCTTCACACTATATTCGGCTTGGTATATGAACCTGGGACACACGTTATAGGTTATTAAAAGGAGCTGTAAGTAGATCCTAGTATAGATTGCGATGAAGGTATGGGACTCGTTTGACGACAATGATGTCAATGTTGATGCTCAAAAGGGCGTAGTGATAGTAAGATAAACATTTGAAAGTAAAATATCTAGATCTAGATCTAAAATATTCTGTTTCAATTTTTAAATAGTTTCCTTTGCACTAGGACACATCAAATTTAATCACAAATTAAGTGACTGCAGAGTGTATGTGTGTGTGAACACGATTCATCGGCGCTGTTTAACGATTTTCATCTTGAGCTTTGTCGAGCGATAATTTGTTTGACTGTACCTATATTAGCCCCCGGTTTCCCGAACGTAATTCAAATAAATGATCAACTAACATAGCATTTAAATCAACAACCCATATTATTCAATATGGGTTGTTGATTTGTAGAACATTATCAGACAGAAAGGAACGGACAGATATTTTATAATTATTTTACATCACGCTCACACTTGCAAGATTTGCTAAAATTCCACAAATAAGGTTAATTCACCAAACACACCGATTAGCATTCGGGAAACTGTGGTCCTGATCTGTAATCCTGTCTAAGCATTTTAATGCTCAAAGAGATACATAGTAACTTCCTCAGTAAGTTCTATAGTACTCTTATTACTGCGCGTTTACTGATTTGGTCTTAATCCCGATTTTACCAAACTTTCTAAAATGCGTTTACCTTTTAACCTCTTTCTTCCTCTCTCATTTAATTTCAGAATAGGATAGATGTATCGTAATACGTCAGTTTATAACGTTGGAAAAATTGGGCTTAGATAATTTATAGTATTTAACTATTTATATTGTTATTCTATTGATGTATTATTACTCAGATAATGTCAGGTTCTCTATAAATAAAATCTAACATTTCTCTAAAATTAACCAGTTTTACACAAATAAGGATTAGTTTATATTTTTTTTGTATTTTCTGTTCCGATTTAACGTGGTATAAATGTAAACAAATCTTAATATGGGTTATAATGCTTTATTTAAATGTCAACGAACAATAAAGAAAAAGTTTTTTCTTCTTTGCGGTAGAATTTGGTCGAATTTTATGTGTTTGTTTACAGTTGCATATTGAATCGGAACGGAGACAACATTTAGAACCCTATGACTGAATTGACAATATATCCTTACAAACATATCGATCGATTTCTTATCTAAATAGTCATAGTTTCGAATAAATACATTTTGTGATAAACCGATTACAGAGTATCACGAGATTGTACGCACTTAGTTATATATCTTTTATTAGGGACGTTAAAAGCTCACATGAAACAAAAAGATTCACCTTTTTATTGTTGGCTTTTTGTCGTTATCTCTTATCATACATAGTAAATATTTAGAGTCTGCAATCATTTTATCGCTACATAACGAACATATTTTTCATAATATAAAAATAATTTTCCTGTATTACTGTCTAGAGACAGGTATATTTTAGACATCGAGTGAATTAACAAAAAGTGTTACATTTGGAAAACTCTAGCAAATCCATTGTGACAAATGTTTTTTATGCTCGTCTAAATAATGTAGTTTGCGCTACATGAAAAGATTAACAATGTAATGATAGGATTTTTTGCGCATCCAACTTGTTCCGTATTAGTTCAAGGTTTACTCGTTTATTGGATTTCAAAAGTGTACTAGTAACAGCCTCAATCGTGTAGCAGATATATTATAATATCGATAAATTAAAAAAAAAACTGTTTGATAAGTATTTTAGTTGTTCCGGGGATATATATCATCTGTCGTAGACATCATTAATAACTTCAAAGATCTCTGATAAGAACAACAAACTATAATAATAGGTAGGTGAAGGTCATTCTTCTACGTCTCTCCCATAAAAATTATAGCTGGTTTAACTATAAAAAAGCAATATAAGTATTTATTAAGTAAAAAGCACATTAGATTTGTATTAAATAATCTTTTTTTTAATTTTATCAAAAGACAAATCATTTTATATATTATTAAGCTTTGATACGTTAAATGTGTGCCTTTCTCTATCTTAGCATACAATATTATTTATGTAGTACTATTTATGCATACTACATTTTACATGTATAGGTAATGGTTATTTTACTAGTATACTGACTCTTACTTCCCTGGTCACTAAACATAATGCTGCATGCTAAATTGCATATACTTACCTAAACGTTTAAGACCATATACTTAAACGTTAAAGGCCGCCATATACGAGGAGGCCGATCGCATCAGGTAGAATAGACGTCAGTTCGGACTAAACGAATGCGAAAATATAAATGGAAATATCGCTTCAATTTGTTCGTCGATGTGAACAAAACACGAATCGGTTCAGTCCAACCAGCCAACACATGCTATCAGCCTCAGAGCCAAAATGTATACAGACGATACTATTTTGCCCATGCAAAATCATTACGATTTTAAAGTGTCTGACAGTAAATGATGGACCTAAGACTATTCTTACCCATCCAGTTTCTAGCACTCGAAATACATTTTTTCAGTCTTGCTCCTTGAACTTGAAAACATTACGTTAGGAACGTTAGAAATCGAATCCAATAAAACGCTAAAATGAAGTACATAATATGTGACACAATATTGTTAAATAATGTTATCTTTTTTGTTGTAAGAGATTTATTTTATTGAGAAATTGTATTGTAATTGTAAAAGTAAAGTAGCATTGTCATTAGGTGTTAATTATTTTATGTATTCAGTATGGCTAGGTCACGTTATGCTTTTTAAACATAGAATTTAGATAACACTGCTTACAAAATGGTGAGTTGAATATCAATATGATGAACTTATTTATAGGCTTAAATATATTGGTGCGTTGCGTTGTACCTATAAAATTAATATTTTCTAAATATCTCGACGACATCTCTCTACTTTAGTATGGTTGTTATTGTAATATGGGATTGTATAGATATGATAGAGAATATGTAGATAAATGTTGTTGCTTAAATAGAAAGTTGGTTATTGCGTTAAAATTGTGTGTTTTATAGATTTATCGAAGTGTTTGTTTTATATCAATATGGTTACAGTCGATGCATTTACTATAACTAATGAATTGTTATATCTATCAAAAATAAGTAACACTTGATAAGTACTTCATATTGTTTATGCGTAAAATAATAATACTTAAGTACTTATAGTCAAAAATAAGCGCAACAAATAATTTTAGAACTTTTTCTTGTCCCGCTACACACGTAACGATAAACCTCTGCAATTTTCGTGTTCTTTTAAGCCCGCTTAAAATGACAATGATAAAATAAACCAATCGGTCACAGTAGAATACTGTACTACATCATAATAAACCTATCGGCTCCCGCACGGTGAGATGTGTAGATTCATCATTTTCGTCTGCAGAAGGAATTTTGTAATATGTGAACGATAAAATATTTGCATCGATTCGTCATGTTCGTCGATCGATAAAACTACACAGTTCGCAACTTTATACCGTTTGGTCGTTACGATTAAACGTTACGTGTGTAGCGTGATTAAAACTCATGCTCTATATGTATTTAAGGTAGTAGTGCTTGCATCGCCCTTACTACCTTAACGCTTCAAACTATTTTATATTTATACTATAACCTATTGTAATACTAAATTATATTTCTGGTACTACTATAGGTATAAAATTATATAAATACTTAGACTTACACTTTTTTATGCGTTTATTTTAAATTCTACATTTCACTCGTAGCAATTCAAATATCGAACTGTCTTAACTGCTCTTTACTATGATAACATATCTGTTATACTTTATGAATAGTGAAATAATGATGTTATTAGTGGAACATGGAATTATAATGTTGAATGTTCAATTTGTTGATGACATTAGCGTACAAATATATTATGCAGCATTTGAGGTTGTCTTTTATTTCACCCTATAAACTGCCGTTCCCATTTTAGGGTTTCATAGTAACTAAATGTAAAGACCTACATAGTAGAGTTAGTAGTAACTTAACTATGTAGGTCTTTTTTAGTTTAGTAATGTTTAGTAATTATCAATATAAGTTAGTTAACAATCTCCAACACAAATAAATAAATATAATATGTGACTATGATATAGAATAATCTATAAATAATAACCGGCAGGCATCATGTAGGACAATTCTATTATTATAATTCTATATCTTAGTCTTTAATAACCTACATGATGCCTGCCGGTTATTATTTAGAGATTATTCTTTATCATAGTCACATAATATTATTATTATTTATTTGTGTTGGAGATGGTGTATAACAGAATAAAATATACATTTAAGTAGAGCTCGGTGGGGTGTTTTGTAAGCGTTTTGTACGGAACACTCCGCGTGCGATTTCGACTCGCACTTGGCCGATTTTTTTATTTAGGCGGGTGTAAGAATTTGTTAAAAAAAAATTCCGTCAAGAAGAAATATAATCATACAAAGTATTAGTGACTAAAGTGAACATGAGCGTGACTATAGTGCTACATTTGTATTTGTATTCTGTACTATGGTAGCTAAGGATACTACTAATCACAAAATCACACTTGGTGCAGTTTACCTTCCACATTTGAGTCCTGTGCAAACTTCCATTAATATCAGAAATTAAAAAACAAACACACACGACCTTGCTCTACTTCGTCTTATCATTAGAAACTGCATTAATAATTCCAAAAAATTTCCTGCTTCTTATATTTATAAGCCAAGACAAGTCAAAGTTTGGTTAAATACACCGCAGGTTAACACAGTACAAGTGCCAACAACTAATTTTAGTTGTAAATAAATAGTGTATTTAAAAATAATAGTTAAAAAATTAAAAAAAACACGCTTAATTGCAATCTCATTAGTCCTTGATACGTATACATAATTTCAAATGAATCAGACTTCTAGAAATTTGTGACATACAATATGGTCTTTGCATGAGATATTGAATCATTTATACAGTATTCTCCAAGCGAAGTAAAGAGTAGTCCTCTTTAAATACTGTAATGCATGGATCAGGTGGTTTTTAATACCGCATAGTTAGTTGCCGAGCACATACGGCATTCTCATAACATAGTTGGCCTAGTCCATAGAAATAACTGGATACGTCTGGGGCCAACTATGTGCGGGTTACCTAACGATATTTTCCTTCACCGTTGGAGCGTCCATATAACATTATATGGACGCTCCAACGGTGGCATATTATACCAATTATACTTTTTCAGGTCTCGATTACATAATCGAGACCTGAAAAAGTATAATTGGTATAATAATGCCACAATCTGGGAATCGAACCTGCACCCTTTTGAGTGCGAATCAACGGGTCTACCCAATAGGCCACATACGCTCTACATAGTACCTATATAATATTATTGTTATGGATGTTATGTTTGTTACTTATGAATTTATCACGGATCGTGTCACGTTGGAGACAAAAAATACTTGATATATTACAAGAGATTTTCATCGCTAACACCTGGTGACGTCATTATTTAAATCAGCAATGGATTCTCGTAGGCGTAAATCAAGTGGTGATTTGCTAGTCTCTTGTTAGTTATAGATTTTGAAAGGCGCGCTTTCAGTTGACCACTGTGTTCGGAATAGAGTTACGAGGTGGGTACAGTGTATTAATGTTGAGTGTATTAATGAATTAAATTATACATCATTGAGTTTTATATAATAGTTTTGATTTATTATAATTTACTTAAATTATATTATGAGAAGTGCGGATCATTCAAGAATTGCAAAGCCTAATCAAAGTCAAAGATATAACTATTTAAAGAAATATAAAGGATAAAGGTAAATAATGTTTTTTTTTTTTAATAATTTATTTAAGGTCGCTTAAACATAAATGTGTGTTAAGACTATATTAATTGACGTGAAAATTAACTCAACATTTTAATGTTAATTTTTTTTTAAATTATTAACTGGTTGTATTTAAAATGTTGAAAGTAAAAACTGTTTATATTTTTTAAATATTTAAAATGAATCTCTATTTGCCTGAAAGTGAAAAAATTCAAGAATTTGCTTACGCAGACTTAGACGGTTCTAAACACTGTTGAAATAATTGTATTTTTATAAAGTGTGATATTGTGATGAACATGATCTTTGAATGTGTCCTGAAAACATATTTTTCAGATGTCATCACAAGTCAAAGACAAGCTGCTATCAGAAGTTGATGGCATCAAAACAGAAAAAGCTAATTCTGAGTGCGAGCCTGAAGAGGAAGACATACAATTTCAGTGCAACGAAGTCAGTTATGGTACAGGTATACATTATGATATATTCTGAAGTAGTGGTTTTCTATGTGTTTGTGATATCGTTGCTCCCAAATGGATGAACCGAATTTGATCTATTTTGTTCAAAGCTGACGTGATCGCTTATGTTGATAGCTACTATTATTATTATTATGTTGATTGCTCGAGAATACGAATTTCTTAAAAATTGTTTATAAAAATATAAGTAAACAATGTTACTTACCCTGTATACAAAGTGTAAGTTGTAACCATTACTTATTGTACATATGCGCTTATATTGGATACATTGATTATATTTTCAATGTTAGGGTACTAATTGTGTAGGTATATATTTTTTACCTGACTTCCTCATTCAAAGTCTGTAGGTTCGTTTTTCGGGTAGGAAAAATGATATTCTACATAACTAATAATGCATTTTTATGTGAAAACAAGCTCGCAACTATGTTCTTAATTAAGGATTATGCCTTTTAAAAAATTAATGCTGTATAACATACACTTTTAGGTGACGCGATGTTTTCGTGTTTCGTCGTGGCCCCTCAAGTGGTCAGCGTATGGAGAGGGACCTGGGGCATAATGGAGCTGAACGCTAAGCTGTTTCCATTCGCACAGATATACATATTGGGAATTGTCATACATATCTCTTTTGCATTGATCAGGTAAGCTAGTAGCTATGTCGCAGTCATCTAATTGAAATCGCCATTTCATTGAGTGACTAGTGTTTTTATCGAATGACGACATTTCATTTAAAGACTAAAGGACAACTCGTCAAGTTGTTTATTGTAACGTCCAACGTCTTGGTTGAACGTCATTTAGTCATTTTGCGTAGTCGTTGAATTACCTACTTATGGTACACCTGGTGACATTTTTTTCTAATTTGCGCTCATACTACCGATATTTTATCGATAAATGTAACTTTGCAAATTCTACTATAAATAGTTCACAGATATATAATATAACACAAAACATATAGACGAATTGAGAACCTCCTCCTTTTTTTGGAAGTCGGTTAACAACTAAATTAGTAATACGATGACGTATGTACATCATGTTTAAAACTTACCTTCATTAAGGCGTTCGTACTCAGTCAGTTTCACCTCAAATTTTTCTTTAAGAGTAGCCGGCGGCGACGTAATCAATGTTCGGCCTAGTCTTTCAATTTAATGTCGTCATTCGATAAGAACCCTAGTCACTCAATAAAAAGGGCGATTTCAATTAGATGACTGCGACAGCTACACCACTTCCGTACATTAATATCGATCATTTTTTGCCGTGGCTTATGCTCAGGCATAAGTAGACTGGCTCGATAGAAGTAAGTGGCGAAATTACCAAAGTTCTAAGGGCGAGTGTGGGGGGGGGGGGGGGGTGACAACTTAAGTACTAAGAACGCAAGTGTAAATCTTTAATGTTAAGAGTGTCCATGGATAGTGGTAATAGCTTACAAGGCTATCCAGGCTTTTTTCCTGGTCCAGTTCATAGAAGTTACTAGGTACTAACAATTATTGAAAATATATTGTATTCTTGGAGAAGTTTTTTTTTAATATTTATTATTTAAAGGAATGTGTGTACAAAATCCCATCGCACCTTAATCTTAATACACAAAACAAAAAACATTTAAACTATAATTTAAAACTAAAGTAGTAAAGCATTTTAGCTGCTGCAGAATTAGTCTTGAAGAACTTAAAAAGATTATCTATAATATATTACAACGGTATAATATATTATGTCCGTATCTTGGTAATCCATAATATTGTATACGTGAATGCACACAATTGTAAATATTGCGTTTAAGAGGAAACCACACGGACGCGAGAAATTAAAAATAGGTATTTGAAAAATTTGTTGCCGTCTCCAATGCGCCTTGATCACGTGGTTCACGCCCGCTATCGATGTGTGAGTGTGATCGTCTATGTTTGCGCGGGGTGCGCGGGCCTCTCGCTACTTAAAATGCTTAAAGTAAATCGGACTATATTTTATGATTATGACAAGAAATGGAATCTTCGTTAGACACTTTTTAGTTTTTACCTCGACTAGGTACCTAGTACCAGAAATGGTCGATGCTCGTATACAATAACTAGTGAAGTCCATAGTTTCATAATATTATGGTGTTAATTCTACATACTATGATTAAAGTATGTGGCTCATTCAATCCGAAATTGTCTAGATCATTGTGCTATTTCGGCAAACAATTAAATTAATCTAAAAGTTTTATATAGTCAAACACCTTCAAAAAGTAATGTTTGGTTTATATGCTATTGTTCGATAACTATAAATATTTACGAAATTTGAAAAAAATATCCTGAAAGAGGAGGAAATTTACCAAAAAAAAGATGCACTCCCGGAATTGTACCTCCATTATTTATATTTTTAAATTAACGCTGAAAATAGCCCTCCGCGCCATTTGTGCATGCAGACGGCCTCGTAGGCGTTAGTTAAAATTTTTAAAGTAGGGACCTAAGTAGGTACTTAGAGTTAAATGAAAAATATAAAAATATGTAAAGTATAATCTAAATACTCAAAAGAATTGATTTCTGTCGGATTTTTTCATATAAACATTATATTTCAATAATTATGCTAGACAATTATTTTACCAAACTTCCGTTATCGTTCTAAACTAAAAAATATTTAAATAATGTCTAATATAAATATAAATAAAATATAGAATAAATAACTACAAACCAAACACTATTTTTGAAGATGTTAATTGTTTATAACTTTTGAAATTTTTTTGGGCAAATTTCATTGTGATCATTACAATCATTATGATTATCAAATGGTCAATATGATCTAAATATCATCGGATCGAATAAGCTAACCACATATTATGTAATTTTAATCGCAGTATTTTAAACATTTTAAACTTATAGAAGTTTAAAATGTTTTTTATTCTACATACTAGGTAGTCTAGTCTACCACGAAAGGATATGGATCATGCTCCATAGAAGTCTAGGCCAAAAATTCAAGTAACCAGCCAATGAAAACAAATATGCTATCCTCACACACAGCTATGTATAGTGAGTCAAACTAAAAAATTTCAGTAAAGTAACTAAGTATTAAGTATTCTCTAGGAACACAGAAAAAAATATTTATAAGCATTTTTCGACGAGCTTATGACCGTGGTAAATTGTTTAGCGCCAACGCAAAATCACTTTTGCATATGTATGTAGTGACATCATTCTGGTGAGACTATCTAAAGAAAATGCTCGCGAGAACTCTGTATATACGCATCGTCCCTCTCTACATCTGTCCCTCCCGCACTATCTCTTACATGTATATATTGCATTTGTTAGTTTTTGAACTTAGGGTACATTTTTTTAAATTTTAATTAAAAAAAGCTTAAAAATAGTTTTTCCCAGTTTTTTTAACGGTTTATTTTTTTATTAAAAATATATTAAGTATCTCAGACTTGCTGTAACACTTATGACCGTATTAATAAAGAAGTGTAAAACTAGGACTCTTTTGGTTGATACCAACTCATACTAAGATTAGCTTCTTCATTTGATTAATAGTTTGATTTCAAGGGCGTATCAGGTGAACCGGGTTTAGGAACGCTGTCTCAACTAAGATCTAACCTTTCAAAACTGCTTTTTTAATGTGTGACTAGTAAAATAACGTTTCGTTATACTTTTAAAAGTAGCAGATTTATTAGTTTTATAACGAATATAATATTTTTCAAAATTTCTGTACATGAATGTAACAAAATTTTGTAGTATAAATATCAAAAAGAGACATTAATGTTAATTATTACATTAAAAACCAGTTTTTCATTAATATTTTGGTAGAAATAAAATATTCCATCACAAAGAAAGTTCATATTCGGAACTAGAAATAGGTAAAACGGAATGAGATAGTGACATAAGCCTCAAAACAACTCACAAATCACTGTTTACTTTCGAAAGTTCATCTACTCAAGTAGCAGTTTGACAGATGTTGACAACGCTCATACTCAGTTGAGACACCGTCTTTAAGTTAAGTGCTTAAGTACTATTTATTAATTCGACTGTCATCTCAAATACTGACTCGAGGTTGAGGTTGAGATCGTTTTATTTATATGTAGTATGTATTACTTAATTCAAAATTCACAATATTTTATTTAGAAATGAAACTTTACAAGCTATTTTCGGAAAGTCAACAAAAAGGCTACAACACCAGAAATGAGCTTGTGCTTATTTATTATTAAAAGAAAGTTATACCTATAGTAGCTAGTATATTATTTCTACAAGAAAGTTATGTAAATGAGAGTTGTCATAAAGCCTCCTTGCCTGTCAATGAATCAAAAAAATGGGATGTTGATTGATAAATTTGTAGAGCAAATTATACTTAGCAGATTTGGAGCATCAATAATATTATGTATAATTTTGAATAAGTATAATAAGTCAAAATATAAGCGTCTGTTTTCAATAGACTGAGTTTTATAGCATATAAGTATATCGTAGTAATTTAAATTTGAACGGCCGGGGGAAATTAATAAGTTGACGATAATAAACAATTTTAAAGAATTTATTTCAGTATATATTCATAAATACAAAAAAAAACTAATATTGGTCCACAGACGCTGGACCATGTTCAACGACATAGAAAAAAGTATTTAAAGAATATATTTACTTTAAAATATTATAACTCACAAACAAGCCGAAATCTTAATAATTATTTTAACAAAAAATTTAAATGTATAATGTACCTAATCTAAAATATTCAAAACACTTACACCAACTGGCGTCCATTCATGAGATATTATTTCTCCAAAAATAAAATAGGTATTTTAGTTAAGATTTATACAAATCGAGCTCAAAATTATTTTAGACACTTTTTACTACCATGTTTAGAGTATTCTTGCTGTAATTATTCAGTTTGGTTGCCTTTACAACATTATAATATAATACGTTTTGGTCGACCGGCTACTTGACGTTATGGCCCAATACGATCCTCGTTATTTGGCAGTAAGCATGAGAGAATGATGGACGCATAATAGTTTTTTATGTTTTTTGAATATAATTTAATTAGATTTATCTGATATTATATAATTAAAGTTAGTGTAATATAATATAAAATTATAACTCACAAACAAGCCGAAATCTTAATAATTATTTTAACAAAAAATTAAAATGTATAATGTACCTAATCTAAAATATTCAAAACACTTACACCAACTGGCGTCCATTCATAAGATATTATTTCTCCAAAAATAAAATAGGTATTTTAGTTAAGATTTATACAAATCGAGCTCAAAATTATTTTAGACACTTTTTACTACCATTTTTAGAGTATTCTTGCTGTAATTATTCAGTTCGGTTGCCTTTACAACATTATAATATAATACGTTTTGGTCGACCGGCTACTTGACGTTATGGCCCAATACGATCCTCGTTATTTGGCAGTAAGCATGAGAGAATGATGGACGCATAATAGTTTTTTATGTTTTTTGAATATAATTTAATTAGATTTATCTGATATTATATAATTAAAGTTAGTGTAATATAATAATTTAATAATAAATATGAAAAAAGCTATAGACTTCACGAAAAAGATGTAAGAAACTAGAAATGTCGATATCGATAAACAACACTAGTTTATCGATATTATTATCGACTACGTGTCACATCACGCGTGTGTGTACGTATTTGGCCGCGTCCCCCTACCTCAAGCCTCGCCCCTCATAGTGCGATAGGGACAACTGCAGCTAGAACTGAAATTACCTATTAAAAGTACCAGAAATCGACGTTTAGGGGATTCCTGTTTCCTCCTCCAAAACTTAACCGATTTAGATAATTTTTTCTTTATTAGCTAAAAAAAGAAATTAACTAGGTTCCTATTTTTTGATTTTGTTGCATAATGTAGTCAAATCTGTTTCCTGGATGTTTAAACACGGCGGAGAGTCTGGCGGTTTTTTTTAGGTTTTTGAACGTCCATATCTCTTTAAGTAATTAGTTTATTAAAAAAAGGAAAAAATAGAGACGTACAAATATAATTCATAGATATTCATGGAAAAAATAGTTACTCTAGACTAATTATCCAGGGAGGAAATAGAAATCCCCTAGACCCCTATTTTTGTATGGAAAAAAATTCGTGGTGTTTCCTCTTAACAAATCCGTCACATCAGTGTCAAGTAGAGAGTCACACAAACTGAAACACGCGCTGTAGGTTCAGTAACCTACAACGCGTGTTGCAGGATAAAATAATAGTTGTTCTTTATTACCAAAATAAATAGTTAAATAGTACTAAAACACAGCAATTACAATGACATGATCAACTAACTGAAAAATAAACTAAAAGAAACAAAAAAATATATAGTACTATAATATTTTTTAAATAATATTCGATGAGTTCAGAACCTGTAAGTCACCTGATGAGATTACGCTGCTTGTAAACATTCGGTCGCAACAAGACCAATACAGGTCTTTCAAATGACTTTTTTATTGATGTTATTACTCGTATAGCTCCCTGGTAAACTAATAATGTAGTACTAAAAATATATAAATACCATTAAAAATAATGAAGATATCAAACTTTTAAATAATATAATGATCGAACGAGAAGGGAACAAGGAACAACCGATTGTGGCGGCAATTTGTTAAATCTACATGTTTAAGTAGTGTAATGTATATTTCACTAACCTACGTACAAATATAGTTTCGCGAGAAAGAGATAGACAACTGTTTTTAATTGTTTAAAACTCAAATGTTGTAAAACTTATCCAAATTCTTGTTTTAGATTTTGCAAATTTTTATTTTCTATGTAATCAGTCTAAAAGTATATTATTAATAGGTGAAGTGCATTGATAGGTGAAGTTCAAACTTGAGGTACAGTTTTACGGGAATTGTGCGAACATACGATTGTGTAAAACGGGAATGTAAAGTTAAAATACTTTACTATTTAAAGAAATTAAAATCTGGGTAATAATTTTTATAAACAACCTCACGTTGCGGGTTCCGGGTAGCGGTTCAGGGCGGCGATTCTCAGGCTTCGAACTTAGTTCCGGATATTAGTATATCCCGCTCGCACGCGCGCTAAATCTCATTTGCATGAGCGGGACAGACCGATAGTAAAAACTTAGTTCGAGGCCTGAGAATTAGGGCCCAGGTTTTCGGTTGAATTTCGACCACAGGGCGGCCTTTTGTTTGAATAAAATTATGATTTGAATGAGAAATCGAAATAAATAATATGATTTGACTAAAATTATATAAATCTATACAAGTAATAAATTCCTACTAAATATCGCCCTATGGCCGGAATACGAACATAAATCAAATTTTGAATAATAATTGTCAACTTTTTAGAGTTCTTTCTTCTCGGGTAAAGTCACTATGCATGTTTACTGAACCTACAAAGTGTAATAGATTTAAATCACATTGAAGGGCAAGTGCGAACTGCAGCGAAGCGGTTTCGGTAGTAATCCTATTACTTATATTATTACTATACAATATATACATGTTGCTACAAGTATGTTTAGTTATGAGTTGGAAATATGTAGTATGCTATTTCCTTACTGAAGTCTCTTTTCAGAGTTGTTTATTATATGTAACGCTACTTTTGTCCGCAACTCTGTACATATAATAAGTTTAAGTACAAATCCTTAAATATCGCGTTGGAGCCGTACCTACACTTTCTCGAGAAAAGAAATCCTATTTATTATAAAGATAGACAGAGAATAACTTATACTATAGATACTTTAATCTACTTACTAATAATTTTTACACATACCCAGTGTGTAAAAAAAAGGGTCTAAAAATTCTGAAACAAGAAAATAATTAAATTTGTAATCCAGAAATGCATAGGTACAAAAATGGTCAAGGTAGAGCCGTGGTCGCACCCGAAATGAAAAAAAAAAAAACTTGTACGACCGCATTTTAAACCTTTATTTTGAATTTAACAATAAAATATAATAATAAATAAAAAATATAAATACATATTCTTAACGTGCTTGCTAAAACCTATCTTTTGGTACCAAACACGAGACAAATAACTTAATTAAAATTTTTTTGGAGATAGTTTTTGAGGTATAATTTTTAAAGTCCAAAATTTGTCAAAAAATTATATAGCCTATGTTACTCGCGGCATTAATACGAATCGATTGACACCTCATTCATCAAAATCTGACCAGTAGTTTAGCCGCTACGAGGGAACATACATACATACATATTACATACATACATATTACATACATACATACATACATACATAGACTGCCAAAATCATTACCCTTCATTTTGGCTTCGCCGAAGTCGGGTAAAAAGTGGATAAGCTATACAATGATTTTCCTAGTCTGATCAATGATTTTAACATTAAATATGTCTAATGACAAGGATAAATAATTGCATAGCTTATAATATACAGCGTGTCTCATGGTTCATAATTATAATATCAAGCCGAATATAGTTTGAAGAGAACGCGTAGAACAGAATTAATCGCGATTTGTCGCGTTGTGGTAAGTAATTTATATGAGGTGTCAAAACATAAAATGCTCTATGCGTCCTCCTCTTTACACTATATTCGGCTTAATATATGAACCATGACACACGCTGTATAAGCAAATATTTTTATGAGTTAGTGGGTACTGGGTACGTATAAAATGAACATATTATACTTACATCATTGGGATACTCGCAGACATCTTCATCTCATATTCAGAATATTTGGTAGAATGTAGTCAATCCGTGAAATGGAGAATTTGAAATCTCCATGTATTAATAGTACAATCGATATTATTGGACCGCTCCGATCGCGTCAGTGTCGCTGGAGGTCGCGGGTTTGAATCCCGCCAAAGAAACAAAAAGTTGTGGGTGGAATACTTATACATTATTTTCATTGCAGATCTCAGCTTCTAGCACGCTCAAAAAACAAACCAGCCAATAGTTCGGTGGGATGGCTGTATGAACGCATCGTATCCCGGATTTACAGTTACATCTTCATTCTCTCCTGCATCATGCACTGGAGGGGGGGATGGGGGCTGTTCGATGCTACGGTGGTTGCTATTGTTCCAGACGACAAGGACCCACATCGGTATGTTATTGATTTATTAAATCTTTTTTCAAGATATAAAGTTAACTTAGGCTATACAGGGTGCAAGAGCAGTCACTATAACTTTAGGATATAAATGTACTACATTTTCTAATTATAGAGATTTTTTTTACAAAAATATTTCACTTAAAATCTTTTTGCTTTTTTGTTATTTATTATTTATGCGACAAAAAAAATGGTTAAAAAGTTAAAAATACTTTTTTAGTTTTTGACAAAAAAATCATTTCCAAAATGAGAAAAGGTTGTATAATCATATCCCAAAGTTATAATCTGGTCTTTTTACACCCTGTATAATTTACGTAGTTGGGTTAAAATGTTTTATTTTGTTGTTGGTGTCCTTATATATTTATATATTGGCAATTAAAGACAATGACAAATAAAATGTACTTGTATTCTGTTTTCAGACCAGTTGCCATAGCTGCCTTAACGATACTTATTTACTTGGCTACAATAATGCTGCGCTCCTCTAAGAACATCCTCGCTTCACCGTATTTTCTTGTGACAGATGGCAAAGAACCCACGTACATCTTCACTACAAGATTTCAAAGTAAAGTGAGTACAATAATAATAATGCCTCCCACACCGATTTTTGTAACGGTGGCAGTTTCATTGATACCAGGCCAGCTACGCAGGAGTTATTTTTATAGTGCCCAAGTGTGTGCGCAATACACAGAAGCACTCTCTCTTCCTTCACTGGCGGGAGATCAGGCGCAGAACCGACTTTTTACATGCCCATCCTATGCATGGATCATCCTTCGTTTCAGACAATCAGATGATCAGCCTGCATAACCTGCATTGTCTTAACCAAACTTGAAAACAAAATTTTTTGTTATTCCAATGAGGGAATCGAACCCTCGACCGGATCGAGAGCGAAGCTCTGAACCACTATACCACGGAGGCGTTAAAAGTGTGAGTACAATATATTTTAGAAACATATTAGTAGTACGTTCACCTTTGTACTCCCCTCAGATAACTCATAAAAATCGTCTCTTCATTTATTTTCATATATGTTGTCGGCTGGTACTTGTACAAGAGCCGCGTAGACGTTCAGGAAGTGCGTACCTATTGATAATGACAGGATTTGCTGACATCATACAAAGAGGTCCAATCCTCATCTAGTCGCCTATATTTACCAATTATGGGAAGGTCAATGTCTGGAAAATGGTGCGGTAGCAATGTTTTGGGTGTTTGTATTGGAGCGTCCGTGGCCTAGTGAGTACTGTAAGGTCCGACCGAGAATGCATTATTGGTAACGGCCGAGACCGGAGTGCCTAACAAAAAGGGTCTTGATAGACAGACGGACAACAAAGTGATTCTATAAGGATTCAGTTTTTTTTTCTTGAGTTACGGAACTTGTATCGTAAGACGGTCTAGCACCGAACCTATTAGATAGGGGCATAGTCTCTGCTCATTTTGCCCGAATATTGACACCGAGTTCGACATCGAGGCAAAGATCTGGTACCTTCGTACCTTAGTGAGTAGACCGTTGATTCGCTATCAAGAGGGTGCAAGTTCAATTCCCAGATCAGGTCCAGGTGTGTACCGATGAGGCTTAATCAAAACTCGAGTACATAACATAGACGCTTTAACGGTGAAGAAAGGAAATATCGCGATTGACCAGTCTTTCCTATGAGCTGGGCTGACTATGTTGTGAGAAAGCCGTATATCAACTATGGTTGCTTAAAATCGCATGTCCTAGGAATTTTCAAATAGTGGTTACTTCTCTAGCAGCATACTGTAGACATAATCACTAAATGGATGAAAAGATCCGTATGCGAATGTGATACTTCATTATTTTATAGCAAATATTTGATTATTTACTAAGAGTTCTTGGTGATGAGTCGGTGCTGATAGCTGACAATTCCGAATATGATTAATGTGTATTAGGGTGACTGTGGCCCATTAGTATCTAACAATATTTTCTTTACACACAACATTATTGTTCAAGCGTATATTCGAATGAAAAGTTACCTTTCGGTAAAAAATTAGGAGCAACCCTTATTTAATATATTAATAGATTATCAATATTAATGCTACTTTAAAAACATATAATATAGAAATGATTCATGGTTACTATATGAAGCCGAATATAGTGTGAAGAGAAGGACGCGATAGCATTTTTTGTTTTGGCACCTCATATATTTTACTTACCATAACGCGATAAATCAAGATTAAAGACCTCCATAAAAGTCACAAAACAGGTGAGTTTCAATCCTGGTCCGGTCTTAGGTCAACGACCAGTGCGTTCGTGTGTATAAAGCCCGCGAGTCCGCGGAATAGTAAGATTCACTCCTTGTGGTCATTTTAGACCATTGATTTTTTTTTGAGTTATATTAAGTAATTCATATAGGGTGCCATAACAAAAAATGATCTACGCGTCATTCTCTTCACACTATATTTGGCTAAATATATGAACCATGAATCACCTTTTATATCCCTGATTAGTTGATTTAAGATTAAAATTACAATTGTTATAAACGCATTGGGAATAAATTACTAAATTCTTGAACAACAATTTGACAACTTCTAATTATTTAAACAAGCCTATCGCAGCTCTTATCGCGAGACAAAAGACAATTAGTATGGAGGGCACACATTTAAATTATATAATTAATACGTACCCTTGGTTTCTGAAAAGCTGATCAAATCGTGGATCAGCTAACATTTAAGTTAAAAAGCCATTCTGAACGCTCATTAATGAATGTAGCGAGTGAGCATTGCGAATTATTGCGAATGTATATTGTATAGTTCTTTTGTGGTGAGAGTACCGACACATTGTCGACCTTCGAGGTGGAGGAGTTCTGGCCGATGGGTGTAGTCTACCGAAAATTCCGGGGGAGACTCCGGAGCGAGGCGCACATCACGCCGAGATACGTGATGAAGTCTAGTTATAATTATAATATGTATGTTAGTCTGTAAGGTATTTATAATATGGGCCTATGCAGCCCGAAATAAAGGTTATTATTATTATTATTATTATTATAAACAGCCTCCTACCGCTCTGGTAGACGAATAATGAATACTCACCATTGCGATCGTGATTTTATGAATATAAAAGTAACCATTGGCAAAAGCTGGTTGTAGGACTTCAGAGAAAAGGCCTAGCCCATAGGTTGGAATTTGGATGAGGCTCTTGAAATGGTAAGGGGTAAGTGAAGCCGATCGGAATGGAATTAAAGTAGGACCACGTCACTGAAAGTTTCTACAAGTTGTAATATTAATGAGTGCTAATACTACAAGTCTATCAGCGCTAGTACTTTCACAGTAAACTTTACATAAGAGGCACACACACCCTAAAGTATTATCACTCATTTATTTTACACCTTGTATATCTGTGTACGCTTTCACATCACGTCAATCTTGACCCGTGCGATGTCTCCAGTAGATGCTGCCAGACTAACCTCCACAGTGTTGTGGGTGACACGACGATCGACGACGACTAACGACCAAGAGTAACTTTTTTGACTTAATTCAGTGGCATGCCATGACACGGCAATCTGACAAACTGCATCCATGGTGCCTGAGGATGATGACATTGCTGACTTCAGAAAATTTTATATATTTAGTTAATTTATAACTAAATATATAAAATTTTCTGAAATGTCTCTGTTTAGCCATCAAAGAAAACTCGCAGCATAGAGTATTATCTATGCTCTGAGCACTTTTATAGAGCACTGGACATACAATAGAGTTAAAACTTGAACATGAACGTCAACCTAAATACGAAATTTGACAACTCGACACTCGTATGTTCGGTTTTCTATTTTTGGCACTCTGAATTCTCTCCGGATTTCCGGACAATTTCGGACAATATAGTCGTAGTCTAAGGCAAATTACATCTCTGTTAAATTAAACAGTTGACTAATTTCAAAACGTTTGTTGCATTAATTTAACCATAACTTACGTTCTATAAGCCTTTTGTGTTTAAACGTTATTTAATGCCTTTATGAAGTCATATATCAAACCGACCTTATCGGTTATGATGCAGGTTTTCATTCTTCCTATAACTAGATAAACTGTGCAAATACTTGATACTTGGATGCAGTCCTCTCTCGACCCTTCTTGTAGATTCTAGACAAAACAACGTTAATCACAGCATCTGAAACAAACATTATACTAAATATTTTTTTGTGATATTTATTAAAGATGAGTTGTAAACCACTGTTAAAGAGTAATCCTTAAATAAACATACAACAGGAAAGATTTGTATAATTCAACAACGCATATTTTTACAACATTTGTAGAGATTCTTGCGCCACTAAACGTACCGCGATATCTCCTGTCCTCGCGGCTATATAAATAGTGGAGAAAGTACACGGTTCAAACAGCGAGGGAGCCATCCCAACAAACGGTACGTCAGCGCGGGACGCGATGATAATACAATTATATACATGTAATCTGTAGTCGGTCTGAACCCGCAGCTGGGCACACTCGTTCATCAGACATGCGTGGAAGTACCGCGGGGCTGGGCGACGCGCTCTCCAGCGCCTCGCCGGCGCACTCGGCGCTGCTCGAGTTCGCGGACATCGTGTTCGCGAGCGTGGTGGTGGCGCCCGCCGTCGTCACCTACTGGAAGTCCACGTGGTCGCTGCTGGACCTGTACGTGCTCACCTCGGACCCCGTGTGGAGCGCCGCCGTGTGCGCAGCGTTCGGACTGTGCTGTGATCTGTTGTTTTGCGTGTTCCAAACCCAGCTGACGGACTGGCTGACGCCCGACCGCGGTCGGTTGACGTACTACGTCGTGTCGCGGTCGTGCACGTACGTGGCCGGCGTGGCGTGCGTCGGCGCGTGGCGCGGGGTGTGGAACCTCCTCAACGAGTGCACGGGCGACAGCGCGAAGACGCTGATGTCGACGACGGCGGCGGCCACGCTGTCGCTGGCGGCGCTGCGCGTCTTGCGGAACATCTGCGCGGCGCCCTTCGCCGTGGCCGTGGACTCGCCGCAGGACTATTTTAATGTGCCTACTATGTTCAGAACGGTTAGTACACCACGTTGAAGTTTGTAAAATTAGGATGTCGGATACATCAAGTGTTCACGGAGTGAGCTCGGTGAGATGACCGAAAGTACCAGGAAACATGCAAAAATAACTTTTATGTGCTAAGTGGTCTATTGAGATTAAGGTAAGTACAATAATAACTCTCCGCACGAGATGCAGTGACGAGGACCTATCGAAACGATACTTCGCATCTTCTTTGTGCTGCTAGTATTGTTTGTTTGGTTGATAAATAGTAATAATCTTCGTAGTCGATGCTTCCGTAAACGACAAATACTGTGAGACGTTGTGAGTGATAAGAGTGAGACGGTTTAGTATTAAATTAACTGCATCCAATTATATCCAGGACTATAATTACATACTGCAGAGTGCAGGTTAAGTATATTAATCTTAGTATTAAATTTATGAAATTAGTAGATATGTATACTAATAATAAGACATTTATTCAATAATTGAACATTACACTAGACATGAAGAAATATAGTATAACGGTAACACAATAAAATATATTACCCATACTTAAAAAAAAGATAACTTTTCAGAGGACGTATAAGAAACACATTATTTAACCCCACATATTTTAATTTCATTAATTTAGAGCTCTAATTGTGTTATTTAAATCAATTAATTATGTAGTGTTATATTATTTATTTGTTATTTATTTATTTATTCAAAACTTAAATTCTATCATTACAGGATCATGACCTAATTCGACAGACAAGCACATAATTTTTACATAGTATTGAATAAGATACTTTTAATTATAATAACAAAATAAATTTCACTTCTTATATATCTAGATAACATAATAACAAAAATCAGTGTAACATACTATTTTAACTTATATACAATAAAGTAAGCCGCCATAGGGAAGTCGTTCAATGTACAGTAGAACACGTCTTTATTAATATCTAATCAACAAAAAAATAAAATAAACCTATTGGCTAATATAATAATTACTGCGAAAGATACTCTTAACTCTGCATTTTCGATAAATGTAGATAAAAAAACAAACCATTTTTTTTTAATTTAGTATACCTACGTACGATAATTCCCACAAAATTAATTAGTTTATCGTTAAGCCTATCAAGAGTCACTGGAAAACAAATACCACAACGGTAGGCTATTTCCGAAATAGAATCAAATTAAACTAAAAATAAACAAAATAATACTTAAATCTCCACAATAATCAATTAAAAATACTGGTAAATTAATATTAATAGTTAAGTCAGAGATTAAAGATAAAAAGTATTTTTTTTTATTGTGATTACGTATACCGAATATACGAGTACAATATCAATAGCAGTGCTACATATTTTATATGTTTGATATTTAGAAGAATGTTACTTTAGTACGAGTAGCACTTCGCCGGATATATAAAAAAACTAGATTTTTAGTAAAGTTGAATAAATTTCAGATATTATACATTTTTTAAATCTTATTTACTTCCTATAACCAGGTCTCTTTATAAGAGCCAAAAAAATCATAACAAAATTTTGAAATACTGAAGTAACTTTATTCTACTTTAAGATTTTTTTTATTAATTTTTTGATCAACAAATACAAATTTCAACATTTTCTTTATATTATACCTATTGGCTCGCGAAAATACCCCTTACGAATATAAATATTTAAATGTAATAACAATAAACTTATTAATTTCACAAACATTATTTACTTACCGAGTGATTATATTTACTCTTTATGTAAAGACAAAAAGTTTATTCTCTCGTAAATTCTACACTTATTTTCTTATCTCAACCGTCACACGTGTGTTTTGAAAGTAATATAAACTATACACAACCACACATGCATGTTCGAAATATGAATCGTATTTTTAACGAGAGAAAGCGCTTAAATCCCAACAATAATTAAACACGCCTATCAAAAGACAAATAAAGGTCTCGGATATATAAAAAATGTATGAAACAAGACTATCCACACGGTGCCGAGCTGTATACGGTTGCGTTCGTTTGTGTGTTTGTCTGTTTGTGTCACCCGGAGCCGGAACGGTAGGACCGTCTCGATGCGGTCTGTCAACCGACACCGTATCTGCAAAAGAGATTTGTACTATTTCTTCGTCGATATTATGAAAATTAGACCGGTCGATTTAAATATTCCGTATTGAATTTTGAAAACCAACCGACCTCAGCGATAACCAATCGAAGTAAACTATTAAAGAAACCATTATTTCATCAAAAGTCTAGATGAAACGGTTTTTGAAAATAATTTACAATATCTCCCGCGTCAGTTGACTACGCCGTAGTACCGCTACGAAGCGTTCATACGACTTCACTAAACTTCTAGAAAACAGTAGTAAGAGGTAGTTTCTTTATTATTATTGATATAATATAAATAATGTGTTTATGTTTTTAATACATAGTTTTTTTGATGGTTAATGCTTTTTTGAAAATATAGAATTAATAATTTTATTAAACCAACATAATAAAATGGCCTTTTTTGGAAGCCGAATATAATAATCTAAGGCAGTATAATAATCTCACAGTTTTTTATGATAACTAAAAATTTAAGTTACAAAATATTTTAAAGTAAATATTAAGTAAAGGTTTTATTACATCTTTCAATACTTTATACAGTTTATTGGAAGAAATTTATATGAAATTATGTGATTGTATAAATAACACCTCCTATCACATTTGAAATAAACTATTGTCCGAGGACTAAAATATTACACATTTATGCAGGAACACTGAATCGAACAATAAGTTCTATCAAGAGCAATCATGTTGGATAAAAAGGCAGTTTTGCGCCGTCTCCGAAGCGAACAATTCTTGGAACAGGCTGATGTGTTTCTGACGATGTTTATAGTAGGTCCTCTGTCGATAATATTTTGGAAAGCGACATGGAGCTTGATGGATCTCTACATTTACCCCGAAGAACCGTACTGGAGTGCTTACTTTACCATCGCCCTTGGCATCATACCCGGCCTCGCTCTGTGCTTAATCCAAGACTATTGCGACCGAAAGCTGACTCCCAAGACTATGAGAAAAGTTTACTACTTTCTGCTGACGAGATCGTACACTTATTTTTGTGGAATAATAAACGTTGCGGCTTGCCGTGGCGTGTGGAACCTTCTAGATCTTATGATAGAAGAGTCATCGTCCATTATGTTCTCAACGTTTGCGTCGACGGTTGCGATAATGTACATAAAGGCTCTGAGGAACGTTATATCACCGCCATTTTGTTTGATCGTGGATTCGTCGGAAGACTATTTCGAAGCACCCACGTATTTTCAAACGGTAGGTATTAAGTCGTTTACGTGGCTACAGAGATGACACTCACTTAATAAAATTTTTGATCTGGCAAAAACGAGATAAAACCGCATATATCTTGTTAGATGTAGGCTAAACGAAACACGATTATCATGTACTGTCATAATCATTTTGGCTTGTACAAGACCAAAGAACAGTGATCTTATGTACGAGTGAGCTTCAAATACTTTTTATTAAAACCCTTTACTCCATTTTCCACGTAGGTGCTAGTATTTTGGCAAGTTTCAATTCCTCAACTTTAGCGAGTAACAAGTATTTGTTCAAAATGCTCGATTATCAGCTTATTCAATTTGTTACAAACTAGCCAAATTATAGAACACTCATTTCTTTACAGAGCAGCAGAGAGACAGCCCTGTATATTCTAGACTGCGTGTTCTCGGTGACCGTGGTGGGATCCCTGGTGGTGTTCGTGTGGCGAGGCTCCTGGGCGTTGCTGGACATCTTCTTGTACCCTAGCGACGTGGTGAAGTCGTGCTGGACCTCCTTGGTTAGTATAAAATGATTTATGTTGATTATTTATTCTTATATTATATTAACACAGCATGTTGAGTTGGTAATTTATAATCCCAATATACATTAGTCAACGGTTCATTACATACATTTTATTCCTATTTCTATCGAAGAAAGCTCCAAAAATGGTGCGTAGGATTCGTTGGTGACCATACATATAATATATACAAAAAAAAAAGGCTCATATCTTCATTGGCATAAGAAAAGTTATGTTACTATGTAAAGAAAATATAAAATAAGGCTAGCCCTGTACAAAAAGTTTGTTTTCATTAGCCTGAAAGAAAAATGTAGTATGCTCTTCTTACCCCATCTAACTCTAGTATATAACATTTTGTGTAACATGCTCTACAAAGTTACACCGGGGTGTAACTTTTTAGTTAGTTAGTTTAGTTTTTTACTAGCTAATGGAAACAAACATTTTGAACAGGGCTAGCCTTATTTTGTATTTTCTTTACATAATAACATCACTTTTCTTTTTAAACAAACAATATTTTAAAGGCAATGCTCAACACTTCAGTTGTTCAGGCGTGCGAGGTAGGTCAGGGATGAACCTTCTAGGCCTATTAGATAAAAATAGCAATAAAAACTCGTGAGTAATCAGTATGTTAGTAATATTAAAGTTAAATCTTTTACCAACATAATTTGTTATGTTGCAAAATATTTTCAAAAAAATGTCTTTGAGTAATCTCCATCAGCCTGGGATATTACCGTTTAATGTATTATGTACGTTGACGATAAGTAGGTATCTATTATTTACTCTCTGACGTAATTATTTATCAGCTGATTTTCCACCATCTGAATCGGCAGTAGTAAATAGAGGTAGAAATATTGGCGAAATTAGCTGTATCGGAAGGGGAGAAATTAATGTTAGACTAAGTTTTAACTAAATATAGATCCAAGAAGTTTTGACTAAATAGATCCAAATATAGAGGGTCTCGTTGGAATAGACAATAAATTCTTACCATATGTAAACCATTTTATTTATACCATGTCCCTAGTAAAAGGTTTTTGTTTTTATTGAGAATAGTTGACTCAACTACTTGTGAGCAATTGATTATATAGACGACGCTTATCATCGCTTGATGGAATCTACCAGAAATAACGACAAAAGAGTTCGACTGGTTACTACGTTATATTTAAATTTATTTAACGTAGGCGCTCTAGCCGTACCGAACTCTGATGCGGCTAGAATGCTGGTAAGTTTTGATTTAATCGGATAGGTTGTAGTAGTAAGTAGTATCATGTTAAGTAATTTCTGGTTTTATTTTTTGTGTATAATCTGTAAGAGAGGATTGTCATCGTAATTGTATGTACGAAAATCCTTTTACTAATTAAAGATTTAAAAAAAGATCTGCAATAGCCCGCCAACGGTGGTAGGGACCGCTATTTCCACTGGGCTAAATACCGCCGACTGAATCTATATTCAAAAGCATTTGCGTTAAATCTCCAGTTACTTCGCCAATTGATGAAATTTTTTCGAAAATTACGTGACAAATAATGTATGATGTACTACAAGTACCTACATAAGTATTGATTTTTGTTAAAATACCTAAACAATGGTTTTAAATAGTTTTGCTAATATGTATAATTGCGTTTCAAAACTAAATATTTATCATATTGTAAGAAAAAAGCTTACTATGAAACGGAATAAGAAATTACTTATACCTACTCAGTAAACCTTACTTTAAAGAAGTTACATACACGCTCGTACGTTTATACAATACATAAGTACACATTGCATACCGTAAGAAGCTTTGACGGCCTGTACTCTGCAGCTCCAGGGGTGCCAGTTTTACTTACCGGCACCGGTGCCACAATATTATATTGTGATACTATTTTGCTCTCCGAGCCTCCTCGGTACTCCACTCGGTAAGTGGAAAACAAGCAACAACGCTCTAACCAGGCGATCCTATTTATTTCACTGTACTACATTTTATTACGGGCCATTGCTAGAAGGGAAAGATCACTATGAAAAAAAACAAATATATTACTAATAGAACTGTAATAGAACTCTACAAATACAATGCACTTCGTTAATTAATTTAGTCGCATATTTTCTTTTAAGACTACGATTAATCTAAAAAAAATTAATCTTAAACTTTTAATGAAAAATCTCATAGTCCAATAGTTGCGTGGGTTATTTTCCGCATATGGGTCATGTATCAGTACAGTCAGTGACCACTTACGCGGCACAATTGGCTCTTCCTCCGTCCCCGTGCCGGCTCCATACACAGATCCGTTACTACTAACCGACATACACGCTCTTGGGCCCATTACTCTACGTCTTTGATTTATTTAGAAGCGTGTTGGGAAAACAAGGCTTAGGTTTAGAGGGGGTTAAAATTAAACTGTCGCATCCGTAGTTCAGTAGTTAAGAGCTTGACTCTCGTCTTCCACGATCGTATGTTCGATTCACGTGTAACAACAAAAATAAGTTTGGTTAGGACAATGCAGGCTGATTACCGGATTGTCTTCGAAATAAAATGTTATGGATAGGCATGTAGGAAGACGGTCCAGCTGACGGCCTGACATCCGCCAGTTTTATCGCGCTCTACTTCAATTTGCATAAACATTCTTGAACAGAATTGATGGAAGACAAGATTAAAAAGTAGAAATCATATTAAAACCATGACAAACCATTAAAAGGTGTAACCTTCTACCCGCACTAATTCTTGAGCTAAATCTAGTAGATATTCGTTATAAAGGGCTTATTGATATAGGCGCTAGATTAGATTAGTCAGTTTTCGTACACTAGTTACTGAATAGGTTCTCAGGGGTGCCTGAGGGATATGCTAGATCTGTCTTGGGACTCGCAACGAAATTAATGAGAAGAATGCAACCTCATAAACAAACATCCAGATCAAAATACGATCGAAAACTGCTCATTAAAAACTTTCGTGAGCAGGGTAATCAAGTAATCATAGCTCCTATAAATGAGTGTGTATCTAAAAATAGCGTTATTATCTAATTGTGGCGTTTGAGGATCTGAGTTGATGAGGTAAATACTCCCTCCGGAGTCCAGTTTCCCTCCACCCACATTTCAATGTCGCGGTATTGAACGTGAACATTGTCTTAAACAGTTAATGGAGTATATTATTGTTATTGTCATTGCCACGGGAACCTAGCGCAATTGTACAAGACAGCTATATATTTCACACTCAGGTTAATGTACATGCGTTATCTGATGAGAATAACACAAGTATCAATAGTAAGGGATTAGATTGATGTGCATTGTGCATATTGTGTGGCGGTGGTGTTTTCACGCTTGCGAGTGTACAAAATCAGTAGAAAGGATGGAGGTGCTTTAAAGGCATGCCTATGCGTACATTAACTTGCTTACTTGCTTGCATATTGTGGGATATAATACGTTTAAATTTTATACTATGGATTTCCGCAAAGTAACGCTCGATTCCACTAATTATTTGATATATATCGTATTGTTTTTTTAATATTCCGCCCCCGTGAATGAAATACAATAATATTGTTTTAAGAATATGAGCTGGGGCCTTACTCTCCAAACTGATTTGATTTTGATTTAGATACGATCATGCCGTGAACTTCCTAGTTAATTGACATTTGTTTATTTTGATTCTCAGTCGATCGATATAGTACAAAAAGTTACGATTTAACAATTTTCTTTATCCTGATTAGTTTCAAAGTAATTCACCAAATAAAATACGAAAAACCACTGATATCGAACTCGATTGAGTAGGCCCGCAGGAGAAAGTGAAAACACAGTTCAGTTTATCCCTTTTGTATTATATCGAGATACCATTTAGTGGTACTAAATGTTATCTAGATATAATAATAAATAAATAATAAATAAATAAATTCTTTATTGACTTAATCATTACATACAATCAATCTATGAAGACTCTGACACCCAAACTAGACAAATGCCTGTATCTCAGGAGTCAGTGGCTTCTCCCAATTTTTAAACAAGTCAAGGAAGCTTAATCAAAATTGAACAGTGCACTTTACTTTGATTTGATATACAAAAATACATATAGAAATAAAAATAAAATAAAAAGCTACATATTATCACACTTATATCACTATACAGTTTACACCATCAAACATATTATTTGGTGCATTTATTCAAATATATTGGGAATATATATAAATATATTGGGATATATTGGGAAACAGTATTTAACTATTTGTAAGAGTAACTCTTAAATAAAAACATTTTAATTTCAGTAAATATTAGCTATTACCATTATTTCTTTAAGGATATTTTCGGATAGGCTGATTTATCATTCCACCGCGCGAACATAGCGCCGTGTCTAATGTTAAGTAAAGTTAAGTAAGTAAAGGACTTCTTTAATGGAATGAATTCTACATACTCTACATATGTAGTCTACATTTCAATCGCGAACACCGTGTATTTTGCAATAGTGCAAAATTTGTTTACCACTATGATGAAAGGCCATGATTACAATTATAAAACAAAAATAGCAAATATTCTGCAGCGGCTTGTCTTGAATGGTCTTTAAAGCAAAAAACTTTTTAAGTGCAGGAACGGTCTATAAAACTAGTTATGCTTATATTATAATACTAACTACTACGACCTATTAGATATAGGTATTTATGTGAGTTGTATGGGAAGTAGATCATAAAAAATTTTTTCTGTTTTGCTATGTTGTTTATTTGTTGTTATAGATGCAACAAAAATATCTTCTGTGAAAATTTCAACTGTCTCGGACAGCAGAGTCTGTCGGACAGACTAATAGACAGCATATTCTTAGTGGTAGGGTTTCGCAATAACCCTTTTGGGTACGGAACCCTAAGATCATAATATTTACCGAAGACCTACTGTTTGCTGAGATAAAATCATGAGAGATGTATAAAATTTTATCGTACTAAGTAAATATAATCATAAGAGACTGTAAAAATATACTACAGAACACAACTGTAATATAGTTAATACTACCATAATATTCGTTATAATAACATTTTTATTGCACATTCAAAATATTGATACAAGATATTATAGTCTTTATTATTATTATTATTAATTACTTGTAAATTTTAAAAGACTTATATCCTTTATACGGAAGTCAAAGTAGAGACAACTTTATTAAACTTACAAAGAACATACGCACGCACTGATAAAGTCGTTTATAGAGTGTAGGCGAGTTAATCTCAGAAACTTCTGATGGAATTTTGATGGTATTATATATATGGTTGGTATAAGTCCTGGACAATAGGAGTTTTTATTGAAGCAAAATGTACGATTTCCGCACGATTTCTTAAAATATATAGTCAACTTTGTTAAAACAGGTTAGACCCAAAACAAGTTCAATCTTCGGTACAATAACACTAAATGATATATTTATAGAAGCTGTTTGTTTTCCGAATAAAAAAATAATGATGATCATACTGTGTGGAATAATCTGTAATCACATAATTAAACATTCCATAGAAGCTTTCCATACGTCATACATACGTAGTCTAAATACCGTATCTATACACACGTTACTAACTGGTCCTTTCCATTATAATATAAATAAGATATATTTATACTGTTTATAGCGTAAATATAATTAACGGTTTATGGTTGTGAATTATCTAAATTCTTATTTATCCAACGTGATAAACGGTTATGACTTTGCGCCTGTGTGCAAATAAACACCGCGTCAAAATAGTTTTCTTTTGTCTTTTTGTGACGGATAGTAAAGTATGTACAGTAAAGATTATTTAATATAATATAATAATATAATATAATATAATATCTATGGACGCTTCACACCACGTCAATCTGGCCCCGTGCTAAGTATCCGAAGAACTTGTGTTACAGATGCCAGACAACGGAAATATATTTTATACTTTTATACTATACATATAATTAAGATTTTTATTATATTATTATACACACATTTAATACACATCCATGACCCAGGAACATTGAAAACTTTTTGTTCCCTCGGCGGGATTCGAACCCGCGACCTTTCGCTGCGCTACGGAGGTCGTCTATATTAGTATATATAGTAATATGTACAATCAAGTAAAAAATGTTCAATCCTAGTTCTATAGATATAATCTACACAAATATTATAAAGAGCAAAGATTTGTATTTTTGTATGTAACGAATAAACTCAAAAAGTACTGGACCGATTTTAATAATTATTTTTTCATTAGAAAGCTACATTATCACTGAGTAACATAAGCTATATAAAAATCAACTTATGTTCGTTAGTCTCGCTAAAACTCGAGATCAGCTGAACTGATTCGGCTATTTTTGGTCTTGAAATATTCGTGGAAGTCCCGGGAAGGATTAAACGGTTTCCATGTTTAACAAAGTGAGCACTGGTCAGCTAATAATATAGTAAAATGATTAATTATCAACGCATTTTGCACTTCAATGTTCTGTCGACTTATATTATACTTAGTTAGTCAAACTTTGTTATTTGTGAACATTTACGGCAGCAGTCGGAGACAGTTTATAAGTACTCGTACTTAAGGAATTATTAAGAGGAAACACAACGGCCGTTTTTATATACATAAACAGGGGCCTACGTGATCCCTGGATAATGCCGATAGAGTAAGGGAATTAGTAAAAAGATATGTATATTGGATTAAAAAATATGGCCAGATTTTCAGCTGTTCAAACATTCAGGAAACACATTGAAGTACTATACTAGTAGCTCAAGTCTTTTTTTAGTTTATAATAAAAATTACCTAAATCGGTTAATTTTTGGGGGCGGAAACAGGGGTCTGCAAAACGTCTATTTCTTGTAATAGATAATTTCAGATCAAGCTACAGTTGTCTCTATCGCGCTAGCTAGGGCACTGCGAGACAGCAGTAGATTTTAACAAACGAGTATTTTGTATTGCTCTCGTCCGTGGTGTTTCCTCTTAAGTAGAGATTTTGACATAAAGTCCAAAATCTCCAATATGTAGCTCCTTAAGTAATCATTAAGTAATCTTTTATCTCTCTTAAAAAAATAAAATCTTTTCGATAGTTGATTAATAGGCTAATAGAGTAGAGTAGCGTCCCTTCGTACTTTTACACAAGCGTCCGCGCTGCAATATGCCGCTGCTCCTGAGGCGAAATCCACACAAATTTATATGTCAGGCTACTAGCAGACTAGTGTACAACATGAAGCGCCATTAGGGTAATTCACAATATCTTCTTCTACAGTAAATATAGTTCAACTTCGAAGCTCTATTTATAAACTACTTACTGTTCAAAGATGTTTGTCAACCTTGTCTATATATTCGTGAAGCACAAATTTTGTAAAGAAAATTATGGAGAGAACTGTGAAATTTTCTACACTTGTGGTTTGTTTTAAAAATGACAACATTAGCCTATGCAGGTGAGTCGAGCCTAAGAATGTAGATGTTATCTATGAAATCTAAAATTAAGATTGATATTTTGCATTCTGATCTCCAAGCATTTGAAAGCTCCGTAAAATAATGTAATCGAAAGTCAATTGTCTTAACGCTGTGGGAATATGAGAAGACAAGACAAGATAAGATGACTCCGATCCCCCTTTGGGGCTTCCACTTGTATTCCCACATACCCTAGAACACGCCTCCTTCATCATTATCACTCCCCGCCCCTCCGCATTGTCCCTCGATAACTTTACTTTACAGAGCTATCAAATGTTCCTGCTTGGCCTTTAGAATCAAAATATTTTTAAACGTTATCATGCTTAAAAATACATAAATACAGATCATTCATGCTCTTAGATTTTATAGACAACATCTACATTCTTAGACTCAACTCACACTTACTAAAACTATACATATAAATATAAACATAATATAAATATAAACACGATAAAACGTGATGCTTCGACTCTGTGCATTATGGTCGGATATCGACCCGGCAACTTAGGTACGTTTATTCATAAGCAAAATGTTCCCCAGGTGGTGGGCTACGCGCTAGTGGTGCTGACGTTTGCTGTGCAGGCGCCCATGCGCTGGGCGGTGGCGCGGCTGCGGGGGGCGTCGCGTCTCCTCATCGCGGACGTGTACCACCTCGTGTCGTTCTTCGCCACCGTCAACGTGTGGCGGGGAGTGTGGGGACTGCTCGATGTATACTTTTTCCCAGGTAACATTACACTTTAGGAGTTTGAACGAATGATTTTAATTAAGGATGAGTGTTCCTGCGTCTCATCGCGTTAAGTTGGTGAACCGGTTTCAGCTACCGCGTCATAGCGAAGAACAGTGTCGCGCGCCCATCCATACATATTCGCATAACCATATACACCAAACAATATACAGTCCATATCAGAGCAAATGTTTATTTAGCGGATACCACCAGGGCTACCCCTGAAACTCTGCCCGCAACAATGGGCCACTTTAAATATAAACCTCGAATGCGCCAATCATTTCCAAAAGTAGGCATATCCGCTTGTTGTTCAAATGGTAGCTTTGATAACCTTAACTTCTACAAAAAACTAACGCGTGTTCGTAAATTATATAGCTTATGTTACGGGCTCTTAATTGTTAAGAATCTATTGATATCTTTTTCATTGGTTGAGGGAATATGGTAGAACAAACAAACATACCATACATGCCAGAAGCCGTGCGTAACTAAATTCAAGTAATAGCTGATAAATTAATTATTATTGGAAATTATATATAGTATGCTGTTTATTAATTTAAATGTTGTACTGTATTTATTTAATACAAACATTTTCATTTTTACAGATACTCCAAAGCTTAGCAACTGGTGTTCCCACATCGTCAGCCTCACGCTGCTCATCCTCCTCAACTGTTCCAATTCGATTCTGGTCCGGGGGGTGTACATAGATGCGGAGGAACCTAACGGAGACTGCGTGGTCTTCCCCTGCCACTATCTAAGGCTATACTTCCACAAGGAGAAGGTCAAGAAACGACTCAAACTGGCAGCGACAGACTCATCCAATGCAAGAACAGAGGAAGCCAGCGTTCCCTTGCAGTCCCCAGAAGAGAAAGTCTAGCATAACTTACGTATACTTGCTTAAGTTAACGGAGTACTATTTTTGTTATAAACTTACCTATTGGCTCAATCTTTCAAAATTTATATTTTCTCGTACTTTCTATGTACATTACTGTAGGTTTCTTATAGTACATGTTTTAAGTATCTACCTGTACTATTATTTTGTAAATAATTTAGTATTCGATTTGTCAGAATACTTCAAGTCACCTCAGCCACTTCTTTAAACGGTCTAAAACATGTTTTTAAGCTTCCGAAGCTTTATTATGCTAGTCATTTGCCTACGTTACAAAGGAATAAAACTCTGAGAATCCTTTATTTTGTAATCAGATTCAACTATTTCGAGCTGTAGAGATGTAAATAACACCTTTGACTTTATCTACTTATATGTATGAGATCAAATTTTCTTTCTTTACTTTTTTCATTTGTCTATTTTTTTAGAATAATATTAAAGTTTGTAATGCTATAGTGTTCAAGTGATATGCATTATTTTAGTGCCAAGTCCAAAGCAATACTGGAACTGTAGAGCTATCTTTAATATCAACCTTGATAAGGATACAAGATATGGGAAAAGTATATTGCAAACTAATACTATATTTTGAAAATACAGAACATAAAATACTAAAAGTACCCATTAACATAGAATACTATGGAGTATAACGATAAAAATGCCTGTAAAAAATTTCCTTCTTACAATAGGTGAAATATTTTCAAACACACTACTATAAATGATTACATAAATGTCAGAAAGCACAAATATCTAATTTATATGTGAAATATATATTTTTATTGAATGTTAGTTTTGTAAAATTGATTGTCGAAAAAATACTGAACTGCTAAAATATATAAATGAATTAACAAAGTTGGTACACTAACTAAGTATAAGCAAAAGTTCGTATAAGAATTATAAATTCACTGAATTATGTATCGTAAGTCAGTCTCCACGTTTTATTTCCTTTCGGAAAGACAAGAGTGAAATACCTACACAGCATACTATACCAACCACTTTAATTTTTTCAAATGACCGCATAAACTAAACCTAAATTTAATAGTAGTATGTAAGTAATATAAGTAAACGTATTCCATACTTCTGAAACATTCCGCGAATTGTATAAATTAGCTCTTAAGTTTATGTACATAGAGTACTATGAGTTAAAGGATAAAACAATAAATAGGTTTAAGAAATTATTTGGAGTTTTACTAAACATTATTTCCCCAAAAGGTAGGCAATGTACTGAAATGTTAATTCTCGACCAGTTTCTAAATATTTTAATTATTAATTTAAATTTAAAGGGGTTTGAAGCTATTATAATCATATCGCCTCCGTGGTCCATTCTCGACCCGGAGGTCGTGGGTTCGATTCCCTCGTTGGGACAACAAAAAATGTTGTTCTCAAGTTTGGTTAGGATAATGCAGGCTGATCACGTGTTTGTCTGACAAGAAAGATGATCCATGCGTCGGATGGGCATGTAAAAAGTAGGTCTTGCGCCTGTTCGCTCGCTATTCGTGTCGGTTTACCATCCTACTGGATTATGCGAATAAATGGAAGAGAGAGAGTGTCTTTGTGCATTGCGCACACACTTGAGCACTATAAAATATCTCCTGCGTAGCTGGCCTGGTTTCAATTAAATCGGCTACCGACACCGAAATCGGTGAGGAGAGCTATTATTGTTATTAATCATATGCCATTATATAGCATCACCATAAGGAACTCAAGAGTTTAGTACCCTAGCAATTATTTGTGAGCCAGCCGGCTAATATGATACAACGGTTAAATCAACTTAGATACAATTAGGGGATACACCGTAATTACCTCTATGCCTCAGTGGCTAAGACCGGCGATGTTCAAGTCGGAGATCGCAGGTTCGAATAGCAGAAGGAACATTCTAGAAATGTATTTTTTTTGCTTTCTCGTTATTCTTGCGGCAAAAAAATAAGAAATGGTAAAAAGTAAGTTTTTTAAGAAAAAAAACATTTCCAAATTGTACCCCTACACTATCACCATTTATGAACGTAGAGTAAGTTAATAATGTATAATAATAAATTTATTTATTTACAAATACACTATATTACATACAAGAATAATACATGATAAAAGTATTTAGATAAAACATAAATAGGCATTATTCAACACATTGTTATTCGTTTTCAAATCCAATAAAAAATCTTTCTTCCAACTATGACCATACAAAGTAGTAGAAAGTGTAGTACCTACTTAAAGTACTTAGTTAATTATTTAATTATAAAATAATTAAAAAAAAAAAATAAGAAACTGTCAAATGGTCAACATGTCAAACTTTTTCTCCGTATTATATTAAATTATTTTGCAGTAAATTAGATTGTAAAAAGGGTATATACTATTTCCAAAAACTATAATACTTAAAAGAAAACGAGTACAATATTGTTCATCCAAAAGAAATTGCTGTATCTGCAGTTTTGTGATACCAGTCAGGTACCAGCTGTCAACTGGCGTATTGTGTCGATGATTGCGATTTGGATATGTCTGACTACTGAGCCCTAGTGGAAATCAGGAGAACAACCGAAACTAGAGGAAGCTGCTTTGCACCGAATTTTCTCTGCAATTCCCGACATAATATCCACCAATCAAAGGACCTTTATCATAGTTTGTGTCCAACGCAAGCGATGGATTTTTCTATGGTTTTTCTGTTTTTCTCTTTACGCATTTATTAGAGTTATTTATTTTGGTAGGTATTTTGTTTTTTATATGTTTTTCCTGTATATTATAATATAATAGTTGTACCATGTTTAGATTATTATAAGACTTTTTAATCCATAAGTTATATGTCCATAGATTACCAACTAACGATAAGCAGTCAGGATGCAGGGACCTCCACCGACAACACAGCGACCGTGTCTTTAGGAAATTTGTTGCAATGTGACCACTGTCCTCAAGCACGTTTTTTCAAAAGCCAGAGGGGCTTAAATATCCATATAGACAGATGCCATAAGCAGTTTTCCGCCACTGTTCCCCCAACAACCCATGGAGATGTTGTTTCAAACCCTACCTGTCAACAAGTTTTCTGGCAACAAATATCCAAATTTAAATGTTTCACCCCTGTGCTCAAGCGGATTCCTAGGGGTGCAAGAGTAACCGTGGCTCAGAAGCTTACAGAGACTGTACGCCACACAGTACATGAGAACTCGAAGCAAGCTTGGGAAAAACTTCTCACCTTTCCCTATCGTATTCTGCATGTCACTAGGGATCCGCTTAATAATGCCTCCCTCACTGCACGAGTAAAAAAGAACTGTTTTTTAGATTCAGACACGAACCCAGATTTTTCAATACACTCATCGACCAAATATAATGTTATGAAAAATGTGGAAAATAAAATAAGTGAGGGAGACATTAAGGGTGCAGCGCGACTTCTGTTTTCCAATGACACGATTGCCCCCGACTGCCCAGAAACCTTTATCGCCTTACAAAATAAACACCCCTCACAGTTAACTCCTAATCATTTCACAGATATTGCCAATACAACATCACCCTTACAAACGTCGACAGACAAAGTGCGCGGGGCCATTATGTCCTTTCTTCCGGGTTCCGCCGGAGGTCTCGACGGTCTCACCCCACAACATCTCAAGGATCTCACCAGCGGCTGTTGTGGGGAAGCCGGCGAGAAGCTCCTGCACGAGCTCACGAATCTATGCAACCTGATGCTACGCGGAGAGGTTGCATCAGATATCGTGGACATCTTGTACGGAGCTAACCTCTGCGCCTTGAAGAAGAGAGATGGTGGCATTCGTCCAATTGCTGTTGGCTGTACATACCGGCGCCTTACGGCCAAACTGGCCTGCAAGTCAGTCACTTCCCTTGCTTCATATTTCCAGCCCATACAACTCGGTTTCGCCTGCAGGGGGGGCTGTGAGGCCGCTGTTCACTCATTCAGGACAGCTGTTCAAAACCAAGACGATAATGTGTTTTTGAAGGTAGACGTCAAAAATGCATTCAATTCAGTTGACCGAGCAACCATGTTGGCTAGAATAAAATCCAAAGCACCTGCCATTTTGCCTTTCATGCTCCAGTGCTATAATGACCCCACTAAACTCATTTACAAAAATCATCTCATCCAATCTGAAGTTGGCTGCCAACAGGGCGACCCACTAGGTCCAGCAATTTTTAGCCTCGCAATACACCCGGTCATCGAGCAACTCAATTCAAAATTTAATATTTGGTATCTGGACGATGGGACACTTGGAAGCGATGCTACCACAGTTCTGTCCGACTTCAACACCCTGATACGTGAGTTCAAAAATATTGGTCTAGAGCTGAACCTGGGCAAGTGTGAACTATTTGTGCCAGATAGTTGTGGGAATAGAAACGATATTATATCCAGCTTCCAAAAAATTGCTCCCCAAATATCTGTCATAGACAAGGACTCACTCTTCCTCTTGGGCTCCCCTATTCTGAATGAGTCCCTTCCGGTATTTGTCAAAAATAAATTACAAAATTTTAGTGAATCTTTAGATCGCCTTCTCCAAATCAATTGTCACATGGCCTTCACTTTAATCCGTTACTGTCTTTTTGTACCTAAATTTACGTATGTCTTGCGGTGTTGCCAGTTATGGAAATTCCCTGAACTTCTTAAACAGTTGGATGACACCGTAAGACATACACTATCCACTATTTTAAATATAAATTTTAATGACCGCTCATGGACCCAGGCAACTCTTCCAGTTAGGTTCGGTGGCCTGGGTGTTCGAAAACCATCAAATATATCACTTCCCGCCTTCTTGTCATCGATCCATGCCAACCGTAACCTTATATCCCAAATCCTCCAAAACACATCTTTGTCCAATAGAGTTCCGTTCTTGGATGAGGCCAAGGACGCTTGGCTCGCGTCTAGTGCTTGTAGCGAATTGCCCGTCAATACCTCATCACAGAAGCTCTGGGACGAGCCTCTCTGCAGACTGACACGGAACAATCGTACAGTCGGGCGGATCAGGCTCGCCTCTTAGCCGCTGAAAAATGGGAGTCGGGGCTTTGGCTGCAGGTACTACCGTCACCAAATACCGGAACTTTATTGGACAAAACAACTTTCCGGTTAGCCGCTTCCCAGCGTCTTGGCATCCCCCATGTCGTCCCCCACAGCTGCGTTTGTGGTGCCCATGTAGACAGCCTCGGACACCACGGCCTCTCCTGCCGACGAAGCGCCGGTCGCATCTCTCGCCATCACTCCTTGAACGACCTCATCCGACGGGCTCTTGCAACCGCCGGAGTACCGGCTGTGTTGGAGCCCGCGGGTTTGGCGCGTGATGATGGCAAGAGACCAGACGGAATGACCTTGGTCCCTTGGAGAGTGGGACGGGCTCTTGTATGGGACGCTACTTGCGTCGATACACTCGCTCCGTCCCACGTCCAGGGTACCTCGAGCGTTGCGGGTGCGGCCGCAAACCAGGCGGAGAACCTCAAGCGGCGCAAATATGAGAACCTTAGTGGGGATCTCATATTTGAACCGTTTGGGGTTGAAACTCTAGGCCCATGGGGTCCGGGTGCTCATAAATTATTTGGTCAAATTTCAAAAAATCTAGTAGAAGCCACCCGAGACCCCAGAGCAGGAACCTACCTGGCTCAAAGAGTAAGCATCGCTATCCAGCGGGGAAACTCTTTGAGCCTTCTGGGTACTCTGCCTGAGGGGGACGATCTTGGGGTTATTTTTTATTTGTAGTTTTAGAAGTAATTTTATAGTAGATATAGTTTTTTTATTATTTTTGTTTGTTTTAGTTTTAGTTTCAATATGATTAACTATTTATAATATGTATTACAATGTGCCTATTTATTTCTATAAGTTGACTCATAAATTCTATCAGCAATAGAAAATGATGCTTCTAAATATTCATAACCTTTTAATTATTAGTTAATTACCTTGACCGATCAAACTCTACCTCAAACCTCGAATAGTCTCCATCATCACTGTTCTGACTTAAAAGACTCGTCTTCATCAGTCATTGCATCTCAGGGGTCAGCCACGAAAATGGACCTAAATACGCCAATGCACATATTATTTATTATCAGACCCGTATTAATAAAGAAGTGTCTAACCCAACCTCACTTGAGAACCTATTTGACAGATAAAACAACGTTTTGTTTCACTTTTAAACGTCAACAACTTCATTAATGTTACATAGGACTTTAATTTATTTTCTTTCTATATCATAATATTCATATTTTAGATTACAGAAAAACTTTAAAATAAGCATAATCCATATTTGTATAATTTTTATTTTTACGTTTTAAAAAAGAAAAATATGAAATGTAACATAAGTAAAGTTCTTCAATTATAAAGGTAAAACGAAACGTTTTTTTTATCTGTCAAATAGATTCTCAAGTGAGGTTGAGTTTGAGACTTCTATATTAATACGGGCCTTAGTCTCTCTGAGGTCTTACTTACTTCCACAATTTTCATAAAATAGCCGTCGTTAACAAGTCATTTTGAAAAAAATAAATCTAAAAAATTGTTGACGGATATATATTTTCAGAAGCGTATACTAAAATCACGGTAATCCAATCGAGACAAATACTGCCAGTTGGTGAGGTCGCATTTTTCTATCTTGCAGCCAGGGGAACCCGTTGTACTGAGCCAGTCTATCCTGGAAATATCAAAATCGCATATGATGTGGAATCTATTATAGGTCTTCAAATGATACGGAACTAGTTCTATGATTCAACACTCCCTGGCTGTGTCCCTGGTCTAGTGGTTCAGAGCCTAGCTCTAGACCTGGAGGTCGTGGGTTCCATCCCCGCGTTGGAACAACAAAAAATGTTGTTTCCATGTTTTTTAGGACTATGCAAGCTGACCTGTTTGATAAGAAAGATAATCCATGCGTCGGATGGGCATGTAAAAAAGTCGGTTCTGCGCCTGATCTCCCGCCCGTTGTTTAGGATATACGTTCCACTGGGCTACGAGAGTGAAGGAAGAGAGTGGGCTTCTGCGTATTACGCGCACACTTGGGCACTATAAAATAACTCCTGCGCAGCTGGTCTGGTTTCAATGAAACCGGCCACCGACACCAAAATCGGTGTGAGATTCATTATTATTATTATTATGTCTGTGTTTAGCTTCCTTGCTCACGGGCAATTAAATCCCGGACCTTTGGAAGGCATGCGTGGCCGAAGCCAACACGCAGAGGCCCCGTTACACAATTTTAATTTAAATGTAATGTGACACTAGCCGGCGACTCTCCCTGTACGCACCATGGGGGTGCGCCCACGGAGACCCACCGCTTAGTGTAGGACTATTGCAAGGAATGTTTATAAGAAAAGATTATGGGCTATTGGGGTGAGGTGCTAGTGGACTGGGTATCTATGACTATAGAAGGACTATGGCGTCTGCCAGATACCACGTGGTTACATGTATCATAAAGTTGGCAGACGGTGACTCGCCAACTCATCGTAATGGGCCCCTTAAAATGGTCGCACGCACGGTGCACCAAGGCGGCAACATTTACAGAGCGGCTTGAGGCAGGAGAGGTGTCGCTGGACTTTATACGCCGATCATTTGCACCCTCGAGGGTCCCATCACGACGCCCACTCGCCACTTACGCTTCACATCCTCCCTCCGAGCACAAAGCTCTCGCGACTCCACTCTGACCGGCCAGTTAAGGCAAGTCAGAGGTAGTGGCTGTTCTTCCTCAGTAATCAATCCAGCCGGCCAGTGAAGGCAAGCCGGAGATGGAGAACAGAGTCCTTTCCCTGGGAGCACTCAGGTACGTGGGGTCGCTACTCCCCAACAGCTCGCCACAAGCTTATTATTATTATTATTACTCATACTATGATTAACATAAGTAGGTATCTAAATAGTTTACTTTAGAAACGATACGAAATGGTAACGGTAGTAGTAGCAAGTAAGTGAGTTCCTGCATTTTCTGAGAATATTTGTATCGAGATTGTAATACATAATAAAAAAAACGTTGATGAAATACAATCATTAAAGAAACTTACATCTGTTCGAGGGTTTGTTGCGGTGCCTGAATTTTCCCTACTATGGTGCCCTTTTTAGAATTCTTCACCCAACCTCCAATGCCAAGATCCTCTGCTATATCTTTACAATATTTTATAAAATTGCAACCTGAAATAATAAAAAATATTGAAGGATATTGAGAATTTGAATATGGAACAATTTACCCCGGTTACCAATGATAAAGGTTAGTGTAAGTAATAGTTGCATCTGAACTGCAACCGCTTATTATGTCGCATATCTACATTAAGGAAGTGTGATAGTTTTGCTATATTTTTAAATGTTTTTAACTTTTTTATTTATTTTATTTTATTTGGAAAACAAACAAGCATACAGATAAACTTAATAGACGATTTTTTTTAATTTTCTCCATCTCTTTAAGTACCAGCTTTATCTAAAATTACTAATTTAATTGTGTAAATCTGTTTATATAAAAATGAATTGCTGTTCGTTAGTATTTTTAGGCTTGAAATATTCGTGGAAGTCCAGGAACGGTTTAAACGGTTAGTATATTGTAGTAATGTATATATAATAATGTATATACATAAATAATGCGAGCAGTTGCTGCTTTGAACTTTTGCTTGTTTTGAAAAAATATTTGTATTGTCTATTTGCAATCGTAGCACTCACGGCAGTAGTAAATAATTTATATCGTACATTGAAACCGACCTCAATACAATTTTCTAAATATATCTTCTGTTCAAGTACTAGTGGTGCATAAATCATACTAAACTAACGATATCTCTATCGATAATATTATTTTTATGTCTTTATAAATATTATTTTTTAGATCGTGGACATCTATTCCGTAAAATGAGATTGTCAATAAGTTAACAGATTTCATATTCTCTCTTTTAGCTTGTTATACTGGTAGTTTTGAGGGAAATCCAGTTAACCATAATACACAACTTTTACTTTTATCGACAAGTTTAATTGACCACTTAAACAAACAATATATATAGCACCATTTTATTATAATTACACTACTGTGCCTGTGACTTTATCCCTATAAAAGCCTCTGTTTTGAAACATTATTTATTGGTGGTCTGCTCTTATTGGTAGTTCCTGTGATTACAAACAAAATTTCAGCCTTATACGATATAATATCAGCCTATACATGCTATAATATTAATGAGTGATAATACTTCAGGGTGTGTCAAAAGTACGTCTTTCAGCGCCGCTGGTACATTCACAGTATACTCTACATAGGGGGCACTTACACGCTCTAAAGTATTATCATTTTTGTATTTTACACCTTGTAGATAGATAGGTTATGTATTGAAAGCGACTTTACGACGCGAATTATTTATTTAATTAAATTTTATGCAGAATATAGAGTTTTCTTTAGTTTTTCATTAAAAAAAATTAATAAATTATATTGTAGGTATTTATTGCTTTAAAGTTCGGCGTTTTCATTCTAAAATAAACTACTTGAAGCTTATTTAGTGAAATTTTAATGAAAAAATTTGTACTAAGTACCTTCATCTCAATGTTTCAGTCATTTTATTAAGCATAATTTTTTTTTAATGCTGTATTATGTACATACTGATTAAACATTTTTTTATTACACCCACAATGTATATTGTACCTTGAGTAAAGCATAAAGCATATATCTAATATTACCTAATTCATTTGAAATAACATAGCACTTAGTGGCGATGCGGTATTATACCTAACCGGGATACACACCTTGAACCTGTCCAAACACTTCAAACTCCACGCTTTTCAAAATATACGGATCTTCGGCACTCATTATAAACACGAAAAAACACTTTCAAAAAGCGAATTGGCAGCGCACGCGCACTGTTTTGATGCCGCCCGCCCAGATACCAATGTCGTTGCGCCGCCCTACATAGTAGTATCGATATAGTACAATTAACATCGGCATCCGATTATGTGATTAGCGACAAAAATAGACATTCGTATCAATTTCATTCATTGCCAAGTTCAGATTCAATAAACAATTAGTCTAATTTGCAATCAGTGGCGGATTTAATTATTCCCCGGGCTATTTCAAGCTCTGTTGCGGCAAGTTTATTTCTTTTTGACTAAATTCAACGTATTATGTAATTTAATTGCTTAGTTTGAAAGAAGAATTTGAATGTTACATAACTTAGAGCAACTCCTGTGACGCCACCGCCGCGACAGGTGTGTACAATGCACAATAATTGCACATACAACAAAAAATACAATATTATTTTCAAAGGGCGACTACGGGGCCAAATATTTTTGACTATAGTCCCACTAATAAAATAATAGACTAAGGCCGTGTTTCACCAAGCAATGTTAAAGTTAACGCCATGTTAAAATACCATGCCATCTCATTCATTAACAGAAAATACGATAGGGATAACATGATATTTAACATGGCGTTAACATTAACATTGCTTGGTGAAACACGCCCTAAGGACGTGTTTCACCAAGCCATATTAAAGTTTATCCTTTTTTAAATATCATGTTGTTCCTCTCGTAATTCCTATCAATGAATGAGAAGGCATGGTATTTTAAAATTTAATAAGGCGTTAACACTAACATGCGTTGGTGAAATCGGGATTAAGAATATTAGAAGTTATCGTGCTATATAACTTAGTTAGCCTAACGTAGATGTCGTAACGAACTATCAAATCTTTCGTAATACTTCAGAGTTATTTTACTTTTAATAGTACCCTGATTCAAGTTGCCATCGCTATTATCATTTACGAAGTTCGAAAACAAAAAATTATGGGATTTGACATAAGATTCGCTAAATGACAAGTAAATTCGTATGCTTATGTCAAGTCCCATACATTTTGTTTTTGAACTTCATAAATATCTAGTAATAGCTATGGCATCTTGAATCAGAACCTCTAAAAAAATACAGACTGTAGTGGCGTAGAGGACGGAATTCAGATGTTTACAGTGACTCTATAGAGTCCGATCCTGAAGTTATTATTAATAGTCATCTTGTTCAGACTGTTATTAATTTAGTCTAGACTGTAACGTAGTTTTATGACACGGAAGAAGAGTTGTCAATGCGACATGAAGTCACATGGTTCAGATTTTTTTAAGTTTACGCGAGACTAAACGAAATGGAAAAAACTAAGTTTATCTATGAATTAACTGTGAATTGTGAGATCTATGTTTAGTTTGGGTAAGGTGTCATTTGTTAGTAGTAAATCTTTTAATAAAGTAGTGTAGGGTTTATAGACTCTATAGTCTAGGCACCTACACACCCAAGCTGTTCATGTGATTATAATCTTTCTTTTACCTATTAGATCGGGTCTTTATTCTCCAGAGCATAACAGTAGGTACCCTGAAAATATATTTTACTGCAGCAATATACAAATGAAGGCACACATGGAAATAATTATTATTAATCATGACGAACGGACGTGGAAGAGACGAGCCCAAAGGGGCGCGGAGTGGCCAGTTCCGTTGGCAATAGCAATTATATGATTGGCCTCTGATTGAAAAATCAGTTTCCTAATCAACCTCCGTACATTACGTCAAATGCATAGGTCCATGGACATGGGAATTAGTTTGAATGGACCTCAGTATATTTTGTTTTTCTAACATAAAACCTAACATAGATAGTTCGTAGCCTTAATTTAGCCTTAGTGCACTTCGGACCCGAATCATTTATCAGCGACTTCCTGTTGTCACGACTTTTGTCTCATAATAGACTGAGATCCCAGACGTCTGGCAAGTCTCATAATAAAACTCTTACATTCTTAAAATATATTATTTCATTTTGTAGTAAGCATAAGTATGTAGGTACAATTATCACATACCCATTCGCTAGTTGATGTCGTAAGTCAATTTTAGGTAGGTAGCTACAACTCGCTCAAATTATACCGACTCACTTTACTTACGTTCTGATAAAGTATCAATTATGCTTTTTGCTATTCGATTAACAGAAGGAACAATTAAATTAATATATAATATTTTTTATCTAAACTTAGTAAGCAGAAGATCAAATAGGTAAGTACCTAGCACATAATAAGAAGGCACAAATCAATCAAAATTATTTATTCACATAAGTTACACAGTATTACTTGAACGTAAAAATGTGATAATGTATTTACAATCGGTGTAAATTTAATTTTATATCTAAGCATACATCAATATTAATTCATTGATAAACTTTATAATATAATATATAACATACGAAAGAATTATATTAATTCAAAGTCTGTTAGAAAGGCTAGTAGGTACCTAGTACATTTTTTTGTACATTTGGTGTTACAGGGCACCAAAAGCTATTAAATAGGTCCATGGCAAAAACTAGCAGTACCTAATAATATTCGTTCATCGTACCTACACACTATCACTAATACTACTACACGGTACTTGTTTAATCAGTAAGAATATAATTGGTATCTAGAAGGACACAGGGGTATTATATTTTAACAAATAAAAATGCCCTTTATAGTTTAATATCTTGTAAACGTATTATATCTTGCATATGGCAAAAAACCACGGTTGAAGTTCGAACCTAAGTCTCTAAGTCAAGGTTCTGGGGACTGGGGAGTTTGGAAAATGAAAATTGAAATGCAATGATATAAGGAAAAGTAAACAATGTCGTAGGAAATGGTAGGAAATAAAAAATAGTGATATATTTAAATAAAGTTAAGAAAATATTTTAGGAAATATTTAAAACATCATACTATTAATAAACTGAAAATTTGCTAAGTTATACAGAAGTAACTGCATTAAAAATGTCACACAGGTTGACGTTTCAGCTTAACGATTTATTTCCAAGAGAAATTGATATATATTGAAGTGTGTTTAAAGACGTTATAAAAAATTTTCAAAAACTGGAAGGTGACGTAAATTGTGTAGTTTGGGATGCATCTCTTGTTCTGGCTAAATATCTCGAAACTATGTGCCAAAGCAAACCTGATTTTCTAAGTGGTGCTAGAGTTTTGGAATTAGGTTCAGGCTTGGGAGTAGTGGGCTTAACCGCTGCTACTATATGGGCTCAAGTTACCCTTACAGATTTACCAGAAGCTTTACCATTATTGCGTCTAAATATTGCTGAAAATAAATCTAAAATTGGGGGCATGGGTGGCTATGCTATTGCAGAGTCATCAGTATGGGGTGATAACAACTCAGAAATACACAAGCAAGAATTTGATATGATTGTGTTGGAAGATTGTGTTTATTATGAAGATGCTATAAATCCACTCATTGAAACATTGACGTATCTGAATAACACAATTAATAAGAAACCTACTATATATTTAACTCAAGAGTTAAGAGATTCTGATATACAAAATAAACTATGGAGTATTTTTTATGAGAAGCTGCCAGAACATTCCTGAACTGTGTATTATTAGATAATTATAATTACTTTTACTTAAAAGTAAATTACTACTTTATGAATTCCTAAAATACAATATTATAGTTAAGATTATATTTTTGTCGTAATTTAATAAGTTTTAATTGTAATATCAGCAAAAACCAAATGTTAAGAAATCTGCAGTTATAAAAAATGTAATGCTTTAAGGTAAAAATCCAAAGTCAAAACTATTTTGGTCCTGAGTAGGCACTGATAGCTATGTTGTCCGAAGAATTTTAATTTCTAGCCCGAAATCGAAATCCAGGAGAAGCCTCGCATAACCTCGAAGTGTGCGACCGGCGACCGATCGCCGATTAGCCGTTCAGCGCTACGATTCCGTGGCAGTGATTGGGCGGCAGTCCAATGCAAGCACCTAACCTAACCTAAAATATTTGGGTTCAATGCTGGAGGCTAGAATAGGCAGGGGCTTCTTGACAATCAAGTAAAAACTTAGATCACGTATCTACTCATGTATACAACGCATAAAAATTATCTAACAAAACCTCACAGAAATAAAAAGCACCTCTCAAACTCATTTTAGTGACTTAAGCCGTTTATGTAGCGCACGCAATGAAAGTCCCCAAATGTAATTAATTTTCCCCGTTTTTGCAACATTTCTCACTGACGCTTCGCTCCTATTGATCGCAGCGTAATGTTATATAGCCTCTATAAATGGACTATCCAACAAAAAAATAATTTTTCAAATCGGACCAGTAGTTCCTGAGATTAGCGCGTTTAAACAAACAAACAAACTCTTCCGCTTTATAATATTAGTATAGATATAATATTATAATACATATAAAATACAATTTTCAATCATTTTGGTAAAACATGGGCCCGTGCGAGTTTCTTACGCCAGTTATTCGCGACGGTTTAGGGTTGAACCAGTGATAGCTTATTGTGTTGACATTCCGAGAATAACTTGGTAAGTTTTATTTGGAAATACAATTTTTCATTTTCACATAAGACTCGGAACTTCAATATAGACATCAACATCATTTCAGGTTGCTTGCTTCAGTCCAATCCAAGAATGATCTATAGTACATACCTTGTATTTAAAAATTTATAAGAAATAAAAATGTAAGCATTCATATTCTTTTGCATATTTCTTTTCATGAAGTGTAAAAAAGTATATTGACATTGACAGAATACATGACATTGACAGTGACAAATAGATTGTTTATTTTTCATACTGTCAAAACACGAATAATTGATCGGCTACGTAAAATATTCAGAATACATTTTTACGGCTTACGAATTTCAACACAGTAAAGGAAGCAAAACGGTTCGTTTTTGCGTACCAAAAAGTGGACTTTTATCAATTTTTTATCTCTATAAACAATTCATTGTCGCCCTGTGTAAAGAAATCTATTTGTGTGCGGCGTTTATACCAGATCAGTGCCCGATTAAAGTATAAACCATATTAACGCTCCGAATACATACTTTAACTGAAAATGGTAAATTGTAATAGCGGCGACTCCAAATTAGATGCAGCTGTGGAAAGTTGGCTTAAACATGATAAGGTAATAATAATTCATATTCCGACCAGTCCATTTATTTCCTTTTTTGGCTATTTTTTCCATTATATATTCTGCAATTTTTTTCTGTAAGATTTAGGATATAAAATAAAATGAAGGCCGAATAAATTGATCAATACCTACTTACTTTTATAGTTAATCATAACCAGACCTTATACATAGAAGTATTAACTCTTAAGACTGATAATAATCTACAATCAATATTATAATAATTTATAGGTATAACATATTATATTTATGAAGAATAGTGTTACTGCAGTGCTATACTAAACTAAGTATTATCTTTTCAATGTTGCATAATCTTTATATTTTTTTATAAAAGTCCAATTGCAAATAGCTAACAGTCAACTCAAACAATAAACTAAAAGCAATTATTGTTTGGTGTATTACAAGATTTTTAAATTTTTAATGATTGACAAATTAATCAAACATTCTTAATAAATTTCTTAAGTTTTTTGAGGTCATGGTAGTCGTAAATCACAGAATTTGCAAATCAAATAAATCTGCAGAGACAATAATCAATTCAAAGAAGTTAAATCAGTAATCAAGGCCAATTTCATTATTACCTATAGAATGTAACATTTAAAACAGACATTACTATATCAGTCTGATATTTTAGTTGCAAATGCCTAAGTTTTCAAAGATTTAAATTATAAATATATAAAGTAAAGTGGAATTTGGCCTCAATTTGGCAAATGTGCAACAAAAGTCTATGTATTCTCATCTGGCATCAAATAGGTGCTCATATTAATTAACATCTGACTAGATCCAATTGTATCTAGATTTTAAATAGGTATCTCTTGATTAATATACAACTCATGTAGCTCAGTACAAATGTAGTTTGTGTTTGAATAACTAAAGTAGATCAATATTAATAATAATGATATTAAAGATACAATAAGGTTTAGTACAGTGTACAAAACCCAATTATGGTTGTATTGTTTTCTGTGTATAGATATAAACTGTGTCATGATTAAAACTATTCTATGTTGGTACCATAAGAAGATGGTGACTGCCAAAGGACATTAACAAAGTAGTTAACTGTATATATTGAACTAGCTGTCCCCGCAACTTTGTTTGGGTGGTTTTTGAGTGACTTAAACCGTTTATGCAGTGCACGCAACGAAAGTCCTCAAATGTGAATAATTTTCCCCGTTTTGCAACATTTCTCGCTGACGCTGCGCTTCTATTGGTCGCAGCGTAATGTTATATAGCCTAAAGCCTTCCTCTATAAATAGAATATCCAACAAAAAAAGAATTTTACAAATCGGACCAGTAGTTCCTGAGATTAGCGCGTTTAAACAAACAAACTCTTCTGCTTTATAATATTAGTATAGATATGTCAATGTTTTGTCCTACCCATACTATAAAGCCTACATTATATTTTGCAGAATCCAGGAACGCGACAAGAAGTGTTAGACGATATTAAATGTCTACAATGGGACAAACTGCGGAAGACTATGATGAGTCGTCAGAAGTTCGGTACGGCGGGGCTGCGCGGGCGCATGGGTGCTGGTTACATGTGTATGAACGATGTGGTCGTCTTGCAAACCGCTCAGGTATGTGCTAATTGTTTGCATGTTTCCGTCTGTGGACATTGTCAAAGGATGTGCTTCATTCTTAATGGCATTGAAACTAAAGTCAGTCGAAATTAATGTACAGTGTCATTTACTTTTAACTGCAACTATTGTTATTCTTAAAATAATTTTTCACACACTTTTTTGCGGTTAAAACGATATATCTACTCAGGTAGTAGATTGCTTTTAGAGGTCATTTCAACTATAGAGTCACTAGCATAATTAAATAAGACGGGACAAAGATTTCTCTCTTCTGTACCAATTTGTTAGGTGCGAGAAAGCTTCAACAATTATTATACTAGAACCATTAATAATAATTAATTAATTAGCGACCTGTGAGCCTGTGACACAATACAGGAGATTGTTACGTGCTCGAGGTTCATTTACCGAAGTTACATAGCCATACTGACGCAATATCTAATTAAGACCTTGTCCACGTGCCGCGAATTCGCACAATGCGTCGATGTATTTATTGTATAGAGTATAGACATATAAGACACGACATGTAGACACGATGTATTAGACTTATACCAGTATTGACTGTAGTTATACAACGCTAAAGCCACCATATATACGTCCCTTTTAAACACGCTTTTATAGGCTTGGGTTGTATGTATGTATCTATATAAGTATGTAAGTATGTATGTAATGGAATCTTTGAGCATAATTTTTACCAAAATCCAGAGGTCCGGTTAATTTGAAATTTTACATACGTAACAAGTACCAATGACAATGCAAATAGGCGTGTGTTTTTTAAAGTTTTTTAAACTATTATTTTATTTATAGCTACCAACTAGCTTAACAACAATCTCATAAAGGGTTATCCCTAAGTCAAATATGTATGACTTATTTAACTGTTCGATCAGTGTATTTTTGATTGAAGCCCCTTTAAAACTTTTCGTATCTATGAGTTTGTCCGTGGCATGCTAGCTCCCAAACGGATGACCCGATATTGATCTAAATTCTGTTGTTTTAAAGTTAATAATATGATCGAGAGTGTTCTTACTTTCTTCTTAGCTATAATTCATCATTATCACTCATTGCTTGACAAGAGGAGATTGCTTTAAATTATGTGTATGATGTCCAGGGCCTGCTGTCCTATATCCAAAAGGTATCAGACAACAGCCACCTACACAATGGGATAGTGGTCGGGTACGACGGCCGATATAATAGCAAACGGTGAGTTTTTTTCATAATAAACACAATTTTATTTTATTTATTTAACAATTTATTGTCCTAATAAACAATCAACAGATTAAACAGAAAGAAATACGACACAAAAGGACTGCTTATCTCTAAAAGAAATTTCTTCCAGCAGTCCCACAAAGAGAAATTACATAACGAATATCAGGCAGGACTTTTAGTTACACTTTTCCACTTTATTACGAGGTTTTTTGTTCTACATGTTTTAAAATTATCCACACCTGATGTATGAACGTATTTATGTAAGTGCTCCGTCATTTAGAAGCCCATTAAAAAGATTCGACTTTTAATTGTTGTGTAAAAGAATAATATTCTGTGTTCGTCAATATTGCTTACGTAACGACCTTTTTTGTACATTTTGGACTTAGTTCCGAATTCCATTTTCTATATAGGGTAAGTTCGCCTGTTCGCGTCCATCGCCCTATTCGCGTCCATTTTGCGGAGCGCCCTATAAAAATCCTCTAAAATAAGTCAACTAACACACTTATCAAACGAAAAGTCATTACCGATTATACCTAAATGTATAAGTGACACGCACGCATATATAAAAGTTCTGTGCGTCAAACCAATCAATTAAAAAAAATATGTCAATATCGGACGTTCAATTAGGAAGCGCATATGCGCAGATTTTTAGATAAAAAATAGTGTGCAGAGGCGCGTTTGATAGTAAGTTTTTTAATGTTTTATGTGAATTTTTGGATACATAACAGTTTCTACACGTTAATAGTGAAACAAGGAATAATATTACTTATGAATTTTCTTATGTTTTTTATATTTAACTAATAAAATAAGGTGGACGCGAATTACTACATCGAATTTTACAAAACTTCCACTTTGCGTCCGCATTGGACGCAAACTATACCGATATTGGATATAAATAAACCATATTGCGTCCACTATTTTTTAAACAATTGCTTGTAAAAATAATTTGAAAATAAACAATATGTTAATTAGAATGCCTAATTATACATTTTTTTTACTAAGACGACGGGTTTTTAATTCTATGACGAGTGAAATTTTCTGTTAAATGTGACGACATATTAAATTCAGATGTAGAAGACGATGATGAGAAAACATAGGCTCTGACCTATTAGATAGTGTCAACTAAAATGCACGCAATTTGTTTTGGCCAAAGACAGTCATTTGAATGTGACCAGTGTTATTAATTGAAATTCTAACGCCCGGTTTCTGAAAGGCTGATCAAATCAGCTAATCTGAACGCTGATTGGTGAACATCACTTCGCAGTCACTGTTTTCACCCTTGAGCGTTCAGATTAGCTGATTTGATCAATTGATCAATTTGATCAGCCTTTCAGAAACCGGGTGTAAGGCAAAAATATATATATTATAAACATATATGCTTAATACTTGCTATGTTTATAATATGATATATTATAAACATACCTATATCATATTATAAACATAGCAAGGTATCAGATACCTTGCTATGTTTATAATATGATAATTTATGTATTCAATAATTCTTTTAGTTATATAATTAAACAAATATTTTGCAATAATTATAATCATGTCTTGTAATTTTAGTGTAAAGTTTGTATACAGAACTGATTACTGTTCATCTTTAAAGTTGCAATAAATACCTACTTGCCTATAATTACTTAATTTGAAAGCTAAACCAATATTAAGAAGAATTATTTTTTTATAGTAAGTAATTTTACTTATAATAATTTTGATTTTTTTATATTAAAATATTCTTATATATAGAAATTCTTAAAATACAATCGTTCCTTACAAATTCTTAAATATATCATCCTTTTTTAAAAATTAAAGGGGTGATATCCTTTTTTAAGCTGCTGGACGCAAACTGGTCCACAGGTGGACGCAAATTGGATTTTGTGGACGCAAACTGGGTAAAACGCCTAATTCCAAAATTTATCAATTTTAAAAGAAAACACAAGATGTTTCGAACAAAATTGAAAGTTTATCTTAAAATAGACTATTTATCGAATACATTACACTAATTTTTCATAGAAATTAGTGCTGGAGCTTTTTTATAATCGCCGTCAAACCTGCCAACTGCACTAAATGGACGCGAACTGGCGAAACAACCCTATGTTATCGACATATTGAATCCGTTTCAAATTTTAAACTATCATTACTAAATGTAATGCTATAGATATCGAAAAAAAAAACAAGTAAGTAGGGAGATAACTATGATATAATTAATGTTTACTCCCAATAATAATATTAATAGGTACTCGACTGGGGGTCAATTGATAACGCATTATCTTAAAATATGACGTAAGAAGACAAGTTGTTCTAGGTTGATATTGTTTTTGTAATGTTATCCAAAGTAGAGATCGTTTTAGATATTTTAAATATCTATATCACTTAATGGTAAATAAGTATGTTCTGAATAACATAAACTAAATTAAAAAAATTAAAAAAACCCCGTTGTAGTCCCGATTTCACCAACGCATGTTAGTGTTAACGGCTCGTTAATATACCACGCCTTCTCATTCATTGATAGGAATTACGAGAGGAACGACATGATATTTAACGAAGGACTAACGTTAAAATTGCATGGTGAAACACACCCTTAGCGTGTTACATTCCTATCAAACCTAACAAACGACCTGATGACCTTGAAGTCCTGAATAAATTTCCACCAAACATAACCAAACACTCGTCTTTCCAACAAAAAAAAATGCATTAAAATCGAAGCATTTTTTTGTTGTTGAATGGGAGCTACAATGCCACAGACACATAATATATATGTCGCAGTCATCTAATTAAATCAGCTATTTCATTGAGTGACTAGCGTTTTTATCGAATGACGACATTTAATTGAAAGACTAAAGGACAACTCGTCAAGTTGTTTATTGTAACGCCTAATGTCTTGACTGAACATTGATTGAACGTCATTTAGTCATGTAGTCATTGACTGAACGTCATTTAGTCCGATTTTTTAACCGACTTCCAAAAAAGGAGGAGCTTTCTCAATTCGATGAATAAGTAGGTTTTTTTATGTTTGTTACCGAATAATTTTCCGATTTTTTAACCGACTTCCAAAAAAGGAGGAGCTGGAAAAAATTTAGTATTAATCCCTCTTAATTGGGGGGTGGAGGGAGGGGGAGGAGGGGAGGGGGAGAACCCCCCCTACCACTCCCACCTTTAGGAGACTACTAGTTTGGAAGATATTTATGGTTGAAGTTTTGAGGTTATGTCTGCGTTTCCGGGATATTTCCAGGAGTAAAACAGGAGAGAAAGGTGGAGACGGCGGTAAGGGGACAAAGGAAATCCCCCCTACCCTCCCCTCTACTCAGCAACCACTAGTTAAGAAAATATTTACAGTTGTAGTTTAGAGGTTAGATAAAACAGACAAGTTCTACGTGGAGATTTGTTTTTGGGACAATGTCGGTCTGTCACGTCTCCGGCGCTGCGGGAAATGCAGCCCCTTCGCCCATGCGTAACGAATGACATCAACCAACACTCGCCTTAGGCAGCTCCGGCTTTCTGGTCGCCGATGGCGACCAGCCTCCGCCGCCACGGCGAGTCCTGGTTTCTGCATTTCGTTACGGCGGGCGGGGGCTGCTCTCCCTCCGCGCCTACGCGCTTAAATATACACTCTAGGGGTTGACAGACAAGTACTACGTGGAGTCGGGGTTGATAGATTCGCTTTTAGTAAAATTCAGTCACCTGACTGATTTTATGTCCGCTCTCATATAAGGGCTATGTTACAATCCGCTAACTAATTGGACGTTGAGTGACGATTGTACAATCAATGTTCGGCCTAGTCTTTCAATTAAATGTCGTCATTCGATAAAAACGCTAGTCACTCAATGAAATAGCTGATTTAATTAGATGACTGCGACATATATTTACACAGCCACGTCAAGGTCAATCACACACAGTCGTTTGTGCGTCGGGGGTTAAAGACAGTTCTAAAAATTATTATTTAACATCCCTAATCGGGACAAATCAACTTACATAATGACATAGCGTCGCTTTACCTTCTCAACCTCGTATCTAAAAAACTACAACTTTTCAGTACAGTCAAAAAAGTTTATAATTTTAGATTTTATTATGACATAGATTTTGGATGTATACTGTACATAACTGAACATCATTTAACACAAAAACCATGTCATAATAAAATCTAAAATTATGAAGTTTTTTGACTCTACCATGGCCTACCATCCCATACAATCTATCTTTAATACAAAAAAATTGCAATAGATGTCACTACTATTAACGTTTGTAAATAATAAAATGTAAATATGCCAAATTAAGTACAAATATTGACATTAAAATAAAGATAAGCATATTTTTAAGCATATCATCACATTAATGTAAATTGAACTCCTTATGAAGAAGAAGATACGAAACGAAATTAGTAATTAGTATTTTCCAATAGTGGCCCTAGATGGCGGTTTCCGGAATTTCTAAGGACTTCACCCTTTGCCAGTCACATTGTCAGTATTAGGGTGATACCATTTTCTAGTACTAGTTCGTGTCTCTACTTTGTGACTACTGAAAAGTTGTAGTTTTATAGATATGAGGTTGTAAAGCAACGATATCTTGTTTTCAGGTTCGCGGAACTGACCGCGAAGGTTTTCGTGTCAGCGTCTGTGCCAGTGCACCTGTTCTCCGATGTCTGTCCGACCCCGTTCGTGTCCTTCGCCACGATACTGTACGGCGCGGCGGCGGGAGTCATGGTGACCGCATCACATAACCCCAAAGACGACAACGGGTATAAGGTATACTGGAGAAACGGCTCGCAGGTGATCACGCCTCATGATGACAACATACTGGATGAGATTTGGAGCTGCTTAGAGTAAGTGACTTATGATTACTTAAGATTCTACTTAAGAATAAAAATGCTAAATGAAAAGCCCTACTACATGGCAGTAAAAATATATAACACCATAAAAACTAAACCCAACTTTTTTTTTTTTTTTTTTTTAATTTATTTATTTTCATAAAGGTACATAAAATGTTGTTTTTCAATACTCCAAAAACCATTAAGGTTTGTCCGGAGTATACAAGTATTATACAATATTAAAATAGTTATTTAAACAATACTAATTCTAGAACATAACATAATAATTATTCAATTACAAAGACAAAACAAAAAAAAAATATATTTATAGTCTCAACATAAAAAAATAAAATAAAATAAGTATATATAGTCAATAAACAACAAAAAATCCTTATTCCTATTCTTTCAACATTTTATCCAGGTAGATATCTTTTAGCTTATATTTAATATTTTTTACAGTAATTTTATTAACTATTGACTGGTCTAAATTATTAATTAAGCGTGGTACGATGTAGTCGGTGGTTCTTTCTCCAAAAGCATTGTTTGCCCGTGAGATAACTAGTTTATTTTTTGTTCTTTGACGAGTCTGAAAGTTGTGAGTTATTTGTTTTTGAAGGATGTCATCAAAGAAGTGTTCTTTTAGGATATAGTAATTTATTTTATGAGTTATGGGAAGTACTTTACAATATTTATATAGATCTATGTCATTTTTACTATATTTCTCTTTTATATTAGGTGGCACAATGTTTTTGAGGATTCTGGTTTGTAGGTTTTGAATTTTAAGGAGGTAAGTTTTATAGGTTCGACCATAGCTGGTTATTCCGTAACTAATAATGGAGTCAGCGAGCGCATTATACAACATTAATCGAATCTTAAAAGGTATTTTATTTTTAATAATATATATGTTGGCGAGAAATGCTTTAAGCTTATCGCATATTCGACTGATTTGGGGTAACCATGAAAATTTATTATCCACAATGAGACCTAGGTAAGTATGTTTATCAACTTTTTCAATTTCTGGGCAGTAACTACATGTGGTATTATTGGAATGTAGGCATTGGTGATCATGGCTCACTAGTTTTTTTTCAGCTGTGGGTGTCTTGTTGTTGTGTGGCGAACAGATATGTATTAATTTTGTTTTGTCAGAATTTAGCACAAGCCCGTTGTCATGGCACCACATATTAATATTATTGAAATCTTCTTGCAATTTAGACATTGCAGAAGCGGGGTCAGTGTCGGATATCAAAATACACGTGTCATCCGCGAATTGATAGGCTACGCTGTATTTTAGAACATTAAGCATGTCATTAACATATACAATAAAGTGGAGAGGTCCCATTACTGATCCTTGAGCTGTGCCCTGTTCAACTCTCACCTCATCACTAAGGTCACTGTTGATCTTAACACGATATGATCTATCTTTCAGGTAGTCCCTACACCAGTTAAGCAGTGGACCACGAATCCCAGTGTTCTCTAATTTTTTAATTAATTTGTCGTGATTTAGAGTATCAAATGCGCGGGAAAAGTCAATAAAAAGAGCAAAAACATGATTTTTACAGTTTAGAGCAGAGTTAATGTGATTCGTAAATTGGGATAGTAAAGAAGTTGTATTTTTACCAGGTTGGAAGCCATATTGGTATTTTGTTATAATACTGTTTTTTTTATAGTACGAATGGATTTGGTCGCTAAAGAATTTCTCTATAATTTTATTTATAGATGAAAGGAGAGTTATTGGACGATAATTGGATAATTCGTCATGTTTTCCTTTTTTATAGACAGGACGTACACATCCTTGTTTGAGCTCATTTGGATATTTACCCGTTTTCAAACTTACATTAATGAGATTGGCAATGGCTATTGATATTTTACCACCTATTCTTTTAATGTCTAATACCTTAATTTTGTCATTACCAGGGGCTTTATGTATATTTAAGTTTTTTATAATTTTCTGGATTACATCAGGTGTTGCTTTTTTAACATTTAAACTTTTATCAGCTATACTAGAGTAATTATTTTTATTTATCAAAAGAGTGTTACAGCGAGTTATTATATTATTTACACAGCTTTGGAATTCATTTGCAAATTTATTTGCCAAGTCTTGAGACGATAATTTACGGTTACTAAAAGCATTGTTTATGATTTGATCGATAGATTGTGATAGTCTGCCACATATTGTATTAACTAACTGCCATAATTTGTTAATAACTAATAATATTTAACAGAAAACTAAAAACATATTTAATAAAAAAGTGTTTCTATTCATTAGAAGAATACTTTTCAAAAGAACAAGAATATTGTTCATAAAATATTTTTCTTCATAGTATATATTGTAATTATCTATAATATGTAATACTTAATTTAAAATAAATAGATAGGTACATAGAGAAGTAAATGCACTAATCTTATTATTTTGCATACGTCCGAACAAGGCACTAAGTTTTAAATATTTTTCAATGAATTTTGATTTATTATGTATGTACTTGGTTGCTAATAAAGAGTTTGAAGTTCTTATAGAAGACTGGGCGCAATAAGGCTCTGGGGGCTTACTCAAAAAATGAATTACAATTCCAATCCAATCAAGCAGTTCCACTGATTGCCTTCAGTGAACTGCGACCTAATGGAATTAGGTTTAGAGTTGCAATATTAGATTTTTACAATATGTAATCCTTATAGCATCTCTATCTTTCCTTTTTCCGTTTCCTTTGTGATTATTTCCTGTAATAATAATAATTATAGTCTTAGAAAACCGCACTTCACTAAGAACGGAATTTAAAATTGCAAATAATTTCATCAGTATATTTTTTGTAATTATTCAATACATAACAGCATTCCAGACGAGCATTGGAATATAGAGGAGATTCGCTCTCATGAGCTGATAAAGGACTGCCAAAATGAAGTGACGACCAAGTATATGGAGTTCATAAGGTCTAGTCTACACAAGGAGGTTTTGGAACAGAATAAAAGCGCCAAAGTACAGACGGTGTATAGCGCTATGCACGGCGTCGGATACAAATCCATATTGATGGCTTTTGAGGCTGCCAATTTGAAGGTATGTTATTTATTTGAAGTGACGTCATACCTTTTAAATTTTCTGTCATGCGGTATATCCAGGCTAACTAATCATATCAATCTATGGATTGATATGATTAGTTAGCCTGGATATACCTTGGGTAAAATATGTCTGGACTTATTTTTAAAATTCATCAAACATAGGTTGGCAACATAAACTACGTATATTTTATTACACACTGCACATTCGCCGTTGTCGTTTCAGCTATCTAAAGTATTTCCTGGGGAGTAGTTGCCTATAGGTTCCACCAGGGTCAGCAGGAGGACATGCTGCCCATTTCCGCACATATATTCCCTCTGTCACCATTTCGTCGCTTTACCTTCACAACCAAATCAAAAATTATTAAGTTTTTTAATAATTTTACATTTCATTATGACATGGATTTTATTTATTTAACTCAATAATTTCACATTTCATTATGACATGGATTTTGTTTTAAAAGAGGTTCAGTTATGTCCAAAATCCATATCAAAATAAAATCTAAAATTATGAAGTTTTTTGATTATACTGAAAAATTTTAGTTTTTTAGATAAGACATTGAGAAGGTAAAGTGACGTTTTATGACACCCACGGGAAACATGGTTCTTACTGAGGCATCCCACGAATTACACTGTACATTAATAATTAAGAAAAAAAACCATAACTTTTTACGCAGTAACAAATTTTGGTATACACACTATTATATTTAATTTACTATACCTTACCTGATTTACTATAACATTACAGGCGCCGATAAGTGTAGTCGAGCAACAGAATATAGATCCTGACTTCCCGACGGTAACTTTCCCTAATCCCGAGGAGAAGGAGTGCCTTGAACTTAGCAAGAGATTAGCGGAGAAGAATGGAGTGAAGTTGGTGCTTGTCAACGACCCCGATGCGGACAGATTGGCTGTTGCAGAGTTTGATGACGAGTGAGTTAAAACCAAATCCTTCTATAAGTTTACTTAATGCATTAAAAAAGTATAAGCCTAAAGCATAAACTACATTACAGCTGTAGACTAAAACATCGTTGGGTTTTTTTTTTAACCAACGGCATAACGGAAGACTAGCTGTAATTGTCATATTAATAAAATTCTGTATGCAAATCGAAAGCCTCTTTGAAAATGTCGATTTTTAATATAATTATGTGCTTACAGTTGTTTCATAACTTACTCATATTTAAAAGAACTATTTATGCAATGAAAAAGTAAGGATTTTTGGTATATTAACTCCACCTAATGATATATGTTAACACTTCAGCCGAAAAGAATGGAAGGTATTCTCTGGCAACGAGATGGGTTCTCTCCTCGGCTGGTGGATACTGGAGCAGCAATGTAAACACAGCAGTAGCGATGAGCAGTGGTTCGTGCTGGCCAGTATAGTTAGCTCCAAAATGCTGAGGGCCATTGCGAAAGGACGGGCTGAGTTTGTTGAAACCCTTACGGGATTTAAGTGGATGGGTGAGTTGGTGTCTTTAATGGCCTTTTTTAATTACCTATCTATGAATAACTATCGATCGGCTGTCACATTGTATGGTTTTCAAACACTAGTTATAGATATGTTGGTGGGCTGTAGATACGGGCTGAAAATTGACCACAAATCAAAGATGAAAAGGGTTAAACATTGTGTCCCTAACATAAACATTAGCAATACTTAGAAAATAACCGATTAAAATATCAGTTATTTTGCTGTCTTAGTCAATATGTTTTCCTTCCTTGATCTGGGTAAAATAAGCTGACACAAATGGCGTCAATTTTATTATAAGAAAAGTTTTTAAACCATTATCAAGACATAATATTCCCAATGGCGTCCTTTTGTCACCAGTAACGACAAATATAATACATTATACAGAATTATAATTACATTAGAGTCGTTTACGTTTTCTTAGAAAAATTTAAATGTTGCTGCTCATGACAACTTAGTCACAAAGAATTTTTTCCCTTTAATTTATGTTAATTTGCTTGCCCAGTTATTGTGATTTTGAAATGTGAGTCTTTGTTGTAGTGTGAATTAAATGTTAATTTTATTTATTATGTGTACAGGCAACACCACCCTCCTGTTGCTGCAACAAGGCAACAAGCCGTTGTTCGCGTTCGAGGAAGCCATCGGCTACATGTGCAGCCCGCGCGTGCCCGACAAAGATGGCGTCTCCGCTGCCGTACAGGTACAGACAATATGCTGGTATGATGACTGACGCCTAACCCGAAATATAACACTTCCCAAAAATACATACTCATCTTGGCGAGGGCACTGCCGTGCCCCCAGATTTCATATTTACTTAAAACGATGTGGTTTTATAGGATGTTTTTTTTTGCACAAAATACATTTTGTAAAACCAATAACCCGATATAAGTTTTATTATAATATTCAAACATAGGCACTACATCGTAAAACTTATATACCAAGTGGTGTGATACCACAGTATTACAGAAATCCATAGCTAATTTTAACACTAAAAACCCCAATACTTCTTTACAATATTCGTTTTAGGTGGCGTCACTAGCGTCAATGCTGTACTCCAAAGGATCAAGCTTACTGAAAATGTTGCAAGAGTTGTATGTAAAATACGGTTTCCATATTTCGTACAACTCTTACTTCATAGTTCACGACCAGGCGGTTTTGCAGATGATATTCAGCAGGATCAGAAACTTCCATGGGCCGGGAGAGGTGAGTTATACGTATAGAGGGGAGGTTAATATACCTACTCAGCTTGACTACTATTCTATTTGTATATGGAACTAGCGGACCCGTGCCCACTTCGTTGAGCATTCAAAAAGTTTGTGATGCCATAATATTTTCTCACCGTTTTAACCGACTCTGGACTTCCACGAATATTTCAAGACCAAAAATAGCCAAATCGGTTTAGCCGTTTTGGAGAGTTTTAGCGAGACTAACGAACAACGATGCATTTTTATATATAAGATAGCTGAGCCGTGCCCACTTCGTTGAGCATAAAAAATAAAATAAAAAAACGTTTAAACATTCCCTGGACTTCCACGAATATTTCAAGACCCAAAATAGCCAAATCGGTTTAGCCGTTCTCGAGTTTTAGCGGGACTAACGAACAGCGATTTATTTTTATATATAAGAAGATAAAGATGATAGATTAGATAAATAATTATTATTATTCGCTGACACAATAACACCCGGTTTCTGAATTGTCGATTAGCTAACATTTGTATTTACAAGCCATTCTGAACTCTACATGGTCAGTTGATTGACTAATTGATCGGCCTTTCAGAAACCGGGGGTTAGTAACACATAAAAAATACACACAACATTAATAATAAAACACAAAATAGGGTAATGTTCAATGTGCGGTCTTACTGCTTAGAGCAGTCTCTTCCAGACAACATAATAAAACAGTTAAATAGCGCTATTTATATTAATTAAATTCTATGACTTACTATATTAAAAATATTACTAGACTTTCCATTAAAAGAGTTTCCTAGACGCGGCACTGTGATTGTGCGACAGAATGTTAAGGCTGCGTTTCCACTGACCCGGAGCTGGGCGGAGAGCAGCTTGCGGTACCCGCATTGACCAATCACTATGCTCGAAATCTCCGCTCCTTTTCCACGGAAATAGCACGAGCATAGTGATTGGTCAATTTGGGTACCGCTAAGCTCCTCTCTGCCCCACTCCGCGTCAGTGGAAGCGCAGCCTTAATAAACCCGTCCTGTAAGATGATCAAAGAATAAAGCTAAATAAATCTCGCTCGGTCCGAGATCTTCCTTTGGGGCCTACACTGTTCGCAAATTGGTAACTCCGTCAGAACATCATTCATCATCATCACTCCCCGCGCACCGCACTATGCCAGCCTGATGATGTGGCGGTACAACTAGCGCCACAGTCCTGCATCGCGCTATCGAAGTTTTCTAAGTCCGGCGCTATATAGACAACATCTGATAACTAGTACAGTGGGTTTGAGCATGACCGAGCATACCATCTCGCTCGGCGGAGATTTTTTGGGGCTTCCACTGTTCCCAGTGCCGTATTAAGCAAGCGCGGGGCCCGTAGCAAATTCTCTGACCTGCATATACGGCAGATATTTTGTAGAGCCTATTATCAGGTCGACTGAATTTCTACGCGTTTATACAAGCAACATTTCGTAGAACTTACGCGTTTACGGTATGAAATTTATTATGCCAAGGAAATAGTTGGGTACCTAGTGTCTGGCGTGGATTGTCTCAATGAAAAGTAGTAACGTTTCACGTTTTTGTAACATATAAATAAGTTTCACGTAAAAAAATACGTTCAGGCAAAGATGTGCGTTAAATATGCGGCTTTGGCGCAGGGCCCGTAGCAATTACAACTCATGCTACTTGGTTAATCCGGCACTGACTGTTCCCAGTCCCACAAGATCGTTTATTTTTCCCACTCAGGTTATACCGACAAATAGCTAAAAACGTACCACTAATAGATGTAACTAATATTTGATTCCCATATTTCAGTATCCCAAAAAGGTGGGCTCGTTAGAAGTGAAGTTCCTAAACGACTTTACTGCGGATGTGAAGGTCCCGGACACGAGTGCGAACGGCTTAGAAAGACGTTTGTGTGAGTATATTTTGTGTCAGCCCTTACTAATAAAATAGCTCCCTAGCTATACAATGTTACAATGCTAAGTGACTTTTGTGACGCATCAAACAAGAAAGAAATTATGTATATCTTATATGTGTACATTTTTTTAGTAGTTTAGTTTTAAAATTATGCTGTATATAAATTATCCGGCTCGAAGGACCATGACATACTGCGTCGCTATCTATTACATTGTATGTCAAAAAGAACGCGGATGATGTTAGTTGTCACAATATTTACATTAAAGTCTTTTAGGCTCCATAAATGCTAAGATTGCGATCAGCGATGCAACGAGATTTCTACTAGATATGGCAATTAAAAGTTCAAAATTATTTTTTTCAAATGTCCTTGGTGCATTATAATATTAAATTCTATATAATCAATAAGAAATATATTTAATTTATGATTGTATTTATATTGTATTTAGTTCTAACGTATTGAGAAAACCTGTAATGGTAGAAATTAATGTGGAAAAGTAACTATTTTTGTCGTTTAATTATGCAAGACTATTTTTTTCAGCGGTGCTGGGCACTGGCCTGGAAGGCACGACTAGCGGCGAGATGATCCTGCTACAGTGCACCAACGGCCTCAGCGTGACAGTACGCACCAGCGGCACCGAGCCCAAGCTCAAGTTCTATACCGAGCTTGTGTGCGACGCGCCTACATATAAGTACAGTTCATTTTTAATTGAATACATCTTAATAATTGAAGACATGAATGAATGAAGGTGATATGTCGCAAAAAAAATTACCCACAGAATTGGGTTTAAACTAGAGATGTAACGGATATCCGGTAACTATCCGGTATCCGGCCTATCCGGGATGGTAAAATTAAAAAAAAACTTATTATTTTATAAAGGCAAATCATACTCCAATAGGTTGTGGACACCGTTTATTTTTATAATCGCACATCAAAAATGTTTGTTTTATTAATTATTAGTTTAATACTCAAAATTAACAAGTGGCAATTTGTGATGAATAAATACCAAATTTTACGCGATAACACTCGAATGCCCCCGAGTCGACCCGATCTCCGGTTACGTGCGACCCGAATGCGTCTGAATATTTCCGATCTCGTTCACCGCGCCAATATTCAAATCAAACTTATTATTATATACTATCAAAAAGGCCGAATATCCGGCGCTCCGGCCTAGTAGCTTGCCGAATATCCGGTATCCGGCCAAACTACTATCCGTTTCATCTCTAGTTTAAACTGTCACTTAAACATTCCATATTAAGTACATTGGTTCTAGAGACGGATCTTTAGATTAATGTACTTAATATGTTACAACCTTGTTTTGTGACATATCACCTTCATCTATTCATGTCTTCAATTGTTTTCATAGCCACTAATCGAGTGTTGCTGCAGCATAACTATAGTACGTCACAGATAAATTTAACCCAAACGTAAACAAACCCGTCTCTGACATAATCATAGACTAGTCAGTGATGCCGATTGGCCAATATTAATTCAATGATTATTGTTTGCTATATGAATCCATAGACTATCTAAGACTTTATTCTACAGTCGGCGGTGTCAAAATGGCGTATTTTTACGGTAAAAGTTTTTCATTTGATGTTTAAACATATTAATAAGTGTTTAATTGATATAAAATGTATTGGATAATAAAGAATGATCCTTTAATATTGCGGTTAAAGTGTGGATAACTGTGCACAATAAGTAAATATGTGAAAAATTCGATATTTTGGGTTTATTTACGTTTGGGTTAAATTTATCTGGGACGTGCTATACATATCTATCATACCCATCCAAAATTTTGTAGCTTTTTAGCTATTAAATAAAAAGAATTTATTACGCTAAGTAAGGATTGCGTTCACGTTCAACAAACGGCCGAATGCATAATGCAGTCACTCCCATGTATGAGATGAGATTGTCCCCAATTTTTTCTATATCGAGCCAAAGCGTCCATGACTAGTGTACGACGCGCTAGTAGGTACTGGCGAATTGGCAATATCTAAATGGCTCCAAATGTATTGTCGTAAAACGATACCCGATTAGGTTATCAGGAGCCACGGAAGTGCCCCCGCAAAGTTGACACGGCCGTACCATACCATCCTTTTCTCGAAACAGTTCAGGCCACTTTCGACCCCCTTTAACTTCGTTGTAAATAAAACTAGAAGCCTGTATTTCAGTAACTAAGCAATCGTTGTATATAATGATATATTTAAAATTCCATTAAATATGAAACTGAAGTTTTAGAATTATAGATTGTCAAAATTTCCTAATTTTGTCACTGTGAGTCACTCACTGACCGATCGTCAAAAGTATTAAACACTTCTAGCAGACATAGAAGTTTCAAATTTGGAATACAAGTAGTGTCTAGTGTATAAATGAGGGAAAAACTTAAACATTTTGTAATTTCGGTCTAATTGACTACATACACCAACTGCATAAATAACCTTGTAATCCTATATAAATGTATAGGATTACAATGTTATATTTTCACTTTTAGTTAATATTCTACAAAAAGAACTGAAATCCCATCAAAAACATAACTTGTACAAATATGCCAAGTCTTGCTACTTATTTCTTTTGGCAAAAGTTGTGAGATGCATGTGATGCCAAGCCGGCGTAAGTCGGTCGGTCTAACAACATCTTATAGTGATCATATCAATATTATTAAATATATTTTATGTTTTAAATAAATACTAGATTGACTGGGCAATCGCACTAAACAATCTGATTTCATAATATATGTATCGCCGACTTACCCCAGCTTCACATGGATTTCACAACTTTTTATGGCAAAGGGCTAAGTAGCGAGACTTGGCATTTTTTACACGTTATATTTTTGACGGGATTTAAATATCATTACAACGATATATCAATACATTAATTCGATATCGTAATATGGAATTTTTTAAATGCTTTTAATGTTGAGGTATGATAAAATTTATTTTTCACAGGGAGCAAGAAGCCAAAAAAGAGGAGTTGGAAAAGATGGTGAAAGAGTTCATTGACGAACTTATACAACCCCATGAACATGGACTCGTTTGGCGCAACTAAACTTCATTGTTTTCACAAAATAATATGTTTTCGTAGAAATTTGAATACATAATTTTTAAGCTCTTTTCAATTAATAACATTCCATTTTTTCCAAATTGAAATAATAAGTTTCTCGAATAATATTAATAATGTATTTCTGTTGCCAAAGCGTTGTGAAATTGATTTCTGTGATAGTTTTACTTAATTATTAAAGTATGGCTTTGTAATCTCAGTTACCTCTAGGCTCTAAAGAAAAATATGGTAAAGTCGAATAGTGTCCTAATAAAAATATATACATAATAATAAGTATCTAAAGATGTGTGAAAAAAATGTTGTTTTATTTTTACTTAAGTTTTTACAATTTTTTTATCCTTTTTTGTAAGTCTAATTGTAGCACTAAAATATGCTCACAGTTGTGCACAAAATATTCACCAAAAAAAAGCATACTTTCCATTAATATTATGTGCTAAGGAGTAGAATAACTCCTAAATAAAAGTTCTTCAATTTACCAACAGTGAACTATTTTAACCTAATACTATGGATGACGGTCATTTCTGGATTTGAAAGCGTCACGTTGCATTTGTTTATTTTATAACTTGGATCATTTAATAATCTAAACATTGTGGAGGAAGTTCTAAATTAGTGAGGTGGTGGTGGATGTGCGAGCTTTTGTTATAATATTTAGTACAATAATGATAAAGAATAATAATATATATATACAAAGGCAAAATCCGTAAATAATATTGATCTATGATTCACTAACAATATAGTAAATAAAATAAGTTTAAGCTGGCATAGCCAGAATTGTAAATCGCCTTATTAAATTTTTTTTTAAACTTATCTGTGGTCGATGACATTCAGACATTTGAGTTTTGACACTTGACAGGTGTGAGATGAGTGTTTAGTTTTAAAAAACTAGTTTCGTTTTTTGAAATTGTTTAGTAATATAAAAAATCCTCGTATTTGTTTGAATTACAATGGCTGAAATTCAGACACTGATAGAAATGGGATTTCCCAAGGAGCGAGCGTAAGTACCAAACAAATTTCATTTCATAACTAGGTTAGTTCTACTACAGATGATAAACTATTTCATGTTTCTAGTGAGAAAGCACTGGCTGTCACAAATTTTAAAGGAGTAGAGCCTGCTATGGAGTGGCTTTTAGCTCATTCAGATGAGCCAGTTGAGAGCGTAGGTCATACGATAGCCGGCAGCTCGGTCAGCGAGCCCCAAGCCGCGACTGCAGCACCGGTAGCAGCACCGGCACCGACAGAGTCAACATCAGAAACAACTGAAGCCAGCACCGACGAAGCCAAATCATTTAAATGTGACGAGTGCGGTAAATTGTTCAAAAATCAAGATGAAATGGAGTACCATGCTGCTAAAACAAATCATAGCCAGTTTTCGGAATCTACTGAAGAGAAGAAACCATTGACTGAGGAGGAGAAGAAAGCCCAACTTTTACTCCTCGAAGAGCGGTTAAAACAAAAACGTAAAGAAAGGGAAGACAGAGAGAAGGTAGTTATTAATGACTAATTCCCAACAATTAATATAACCAATTATGAAGTTATATTATGTTCAGATCTTATTGAATAGATTTATATTTTCCTTTACATAGAGTAAAATATGAAATCAACACAATTAATGTGTTAATGCATTTCTTTTTTGTACTGTTAACAAGCGACACTTAAATTGGTAGTACTGTGTTCTATTTTTCTTTGTTTACATTTATATAATATTGGACCTGAATAGAGTATAAAATTATAGATACAAGCTTATCATTGTAATGTTTTAAAGTTGAAAAACTAATTTACAGTTTAAGCCTTTGCCTTGCCTTTAGCATTAATGGTGGACAAGCTACTGCAGGTTTATTACATTCTATACTAATATTATAAATCTGAAAAATTCTTAAGAACTCCTGGTATGAAATTTGAAAAATTAGTTCACTTTTTTGACAGCTACCTCTATTAATTGAGGAAGACACACACCAATAGGAGTGGAGCACTAATGAAGAATGTTGTAAAATCTGCTTTTCTTCCTTTCTGGAGCTTTCTTCTTTACTTTTGGGAGCTTTCACTGCGTTAACTAACTAAATTGTTTGTTTGTTAAGGACATCTCATTACTTACAATGTGACTACAAAAAAAGAAAGTTGATAAAAAACCAATGTTATGAGTGCTAAGTTGTCTTATTATATTATTTCAGTCAGAATCATTAGAACGTGAGCGTATCCGTATAAAGTCTGGAAAAGATCTACAAGAAGCTAAATTACGCATGCAAGAACAAGAAATGAAAAAGTTAGTTGAACAAAGACGCAGAGAGAAAATGGAAGATCAGCAAGCCAGGGACAGAGTTAAAGCTCAGATAGAAGCTGACAGACAAGCACGCAAGTAAGTAACATAATTTTACAGAATCCTCTACACAGATTGGTTTACAAAGTAATAAATAAACATTATGTTGCTTAAATGATTTCAACATTTTCGTGAAACTTTGGAGATTTTAGCTGTATAAAATATTACATATATACAAATATGTGTTTATTTGTTTGCTATTTATTATTTATATGATATAGGGTTTATAATTCCACTTTCCACGGCCAGTAAAAATTCTGCTTGTATATCTAAATAAAAATTAATAAACTGGAGTTATTGTAATGTTGTAAGAAAAGAGGTATGGTACTTCACCTTTGAGTTCTTTGTCCATAATAAGGAATTATTTATTACATCTTTTTAACCCTATTACCATAAATACACAGTATGATAGAAATCTCAAAAGAATAATCTCAACATTCCAGATTAGCAGCCTCTGGTCAGCCAGCTCCTGCTCCCCCGGCGCCAGTGCCTATCACAAGCCCCACACCTCCACCAAAAGGCTCTTACGAGCAAGCCCGCATCCAGCTGAGGCTACCCGATGGACAGTCAATCACACATAACTTCGGAGCAAAGGAACTGTTGGCTTCTGTCAGGTGATTTCATCAACTCATAATAATATTATGATAATCTCATTCAGAAGAGCTAAAACCTAAAGTTTTTTTTGTCTTGGAGTTATATAATATTTTAGTGTTTGTTAAGTATTTAGTTTTTAGAAAATGTGATATAAAAATTAATTTTAATTGTTGAAATTTATTGTACAGATTTATCCTTATTTTAGTTAATACTAACATATACACAACATAATATAGATAATAAATCTTACTCTATTTTACATTTGCATGCCAATTACATATTTAGAAATAAACAGTATATTATACAAATTTTGAATTTAATTACTTTCAAGTAAAAAAACAGTTAAATGAAATAAATTCACTAGTTAGATAAAATTTAATAATTATTACCTCAAAAATAAATAAAATAGATAGATACTGGAATAAAATCCAAAACAAGTACTTCAATATTTTATTATTTTACAGGACCTATATACAAGTGAATACAGAATTTGGCCAAAATGATAATTTCAAATTAATGACAACATTTCCTAAGAAAATATTCTCAGAAGAGGATTATGAAAAGCCATTAGAAATATTAGGTAAGTTATCATATTTTCTCTACTACACTACTGTAATATGATAATAACCAAAATTTTATTAACTTTTAACTTAAAGAATAGATAATGGAGAAGGAAACCTTTTTCTTCTCGGCGAATTTCCTGTGGGATTTACTTATAACATTGGATGTAGCATCCTGTGGATAATTTATGTGTCATATTATGGTGGCTGAATGTTTATCAAGTGTGCTGAATGGATGAAACATAAAAATGTTAATTAATTGTAATTTTATTTAAATCTAGATATTGTTTTTTACAGGACTTGTTCCATCTGCAGTAATAATAATTTCAAAAGGAGCTCAATAATAATTAATTTATATCTAAATTAATTGTAAGAATGTGCTGGGTACATTTGTGAATTATTGTACTATATTCTTAAATAATTACTTTATTGTTCATCAGCTTTAAACTCTTTATCAGAATAAATGCAGTAACTGGTAATGATTAAATGGTCACACTAAATAACAAAATGTGGATGTGAGTTTTTGGAAAAATAAAAAATAAAAAAATAATATTTTTGTTTTATTTATAAAAAACATTGATTACGATCTTCGTAGTTCATAACATTATACTGAAAAAAACGTATTTCAATGCAATGGACTGAGTATAATTTTCACAATATCTATCACATGTTGTGAATGTTAGGCAGTTATTAAAACAAATTTCTTCAAATTTACCAACAGAGTTAAAGAAGGATAAAAACCTTTTAGAACCGTCTTCGATTTCAGCATGGGAACAGATAGTGTTAAATAATATAAAAAAATCATTATAATAAAAACAATTTATATTAAACAGGTATTATTATTTTATCTAAATGTAAAAAATATGTATAAAGAAATAGGAAAATATTGCATTGCAGATAATCAGAAAGCAATACATTAAGTACAATATTTTGTTTAGTTTTCTTAATTTCTCACAAGAATCTTTTTGTTCACAAAATCAGTCCTAAAATGTATAAAAAGTGGAAAAAAGTATTATGCTTGAACACATTTTATCTTAAATATACCTAGCTAAATTCTATAATGTAATGCAATAATATTTTTTTATTAAAAAAAGGTTTTAATCACAAATTTCATTATTAGAAAAATATCTAGAAAAGTTAATATTTTCAATACTAACCCTGAAAAATAGTAGAAATATTAAAACTACACAAAATAAAAATATGAGGCTAAAAATAATTTGATAAAAACCAATTGTTATATTTAGAAAAGGATAGTTAAAATTTTTTATATACATAAAATGGTATAAACATAGCATTTTATTACATTTTCATATAAAATTAAATAATAGCTAAAAAAATATCTATGATTTTTACAAAACTTAATTTAAAATGTTTCATAAAACTGATTCATAGTATTAACTAAATTTCCAAAATATTAAGTTGTTCTGTGCAAAATCTGTTGTATTTAGTACATGTAAATCTTTTTATATTTGTCATTAAAATGTGAACCACTGCAGCCATTTCACAAGTTTGTACAATTTCACATACCATTTATTGTAATTGGGATAGACTATTTCCTCTGACTTACAATTTGTTAATATTGATTCCCCATTCTTATATGTACGTGAAATAATACCATCACAATTAACTGGTAGTAATTGTTTTGTAAAACAAATGCGGATCTCAGATAAATAACTTATATTATCTTCTACCTTACACTCAATTGCCGGATCAACATTGAGCCTTTGTTTTATAGCCTTGTTGATGTTATTAATGGAATATTTTTTCGTATTTGATGGTATAATTTGAGATTCTTTAAATATGTCAGTCATAGAATTATTATGTAACCAGTGTAAACCTGTGGAAAAGTATTTGAATTCTGAATTTAAATCTTCTAACTGTGCAGCACAGGTACCATGCTTGTTCCACTCATGTGACCACAATTCGTAAACAGGAGTACCTGTAGATAAAAAAATATATTATATAATTAAATTTTTAAAGAAAAACCAACCAGCTTGTATTCCTAACTTTATACTGTCTAATTAACTAATGGATAAGTAAACTTTAAATTGCTTGTACACTGAAAGATATACATAATATTATATAAAGAACCTGTGAAAGTATTTAAAGAGTATCTTTGTTGTGCAATATACTTACCACCATAGATATTAGCCCATGACTGTTCTAATTCATCCTCAATGGGCCTTACTTGTTCTGGATCAAATAACCAGGTTCTATTACAGAAGCCAGGTCCTATTGTACCCAATTTAGTAGGCCAGATACCATGTATTGTCCATGCATCTACATCTTGAGGCATATTACATGTATGATGGGGATTATGCTTTTTCCACTCCATGCAATCTGTTGCAGGCCACAATTGGGTAAAAATGAGAAGATCAAAATCATTTTTACCGTTTACGCTACTAAGTTCCACATAATGTATGCTGAAAAGAAAGAAGTTAACAAATAAAATTCCTACACACGTAGGCACAATATACTAAACATTGGATGGATGGATTAAAGCCATTTGATTTATACAAACCATTCGAAAGTAAAATAAATACACAATAGAGTTTTAAAAATCATTTTATATTATTGAAAATTCATTTAAATACTTAATAATTCATAAATAGTAAAAATTGTAAAGGTTAATAAAATGGAGTCAAAATATTTTGACGTAAGACATCAAAGTCAGATTTGTCAGATTCAACGTCAAAAGAGGTTTTTTTTTATTAATCTAGGCAAAGATATCAAATAAGCTTTTTTAAATTTAAATAGATTTAGTTATGAAATGTGTTCTATACTTTTTTTTTGTGTTTTGCCACAGACATATAAGGGGTTCCTCTTATAAGTCTGTGTGTTTTGCTTTGTTTTACTTTCTGTATTATATTTTTTGTGAAAATGTTTTCTTCTTTTTTGATATGTAAAATTTTAGATAAAATAGGGCTGGTTTCTAAAATATGGTTACCTAATAAAATCTATGATCAACTTAGTACGTATGTAACAAGTATTATGTAACAAGGCATTCAAGCTAACGGCACATATTTGAACGCTGATTGGTGAAACATTTATCACAGAGAAAGAGAGGGACAGACAGACAAACAGATATTCCTATCCGCTTGTCTCAGTTCTTACCTTTTAAAGACCCTCATCCAAATATCTACCTATCACACATGCTAGGGCTTCCATCTGGAGTAGAACCAGCCTTCGCCACTAATACCTTAGTATTATTTCTTTGGCAAGCTTTAGCATTGATTGACTGCTTTAGTCCCGATTTCACCAACGCATGTTAGTGTTAACGGCTTGTTAAGAAGGCATGGTGCCTTCTTATTCATTGATAGGAATTACGAGAGGAACAACATGATATGTAACGACGGATTAACTATAACATTGCTTGGTGAAACACACTCCTTTAGGGTTGTCGTTAGATTCGTTTCGATTACGATTACGACCATTTTTCACGACAGAGGATAATATACTTACAACGTGTAACAGAAATGAGTGATAAAAATTTATAGGCGTAATTCTTAAAATGTGTTATCTAAAAACAATTGAAGACATGAATGTATGAAGGTGATGTGTAGCAAAATTCTGATTTCGGCAAAATCAAATTTAAACTGTCACTTACACATTTTAGATTAGATAGGTACGTCGTAAAGTATTACATATTAATCTAAAGATCTAAAATCAATGTACCTACTTAATTCGTTACTACTTATTATCCTAAAATGTTTAAGTGACAGTTTAAACTCAATTTTCAGGGTAAAATTTTTTCGGGACATATCACCTTCATCTATTCATGTCTTCAGCTGTAAAATATATTTTATTATTATCTTAATAAACTTATTTTATTAAACTACGAGAAAAGAGACAATTAGTTGGCACTAGGCAGACTTATGTTAAAGTTAACCCTTCGTTAAATATCATGTTATCCCTCCTCTCGTATTTCCTGTCTATGAATGAGAAGGCATGGGATTTTAACATGGCGTTATCACTAACATGCATTGGTGAAATCGGTACATATATTAATAATGTCTCCCACACCAATTTCGGTGACGGTGGCCGGTTTTATTGAAACCAGGGCAGCTACGCAGGAGTTATTTTATAGTATCCAAGTGTGTGCGCAATACACATAAGCACTCTCTCTTCCTTCACTTTCGTAGCCCAGTGGGACGGATATAACCGACACGACTGGCGGGAGATCAGGCGCAGATCCGACTTTATACATTCCCATCAGACGCATGGATCATCTTTCTTGTCAGACAATCAGGTGATCAGCCTGCATTGTCTTAACCAAACTTGGAAACAACATTTATTGTTTTTTCAACGCGGGAATGGAACCCACTACCTACGAGTGGTGAGGTAGGCTCTAAACCACTAGACCACGGAGGGGTTATACCTATTAGACTTATAATATACGCCTTGATTGGTCCGGTGGCATGCGTAAAAAAGTAGGTACTTAATTCATGCAGCGCTGCTGTCTCACAGTGAAGACTGAAGTATTCAAAACAGATACGTATTATGTCTTCCTCCTCCTCAAATATGACTCATTTTACACGTTGTATTTTCATAAAGAGGTACAAACCCGTAAAGAAAATAGTAACGTTCTCGAGTAACCTCATTCGGGGTTTTTCTTCGGTCCGCGTCACTCGCATCGGTGCACTGAAGAAAAAACATCGCGTGCGTTACGTTACACTGCTTATGTATCTTCACAATTACTTATGATACATTATGGATTCATTCCTAACTATTAGCTATGGTCAAGCCTTAAGTGTTACAGTACAATGAGATTCATAATTACCTTGAAAAAGTAACTACTAGATAAAAGGAAGCCCTAGCCTATATCTATACTTATAATAAAACTGTAGAGAGGTCAATTCTGTACATTGAATATTTTTTCAAAATACATATTGGAGGATGATTGGCGATCGATACTGATGCCAAAAATGCAATTAGTAAAATTTTTGTCTGTCTGTCTGTCTGTCTGTCTGTCTGTCTGTCTGTCTGTATGTGCACGATAGGAACAAAAACTACTGAAGGGATTTTAACCAAACTTGGTACGATTGTAGCCCATATTCCTGGGCAGGTTATAGGCTATATAACATAACGCTACGATACATAGGAGCCGAGCAGTGACGATAAATTTGAAGCAAGTCGGATGAATTTCGCGCGCGCGGCCTGCGGTCGAACGGTTCGTGCGGGGGGCGCGGGGGGATCGCTTACACAGTGACGCGAAGCAATAGAACGTGGCACTAAAGTAGATAAAAACATCAAATAAGTACCTAACTATCAGGATTTTTTTTCTGGGAAAACAGTGTTTTCACAGTGTCATAATAATATAAAAATTGTATTATTGAACTTGCTTCACAAATTGAAATAAATTATCATTTATTGTATAAAATCAACTTAATTAACTGTATAATTAAAAGAAAGCCTTTCGCGATACACTAAAAAACGGGCAATTAAGCGGTTTTTGGAAAGCTATTTATACCATCACGGTATTAATCCTTATCATTTTTAATACGTTAGTTGGCTTAAGCATTCCATGAAGACTATAATATTTGTCCTTTATACCATGCAAATATAATGAGTAGTTTAGGAAATATAGCAAAATTAAAATCGTTTCGCCGTGATTCGACCGGGCGCCGCGTAATGCAGGCTGCTGCGTGACGTCAATTACGTCCGAGCCGGGCTGGTGTAGTGTAGACTGCTGGGTAAAAAATACTATTAAAATGTGCTAACTGTGCCTGTGTTATTATAGGAGACTTTTATTTATTCAATAGTACCCAAAACAATATATTTTTTTATTTTTGTCTGTTTGTCGGTGCATTTGTGCACGCTAATCTCAGAAACGGCTTATTCGATTTAGATGTGGTTCAATCATATTTGTAGTAATCTTGACTTAACATTTATTTCATCTCAATCGGTTCACAAAAATGGTAAACAAAAATGCTGGACGTTTGTATGAAGCGCGGCAGGAACCGCGCTGCAAACATTCAAATTTAATCTTTTTTTATTTTATATTTTCTTTAAAACTAAATTTAATTTATTTATATTATTGTTATACTTAGGGTAGGTTAATAAAAAAACGCTACTAAAACCGATCGGCGCGCCGAGCTGGGGCCTAACTCCCCAAACTGATTCGATTTTGATTCAGATTCGATCGTGCCGCATACTCCCGAATAAATTGACGTTTGTTTATTTTTGTTCTATGTCGATTGATATCGTCGGGTGTACAAAAAGTTACGTTCCAAAGGTTTTCTTTATCCTAATTAGTTCCAAAGTAATCTACCAAATAAAACACCAAATCCGTTGAGATCGAACTGATTCGATTCTCGGTTGTGTCGAGAGTAAGCCTGCTGGATCCTCGACGGGGCGTGCCGCTGCGCCCATGTCTAACCGAGAGTTTCGTTTTAAATACCTTAATAATTGCAATATATGTTTCAATTTAATATCTCAAAATATTAATGACAACAACGTCGTTCGTCGACGTTCAAGTTCAAAAAAATTGAAAATAATTTTATGGTTTCGCAATTTATCCTATGTCGGCACTATTAAGACGTTGCTTCGTATCAAATTTAGGTTTTGGTTCCCTTTGGAGTGTCCAAAATTAGAGAGATAAACGGCTGAATCTTTGGGTAGATGTGGCTAAGGAGTCTGTTTTTTTCAAAGCCAGAAGGGACAGAAGACCCTGAGTATTTAATAGGATTGTTAGCTTGATACCTACACGTGTTAAAGTTTGGACAACCAGACAGATAGACAGACGGTCATCGAAGTTAAATAATTTACTAAATTAACGTGAAAAATTGGCTGGGTCTATACGGTGCATTCGAATAATATTATCCTAACTTCGAATACCTTTGCTGACTTCTACATATTGTTCGAAGGCCTACTTCTTTTGCCGCGCTCCGAAAGGATGGTACTATATTATTATTATACCCTGCATACCAAGAGGCTTGCCGGGTACGTGACTTGCTGGATCGGGATCAACACTGGGATACACTGGGAAGTACCTATTGGCGAAAGTTGTCAGCGGTTGCGCCAATAAACTAAAAATATATTGAAAAATATAAAAGTGTCCTAAATCACTTTTCCACGCGTACGAAGTCGCGGGCACAGCTAGTATTAAATAGTTTCCAAACATATGGGCTAATTGATGCCGAGAAGAGTAGAGTTATAGGAATTCCACGCCACTGCTAGACAAATTACAAAAATGTTATATTATAAGCTTACAGGGTACCTCCGAAGTCTTAAGAGATGCCCAGCGGGACTCTTACGTATTCAGATTTACGTCATTACCGCGCACCTACATAAAAGTTAATAAGTATAAGTATTTTTTTTTTATTTCTATAACAATTTCTCTAAAAAGCTTTGTTTTAAGGTGACAACATGAAACGAGATAATGCTTATTCTATCCCCACTCTTAATTTTTTTTTACTGTAAAAACGTAAATAGGTAGATTGTTATTTGTTCTGTTGTTATTAAAAGATAGCTCTAGCTCTGTGTTCCTTTGATGTAGCCTTGTTACACAATATTTCTAAATTACTAGTGGAAATTTATTGGAACACTGATAATTAAAATGCTGAATTCATTTAAAGAAAATAATATACGTTTCCTTAGAGGTACGCTGTAGCTCCTAGCTATAAACAAAACCACCTATAATGCCTTTTACATACACCAGTGTATTATTTTAGCAATGTGAATTTGTTATTCAGGCTTAATAAGTTTTTTTCCTCAAATTGATAATAATAATATGGGCTTAGTTCAAATGGCATACCCTTGCAAAGTGACCTATAATAGGACAATGACGCCGTCCTTTCCAAATGACCTCACAGTACGTTATGTTCATCTTCTATAATAATAATCTATAGTCTTAGGCAAACAAAAATAAAATTGCCCATTTATCTTCTAAATCTTTCTGGGACCACAGAAAATATGAGTTTCTTACGCCGGGTCTTCTTCTCGACTTTACGTAAAAGATTCCGAACTTGTGGTTTATTGTCTTCTCCTTCCCGCGGGCCCTGAAAACCGCCCGTCGCGCCCTCACTGAGACTTTTGTAACAGTTCGTCCAATTCCGACGATAGCTAAAAGACCACCTTCGGCTTCAGCCGGGTTTTAGGCCGAAGCTTCGTTTGGAAATTAAATGTTTTGAATTTTGTCTTGTTTGTCTTTAATACCCTAATGGCATTTCCTATGGTCTATAAAAGAATAAAGCATAGAGTTAGAAGTTAGACCATGCTATTAGTATGTAGGTACTAGTTACCAAGTAATACCTATAAAATTATTAAATAAAATATACACCGTTGTAGTTTATATATGATAATTATGAATTATAACTTAGCTACGTTAATTATTTTCAATCAAAACTGCTTTACATTACAGTAAGTTTGGTGACTAAGGCTGAGCTCACACCTATACGAGACGTGGCGTGGTATTTTAAGGTAGTGATTTTTTCTTTCCCATGACTATCTTAAATAAACACTAAGGGCCTTTACACACGCGCTGCAGCTCTTACATTATGGACCATTCCTCCGCAACTCCCGCAGACATGCGGCGTTTCTCCACCGGGCGCCGGCGCTGCGGCACAAATAATAAATAGTATGTAAGCTTACCTACTATCTTAGTAATAAACATGCGTCTTTTTGTATTACGAATGAGAAGAGATGTCATGACGCACACACCACTTAGAAAACTATAACTAATAAAATCCGGGAAAACGGAAAAATCACTCCTTATCTTTCTTAGTGCAAAAAATGTAATTAATTTCCTGTATACAATATACGATTCATTTGCTCCGGTCATTAATTTCAAAAAATGTTTTGAAATAACAATCGTAGGAGAAAAATTCTTCGCTATCGATCTCTACAATACAAGACCGGCCATTGCTCTCCATTACATTAAAAATACAGAGTAAAAAATGGCGCGTGCGTTTCCGGACGTATGCACTCTCGGAAAAAAGCGCGCGCGCCGCTCGCGGCTCCGTGACGCGTTTTTCTAATTAATTACTCGAGTGTGCAATGCACACGCGACGGTTGCGGTACGTGAAACCGTAACACGGATTTATATTACGGAAGCGACACCGGACAGAATTTGCTTCCTAATATTTTGGCAGTTTAATGAAAAACTAATCTACATTATGAGTATTAGTAACAGTATATTATAAGGTAACCGCCTACTAGGCATTCAATACAAATAAATGCTGTAGAGTACCTACTTCCTACAAGAATCTACTAATAATTAATTAAAGTACCTGCTATCTACCTAGGTGTAGTTCTCATAGTTAATGATACCTCTGTATAATTATATAATTCCGAAATTGTGGCTTACTTTGAGTTATTTTATAATTTTCCTCATAGGCTCATACTAAACAACCGGCTGCTACATAAGGTGGATGGCTTGTAAGGAATGGCTGTAGTAGGGGCGGGCGCACATGACAAGCATTTAACATTATTAAAGCTGTGTGACATGGTATTTAGTTAGGTTGGTCATTCCTCTTCACAAAAGTTCACCATCGTCATCATTTCTGCTACGACGTCCACTACTGGACATAAGGCTCCCCCAGAGTGGGTTCATGGGGTAGTTACCTAAGCTCCCGACGCTTGGCAGGTGGATTGACGAGCGCAGTCTTCAGATCCGTCCGCGAAAAAAATGCTGCCCATTACCGGAGATATAATATCACTCAGTCACGTTTTACGATCCGATACGAGTGGATTTCCCAAACCGCTTTTTTACGCGGCAAGGCTGAAAACTATCCTAATTTATCAAGATATTGTTTTTATTTTTTGTTTTAATCGTAAAGCACAACGTTTATAATATGGCCCTATCATTATATTTTAAAAATAATTATTATTTTCCAAGAAAATTAAGCAAATATAGGCGATTTCCAATTTTGGTGGCTTGTCGCCGAACTATTTCGCTCAATATCAAGATAGATTAACTAAAAACTAGACGTAGGATTAGATTTAATTTTTTTTGTAGTCGTTTTATAATAGTTGACCATTCAAAATATATCAATTTTATTATATTAAGTACTGTAGTATAGTTTTACCGGCACAATTTAGGTCTGTCGCCGAGAATTTTCCAATTTTGGTGTCATTTACAAAACGATATTTCTACAAAACACCAGTGATTCCTAAAGCATCGAAATTACGTCATGCACTTCCTTTAGACACGCGCTAACCGGCTTAGGAGGTGGTTTTGTGCTGTGTCGTACCAGTTTCCCACCACAAATGTAAGTAAACCGTTTCATTGCAACACCCCCGATTTTATGCAATTTTGGTGTACTTAAATAATAATACTTGTGGCAGTAATATTTTATTGTTATTTTGAGTAATGGTAGGGTTTTGGTTTTTTTATTGTTTAGTATATATGTTATTATTTTAGTACACGTAGTTTTTTTTTAAGAATTTTTTTTTCGCAATTTCCAATTTTGGTGGGACAATTTTGGTGGTTTTGGTGGCATTTTTAGACCAACCAAAATTGCTTCCTTGCACAAAAATTAGAAAATTCAAATAAAAATATTTATTTACCTACGTAACATTGCTTCATGATACCAAAATTATAAAATCAATTGAAAAATCGAATTTAATATTAATGTAATTACTATAAAATCGAATATGGGTCGAAATATTTAAATATTTTTTAGCACAATGTACAGCCTTGTGTCCTCTTTTCCCTTGCCTCGTAATTTTACTATGTACTTTCCTGTCTATAATATTGATTTTTTAACTGCATTGCATTTTGAACTAATTAAGCGCGCTCGCACGTACCTTATGAAGTTCATTTATTATCATTGGCATTTGTTCTTTTCTCTTAAAATTGGATATTTATATGATTTCTTTAGTATATGCTGTATTAAAAAATATTTAGGAAGATAATATTAGGACATGGGTCGTATTACAATTGTATCCCTTTTCTACTTTGGCTATTAACTATAGGTACCTATTCCAGATTACACTGCTGAAAGAGTTACTTTTTTACTTTTGTGTGAGCAAACTCACAATGCTAAGGGACTTGCCCATGCAAATCACAAAAAATGCTGATACTTTCACAGTAAACTCTATAAAGGACCCTGCATAACACTATTTTTTTATCCTGTGATTGATATTTTTAAATTAAGAAGGTATTCTGTTACAGTAAACCGAAGAAAAAAACTAAATAAACTAGAGCAGAGCAGTTACAAAAAAAGAGAGAGTCAGAAAGAAAGAGAAAAGAAAACATCGGAAAAGATCCTCTCAAGCTTGAAGAACTGAGAAGAAAAGAACGCGAAAGATACCACAGAAAGAAAGCTGAAGGCAAAATTGTACCGTTGTCCGAATTGCCACCTCGAGCCCGTAGACTGAAACAGAGACGAAACTATATTAACTTCAAAGCGGACTCTGAAAGAAAAAAACGAAGAGCTGGTTCACCTTCAATACTGTCCAGCTACATAATTTACCCACCGAAACAACGTCACAGCAAACACATCAGCCAATTTCAAGTTCACTTCGAGTTTTGCGATCCCATAACAAAAGTCTTACTTTTACCATTGAAGCTGCTCCTGCTGCTCCTATAAAATGTGAGGTTTGTTGTAGTAAAATGTTAAGTTTCAAGGAATTTGACAACTCAAAAACCATTTCATACTATGTATGGGAGAAAGCAGCCAAAAGCTATACTGAAAACAATAAAGAAAAATATATTAATGCAATTGCAAAAGTTAACAAAGTGGACACTCCTAAAGATGTAATTAAATTATTTTTAAAAACTATAACGCCCTTTATGGCTCATTGTGGAAGAATTAAGAAGCATTACGCTTCTGTAAAGAAAATAAAAGAAGAAGAACTATCTGAAAACGAATGCTTAATACACGTTGACTTCAGTGAGAACTATAACACAAAATATAGAGAAGAAGTTCAAACAGTTCGTTTTTCTGAAAATAAAAGACTGTAATTAGTTGTAACTTATGGGAATAATTAATAAATGATAATTACAAATTATATATTTATTTAATTCGGTTAGTATAACAAGTTCTTGTATACTTTTATCACGAATAATAAAATGTTAGATAAAATTGGTACATTTTTTAAAATAAAATATGTTGCCCAGTCATGGGATCATCTTTCAAACTATACAATCATACTCGTATTAAGATGATATTTTGTTAAAATATGCTACATATTCGGTTAGTCTTTAAAATATATAAGTAGGTACAGCCATTAAGATTCATATTTAACTACCTATATAATATTATGCTAGTACATGTTCTGTCCATCTTTAAAGCTGCATGCTAGCTTGACATGACATGAATTTTAAGGTAAAGTTATTCAGGCAGGCAAGGGCCAAGGCAGTCAGTCAATTTTTTTTTTTATTGCAGTACAAGGTTTTTTCCATAAATATAATTTTGGTGGGGTGTAACAATTTTGGTGGTATCATTTTCAATTTTGGTGTCAAAAAACCAATTTTGGTGGGAGGTCAATTTCGGTGTCAGGAATAACATGATTATTTAAGGGAATATTTTTATTCTTCTTGATAATTTCATTAAAAGATAGTACTCTCTAACACCTAAAATCAAATTGAATAAAAAAAAATCATACATAAAAATTTCCACCAAAATTAGTAAAAAAATGCTAGTTGTTGAAATCCACTACGGCAAAAAACATTGGTATAAGGGATACCAATGTATTTTTGTATCTAACTTTTGTGATATATTGGACGACATCATAAAAGTTACATTAATTTAATTAATAAATCATAATCAGTCTAGATGACCTAAGTATAAAAATTAAATGCTGTTCGTTAGTCTAGCTAAAACTCGACAACGGCTGAACTGATTTGACTATTTTTAGTCTGGAAATGTTCGTGGAAGTCCAGGGAAGGATTAAACGGTTTGTATGCTCAAAGAAGTGGGCACGGGTCAGCTAGTTTTCTTTTAAAATGTAAGATTTTTGGGGGGGATTTCTCTTTGCGCGCATGTATCTAAACATGTTGGTGACTGACCAAAGACCATATTACCTATCAATAACGCCCAGTGAATGTATTGGATATTTCATATTTTAGAGCCAATTTTAGAGCTGATAAGTCTTGTTCTGTGGCTTAAGAGTGACGATGCTGTGTCAGCTATGAAGCTGCTGGACAGAGGTAGGCATCTCCAAAGTGTATAATGGAGTAGTTGAATATTCTCGCCCCGCTGCAGCTGGGTTGCTCGCTAACCCCATTAGCGAACGCAGTGTTAAAATAAGAACAATGTCCGCAGAAACACTGCCGCGTATTTCCGGATATAAATTTCTATCGCCTATTACGACACACGGGAAAAATTGGAAGGTTTTCTTGCTCCGTCAACCCACGGACAATACTGTGTACTCGGTACTCCGTGTTTATTGTATGTATATATATATATATATATGTTCCTTCTAATTAACACACGTGGAGTCTTGCACTATACGTAAGTTAACCCGACTACACTTTTAATTTTTTCATTTTTAATAGGTAAAGTTCACTTTGCTTTAGAACAATAGTATCTGTGTTTGACGTCTATCCTAAATGACGTCATCCGGACTCGTGTAACCTAGATCTAGGTCTTCGCACTGTCGTATATCCCTATAAAAATTGTAGCTTTACTGATATGCGCTATTTCCAGGATTCGATGGATGTTTTCTCTTTCTAAATCTAGGGTTACCTAAGTCTAGAAGTAGAACGTATTCCAAACTTATTACATACGCCCAGTCACCGACGGATCCGGTTTACGATTTTTGAGGATTATTGCTACGTGATAAGGTCGAAAAGTGTTAAACCGAATCTGTCGGCGACCGTTCGTTATAATTATCTACCAAATTCTTATGAAATCATACTTATTGCCAAAATTGACAGGGTGGATGTTAATTATTACTGTTTATAGGTACTAAGCGCGAAAGCGAAACCGTCTAAGGGTGGAACCGAAAGTCCGGAGAAATGTATTGTGCCTAAGTATGTACGCAAAATGACACTCTCTCTTCCTTTATTTTCGTAACCTACACGGAGGACCGATCACAGGAGACCAACACTACTGGCGAGATATGCTCACCAGACACGACCAACTTATTTCAAAGGAACCGGTGGTAGCTTGTTTTTATTGTTGACTTTCTGAAAATAGCTTGTTAAGTTTCATTTGGAAATAAAACGTTTTTTATTTTATTTTTATCTATGACGGATCATAATAAATTATTTGTCAGACAAGCAGGTGATTAGAACTGATTCTTATCAGGCGATTTTCACAGATAATGTATTTATTTATATAAATGTATATTGTATATAAGCAGGTGTCTTTCTATCCTATCCTAGCCAGGCTTGGAAACAAGATTTTTGTTGTTCCAATGCGAGGATCGAATCTAAGCTCCCCTGAGTCAAGAGCCCAATTCTATACCACTATGCCACGGGTTGTATATGTCGCAGTCGTCTAATTGAATCAGCAATTTGATTAAATGTCTAGCGCGTTTACGAAATGACGACATTTAATTGATTGACTAGGCCGAACGTTGATTGAACAAGCGTCACTCAACGTCCAACTAGTTAGCGGACTGTAACAAAGCCCTTTTAAACAGAGCAAACGTAAAGTCAGTCAGGTGATTGAAATTTAGTTAATTTTTTCCCGCAGTGGCGCTAGTAGTCACCAAAACAAATATGACGGCAAACCGCTCGCACAGATAGTACCTACATAGTTGATATTTTCATTTTCACATGTCACATGTCATGTTCTCATTTTTGAGGACCTTTTATGTAGCGAACTTATGGTCAAACCTATGACTGCGACATTTATACGAGTTTTGAAGGCTAATGAGGATGACTGTAGTCAGTTTATGGTTGCGATAGTCGGCTTTAACTTTAGGCCGCTTATGGTGACTCAGGCTGAGTCATTTCCGACGCGGATTCCTGCTGACGTCACAGGGTTGCGCCCGCGCGATATTTTAGCCGACGCACTATACTATAAGGTTCCATAACCTTCAAGTCTAAAATAAACCGGCCAAGTGCGAGTCAGACTCGCACACGTGGGGTTCCGTACAAATTGGGCAAAATAATCTCGCTCCCATATAATCCCCATAAATATTTATTATAGTCTGTTTTTTAAAATTTGTTGTTGTAGCAACAAAATAAATACATCATCTGCGAAAATTTCTACTTACTTATTGGTTCGTGAGATAAAGCCTGGTGACAGAGCAGCGGAGTCTTAGTAATAGGGCCTCGTTTTTTCTCCTTTAGGAACGAAAAACCTAAAGGAGAAAAAACAGGGAACCCTAATAAAAATGCCCTGCCCTGTCTCTCTATGGGACTGCTGGAAGGAATTTTCTTTTAGAGATAAGGAGTTCTTTTGCTTTTCTTTGTATGTAATCTGTTTATCGTTTATGTGCACAATAGATTGTTAAATAAATAAATAAAAATGAGGTCACCAAACATAACCGTCACACACACACACGAATTGGTCTTCATTACGCCTTTATTGGAATAATAATGACGTTACCAAAATAATGGAATCATTGCTTTGTAAGTGATATTTATTATGGTTTGATAGAGGCTGCCGATTAACAGACTTTGTAGCTTTATGGGACGTTGTAATTGAGGTATCCGAAGATCTTTGTATCCATTTTTTACCTGTATACCTGTTCTTTAGCTTCAAATACTTATATAATATTTATTTACAAAAACGGAATATGTTCTTAATTCGCTTAGTTTTTTTTGCTGCGCTGCGAATTTGAAAAGACTTACGTGATTATTTTTTCGTTTTATGCAGAATAGTTACCATTGCCCCGTCAACTCTATATCTGTGCGAAACTGTGTTCATCTCATTCAGTTCTGTAGTTTTGGGACCTATTCAATACAACAAGCATACAATTTACACGAAAATTAATACGAATGTTTTATGTTTATAATACTAATATTATTATTAGTGTGGAAAAACAAGTTTTCTAATTCTAAAGAAAGTAGGAAAGGAAGCTATGCGTTAAGTTATTAATCTAATTATTATATAAATATTTTATAAGACTCGCTTGTATAGTAAGCGTACTGAATTGAATATATTTTGTTAAAAGTTAAAGTTATATAAAGATAATAATATTAAATGTAACTTATAAAATCCGTCCCTAGAATTAGACCCGTTTGTGTTGGTAGAAATAACAAATTAATTCTTTTTATGGTTTATGTTACATATGGATAAAGTTATGTATAAATTTCACCTACAAAATTTAATAATTATATATAATATATTATAATAGGCTACCATAATTAGCCAATTAATATTAGTTTAATGTGTATTCTTAATAATTCGAATTGTAAATTAATGAATAATAATATTTATTTATACAAACCTTTAGAATTGGTTAGATATAGCAGAAATTTGCAATATATTGTATTTGTAGAGCAGATTTAATACGACAGATCACATAACATAATTTTCTTTTAAAAATTATGTGATGTCTACAAAATATTAAATAAGTTGGTTTCAAATACTTTTACGTAATACATGCATGACATATTCATAATTATATGCTATTTATGTACTTTATGTTAATGATCATTGAGCTTTGGCTGATTTGGACATTAACCTTTTTAGACCTAATTTAATACAAAAGTATACTATTATTAAAATAATACATTTAAGTTGGGTTATAGTTTTTCATAAAATTTGTAGCTATCGACTATACAATATAGGTTAAATAACAACAACTTTGACGTAAAACTATAACCCACTTTTGTGACTTATGCTTTTACAAATCAATTGACACCACATGCAGTTTTATAAAGACTTCCTGAATGTGTAGTCGGGTAGATAGATCTAATATATTGGCAACGAAATTGCCTTGCCGCGTCTATTGTTTTCCTAATCTGCGTATTTGCTTATGGATCATCGCATTATATGTCTACTGACTCGTAAGATTTTAGTGACGCATCTCGCGAGATTAAATATAGAGATTTGGGGCAATGAACTTGATGAGATGACGTTTCGCTCGCGTACATCAACCGCTTCGTGCGAATTTTTGCTTAACAAAGTAGCCAACTAGCCACTAAAACTGTTTAACTTTGCATATTTGTTCTGTGGACAACATACTATGTTAAATAATACGAGTAATCGAAACTAGTGGTCGAAATTATTCCAACTTTTGTATTTATTAGATACATATAGATAGGCAAATAAAAATGTATCTTGTTCCACATATTATACAGCAGTAACTATACCAAAATTAATACTTCTCCGTTCGCACAATTCATGTAAAACTTCAATTCAAAGTTTTTGCTAATACTATACAGGTTGTAATATTAATGAGTAATAATACTTTAGGGTGTGTATGGGTCCCGTATATAGAGTTTACTGTAAAAGTACCAGCGCTGAAAGGGGTACTTTTTTTTTTAATTATTGTATGGGCAAGTTTATAATGTTGGGCATGTCTCATATAAACACGAAAATCAAAAGTACCTAAGTGTTTCAGAGTTGGTACATTCACAGTAAACTCTACATAGTAGGCATAAATGAGTGATAATACTTTAGGGTGCATTTATTTTACACCTTGTTTACGTATATGGGTCGTTTATGTAAAGTTTATTAAAATTTGTCTGGATATCGTTTTCCAGTATTAACAATGAGTGGTAGAGTAACTTTGTAAGTTTGCTGCCGAATTACTTTGTTAGAGTTAGTGGTAGGTAATAGTTAAGCTAGTACTAACTGTAATTGACCGTGTTGCTAACATCCAATCGTAGCTTTTCTATGATAACGATTTTAGAAAAAAGCTTTAAAATTGACGATTGTCATTGACGACGTTGTATATGGTTGTAATATTAATTATGTCTTTAGGTAATTATGGAAATATGGCCAGATTCTCTTTTGTATTGATTTATTTGATAAAGATTTAACGACACAGGGCTCAGTAGTTAGAACGTCGCGACTCGCGTCGCTCAGGTCACAGGTTTTTATCCCACCGAGGCAGCAACGAGTGTTCAACATTCCTGAAAATATGTATAAAATATGTAATATAAGTAATTAAAATCTTAAATTTATGTAAATTTTAAAAGTGTTCAATATCCTGTCTGGTCGAATACCACAAAGTAACAATTTCTTCGAGAACTCAGCAGCAGATTCGCGTGGTGAAAAACGCGTCTATACTACAATATAAAATATTCACGCTGTAATATTAATGAGTGATGATATTTTAGGGTTTGTATATGTCCCGTATATAGTGTTTACTGTAAAAGTACCAGCGCTGAATAAGTTACTTTTTTTAAAATTAGTGTATGGGCGAATTTATAGTGTTTGAGTTGAAAGTCAAAAGAACGTCTTTCAGCGCTGGTACTTTCTCAGTAAACTCTACATAGTAGGCACATACATAGTAGACACACTCTAAAGTATTATCACTCATTTACTTTACACCTACGTTATATAGTAGCCACGTTATAAAATTTTTTTCTCTGTATAATTAGAAGAATAGGGTTCAATTATTTTATCGACAGACTGCAGATTTTCCGGTATAATTGAATCGGGTTTAATAGTACGGGTACAGTGACGTCATAATTTTGTCCAATCTCTAGTTTATTATCACGTCCTTGATTCTCTACTTTATCAGACAATCAGAGCAACGCCCTATACACGTGAATTACACACTTTTATTGGTTTAATTCTTTAACCTACCGTTCAAAAATACATTAAAAAAACGAATTACTTATTTTATACAAATAATCTTGTAGTATAAAAATCAATATACTAATATAGATTCTTAGTAGTTGCGACGCGCCGATTTTCCATGTAAGGTAGATTAGGTCTCCACCTTTTCTACCTTATAAGTTACATGAGATAGAGTCTCCCTTTCTCTATTTTCTAGAACTATCGCTTGGGGTTAACATAAAAGTACGTCCATTTATTTATGCCCTGTTGCTAGTGCTAGATATATATATGATTTCTATAGGTATTATTTGATTAGCTATTTAGGCGCTATTTTATATACCCACACCATTATATCCATCTAGATTGAATATTCTAATTTATAAACAAGTATTTTTTAACACGTGTCTACTGCGTTCTTACGCCAAATAACTCTGTGTTCCACTTAGATGTTTGTCTCAAAGTTAACTCCAGAATAGGGTCTATCTCTGAGTTATTTATTTAACGCGGACTTGCACAAGGGGGTGGCACAAACCTAGGGGTTATAACCCGAGTGAGTTAAGTATAGTAGTCAGCTGTACAGGAGTGAATTACTAATGCGATATCAATAGAGAGAGACAGTCGCGTCGACATCGCAAGTACAATTTAACTGTTAATGTGGGTGTAGTTACATTGAGCTGTTTGGAATTTGGATGCGGTTTCAGAGTTACTTGATTGCATGTCGATTGTCGAACCAACATAACGATTGATGTGTATTGTGTAGGCATACATGTAGGGTTACAATTAAATGTCAAACTTGGCGAGTTTAACGCATTGGCCAAGGCAATAATGTAATATAAATGATTAGCTTTTAAAAACATTGTGTATTGACATATCTAAGGAATTGGGGGAAATAAGCGAGTAATATTGTTTTCTTTGCCTACTATTTTTGTTATTCAATATTAAACATTATTTATTTCATCAATTCAATCATCCAAATTCCTAAGCTTATTACACCTAATATTAAGTAGTTGTAGTTGATTCAGTACTTCGAATTCGAATAATTATATTATTGATATTTTTAAACATAGGTAACTTTAAATAAAGTGATTATTTTTTGTTAAATTAAAATATTTATATTTACACCGCATAGACTGTATTTATGTACCACATCCATGTTTCGTATACGCACATAATGTCGTTGAACTTATCAGTGTGCGAAATTGGCGAGCGCTCCCCGCGCCCCTGCAGACGCGTGCTCCGCGACTGTCGACCCTGCGCGTGCGCACTGCGCGCTGCCCGCCGCTCGTGTTACATTGCTGCGCCGCCGCGACACGCTCGATATACGTCGCTAACCGAGCGCACGATGTATATCGCCGAGACGAGTATAAGCGGAATAATCCCTTGTATTACCGACGTGCTACAGCTGGCTGTCTCGATACAAGGTCGTGTCGCCCGACGCCTACATCTAAAAATATGTACACAGTACACACACGTCTGGTACACACATGCATACTCTTGTATACATTTAAATGTATACAAATAATAATTTAGCTATATTCACACTGATATCTGCATGTAGATATGATAAAAAAATCCATAAAGTGTAGGTTGTAATTGAGTAGGTACACTCGTACCCTGCATTACGTAGGAATGACTGTAATAAAATTACAGTTTCATAATATTTTTTCGGGAAATGAGACAACAGGGCGTAACCCATTGCCAAATAAGTAGCAGTAGTTAGGTGGATGTAGGTATTTTCTATAGAGATACAACTACTGTAGTGTAGGTCACTTTTTGATAGAGATACCCACGTCTCATACGTCATTCATACAATATTCGTGACATCATATATGAGTAAACTTGTTACTAGGAAAAAACTTTCAAACCTCAGCTGAAGAAAAGTGCATTTATTCGGAAATACATATTGCATGGTTTCAACTTCTAAGGCCCAAACTCTACTTCAGGGATGATTTAGCTGTTGTTCAGAAGCCCTGATGACTGCAATACTAATATTAAACTGAGACCAATTAAAAGAAAATAGAGCTTTGTGGCACAAAACTGAGGTTGGTTCTTTATGCTTGTAGTGCGTGTGTAAGGAGTAGTTTTGTTACAGATGAGTGCGTGTTTCGCAGAACTCTTTTTCTTAGTTTTGATCTCAGGACTTTATCGCCTAAACTACGTCAATAGTAAGACACTTTCAAGTCACATACCTTCCATGTCATTCTTTCAAGCAGGCATAATGACATCCACTGATTTAAGTACCCTTTAACTGTAATTAGTATTTAAGACTAAGGAACGTTAATATTATTTAACAATGATATTAAGTCCAGATTTCACCAACGCATGTTAGTGTTAACGGCTTGTTAAATTACCATGTCTTTTCATTCATTAATAGGAATTACGAGAGGTACAACATGATATTTAACGAAGTATTAACTTTAACATTGCATGGTGAAACACGCCCTTAGTATAGCAAGCGGTTGTAGTTCTTTAAAAACTCCTTTTGGCAGCTCTGCAGATATTGTAGTATAGAGAGAAGGTAATAAATACACATTTACTTTAAAAACAGTATATTTACGATAAATAACAAATTAGTAGTACTTATTACATACACAATACTATTAAATAAACATGTTTTCGTTTTATTGAATGATTCACAAGTTTAGTCACTCAGGTTTCATCATAAACAAATTCTTTATTTGGATACAATGCACTTCTTAGAAACAACAATATTTGTGTTGCCCTCGCATTTTTTCGCGAACAGGAAAAACTTAACGTAAATATTTTAGATATAATATAGTAAATGTTTTGAGTGTATTTTCTAAACATTATTTTACACAAAAACACATACCTACTATAGGGAAAACTTAAGTAATGGAAACTTAAAGAAAAAAGTCTACAAATAGTGCGCTTAACAGTATTTTCATTTATGAGAATTATTAGTATGTCTGTCGTCTCTACTAATATATTACATACAGCTCGATTGAATTTATTTAAGTATTTATTTTACAAATTATACAATAATGCAATAAAATATTTCGGTAGAGACTAGAGCTTTATGCTTCTGATGCAACTTTTTTATTTTGTATTATTAATAGTTATTACTTAATGCCTATACGTACTTATAGTAAATAAAAAGTTGTGCCGAAAAGTATAATAAGCAATAAAATCTGAAAAGTATTTTTATTACAATAAATGCTAATGAAGGCCGCCCTATTTAATTATGAAACTATTAACAATATAATAATTATAATCTATAAATGAGTGTTTGAGTATGAAAATAATTTTAATGAGTCTGCAGTCCTCCTGCTCAAAGCTCGTAAACTGCCACGTGGATTCCCTAGAGCTGATGCTGGACTACCTCAGAGGTTTCCCTGAAATTATAAATTACATTATGTTAAATTATGTTTATTCAATTTAGACAGTAGTTATTTACAGTAACCAAGTATTTAAAAGTTCACTATGCCAATATTATAAAACAAAATATAATTTTGTTTCTACCTGCTAGGCTAGATTCTACAACTATTGAATGAGTTCACATTTAATATTATTCTAATAGGAACATACACGTGCATTAACTAAAAATTACAAATTGAGCTCCTCATTTATTTAATTGAAATTGTTAATTAATAAGCCTAAGCATGAACACATCAGCTGGTATTTAGATTCATTATAAACTCAATATAATAAGTCAAGAACTAATTCAGTACTGTAAAGGGTCGCATTGTCGAGAACAAAAAAGGAACGACCGATACCCACATAGCTTGAAATATAAATAAATCAATAACGTAGCGTTCCTTTTTTCGAGCAGTCTGTTGCCAACCGCGAGCATTGGTGACCCGTTCCGCGAGCCAGACTCAGCCAGACTCCGCCAGCCAGACCCGACACGAGGAAAAAGCTAAACACAAAATAAGATATTAGAATTCCTCATCGAATGGATCTATTTTATGTTAAAAACTTAAGCATAAATAAAATTAAAGCTGTTTAAAATAAGCTTTATATATTTTCTAATTTAAAATTAAGCAATTTGTAAACTGATTTTGCATTACTTAGTATAAACAGTGAGATTTTGAACTGAAATCTTACGGGGAAGCATCAGTTTAAAAATCGTGTTTAAAAATGATAAATAATTTTAAGTGTAACCCAATATAATTAAGATGTTTGTTAATGATTTAAAATATTACTGTAATAAAGTGATATAGTAAATACAGTATGCTACACAATGTACCTTTTCGGAAAAAAAAAATTATGTGTTACATCAGGGTGACAGCTTCGTGTATTTTTTTTTTGTCAAAATTAGTCCAACTGTTTTTGCGTGAAGAAGTAGATAACAAACACACAAAATCCTTTATAATATTAACGTTATTACAATAATAAAACAATAAACATAGAGATTGGCATTGAAAATATATTACTGTTGCTACCTAATTTTGTCTGTCCTAGATTCTGAATGTGAACAGAACGATAAACTTGTCGTCGTCTGAGACCTGACCTTGCCCAAGGTCTGCGAGGTCGGTGCTCGAGACAGAGGGCGCGCTCCCTCGGCCCTAGAGGGTGACGACAGGGGAATTTTCATATAATAACCTCGAAATGTCCTCAAAAACAAGTTTGTGTATCTGCGAAGGTGGCCATCTTGGAATTCAGAAAGGTTAATTCGTGCGTTCGTGTTATTTGAAAACGATAAATTAGTCAATTAGGGCGAGCATATTATATTTACATTTATGTTTGTATCTTTATTATTGTAAAAAAATGCTATTAAAATTATAAAACTAAGTAATCAAGAATCAGCAACCTAAAAATATAACACAAATATATTTTACTCTACAAGCTACAAGAAAGATTTATTTTCTTACTTGAATAATATTAACATTATTTAATTGTACCTACTTATGATAATTTAGTTATAATACACAAAACTTTAAAATTAATTTATAATTTACTAGTCGACCCGTGCCCACTTCGTTGAGCATGGAAACTGTTTAAACCTTCCCGGAACTTTCACGAATATTTCAAGACCAAAAATAGCCGAATCAGTTCAGCTGATCTCGAGTTTTAGCGAGACTAACGAACATCAATTGATTTATATATATATATATATATATACATATATATATAGATAAAACCGTCTGTCTCCTTGTGGTCCTAGTGCCCGAAAGGTATTGTCTTATGTCCCTATGGTAGTGTTTCAATTCAGTTCTAGATCCAATCCAAATAAACAAGAAGATTAAAGATGACCAAGTTAGTGTATAATTGTATTTATTTACCTATAGCACGGGAAATTTCTGACATTAAAATTAACAACATTATGTATTTAAGAGATTTATTCACCTTTGGATGAAATAGGATCTGAGCCCTAATTTAAGATGTCATCGCTATTGTCACTTACGAAGTTTGAAAACACAATGTATAAGATTTGACATAAGCTTCACAATACGTGATAATATCGATGACATCTTGAATAAGGACCTTGACGTCTGAATGGACTCTACAATATTTTCTGAGAAAGAAGTTCGAAGACCGCCAGCTGTTGATGACACAATATAAAATAAACAATAAGTTCATAATATATCGGGAGCTGATGATAACCAGGTGAATAATCGACCTATGCCCTGAAGCAAACAATGCAGCATTAATATATCTACTTAAACCACGGTACCTACTTAAAACTGAAAACATAACGTACCTACACATATATACTTCTAATACATTAATACTTATATTAGAAGGGTACAAAAGAGTACTGACTTTTTTTCTATAGTTCTAATACTTATAATTATTTTTTATTTGCATTAATAGAAGTAATCACATAGGGTCAATAATCAACCTGCTCAATTTGCTAAAGACTATTTTCCACAGAGCTATATATTAGGTCTTTACCTATGAAATAGCGGTTTTGTATGAAAAAATTTAAACTACTTTTTTCATTTATTTTTTATTTGCATTAATAGAAGTAATCACTCATGCAATTAATGCATCTTTGCCAACGCAGTGGCAGTTTATTGATGCCCTTCTTGCCCTTCTTAAAGAAATCAGCTGGACGGGAGGCAACAAATTCTTTAAAGGCATTTTTTTTCCCGCCAAGAAATTATCCTAATTATGGAAAAGTAGTAGTCTGTAGGTGCAAGGTCTGGTGAGTAGGGCGGATAACGGAGAGCTTCCAACTCCATTTCTGGCAACTTGGAGACCCTCTCCAGTGATGTATGAGGTCGCGCGTTATTGCGCAGGAGCAGTTCATCCATTGTTCAGTCCATTGGCGTCAAATTGGCAACGTAAAAGCTTGGCAAATAGGTGCCACACGAACATAATGATCGCCAGCGCGAAGTACGCGTCAAGACGAGCCTTGCACTGCTCAACAGACACAAACATTAAGGAATTTTGAACGGCATTGTTTCCTGCGATGAAAAATGGATTCTGTTTTATAACCGCAAGCAAGTTGGTTGGATTCTGGTTCATCACCTAAACGTAAACCCCGTAACGTAGAAAAGTGATAGTCACTGTTTGGTGGTCTAGCGCCGGTGTGCTTCTTACCAAACGGGGTTTGCATTACTGCAGATGTAAGTTGTAAGGAATTGAATAAAGTGATGGAGAAGCTGGCACGTCTCCAACCGCCCTTGCATGAAACAGATTAAAAAGGTCAATCGCTCATCTCCGCTGCTCCTGCATGACAACGCGCGACCTGATACTGCACAGCAGACGGTCACCAAGATGCAAGAACTGGGGTTGGAAACTCTCCGTCATCACCTCTACTCACCAAACCTTTCGCCTACATTCTTTTTTTTCCAGAATTTGGATAACTTCTTGGGGGCTAAGAAAATTCCATACCCGAGAGGCAGTACAAAATGCATTTGAAGAATTTGTTGCTTCTCGTCCAGCTGATTTCTTTAAGAAAGGCATCAATAAACTGCCACTGTCTTTACCAAAAAGATGCATTGATTGCATGAGTGATAATACAAAAATACCTACATTTAAAATAACCTTTAATTTTTTTATACAAAACGGCAATTTCATAGGTTCGACCTAAGAAATAGGTTTCCGAAGCACAGAAGTGATAGTGCTTGTCTAGATGTCTTCAATAGAAGATGCAATATGTATGTGTTAAGTTTTTCAAGTGTACCAATCTATACTAATATTATAAAACGGAAGAATTTGTTTGTTTGCTTGTTTAAACGCGCTAATCTCAGGAACTACTGGTCCGATTTTAAGGAATATTTTTTTGTTGGATAGTCCATTTATAGAGGAAGAGACTATATAACATTACGCTGCGACCGATAGGAGCGAAGCGTCAGTGAGAAATATTGCAAAAACGGGGAAAATTATTCACATTTGGGGACTTTATTTTGCGTGCATAAACGGTTTAAGTTACTCAAAAACCACGCAAACGAAGTCACTGGAACAGCTAGTAAATAATAAATATTTTTAAGTAATACAATATAAGCCAGTTTGGCAATTTTGGTCTTGAAATATTCGTGGATGCCCAGGAAATATTTAAACGGTTTTTTTATTTTTTTTAAGCTCAACGAAGTGGGCACGGCTCAGCTAGCCAAAATTAAATTATAAGTTTGATTGACTTGACCACGAATATGTGACCCTTGCATGAAACAGATTAAAAAGTCTATAAGATTTCAACAATGACGTGAATCTAATCGTGGTAGAGGAGTTTATGTCTAATATATTAATGATAATCACCACATACAATAACTTTTTTATTAGATCCACATATTCTAGTTAAAACTTTTTCCATGATTTGTTCAAAGGAATCATATAACCCTAATGGAGGCCTGTATACACATACAACAATAAGTTGACTCAACGCTATGCAGGCTACTTCAATTACTCGTTCAGTTCAGAGAGACTCGTAATGTCTTTACGTTCCTTAAATTTTAGGTTTTTTTCTAATTACTATTAAAGAGCCGCCTCTAATGGCTTTTTCTCTACTGAACGAGCTTGCTATCTGGAGATCATTGAAATTGAAAACGGGTTGATGTTGTCTGAATCAGTGTTCAGAAATTCAAATAATGTCAATATTAAATTTATTCAAACATAACTCAATTCCAAATATGAAAAGATTTCTCCACTGACGTCAGTAGAGGAAAATTTGCATTGTGTGGTCCCAGTGACGCAAATACTTTGCACGTTATTGTTGACTACTAACTTCACCCTGCGATCAAAATAACAATGCGATTATATTTTACGATACAAACAAGGTATTTGTAGTAAAATTGCATTCGAGAGCTTACATTATGAAGTTACTGTCGCAAACTTGCAAGTAATTACATATTATATTCAAACAGCCTTCATATAAGTTTGATTTTAGAATATTCGGGTGCACCTCACTTAAGAGTTTCATTATAAGTACGCAGGTACTTAGGAGACGGGGAAAAAGAATAGATAATATTTAACAACATTAATATAAAATGGCAAGGGAACGAAGATCGACCGAGAGGAAGCGACCTAGATCTGACAATTCAGGCCATTTTCGACCCATCGAAAATGGTTTCTATCTATGGAAAGAGAGAACTTCGTTGGGGATAAAACTAAACGCCTGTATTTTAAGTAACTAAGCGTAAGCAGAGATTGAGTAAACACAAATTTCTATCAATTTGAAACAGAAGTTAAGGAATAGTTATAAGTTTCTTAATTTTGTCACCACTGACTCACTCACTCACTGACCGATCATCAGAAGATTCTAGCAGATACAGAAGCTTAAAATTTTAAATACAAATGCCTACATTCTGGAGTTTGTGTCTAGTTATCTATTTTTGTTATAACCATGCAAATTACACCCCTTTTCTAACGTTATTTTTTTTGCTTTTAAATTAGTGACGCGAGAGTGAAAATTACTTCAGTATCTATTTTACGTGAGGCAAGAACCAGGATACTTGTATAATTTTGTCTCAAAAAATTTAAATACGATCATAAAATATAGTCGTAAAAATTGGCGTTAAATTAATATTGCGCAGCCTTTGCGCACCATGTCCGACGGATAGCCCTAAGTCCTAAAGGTTTGCAATACCGAATGTTATAGCCTTTAGGGTCTATTATTTGATAATCCACAGCCAGTTTTATTTGAGCTCCCCTCAGTCATTATGTTTACAAACGTCTGCACTAGGCAGTAGGCATCGCCAATCAAGGCAACCCTTTCTTTAAAAAACCACACTTTTGCATTGGGTTGTTCCAATGTAATATATTCACGTGCGATCTGCGAATTAATAAAACATTAAGCTATTTACTATTTTATAAAGCTACCAATCTAAACTTTAGGTAGCATATTTATACGTCGGCCCTGATTCAATGACAAACGAATTCGCCCGTCATTTAGCGAAGCTTATGTCAAATTCCATACATTTTGTCTAATTTGTCTTAGAACTTCGTAAGCGATAAATAGCGATGGCATGTCCAGGGCCCCGATTCTCGTGCCTCGGCCCGGAGCACTTCGATTCGATCGTGAGCCCGCTTGCAAGCGCGCCAAATCATACGTGTACGTGCGGGATATACTGAAACTCAGTTCGAAGCATGAACCAATCGGGGCCCAGAGGCTAGACGAGGTACTATTATAAGTTGTACATATTATACTCCTATATGTAGGTACTACTTTCGGATTTTCTGTTATAAGTTTGACGTGCATGTGTCATCGTAGTTCTCAAACGGATAAACCGATTTTCATCGACTTCTTTGGTATGAAAGCTGACATGACTGCGAGTGATCGAAGCTATAATTCATCTTCATCGATTCGCTCACTGTTTGAGAATTCAGGCGACTTAAATTTAAACAAGTTTGTTTATAAGACATTTACACACTATATTCGATAGGTACAATGTTTAAAATATCAAAAGAAACATTGACTGTTGTAATAAATAAAGTCTTCCACTGATGTTACATTCTCACTATCTTTTTTATTACACTCTTCAGCCATTAAATTAAAAATTGATAAAGTAGGTAGAATTACTTATTAAAAGGTCGTTGAACCCGAAAGTAAATCGCCAAAATTTCATAAAACCAAGGTAAAGGCCCTCTTTATTAAATCTGGAGGAAAAATAATAATTAACACGCGTTTTGACGTTGGCTACTTATTTTATAATTAACAACACCAACAGTGCCTATATAATACAATTATTTAGTTTCGTATAAAAAAACTGTTTTTCCTTTTTTATTTACACTTATTTTACAATTTATTTAGATATATACACACATATGAGAATGTTCAACATAAAATTAAGACTAGAAACAAAATTTATTGGTAGGTTATTTCATTACAATATGTAAAGTTAAATCTCAAATAGGACTAGAATTGAATAAAATAAAACTGAATAAAATAAATTAGAGGGGTGTTATAAGTTTGACGTGTCTGTGCGTGTATCTGTTAGTCTGTAGCATTGTAGCTCCCAAACGAATGAACCCCTTTAGTTTTTTTTTGTTTATGACATTCATGAACTACCGGACTAATCGGGGGTTACTTAAAAATGTTTATATTAAAAAATTCTTTTCAGTCTGTTATCAATAGGTTTTTTTATATTAATTATTTTTAATTAATTATCAGGCGGACGCGAGCCATTTCTCTCAATAGAACCCCATATAATAAGTAATGTTTGCCACTAGTCATTAACTGCTCGAAATGTTAATTATTATACTTACTATGAAGTATGAACTATCCCGTTATATTTTTGCCAGAAGGCAAAGTTTGATAAACAACTGCCGTTCTTAGCGAAAAAAAGGTTAAAATCTTTTGTTTGTAGTTTGTTTTGCTTATTCTTTAATCTGGTTTAAAAATAGGTTTGATTTTGAGCGTGTATCAAAGGTCACAGATAGCCTGTTTTTAATATACCTGGAAATTTGTTTTATCTCTTGATTTAATTAGTAAAAATATTTATTAAATCAAGACAGGAGACCGTTCTTCCAGAATTACAAAGTAATTTTAGATGATTAGCCTAGATCCCTAAACTTTTTTATTCATAAAAATATTATAAGTAATTATAGAATATAGATTATAATATTTATCTTCATTTATCATTCAAACAAAGTTGGGAAACCGATAATATTATTTATTATTGTGAAATTATTACCGAACGGAACTTACTGGGAACATTAAATTAATTTACAGTTAATTACGCTCAAAACTTAAGGAAGTACCTAAAAATATATTCTATTTATTGCCTTTATATATTTTTTTTATTATATTGCGAATTTAGAAACAGGTCGCCCGCTACGTGGTGCTTGATTTTGAGAAAGCTCGTATGTTAAATCATGCAACTTGCATGTGCTTTGTACTCTGTAGGCAGTAGGTACTAGACTACAATATAATATATTATTGTCATACTTTAACTGTAAGAAATGTTTCTCCTAAATACCTAGTTAACTGAAAAAAAAAACAAAAGGGGATATCAAAGTTGCCATGCTACATTTCAAGAGTTTTTGAAATCCAACAATCTAATTTACCTACTCATAAAAGCTATAACCTTTTGAGCTATATAAATTTAATGTACTTTTAGTTTAGTATCCAAATAAAATAAGGTTTCAGATTATCTCGACACGTGCAAGCAGATATTGAAGGATGTTGAAACTTGAAAGATGTTTAAAGGAGACAATCACGCTGAAAATTTATCTCTAAATCACCTAAAGGTTGACTGGTAGAAAATGCCTTGAGGTATTAAGTCCGCCTATGTACAAAATGTGCATGATGTATTTAAACAAATAAATAAATAAAAAATTCATTCATATAATGCGAGAAAGAGATAGATCGTTTCAACTAATCTTAGCTCCAAAATCCATGATGTCCTATGTTAGATTTTGTAAATCTAAAATTAAAAAAGTATCTTTAATATATATTCGAATAGACATAGCCATAAAAATAAGATTTTTGCGACAACCTTATAGGTACTGAAATAGCATTTACTTTATTACTTACACAAATAAATAAAAGGCAATATAATTTAAAAAATCTTTAAAAATGTGCAATATATTATAAGCATTCGTAAGCTTTCGATCTTTGCGTTGGTGTTTGCCATTTAGTTATAAGTAATATTGACATTCTTCAAAACATACTTCAGAATAATTACTCCTAAGTATCAGTGTTGTAACTTCCAATCATTATCGACATACACGTCTTATCTGACTTCCGATGGAAAGTCAAAATAAAGGCGATAATTTTTTAAATGGCACACAATGGATGACGTCACTAATTCGAAATGAGGATATCGACGATCAGCTCAGGTTGAAAATAAAACAACAGAATACAGGCCCTATTAAGAGGCCAGTACTAAATATCAATATAGCCTTTTGTTATTTGCAAGCTTCAAATGTAAGAAGCTCGGATCTTGTATTTGTACCTATCGTATTTTTTACCCGACTTCGGCGAAGCCAAAAGGAAAGGTAATATTTTTATTTCACTCTTACATACCTGGTTACCTAGCACTACTAAATGTTGACAAAAAATTACCAAGGTAAATAAATACTACTAAGTATGAGAAAATACCTAAGTAGATATCTTAAGGACCAAAATGAAAACCTTAGGTATAACAAATTGATTATCGCCGACTTAAGTAACATCGCAAAAAGGCATTAAATTTAATTATCTTGATGCTATGAATAAAATTGAAATAAATATCGTGACAGAAAAATAAGTTTCTTGTACATAAATAAATAAACAGTAGAATAACATACATTACTGTACAAAACATGAACGAAAAGAAACATCACCAGATTTTAAAGCACCAGCCGTTAAAAGCTTGTGACGTTGGTACAGTCAGACCGATTTTATTTCTAGACATTATTTTAATGGGTTTGGGGATTTTTTGTGCCGATTCTATACCAAGGTCGAAGAGGCCAATAGAAATCTAGAAACCGCCGCTCACTGTGTGACTCAACGTTAGCCAGACAAAAAGAATCATCCAAGGTACAATTCTGCATTCAATGAACCAAAAACAACAAACGAAATACAATTATTGTCAATTAAAGCGATAAGCAAAGACTAAAGATAAATACTTTTACTAGCTAAAACTCAAAGACAGTAAGAATGAGACAAGGAGATAAGAGCCATAACCTGATTTAGCGACTGGTAATAAAAGAAAGATTTTTTATATGGAAATCAGGAAAAAATCTCAAAAATCCTGATTTTTGAGATCAAAACTTTATCACAAAATTAACAAAAATTAAGATGCTAACTACAATATAAATAAACAGTCCAAAATTGAGAACACATACACTGACTAGTGACTCACGTTTTGTGATTTCACTTTTTAAAAAATTTTTGCAAATTTGCTGAAATTTGCTGGCTGGGAGCAAGCGCACGCGGCGTATAGGCTCAAAGAAAAAGTCGGCGCCGGTCGCGGCCCGTCGCTAACGAAAAATACCAAAACCAGTTTGAGCCGCCTTTGTCCAGCCTTTTGGCAAGGAGTTCGATGACCATGCAAATATCATATGGATATGTGGTCGCGAAATTAGCGAGGGTGCGGCACCGGGGGGGTGGTGCAGCGGGGGTCATCAACCGGCGTGATTAACACGTGACTCACCGCAGCTCTTTGTCTCCGCGCCCACGGCTTACCTTCGGCGGCCGGCTCCCGCGCCATGCGCTCACTGAACCACGTGTCTTCGCACTTCACCGTCGAGAACCGCCGACACGATAAGTGTACTCCAACAAGCGCCTGGAACTATCATCACCAGAGCACCTGATGAAGTACAATGGGCGTGCGGCGGGCTTCGTGCTTCTCCTCGCTGGCTACGTGTGCCGGGGTGCGGTAGACACCGCGCGCTACTTCAGGTACCTGACTCGGTGACGACAGCCCCGGCGCCGGAGTAGCGCGCGGCGTCGTCTGCACCTATTTATAGCGCGGCGCGGATCGGAGGAGCGTGCGGCTCCGTCGGAGTGCGAGGCTCGACTGCACCTCCGAGCCGGCGACGCGGCCCCCGCACGCCTCCAGACGTCAGCTGACCGCTGCACCGGCCCTGACATTGGCGCGCCCGCCGCCGCCGCCCGCGGCTCCCCGCGCGCGGAGTTCGCTGACCCCGCCCGCGGAAGCCTCCTCGCGAATCTGGCGCCCCCTCCAGACGCCCCAGACGACGATCCCCGTCTGACATTCACCAACTTTGGACAGTGAACGATTGTTCATCACTTCCATGAACTGTCACAATATTAACCGTCAATTGTATCATTAGTGGCGCTATGAAAGTGGACCGCGAGTTTCATCCTCGAAAGCTTGTGTGAGACTGAATCCTGAAGGCAATGAGCTTAATATTAGTTTGGCGTGCAAAAGTACGACTGACGAGTGACGACTTACCGCAATTACATTCATCAACATTATCATAATAAAATAAACGTGAAGAAAAACTATCAGTTTAGCTTTACGAGAATTGTGCGAATGATGTATGATATTTCGCACAATTGAAGCATATAAATGCAGGAAAGCGCAAAATGCAGTTGATAAAAAACAACAACAACACACCTCAGAAAAACAGACATTACCACGTTTTTCACATTTACGGTTGTCAATCTGTCGCTAACTAACAACGTTTACATTATTTTTTCTATCTACGAGGCATAATAAATATTTCAACAATTGCGGCAAAATAGTTATATTACAATTATTTTGGCTCTTAGATAAATTATACGATATAAATCAAGTAGATATACTTATTTATTATGGTTAATTTGCGACCTCTGGTTTGGCCCAATGACGTATCATTAACTTGAACTTTTCGTTATAAATTTTGATGATAGTTACAATGGAAATCGCTTAATCTGTAGGAAATGGCCACTGGGCAACTGCTAATATTATGAATAGTCCATACTTACAGTGTATTATTATTATACGTAAAGTTTAAAGTATGTACCTAATGATTAAATAATGACGTGCCCTTATCAAAGTTGAATGTGGTATCTAATCAGTTCATTTTACCTGAAAAATAAATGTGTAGGTATTTGTATTTAATGTAGATCAATAATTCATACATCAACATTCAACACATCTAGTTGAGCAGTTTCCCGTTTTGTAACATTTCATAGGTTATTTTGGATTTATCATCTACTTACTACTAATAACTATTAATAACTCCCTTCAGAAATTATAGTCGTAGTGGCTTAAAAAGTAGTCATAAAATAAAACAAATCACCCTTAAAGCAAATAGATCAAAATAAGTTAGTTCGTTTCGAGGCTACCATGCGCATACACAGTGACACAGACATACCATCAGAGTTCAGATTAATAATATTTCTGCATCGGGCTGAGATTCAAACGGCATCGTATTTGACGGGAGCTTGGTTAATTTTTCGTTAGACATCTCAGCGAATAATTATATAAATTTCGAAACGTCATTTTATATGCAAAAACAACGTAAGAACCTTGAAAGACGACTATTATGATTTTTTACCTCCAGATTTCTGGTATTTCTAATTATATGTACCACATTACACACGTAACATTCCCACAAACGTTAAAGTTGAATAACCGCGAATATGCCTAATGATACAACAAACTCTCAGTGGCGTATGTACCCTATGTCTTGATGGGCCACGTCCAGAGATTGCAGGCTACGGATCTTCTTTTTTTTAAATTGGCCCACCTCACATTCCCATCACTGCAACTCCTGTGAGCCAGGATCGACAACAGTAACCAACCACGACAAACCCTTTGATATGATCTCAGGGATGCCCGAGGGACAAGCTAAATCTGTCTTGGGACCCACAACGAAATTAATCAGAAGAAAAATGGAGGAATAGGAAGTATTCCAGTTTCCCTCCCCAAGCAAGTGGGAGACAGTAGAAAATTGTAATGACCCAAAAGTCCAAAAAAATTGACAGTTGATGCATCGATTTTTCTATCCCACTACGCGGCATCTTTCTGCAAAATGACGTATTTACAGAAACAAATCGCGGCCTTCCATACTTCATCACTCTCGAGCTCTCAGGGCACCAAACTTGTGGCTCAGCGCTGCCGATTGGTCACACGCCTATGTGACACAGCCACGTGGCTAGGCTGTGTCATCTGCAGCGCCACTTTCGTAGCGTTGACTCTTTTCTGGCTACCTTACATAGATATGCATTAGCCAGCCGTGCTCGGTCTAACCTAACCTAACATGTTGGCTAAGAAGTTTGATTTTTTTACAGCTACAAGGGAAAGGGCAGTGCAATTATCTAATCGCAAAAATCGTGACAACCAAGATTCGAACAACTGCAATAGCGATGATGGTCGAATTGGTATACCCCAAGATTAGTTTTTACGCTTTTGACAACTGTCGCAGCCGACCATAGAACGGTGTTAACATTCGTGATCAAAGCGACGAGCACAGCCTCAACCGGTCGCTTAGAGAAATTGAAATTCAAATACCTGCACGCTTTCCCGATAAAAAAGGTCTTGATATACATACAACAAACTGATCTTATAATGATTTCCGTTTTTTTCTTTTTAGGAACGGAACCCTAATAACTAAATGGCGAATATAATAGGCCCGGGCGCCAAATCTTTTAATACGCCACTGCATCCTCTAGATATCTTGTCTCTTAATAATTATGTTTGTTAGGTAACATCAAATAATAATTCTTTTAATTTGCTTTTTAGCTAGTAGGTAATCCTTGCAAAAACGGAAGGGTATAATAAATCTTGATTGAATGTAGAAATCTTGAGTTTTCTGAAAGTGATGGTTTATCATTACCTAAAGTACAAAGTAGATAATAAACCTAAAGGTATAAAGCAACTTGGACGCGCATAAAATATTTCTTAGCAAATACCTTCAAGGCTGTATAAGCAATAACCACCCTTGTCCCTTCGACCTTAGCTCATCTTGAGGTCATCTCGCCCTTGCGAAGGCATTGTTTTCGCAATGTGAACTCGACCTCGGAGTATCAACCTCGCACATTTATTATCATTAAGGTTCATACCTACACTATTAAACGTATTGTAATAATAACAATCTGAATAATATATTAAATTAATTATTTTTACCGGTTTTAGTATCTAGTCTGCGGTCACTAGTTTTTTAAGATGTTGATTTAGTTCTACCAGATCCGATCGGCCTTCTAATATCTGGGGACCTCTGCAAATTTGCAAACTTACAGCGTTTTCACCTCATACTTAGGTAAATGTGTGTTCAGTGTTATAAACAATATTTATTATGTGTTGAATTTATGCATCAAATTATTACATCTGCATAAAATATAAAAGTAAATTAAAAACCAAAGAAAAGTTGCAATAAAATATAAATACGAGTAGGTATGTATATTCTGTCAGTCAACCGTAGATCACATATCCTCACACAGTAGGTACTCAGGAGAAAATTTGGCTATTCAATAGCCTTGTTTTAGTCCTTTTATAATTTTTTGGTCTGGGGATATACAGAGTGATCCATGGTTCATATATTAAGCCAAATATAGTATGAAGAAGGACGCGTAGAGCATTTTTTGTTTTGGCACCTCATATAAATTACCTACCATAATGCGACAAACCACGATTATCTCCACAAAAAAAAAGTCACAAAACAGATGAGTTTCAATTCTGGTCAGGCCTTAGGTCAACGACCAGTGCGTTCGTGAGTATAGACTAGGAGCCAGCGAGCCCCAGGATAGTAATATTCACTCCTTCAGTTCATTTTAGACCTTTAAATTTTTTTTAGTTACATTAAGTCATTTATATGAGGTGCCAAAACAAAAAATGCTCTACGCGTTATTCTCTTCACACTATATTCAGCTTAATATATGTGAACCATGAATCATCGTGTATTCATATGATTCTGAATCACGTAGGCCAGTGACAAATTCAGAGCCCTGAAAGTATAACACAAGGAAAACGTAAGCTAAAATCGAAAAAACTAGTGTCGACAGTCGACACTTGCAAAATTCTCGAAGAACTTGTGTTACGGGTACCAGACAACAGAAATATATATTTAAAACAAAGGTTGTAGAACTATTATAATTATAAAGCTTAGTCTACAAAGGAAATGACTATGTAGTCGACGCATACGTAGGTTTAAATATTACGTATCTTTCCTTTCCAGCGCTGCAGCATTAATTCTGCATACTCACCTCTACAGATATCCTACAAATGTCCTACCATAATTATTAGGACCTTAAATGACCCGCACGTATCCAATAAAGGTGACAAGGACATCCTAATAATAATTCAGGCGCTAAGTGTCAAATCTACCCAGTAATTCCTAATTGCTGCTTCAATTTTGGAAATATGGTTGTGTCCGCTGTTTCCTCGCGTCGCCGACCGTTGTGAATCATGGGTTTACATCAGATTGACCTTCCTTTTAATTGACGGAGGAGCGGTGAGTTCAGCGGTTCACTGTTACCGGTAATGTTCGATAAATACGGTTCTTATGAATTAAGTACATATGATCCAAAAATCCATGGATTCTGGAAATGCATTGAAATGCTGCTATATTCATAAACATGACATTTAAAAAATAAAATTTTCTTTCTTTCTATTATTATATACAAACATTTTGCAACATTACAGACGTAGCTAATATGTTGGTATTTTAAAATCGAATCCAGAGCTAAATAAAACTTGTTACAGGCATCAATTAGTCACCTGATTGTCTGACAAGATGATCCATGCGTCGGATGGGCATGTAAAAGTCGGTCCTGCGCCTGATCTCCCGCCAGTCGTGTCGGTTATCCGTCCTACTGGGCTACGAGAGTGAATAAAGAGAGAGTGCTGTGTATTGCGCACACACTTGGGCACTATAATATATTATAAAAAAATTACATACTATTTAATATATTACTTAGGGTATACAAACACACTGTACTCGTAATAGTATGTTACGTAGTCTTTTTCGGCGACGTGACGCGCCTCGATACGGATCTCCTCCGGAACCTTCAGTACACTACGACCAGCGTGCGACGGCCAGTACTTCTCCTACTCGAGGGTAGACTAAGGTGGTGTCAGTTCTCTCACTACAAAGGAACTGAAGATTACAAGGCGGAGGAGGTTTTATGAGGCGAGACTGCAGCTAGTTCCAGTGATATAGGAGCAGCTGGTTGCGTCGAAATGACAAAAATGTGTGAACGGAAAGGGCTGGTAGAGGCCACATAGGTTTGCCTTGAGCCTCACAGAATAATATTTCCTACTCAAATTGTGACTTGTTTATATGTTTTAACCATGCAAACATTGTCATTTAAAAATGTCTTAATGGAAATGTGCTAATTTGCTTGCGAGGTCATAGGCATAGTAAAATACTACACGAGTAAAAGCTATCTTGAATTTGAAATTGTAGTAGGTATCATTATCGCCTGTATCGGATTCCGTAGTTGGGTGACTAGGAACCGATATAATATATTCGCTGTGCCCTGTGGCTTGTGCCCGTCCTTGATGTATTGACACCTTTTAACTTCTTATTCGTCTTAGGGTCGATCTATCAATCGTTAGACAACTTTTACCTGTTGAATAAACATGTGACTTTGACATTTGTTCCATACAAAATCTGCCAAATTTACATAATATTTATTCCTTAGATAAAAGTTATCTGACGATTGAAAAATCAGCCTTTAAACCCTTTCTTTAGTAGGTAAGTCAGTTAGTCAAAACATAGGTTATTTAATTAGTCACGGACAGTGTATTTTATAGAACGTTTTTGTTACAGCTCAGGCTAAGCACTCGACACTCGTTACATTAAACAACAAAACGAGTAATGCCCGCTACACACGTTACGTTAAAAGTGCACAGTCTGAAAACGCGCTGGCCAATGTCACTATATTTTTGAGAGTTCCGTACCCAAAGGGTAATAAGCGGAACCCTATGTCCATTCGTCCGTCTGTCACCAGACTGTTTCTCAACCGTGATAGTCAGACATATGAAAATCTTCATAGACCTGTATCTATTTCAATTGCCGCTTTAACAACAAATGCTAAAAAAAACAAATATTTAAGGTGGATCCGCCTCTCATACAACAAACGTAACTTTTATTGCTCGTTTTCTGCGGAACTCATCGTGCGCGATTCCGACTCGCTTCGGCCGAGTTTATTTAATTATCCTAATTGCTGTATATTAATTAGTTTTTAATTACTTACCTACTTCGTTTTTTTAATACAAATCCCGAAAGCCAGTAGAAACTGTACCAACTACTACTGCAAGTACTACATCATACTTTTTTTTACTTGGGGAAAAAAAAAGGACTTCCGAATTCCCGACTGATTGGCGACAAAGACCGGGATATGTGGGACTGCGAGGTAAGGCAGTACACACCTAAGAGTATGTTAATAACCACATAAAAAAACTATGATGCAAACATGTAATTAGGTACTAAATTAATATATTATGTGGTACCTGGGATATCATGACGAATTGTCACCCCATTTATTACAATCGTTTCGATAGTTTAGGCACTACAGCTGTCGAACATAATACACGCCGTAGTCGGGTTATAATAATAATTACCTATTTAATTTTATTCATACAGATTGTATATTTTAAGCGATGCCGTGCACTGAACTTCTTGTTATAGTTCGATTTATTGAACAAGGGTTGTCGCTTTGTACAAGTGGAATGTTCAGATGCTAAAATAATATTGGAGTATCTGGAGTAGGCAGGTGAGTACAGATCACAACTGCAGCAGAAGATAATTCAAAAACTTCATAAGGGCCCCAAGCAAATTTTTATACTGGGCCCGACAAGGCTCGCTACTCCACTGAACAGAGCAGCGGACAACCCTGAATAGAATTCATCCCGCTTCGCTGCTCAAGCGTGTTTTATGGCACCCTTTTATAGGAAAAAGTTCACCGTACAGTTACTGCTGTGCTTATCATAAAAAACATATGATACCGCTGCTAAAGAGAGCTAAGTATAAGAACTAATCAATAAGGTTTAATTAAAACAAAGAAATTAATAAAAAATGATTTCCTCTAAGCTACTGCTCATCAAGAACTTTGGTTGTTGAAACTTCTACAAGTAGGAAGATAAATCCCACCAAAAACATTTTCATGTAAAAATTTTGTCAAGACGAGTCTACATAGCTTACCCAGTGAAAAAGTTATCAGATATCGTATAAAGCCAATATCTAAAGACTACACGCCCTAAATCTACAAGCACCTTGATCAAAATATATAAAAAAGTGGACAAATCTCATGTAGAACCAAAGTTCTTGATCTATGCGCCCTTACTTTACTAGGCTTAGCTTCACTTACTTTCAGTTAAAAAGTGATACTTGGCCGAGCGCCGACGCCGAGCGCCGCGACGCCTGCCGACGCCGAGCGCCGCGACGCCTGCCGACGCCCAGCGCCGCGACGCCTGCCGACGCCCAGCGTCGCGACGCCTACCGACGCCCAGCGCCGCGACGCCTGCCGACGCCGAGCGTCGCGACGCCTGCCGACGCCCAGCGCCGCGACGCCTGCCGACGCCCAGCGCCGCGACGCCTGCCGACGCCGAGTGCCGCGACGCCTGCCGACGCCCATCGTCGCGACGCCTGCCGACGCCCAGCGCCGCGACGCCGAGCGCCGCGACGCCTGCCGACGCCCAGCGCCGCGACGCCTGCCGACGCCCAGCGCCGCGACGCCTGCCGACGCCCAGCGCCGCGACGCCTGCCGACGCCCAGCGTCGCGACGCCTACCGACGCCGAGCGCCGCGACGCCTGCCGACGCCGAGCGTCGCGACGCCTGCCGACGCCCAGCGCCGCGACGCCTGCCGACGCCGAGCGCCGCGACGCCTGCCGACGCCCATCGTCGCGACGCCTGCCGACACCCAGCGCTGCGACGCCGAGCGCCACGACGCCTGCCGACGCCGAGCGCCGCGACGCCTGCCGACGCCCAGTGCCGCGTCGCCTGCCGACGCCCAGCGCCGCGACGCCTGCCAACGCCGAGCACCACGACGCCGAGCGTCGCGACGCCTGCCGACGCCCAGCGCCGCGACGCCTGCCGACGCCCAGCGCCGCGACGCCTGCCGACGCCCAGCGCCGCGACGCCTGCCGACGCCCAGCGCCGCGACGCCTGCCGACGCCGAGTGCCGCGACGCCTGCCGACGCCCATCGTCGCGACGCCTGCCGACGCCCAGCACCGCGACGCCTGCTGACGCCGAGCGCCGCGACGCCTGCCGACGCCCAGCGCCGCGACGCCTGCCGACGCCCAGCGCCGCGACGCCTGCCGACGCCGAGCACCACGACGCCCAGCGCCGCGACGCCTGCCGACGCCCAGCGCCGCGACGCCTGCCGACGCCCAGCGCCGCGACGCCGAGCGCCGCGACGCCTGCTGACGCCGAGCGCCGCGACGCCTGCCGACGCCCAGCGCCGCGACGCCTGCCGACGCCCAGCGCCGCGACGCCTGCAGACGCCCAGCGCCGCGACGCCTGCCGACGCCCAGCGCCGCGACGCCTGCCGACGCCCAGCGCCGCGACGCCTGCCGACGCCCAGCGTCGCGACGCCTACCGACGCCGAGCGCCGCGACGCCTGCCGACGCCGAGCGTCGCGACGCCTGCCGACGCCCAGCGCCGCGACGCCTGCCGACGCCGAGCGCCGCGACGCCTGCCGACGCCCATCGTCGCGACGCCTGCCGACACCCAGCGCTGCGACGCCGAGCGCCACGACGCCTGCCGACGCCGAGCGCCGCGACGCCTGCCGACGCCCAGTGCCGCGTCGCCTGCCGACGCCCAGCGCCGCGACGCCTGCCGACGCCGAGCACCACGACGCCCAGCGCCGCGACGCCTGCCGACGCCCAGCGCCGCGACGCCTGCCGACGCCGAGCACCACGACGCCCAGCGCCGCGACGCCTGCCGACGCCCAGCGCCGCGACGCCTGCCGACGCCCAGCGCCGCGACGCCGAGCGCCGCGACGCCTGCTGACGCCGAGCGCCGCGACGCCTGCCGACGCCCAGCGCCGCGACGCCTGCCGACGCCCAGCGCCGCGACGCCTGCAGACGCCCAGCGCCGCGACGCCTGCCGACGCCCAGCGCCGCGACGCCTGCCGACGCCCAGCGCCGCGACGCCTGCCGACGCCCAGCGTCGCGACGCCTACCGACGCCGAGCGCCGCGACGCCTGCCGACGCCGAGCGTCGCGACGCCTGCCGACGCCCAGCGCCGCGACGCCTGCCGACGCCGAGCGCCGCGACGCCTGCCGACGCCCATCGTCGCGACGCCTGCCGACACCCAGCGCTGCGACGCCGAGCGCCACGACGCCTGCCGACGCCGAGCGCCGCGACGCCTGCCGACGCCCAGTGCCGCGTCGCCTGCCGACGCCCAGCGCCGCGACGCCTGCCGACGCCGAGCACCACGACGCCCAGCGTCGCGACGCCTGCCGACGCCCAGCGCCGCGACGCCGAGCGCCGCGACGTCTGCCGACGCCCAGCGCCGCGACGCCTGCCGACGCCCAGCGTCGCGACGCCTGCCGACGCCCAGCGCCGCGACGCCTGCCGACGCCCAGCGCCGCGACGCCTGCCGACGCCCAGCGTCGCGACGCCTGCCGACGCCCAGCGCCGCGACGCCTGCCGACGCCGAGCGCCGCGACGCCTGCCGACGCCGAGCGCCGCGACGCCTGCCGACGCCGAGCGCCGCGACGCCTGCCGACGCCGAGCGCCGCGACGCCTGCCGACGCCGAGCACCACGACGCCCAGCGTCGCGACGCCTGCCGACGCCCAGCGCCGCGACGCCGAGCACCGCGACGTCTGCCGACGCCCAGCGCCGCGACGCCTGCCGACGCCCAGCGTCGCGACGCCTGCCGACGCCCAGCGCCGCGACGCCTGCCGACACCCAGCGCTGCGACGCCGAGCGCCACGACGCCTGCCGACGCCGAGCGCCGCGACGCCTGCCGACGCCCAGTGCCGCGTCGCCTGCCGACGCCCAGCGCCGCGACGCCTGCCGACGCCGAGCACCACGACGCCCAGCGTCGCGACGCCTGCCGACGCCGAGCGCCGCGACGCCTGCCGACGCCGAGCGCCGCGACGCCTGCCGACGCCCAGCGTCGCGACGCCTGCCGACGCCCAGCGCCGCGACGCCTGCCGACGCCGAGCACCACGACGCCCAGCGTCGCGACGCCTGCCGACGCCGAGCGCCGCGACGCCTGCCGACGCCGAGCGCCGCGACGCCTGCCGACGCCCAGCGTCGCGACGCCTGCCGACGCCCAGCGCCGCGACTCCTGCCGACGCCGAGCGCCGCGACGCCTGCCGACGCCGAGCGCCGCGACGCCTGCCGACGCCGAGCGCCGCGACGCCTGCCGACGCCCAGCGCCGCGACGCCTGCCGACGCCGAGCACCACGACGCCTGCCGACGCCCAGCGCCGCGACGCCGAGCACCGCGACGTCTGCCGACGCCCAGCGCCGCGACGCCTGCCGACGCCCAGCGTCGCGACGCCTGCCGACGCCCAGCGCCGCGACGCCTGCCGACGCCGAGCGTCGCGACGCCTGCCGACGCCCAGCGCCGCGACGCCTGCCGACGCCCAGCGCCGCGACGCCTGCCGACGCCGAGCGCCGCGACGCCTGCCGACGCCTGCCGACGCCCAGCGCCGCGATGCCGAGCGCCGCGACGACGAGCGCCGCGACGCCTGCCGACGCCCAGCACCGCGACGCCTGCCGACACCCAGCGTCGCGACGCCTGCCGACGCCGAGCGCCGCGACGCCTGCCGACGCCCAGCGTCGCGACGCCTGCCGACGCCCAGCGCCGCGACGCCTGCCGACGCCGAGCACCACGACGCCCAGCGTCGCGACGCCTGCCGACGCCGAGCGCCGCGACGCCTGCCGACGCCGAGCGCCGCGACGCCTGCCGACGCCCAGCGTCGCGACGCCTGCCGACGCCCAGCGCCGCGACTCCTGCCGACGCCGAGCGCCGCGACGCCTGCCGACGCCGAGCGCCGCGACGCCTGCCGACGCCGAGCGCCGCGACGCCTGCCGACGCCCAGCGCCGCGACGCCTGCCGACGCCGAGCACCACGACGCCTGCCGACGCCCAGCGCCGCGACGCCGAGCACCGCGACGTCTGCCGACGCCCAGCGCCGCGACGCCTGCCGACGCCCAGCGTCGCGACGCCTGCCGACGCCCAGCGCCGCGACGCCTGCCGACGCCGAGCGTCGCGACGCCTGCCGACGCCCAGCGCCGCGACGCCTGCCGACGCCCAGCGCCGCGACGCCTGCCGACGCCGAGCGCCGCGACGCCTGCCGACGCCTGCCGACGCCCAGCGCCGCGATGCCGAGCGCCGCGACGACGAGCGCCGCGACGCCTGCCGACGCCCAGCACCGCGACGCCTGCCGACACCCAGCGTCGCGACGCCTGCCGACGCCGAGCGCCGCGACGCCTGCCGACGACCAGCATCCCGACGCCTGCCTACGCCCAGCGCCGCGACGCCTGCCGACGCCTAGCGTCGCGACGCCTGCCGACGCCCCGCGCCGCGACGCCCAGCGTCGCGACGCCTGCCGATGCCGAGCGCCGCGACGCCTGCCGACGCCCAGCGCCGCGACGCCTGCCGACGCCCAGCGTCGCGACGCCTGCCGACGCCGAGCGCCGCGACGCCTGCCGACGCCCAGCATCGCGACGCCTGCCGATGCCCAGCATCGCGACGCCTGCCGACGCCCAGCGCCGCGACGCCTGCCGACGACGAGCGCCGCGATGCCTGCCGACGCCCAGCGTCGCGACGCCTGCCGACGCCTAGCGCCACGATGCCTGCCGACGCCCAGCGCCGCGACGCCTGCCGACTGTGTGAAGTGCTACTGTAGGAACTGTGTAGGAACTTTACAGAAAAGAAATTTAACAACAGATGGAGCTTGTGCCGGACCTGTTCCTCTTGTTCTCGCTGTTCGGTAACTAGCACAAGGAATTCTATAGAATATTTTAAGTCACTGACAAGACAAGCTAGTTTCTTACAAATCACATTATAATATTGCTAAGCATACAAAGAACTTTACAGAAAAGAAATTTAACAACAGATGGAGCTTGTGCCGGACCTTTTTTTTTTTTTAATAAATTTTTGCACATTTGAAACATGAATAAAAATAAAACTACTAATATTATTTTATTGATGATTTATTTAACGTAATAAACATTCCAGTCGTTTAGGAGGAGTTCAGTCACATACACACGCACACAAGAAATATATATATTAAGATAATCGGGTTTAAGATCATTTTATTCATCAAAAAAGAATACAATATTATTCACTTACATTGATGGAATATTTTCTAAGTAAGATTAAATTTTTGCAATGGCGCGGCGTTACAAAACAGTCGTTACCACTAATACAATAATAAAAGAAACAAAAAAAAAACATAAAATTTGAAACACTTAAATAGGTATTGTTAACAAAGCCATTCAAATACATTTAATACGTAATACAAATCAATAATTATTATTTGCTTTAAGCATTAGATGTACCATAATATTTTATTTTGTGGGTATACGAAAAAATAATTGCAATCCATTGCTTCAAACCAGTTGCGCTTATCGGTACAACACAGATCAAGCGCATCTGGAAGCGACATTCAGATTGTAAGTTTGTACAATGACAATATTTTTTTAATTTAAAATGTAATATAGGTACTATGTATTATGTAGTGTAGTAGTGATTAGATATTAGGCAGTTAAGTATTCAATGATTTTATTTACGATAGATCTATAAGTAATTATTGTTTTTATTTAAATGTAGTTTCTACTATTCATTTACCATTATCAATCTGTTATAATATAAGATAGTAATATTAAACATATAATATTATATATTTTTACTATAGAGCAATTTTTTTTTTTTTGCATCCTTATAATATAGTATAAAGTAATACTAAAGTAATTATAAGTGCGTTTACGGTCTAAATAATATACAATAATATTATGTAACAATAAAATAATAATACTATGTTATATTTATTAACATGTCTTAGAATGTGAGTTAGTGATAATGTGATGTTTCAACTTATTTTTAAAAGCTGTCATATTTTTGGTTTCTTTTATGTCTTTAGGCAACTGATTGTATATTTTAGCACCTTCATGCATAAGGCACCTCTTACCGTAATTTGTACGTGATTTTAATAAAAGTATGTCGTTTTTGCTCTTTAGGCCGATCTTATGTAAATTGTTTTTATTTGTTAATTCTATTTGTGTATGTATATCACATGATAAGATTTTACGTATAAGTATACAATTTAAATATTTGTATGTTTGTATGATGGTCATAATTTTAGTGTCCTTTTGGATTTTTTCAGTTGATGTTAGAAAGTCGTAATTGAATATTTTCTTGATTAGAATATTTTGTGCTGTTTGTAAAGATGATAGATTACTTAAGGCTGCTGTACCCCACACTTCTATTAAGTAATCTATATGGGGCTTAATCAATGTGTTGTAAATTGTGTGGCGCAGTCGACTCGGAATGCACCGTACAATCGTAGCATCCCGGATAGGGAGCTAAGTTTAGTTTTGAGTTTTTGAATATGTGGTTTCCATGTCAGATGACTGTCTAAAATCAGGCCTAGGTATTTTTCTTGATTTACTTTGTTAATTGTTGTGTTATTTATAGTTAAAGGCGGATAGTTTGATATTTTTTTGTTTTTAGGTAAGAATATAATGTAATTAGTTTTCGAAACGTTAATAGTAAGCAGATTGCTAAGAAACCATTCATAAAGCCGGGTCAAGTCCTCTTGTGCCTGCGCTATCACTGTATTAGCTTGATGGCCAAAGTAAAATAGTGATGTATCGTCTGCGTATAGGTTTACGTCACCTTTTAGTTCTAAGTCCTGTATGTTATTAATATATATTAGGAATAGTAATGGTCCAATAATTGAACCTTGTGGTATTCCGTATGTAATTATACTAGGTTTACTTGTGTTTTCATCGATTCTAACAGCTTGTCGACGACCAGATAAATAGGACTCAAACATATCATGTGCAACTCCGTCTATACCAATGTCTCTCAGCTTTACCAAGAGGTTTGTGTGGCTAATTGTGTCAAACGCCTTTTTTAAATCTATAAATATTCCTAGCGCAATTTGTTTTTTATCAATATTTGTCTTCATTTTTGTAATTAGGTCTATACTAGCTGATAATGTGTTAGATTTTGCTCTGAAACCGAATTGCTTAACATAAAAGAAGTTACGTTTAACTAAATAATCCTCTAAACGCGTGTATAATTTTTTTTCAAAAACCTTTGACATAACTGGGAGAACAGATATTGGACGGTAGTTGCTGGGGTCATTCCTGCAGCCAGACTAACTAGATCGGGGTGACTTTGGCTAATTTAACACTGTCAGGAAATACTCCTTGGTCAAGGCACGTATTAACACAGTTTGAGAGTTCTTCAATTATCATAGGAGACACACATTTTAGCGATTTAGTGTTGATACCATCTAAGCCTGTGCTGGTATTACTGTTTAAATTTTTAATTATTTTAGCTATTTCTTGTGGGTTTGTATGTTTGTGTCATTATTGTCATTGTACTTACCCACAACCGATGAATTATAAATTGTACTGTTATGGTATTTCGTAGGAATTTGATTTGCTAAATTTGAACCAATGGTAGAAAAATATTCATTAAAGTGATTGCTGATGTCTTCCGCATCTGTGATGAATCCTTGTGACGTTAAGAGTTTAGCTGGTCCGGTATTATCACTTATTTTATTTCGTGATAGACTATTTATAAGATTCCACATCTTTTTGGGCTTGTTTTTACAGTGGTCAAATTCCTTATAATAATATAGTTTCTTCTCTCTTTGAATTTTAAGGGCTACTTCATTACGTTTCTTTATAAATTTATCTTTTTTTAATAAATCATTAGGATCACATTTATGTTCTTTCCAAAGTATATTTCTTTTGTTTATCTCTTCTATAATATTTTTGTTTATCCAGTCTTGGCGAGGTGGGTTTTGAATTTTAAATTTAATTGTTTTACTCTTGTTAATGCAGAAAGCTAATCTTTGTTCTAGTAATTGATAATCACAGTTTCCTTTACTGTAATTTTCGGCCATTAAGTCACTAAGAGTTGTTTATAATTAATTGCCTCGTACTTTATTTTTTTAATTTGTTTATATTCGTGTTTCTTAATTTCAAAGTATATTTGCTTATGGTCGGATAGGGGAGTTTCTTTTAAAGCTAAGTGAAAGTTATTATTTGTTAGACTACAACTTACATGGTCGATTATGGATTTTGAAGTAGGAGTTTCTCGAGTGCAATATTCTCTATCAATTTTGTTTATTATACTGCAAGAGTTTTCAGCTAAAGTATCTTTGTAGTTGGCAATTGTAGAGTCATCATTTAATAGGTTAAAGTTGAAATCACCTAAAATTATTGTTCTTTTAGACTTCTGCAAAAAGTAACTGTAAGACTCCAAGAATTCCTTAATGTTAGTATTTCCTGGTTTTCTGTACACGGCGCCAATATCAAGAGAAAAACTTTTTGCATGGATCCAGACAAAATGATTACCGTTTGAGGTTTTTTCTTCAATTTCGTAATGCTCTATGCTTGCTAGTGCGAATATGGAAACTCCTCCTCCTCTATTATTACATCTGTAGCTGTAATAGTGTTTGTAACCATCTATATGAGTTCTTTTAGCCTGATCTTCGTTTGTAAGCCAGGTTTCGGTTAGAATAACAAAATATGGACGAGACATTTAATTGAAAATCCGCCTCTACCTCTTAAAACTTGCGGTGAAAGTTTATTAAGTACACGGTATAATATTGACGGTGACATCAGTCGACGTCACTAGGCGTCACTAGGCTAAGGCGCTGACTGTTCTATTATAGTAAAGTAAAGGCCAGGGGTCAAAATAGTTTATCTTTAAATTAAAAAAAGTCCATTAACCAGCTTACAAAAATAAATGAAATCCCACCAAAAACATTTTCATGTAAAAATGTTGTCAAGGCGAGCCTACACAGCTTATCCTGTGAAAAATTTATCAGATATCGTATAAAACCAAGCTCTACACTACACCTTAATCAAAATCTATCAAAAAGTGGTTAGATCTCATGTAGAACCAAAATTCTTGATCTATGCGCCCTTACTTCACCAGGCTTAACTTCACTTACGCTATATTGCAGTTAAAACGTGATACTTGACCGTTTTGCTACCGTTACGAACATTTTCATACGAATTCATTAATCGTGTGTGAAATAAAACGGCCAAGCATCACGTTTTAACTGCAATGTAGCGTAAGTGAAGTTAAGCCTGGTGAAGTAAGGGCGCATAGATCAAGAATTTTGGTTCTACATGAGATCTAACCACTTTTTGATAGATTTTGATTAAGGTGTAGTGTAGAGCTTGGTTTTATACGATATCTGATAACTTTTTCACAGGGTAAGCTGTGTAGGCTCGCCTTGACAACATTTTTACATGAAAATGTTTTTGGTGGGATTAACTTAACACTTGGACACTCACTTATAAGCCGTAATCCGTATTCAATTCTAAATAGCCGTCGTACAGTAACGTAGGAGTCGTTGTTTTTGTAAAACATTTTTACACAAAAAGCACGCTGTTTTCCAGTGAAGCGCTCCATCGGGATCGGCGCCCCTCCTTGGAACGGTTTTTGAGAAATCGAGTATTGCCATTTGCAAAAATTTATGGCCCACCCTGTATTATCTCCTTTGTGACCGACAGCAATTTACAACTATTAGCTGCCTGCATATTCGTGCTAATTTTAAATAAGTGGATAAAAAACAAAATTTTCCTCTCATAAATAATATAATAATATATTTTTCATCTTCGGTAAAAGTCGGTCACCGATTAATAATTGGTGACCGACTTTTTGTAGATGAATAATAGAATATACTGATTGCAGTAGTGCAACGCACTCAACATACATAAAGTCGGACATAAATTATATGGAGCAAAACTCTGAACGATTATTGGTCCTATAAAAAGTAGGTCGTATAGGTTTTTTATGTACTTGTATATTATATTCCTTTTATAAATTAAAGATCATCAGATCCCTATAATAAACATCCTTTTGAATCCAATATGGTGGTCCACCATATTGGATTCAAAATGGCGGCATTTACATTTTAATAATTTTTTTGTTATTGAGAAGTCCTTAAAATATAATGTTACTAAGAAAAAGGGATAAAGTTTTTTTAAAAAATGTCTTTTTAATGTTTTTTAATTGATGTTATTTTAACTCCCTAGTAAACAAATAATGTAAAACTAAAATTATTTAAGTACCATTAAAATAAATGAAGATATAAAACTATTAAATATAATGTGCGAACGAGAAGAGAATAACCAATTGTGACGTCATGTTATTAAGAGGAAACACCACGAAATTTTTTCCATACAAAAATAGGGGTCTAGGGGATTTCTATTTCCTCCCTGGATAACACCTCTAGAGTAACAATTTTTTTCCTGAATATTTACGGATATTGTTTGTACGTCCCTATTTTTTCCTTTTTTTTATTAAATTAATTAGTTAAAGAGATATGGACGTTTAAAAACCTAAAAAAATGGCCAGACTCTCCGCTATGTTTAAATATCTAGGAAACAGATTTGACTACAATAAACAACAAAAGCAAAAAATAGGAACCTAGCTCAAATCTTTAATATCTATGGACGTTTCACACCACGTCAATCTGGCCCCATGCTAAGTATCCGAAGAACTTGTGTTACAGGTACCAGACAACGGAAATATATTTAATACTTTAATACTAAACACATATTTAAGATTTTTATTATATTAATACACAAATTTAATACACATCCATGACCCAGGAACATTTAAAGCTTTTTTTGTTCCCTCGGCGGGATTCGAACCCGCGACCTCCGAGTCAAGAGCCAAGCTCTGAACCACTAGACCACGGAGGCGTCAAAATTCTTTATTTAGCTAATGCAGAAAAAAATATTTAAATCGGTTAAGTTTTGGAGGAGGAAACAGGAATCCCCTAACCGTCGATTTCCGGTACTTTTAATAGGTAATTTCAGTCCAAGTTGCAGTTGTCTCTATGGCGCTAGTGCTGGCTAGCTAAGGCACTGCGAGACAGCAATAGATTATATAAATACCTATTTTGTATTTCTCTCAACCGTGGTGTTGTGGGTGTTGTAACCCTACATAGACATATCACCAACCAAGATAGATAATTTTATTAAATTGCTTAAAGCTTAAGTCCCAATTTCACCAACGCATGTTACCTAGTGTTAACGGCTTGTTAAATTACCATGCCTTCTCCATTCATTGATAGGAATTACGAGAGGAACAACATGATATTTAACGAAGGATTAACTTTAACATTGCTTGGTGAAACACGCCCTAAATATTTTAAAACTTAAAAACTTATCCTAAGTATTATTTTATGTTAAGCTTATCTTTTTAATTTTCTTAGTAATGAGTCCAAAAGTAAATAAATTTAATATGATATTGAATGATCAATAACCCAATTACCTGATTTTCTTTGCGAATACTTCGGCCGCATCACCAAAAACATTTTTAAGGTACATTAGGAGATAATGATTATTAATTAATTCTTGAGGATATCTAATACGTGGGTGATGATAATATGAGAGATAATGAGTACTATTTACAAAACAGCACGCGCTTTATTGACGTCACCTAAAGTTCGGTGTGACGTAGGCACTGATAAGACTATACATAAATTATGTCTTGTTAAAATATACATACTTGTGTGTATGTATAGGTTACCTAGGTTTTTATATAACAATTTTTATATTATCTAGTTATTTGTAGGGCATCGTGAGAGGTGCGGAGTCGCGGTTGCATTATATTTCCCGTGGCTACGAGGGCGGCGGTTCTGTCGGGAGTACCCCCGAGTTTTAGTGGGTATGGCTGCGTCCACTTACTATCTTAACGGACGCATCACGCAGCGAGCCCCACATACCCGTGGTAGGAATCCCCGTCCTCTAAGGGATGCGGCAAATACCACTTGTCGGCGAAAAAAAAGGGTATCGTGAAAGGCTTACCTAAAAACTTTAGGAACAGTAACCAATTAAGTTACTCTACAATAAACGATCAGATTATAGTATAATATTCGTATTCATTTAATCATCTACCAGAATTGAAGTAAACCATTCTATCTTACATATAAAGCAGTAGCTGTAGGTACTTATTTACTTGGATTAACTTGTAGACTAGTGATTATTATATGGTGTAGTGCTCGAAGGTTGCGATTCGCGAAGTGTTAAAGGTGTGGCCCTTGGCCTTTGCAGCAGCGTTTTTACCCTAGGACCAATAGGGGTATGGCCCTGCTGCCCGCACAGCAAACCAGGGACGGTAAAGCTGATTTCGCGGGTTCCTCTTTGGGTAGGTACTGTTTTTTATACAATAATGAAAAATATATTAACGTCTAAATACCCTAGTAGGTATATCAATATTTTATAGATTTTTTTAAGTTTACTTTCAGATAAGATTTTCTCTTTTAACTGCTTCAATAAACTCATGAACAAGTATAAATATCTAAAAGCAGACGATCGATTATGATCTAGCGGCACGGCAGTGCCCCCGCCATGTTGAGCACGGCCGCACCATGCCATCCTTTTCTCAAAACAGTTTAGGCCATTTTCGACCCCCTATAACTTCGTTGTGGATAAAACTAGAACCCGTATTTATAATATCTTATATCGTTACTAATAACGAAGCAGGTATTGTATAAACACGGTATATTTCAAATTCATTCAATTTGAAACAGAAATTGTAGAATTATAACTTGTCAAAGTTTTAACTTTCACTAAACAATCTGTTTTAGTATGTTTCACTTGTGAAATAGATAAAATTATGTACATGCAATTGCCGAGTCAATATGATAGATTTTTAATAATATTGATATTAATCACTATAAGATGTTGTAAGACCGACCGACTTACCCCAGCTTGGCATCACATGGATCTCACAACTTTTTACGACAAAAGAACTAAGTAGCGAGACTTGGCATTTTTTGCAAGTCATGTTTTTCATGGGATTTTGTTGAGTTGTTACATGGTTGTACCTACTAGTAAATCAGTATAGTTCTGACTCATAATTCATAATATTATAGTTTACAGTTTTCAAACGAGAAGATGATAGATAAATTATACACAAAAATAAAGTAATGTAATTGTTGTATATTTTACAATAAACACTTTGTACAATAATTGTATGATTTATTAAAAGTATAAAAATAATAACAACAATCCAGGTATTTTCTTAAGTTTCACACTCGTGTCTGTCCAATATACGTGGGTCACACAAGCTTAACAAACATCTAATAAATCGAATTTCTTTTACAAAAATAAGTACAAAATATATGTATTAACAAGATAGCTAATGTAATAAAATTATTTAAGAAATTAAAACAACTTTTGTTTTATTTTTACTCATTATCCTGGTTTCTGACCTAAATATCTATATTACTTATATTATACTTTTTACTTATCATTCTTAACTTACTTAAATTTATATTTTAATTATGTATATAAAAATCTTAAAACATTAAAATGTCTTTAGCGAATAATATTTACATTTAAACTTGAATAATATACATTGTTATAGGCTAAATAGACGTAGATGTAGTTCATTAGTTCACATTAATAATTTGTAATTTATTTACGTATATTGATTTTATGGACGAAAGTATTGAAAATGATAGCCACCACTCACCAGAGACTTCCCCTATAAAGGGTGAACGTCCACTTAACCTGTAACCCTGTATATTTAAAATAGTATAATATTAAGAGTGATAAATACATTATAATCATGTGTACACAATAACAATTAAAGATAAAATAAAATATTATAAGCTATACATTATTTTGTCTACAATACAACATCGAGTTATTGAAATATGTTTTTCTAACATTAACATTATGAGACAGTATTTACTATTTAGAATTAACATTAATATCATTTATTGCATAGTTAAGTCTTATTTTGATTGAAAATGTATAAAACTTTGTACATTGGTATTTTCTTTAAATTGCTAAAAAAAATAGAAAACTACAATGATTGTTCTATTACAAAGGGCTTATTGACGTAGTCTACCTATATTAAATGCAACATTAATACTATAGTAATTTATTACTAAAACAAGACATTTATTATATTATAGTGAATTGTATCTAATATAATCGAAACAAGAATAAACCTATAACTAACGCCTGCTTATTGAAGGCAAGCAAACAGTTTGTACCTACTTACTCAACTGTGCGTATTTCACAGGATTTGTGACTGGAAGGTTTATGTATGTTTAATATTGCAATATTATCTGTGTTAAGATTTTATTAGTAGGTAACATTATTGTATAGTCTATGGTAATAACCAATAAATCAGTTTGCCGCCAACCGCCGTTTCAATACTTCCCATTGGCGACGAGTATAGTAAGAATACACGCGTATTGCATAATAAAAGTGTTTTCAAGTGCAAATAAAGTATTTCCGAGTCAAGTAATTCCAAAATGCCTATCGGCAAACTAGAACCTTTTGATGTAAATTCAAAACAATGGCCGGCGTATATTCGTCGTGTCAAACAGTACATAGTGCTTAACGAAATCAAATCGGAATTACAAGTGCCGTTGTTAATTACCGTAGTGGGGGATGCAACGTATGCATTAATGTGTGATTTGTGTTCACCGGTGCATCCGGAAGCAAAAACATTTGAGGAACTCGTAAATTTGGTAACACAACATTTAGAACCGAAACGCTCAGAAATCGCGGAGCGCCATGTTTTTCGTTTGCGTCGGCAAAATGTCGGCGAACGGTTGACAGAGTATTTACACAATTTGAAACATTTAGCGACTACGTGTAATTTTGCACAGAATTTAGAAGAAAATTTGCGTGATCAGTTTGTATCTGGATTAGCAAGTGAGGCAATGCGGTCACGGATTTTTGCTGAGAAGGACATAAACTACAAACAAGCCGTGGAATTAGCTTTGGCTTTGGAGGCGGCGGAACGGCATGCGGAGGTGAGCGCAGCGCCGAGCGCAGGCGGCGGCGTGTCGGCAGCGGGCGAAGGCCTGCATCAAGCGAGCGTGCGACGGGTGCAGCAACGCGGAGTCCGGCCGACGCTACACGGCGGCAGTGGCGCAGGCGCGGGAGGCGCAGGCGCAGGCGCGGGAGGCGCAGGCGCGGGCGCCAGCGGCGGCACCGGGGCCTGTTGGAGATGCGGGCGGTCTCATCGGGCGGATAAGTGTCGATTCGCTAATTATAATTGTGATGAGTGTGGCGTGCGGGGCCATTTAAAAGTGATGTGCAAATCTAGGAGCAACAAAGGCCGGGGGATTGCCCGCCAAAATTACGTAAGTGACGACGAATGCGAGGACAGCGAGGAATTCTTCAACATCCAGGTGGACGGTACAGGTGACCAACCTTACATTATTGTGGTTAAAGTGGACGGACGTTCGATTGACTTTGAAGTCGATACTGGAAGTCGTATTTCCACTATAAGTGAGGACTTTTATAGACGTCATTTTAGTCATAAAATGTTAATGTCCAATGATTTGAATATACGTAGCTACGTCGGTTCAAAAATGGACTCGCTTGGATTTTTAAATGTGAAATTGGATCTCGATGATACGTCAGTGTTAAATTGTAAATTATATGTAATTAAAAAAGGGGGACGACCGTTGTTAGGCCGGGAGTGGGTGCGCACTCTAGGTATTAAAAATATAACTATCGATTTACATGAAATTATGGATCATCCAGTGAGCGATCCATTTGTGAAACGATTAATGACTGAGTTTCCAGAAGTGTTTACAGATAAGTTAGGGACATGTACAAAAATAATTACGCTTCATGTAAAAGAGGAGAGGCCTGTGTATGTGCGGGCGCGGCCCGTGCCGCTGGCGTTGCGCGCGCGGGTTGAGATGGAATTAGCGCGTTTAGAGCGGGAAGGTATTATTTACCGGGTCGAGTCCTCGGAATACGGTACACCGATAGTACCGGTGATTAAGGAGTGTGGCGATATACGAATATGTGGAGATTATAAAATAACGGTTAATCCGATTCTGAAGCGTGATCGATATCCGCTCCCGCGGATCGAAGAGTTGTTTGCCACTCTCAGTGGGGGGGAAGAATATTCAAAGATCGATTTAAAAAATAGTTATCAACAATGCATGTTATCGGAAGACTCTCGCACGTATACGGCCATAACAACGCACGTAGGTACTTTTGTTTATCGTCGTACACCTTTCGGTTTATCGTGTATCCCGGAGAAATTCCAAAAGATTATGGAGGAAACCCTTCGAGGGGTTCCTAACACGGTTGTATTTCTAGACGACGTCTGTGTGACCGGTAAAGACAGGGCGAGTCATTTAAACAATTTACGGTCGGTATTAGAACGTTTACGTCGTATGGGCTTTACGGTAAAAATCGAAAAATGTAGTTTCTTACAAAAGAGTGTAAAGTACCTAGGCTTTATAATTGATAAAACGGGATTACGGCCCGACCCGAATAAACTTGCCGCTATAACAGAGGCCCCGGCGCCTCAGAATGTCACTCAGTTAAAAAGTTTTTTAGGCATGTTAAATTATTATGGAAAATTTATCCCTAACCTTAGTATAATTCTACATCCGTTACATGGCCTTCTGAAGAAAGGTGCGGACTGGAAATGGGAATCGGGATGTCGAGAAGCGTTTTCGACGGCAAAACGGGCGTTGACCTGTGATAAAGTGTTAGCACACTATGAGGAAGGGCGCGAGCTCGTAGTGTCGGTGGATAGCAGTGCGTACGGGGTAGGGGCGGTGCTCGCGCATCGGTATGCGGATAAAAGCGAGCGGCCAATCAGCTGTGTTTCTAGGACTTTAAATTCGGCGGAAAAAAATTATAGTCAGCTGGACAAAGAAGCACTTGCAATTTTTTTTGGTATTACCAAACATCATCAATATCTGTATGGGCGCGCATTTATACTGCGTACTGATCACCAACCATTATATCACATTTTCGGGAAAAAGGGGGGAATACCACAAACTGCGGCCAGCCGCTTACAACGATGGGCCGTCCGGTTAGCCGCTTACGATTTTGCCGTCGAATTCGTTCGATCGTGTGAGAACGGGCCCGCAGATGCACTGTCTCGCCTTCCTCTTCCGAGCAAACGGATTATAACAGAAGCATGTAGCTATGTTGACGTTGTAAAAGATTCCATACCTGTTAGTTATAAAGAAATTGCGGCGGAAACGTATAAGGATAAATTACTGTGTAAAATTAAGGGTTATGTGTTATTTGGTTGGCCGTCGGGTAGTATTGATGAGGAGGAAAAAGCTTACTTCGCGCGTAAAAACGAAATTGTACATGACTTAGGATGTTTACTGTTTAAGTATAGACTTGTTGTGCCACCATCGCTGCGGGCTAGGGTGTTGGAGGAAATTCACCAGGGTCATTTAGGTATGAATAAGATGAAAAATTTGGCTCGTAACTACGTGTATTGGCCTGACGTAGACGGTGATATCGAAAGATTGTGTCGATCTTGTGAGGCATGCCGGGTGGTGCGCGACGCTCCTCCCCGAGCCGCCTTACATCCCTGGGAGTTCCCTTCGAAACCCTGGCATAGGATTCACGCGGATTTTGCTGAATGTGGCGGTGTCAAATATTTAATTGTAGTAGACGCATATTCGAAATGGATTGAAGTAGGGGCAATGAATCGTACGGACGCGGAATCCACCGTGGCGATGTTGAGATCATTGTTTGCTCGATTTGGGCTACCGTCACAACTGGTGACGGACAACGGCCCTCCTTTCCTATCAATGGACTTTAAAAATTATTGCGAAAAAAATTTAATACAACACGTGACGTCGGCACCGTATAGACCACAGGGAAACGGGGCCGCGGAGAACGCTGTGAAAACGGTAAAAAAAGTTATTAAGAGGGCTATTTATGAGGGGGAGAACGTAGCCCAAGCTCTGTCGAAGTTTCTATTCCAATACCGTAATGTAGAACATGCTACAACTGGAGTAGCTCCGGCCGTGTCACTGCTGGGGCGCCGCCTTCGCGGCCGCCTGGACGCGCTGCGCCCGGACGTCGCCGTGGAGGTACGTGCCGCGCAGCGGCGGCAGGTCACGAGCAAAGGGGGTCAAGACAGGCCCATCGAGCACGGGGAGCCGGTGCTCGTGCGGAGTTACTCCAGTCGGTCACCGAAGTGGGTAGCGGGAAATGTGACAGAGAAGACAGGTCCCGTTTCATACAAAGTCCAGGTGGGAGACGGGATTGAATGGCGGAGGCATCAAGATCAGTTAATAACCTTAAATAGTGCGAAGCGTAAAAGTAGATTTTCTTTATCCCGCCCGAATTTTGATCCTTCGGCCGGTAACAATGATGACCCTGTAGGTGACGATGCCGACGATACGTTGACTGATGTAGCGGGGGAGGAGGAGTGCGCGGGGACGGACGGTGGGGCCGGCGGTGCGGTTCGGCCAGCCGCTTCGCCGCCGACACCGCCGACACCGCCGACACCTCCTGTCGGAGCGTCGGACCGAGCTGTACGAGCTTATAATCGTGCAAAGAAGTTATTGTAATTAATTATCTTAGTATTAAGTAGATATATTATGGTAATGGCAGCTAGTTAGATTCAATAAGATTAGTGATAACTGATAGGTAATGAAACCAGAGGAAAAAATTGTTATAGTATAATGTTGTAATCTAAGTACGAGTAACTAGTAACTATAAGTTAGAGAAGGGAAAAATGGAAGGTTTATGTATGTTTAATATTGCAATATTATCTGTGTTAAGATTTTATTAGTAGGTAACATTATTGTATAGTCTATGGTAATAACCAATAAATCAGTTTGCCGCCAACCGCCGTTTCAATACTTCCCAGTGACAACCTGTTAATCCTCTTGTACCAGCAGCTATACATATTACACAAAAATTGGTGTGGTCTCCGTAATGTCACTCTGACATGGCTAATGCGTTAACACTCTATATGATCAGATTTATTTATTTTTTTGCGCCAGTACTAACAGACTTCAGTCGCCGTTATTTAGGATCTAGCATAACAGTGCACGACCTAGGCCCTGATTCCAGCTTCCATCGATATTTATCGCTTTCGAAGTTGGAAAACAAAATGTATGGGATTTAACATAAGGGGCAGTACACGTCAAGCGGGCCAAAAAAATAAAGACAGATCTTGGATATTGTTCATATTTGGATCAATTGCACTTCCATAGGACCTGAATAAATTTACGTACTTTTCAAATTTTGATGATTACTCGAGGGCGCATAAATTTGTAACTAGGCATAAAAAAAGGAAAATAAGGACGTAAATTTATTCAGGTCCTATGGAAGTCCAATTGATCCAAATATGAACAATATCCAAGATCTGTCTTTATTTTTTTGGCCCGCTTGACGTGTACTGCCCCTTATGTCAAATCCCATACATTTTGTTTTCCAACTTCGTAAGCGATAAATAGCGGTGGCATCTCGAATCAGAGCCTAAGACAACTGGTAAGGCAACAAAGGATATCATTGTATCGTGAATGCATGTCGTCATGTGTCATTATAATACAAATAAATTTTGAGACTACTCTACCTGCATAAGAATCTAATTTCTTGATAGTAAACAAGATGCAAATCTATTACCTATTTACGGCATAATTTTACGAGTATGCTAATGCTAAGTAAGTACATATACGCAATCATATTGGAATCGCAGGTTCCTTTTTACATTTATCTTACAACAACCAACATTTACACTGTTGCTTAACCACAATAGCGTTACTATCACTATAATAATACTCCACTCACATTGAGTCGAAGCGTCATGTTTTACACCTACAGCATAATATTTATCTCTATTATTCTACACATCTACATTTGGTACTTATCTTAAGGATTTCACGCGCATTTGAAATCGTGATCATCCGAAGGGTGCCGGACCATACGCGACATAGGGAACATAATATATCCGGAAATACCCGCGGACACAGTATTTTATAATACAGCGCTCGCCAACCCGCTTGCCGTGCGTGGCAAGTATATCCAAATGCCACCATGAAATACTTTGGGGGAGCTTATGTCGATCGTTTAATACCTATACCTACATGTCCTTAATACAACGTACCTTATCAATATAAGAAAAACATGAATATTACGATTATTTATGTCAGTGCTCGCGTGACTAGACATAAGTTAGCTTGCGGTGGCTCAAGACATGCGGTCTAGTATGTCAACACTGAACAGTGAACACTCAACAGGTTATAACAAACAGAAAAAACCACAAACAGCCATACCAGCGTTTTATGACGTTTTATTTTTACTGACCCATCACCCAACATTCGCTAACTGACAAACACATTTCAATATAAATGAAAATAATATTTTTTAAATAATTTGTAGTGGTTAGAAGATACATATTTAAATAGATTAAAAGTGGAGCTATTTAGTAATTGACGTGTCACAGGCATATAATCGAAAAGGCTGAAACGCTGATTAAATTTATATTATGTAACAACCACGTATGTGTTTAAAATTCGACTACTTACACATCTAATAAGTGAGTTTTTCTAATACTAAATAGATTCTTACAAACATGCACCTTATTAACATTTTTAACTAGATCCATGTGGCACAACAACCAGTGAGATCGCACTCAAGAAGTGGGTTTCACACACTGTGATAGGTCAACTGCCAAATATCAATTGCTTCTAATTCGTTGGTACATTAGATGCGTAGTTACGATATATTGCAGCTACTCGTAATTTCGCCATATCGGCTTACTATAGGATAAAGAGAGCTCTAAATCCTGGCTGTTGTGCCTTGGCAGTCATTGACATAAATGTCTTGACAAAGCGGTTCAAGATTTTTATTGAATCCCTCTCGACTGATAATCATAACTTAGACATTGACTTTCACTTAATAATCCTACTCCTAAGGCTGGGACTACTTCAGAAGTCTGATTCTGCCAGTCCAAAGAAAGTTCTGATCAATAGAACTCTAGAATAACATAATAGAGTTGAAAATCGAACACACGTGTGTCGAGTTGCCACATATTTTGATAATGACATTAGACACGCTCAGTCAGAATTTCTCCGGACGAGGAGATTCAGAATTCAGTCCCAGCCTTATTTTTAAGTGATAGAAGATATTACTCCAGTAGTCCTGGAGCCTAGGTATCGTTTAACCCCTGGTGCGAACGGTACCCCAATTGTCCATGAGGAACCTCGGCAGCACGTATATCACTCCATATTATATTGCGCGGGCGCGCTGGAGCCAAGGTGTCACTTAACCACCGTTGCGAACGGTGCTCCAACCGTCTAGAAGGTACTGCGCCGCGTATGTTACTCCATATTACCTTGCGCGTGCGCGGTAGCTACAGCAGGTCGCGCGCGGCACTGCTGGCGGGTCGTGCAGGGCGCGGGGGGCGGAGCGCGCGCAGCCGGGCGCGGGGCGCGGGGGCGCGGCGTCAGCGGGCCGCCCCGCCGCCGCCCCACCACCGCAGGCACGACGCGTCCACGCAGCGCGCGCGCGCCGCTCGCCGCATCGCGTCTTCCAGCACCTCCTGTAGAAGAGAGAGAGATATCACATAATGTGTGAAAAGGACAGAAAATAGTGTCTGCGATGGAGGAAAATTTTGCATACAATACATGATGCTCTTAAGACCGTACTCAGAGACATTTAATGACTACTTAGCTCCGACACCGATTTCAGTATCGGTTGCAGGTTTTGTTAAAAAATCCAGCGAGAGCGAACCCGATACGACTGGCGGAATGATTATTTAAGAATTTTGTCAAAACCCCCAACGCCTTAATAATCATCCTAGAGCGGTTGTTACACTACAATTGAACTTTTATCTCCTTTTATAACAAACACTCTAAACACTTTAAAACACTTTAATCATTAATCAGTACTAGAAACTGACATTTACAATACTCTAGGGAAAAAACTGGTTGTCCACAAAGTCAGTTAACTACTACTATTTTACGCGATAACACAAAACAGTTCTTGTGTATGTTGGTGTTGCCGCTGTCTCGGACGCATCGCGAGCTAGCTAGCACGCTCCGCTTACTCGGAACGTGACAATGAGTCATGCATTTTCGTGGGTGCAGTCGGCGTTTATAGAGTTATAATACTTTATCACGTACACTTATTTCATTTCAATTCATGAAATGTTTATTGACTTACTTGTTTCTTGAGTACAATATGTTTTCCCTTCCAGTATTTCATCAGTCCTCGCTCCTGTAGCGTGGACACTATATCCGAGGACGCTATAGCGAGATCCTTGCTGAGGTCTCGTATACATAGCGTGGGTCCGGGCGCGGAGCACAGTCTCTTCAGTAGCGCCTCCTTCCAGTAGGAGCGGTACGATATCAGGCCGAGGTCAGACAGCGGCGTCTCGGGTGAACCGACCTTGCCTTCTACCTTCGTCAGCAGGTAACCTGAATAAAAGAAAAAAAAAATTAGAGATAAAAATATTTGAAAAAAAGTTTAATGAATGGACCCTTGAGATCAAAAAGCCTGTCGACGTTTATTGCTGTCGATTTAACTAGGTTGCTAACCCAACGTGAAAATAATACATTAATAACTGATTGAAAATGCTTTTTCTACTTGAATGACGGTATGGACGCTATTTATAATTTTAAGATCTGTATATTATTGTACTTCATACCGCAATAAATTGATTTCTATTTCAGCAGTAGCTTTGCTGAGAACATATTATATACATGTATAATGTATATTTACCCAGCGATTTTTTATTACTATTATGGTTTTATCTTATTATGGACGTATGTATGGCGTATGAGTTTATTAGAACAAAAGGAAAAATAGTTTCAACATTAAATCTTCATAGAATGTTGTTTTAGATAAAATTATGTTAAATATAATATATCAAGATGACAAATTTCAAACCAAAGCCTTTGCCCCAAACAATCCCAAAAGCGATGCATTTAAAAGGTAGACACTTTGAGCCTCGATATCCCTCGTCGTACGATAAAAAAATATATAAAATACGATTTATACCTCGTATTATATAATTTTAAATGTCGTAAAATAATAGTCTAGCAATATATTTCTAACCGCAGTCTATTCGCTACTCGTTAACCTTTAATACTGTATCAATAATTCGGTCAGTGTACTGAGCTGCTGGCGGCTAGGTCATGACAAAAGTTAAAAGATGAACGACACGCTCGGGTTTTGAACCTTTTGTGCCAACAGCCTCTAGACTCCAGAGGGCAAAGGGCGACACTTCACAAGTAGTAAATGGTATTCAAATAATTTTCTCTTAAAACATTTTAAAAAATAATTATTATTAATGCTATTTACTTTTACTACAGTAATGGTGGATCTTAATAGCAAGTCGGAGTTTTTACCAGGGATGAAATGGATATGAAATTTCGGATACAGATATGGTTATGAAATTATTTCGGATTTAAATACGGACATTAAATTTTGGTTACCTTGGACAGTAAAAAAACTTTTATTTCGGATTCAGTTACAGATAATGTTATATCGGATATCTATAGGAGCTCCTAACATCCCTGGTTTTTACACTTCATTGGTCGATTAGCGTTAGTCGGGTTGGTATAGATTTTTATTTATTTTATGTTATCTTCTATCAACAATACCATAGATATCGTGCCAGCACATGAAATCCGTCTCGGCGAATATCAGCTCACAAAAAAATTTTGATTGCTTGGAACATTGCCAACGTCCACACGTGTCACAATTCTTGATTTGAAATCGCTAATTAAGCCACGTGAAATTCTTAAAAATCTAAATTTTACACACATTGCTGTGTTTAAATTTAGATTTATATTTTTTTTAATAATTAGCGATTTCAAATCACCAAATCAACTTTGAAATGTTTTAAAACTTTTGTCTCGGTTTGTTATTAAACAAATGTTTCATATACCACGCGTACAGATTTTAGCCTTGTTTTTGTATGGGAGAGGTTATCTGGTTGATCGAAGTATGTTATAGGTTTTATTTAATTTATATGAAACCTATCGGAAAATAATCGCCTATTTTATAATATGGTAAATTTTTATAAAACAATTTACGGTTTCTTTCGCAACGAACGAGATTACAAAACTTTAAATATTTTTATTATTATAAAATCTAGAAATGGAAATAAACTAAGCAAGCGCATGTCGCAGGGCGTATCTAAGAGGGTTCCGTAGTTATATCTACGCATAATAGATAATTTTCAAGTTTTTAACTTTCACGGTTCACAAATGCCAGGGACCGGACCAACTTATAAACACGTTTAAGGTCGGTTGATGGAAGTGGTAAACATAATAAAAAATAATCTATAAATCCTTTAATACCTATTCAACGATTCGCCATGGGGTGAAATACTACACAAAAAAATAAGATGCCAAAAAAGTTACAGACTTTTTCATCTTATTCATCGTTTTTTTTTTGTGTAATATTATATACAATTTCGTATTTTCACTTAATCAATTACAGAAATATAAAGGGAGGAAGGACTGAGGAGACGGACGGATGGACAGAGCAAAGCTACGAAGGCTCCTTTCAGATACAGAGGAACTCTAAAAACTTCTTTCAGTCAAGGTGAAACCTTATTTTCAATCATACTTCTCAGACCTCCACTTTACATTACAAATGTAAGCTACTCGGTCAAAATTATTCGCGACCAAAAAAACCGAACTCCTACGCTAACCCGAAAACGATACAATTACGATATCCAATTAGTGCGCCACTTAACACCTAAAAACGATGAAACAAATAATTAACACGCCCATCAAAATTCCGCGCATCCCGGCCCCCTGTACCCCACGCCGGTCTGGGGGGCCGCGGGTGAGTCTAGACGGCAGACCGATCCATACTGCAGCGCATCGATCGCGGGTCGTCGGCCGCAGCCCCGGCGCCGCGGTTTGACCGCTCAACCCTCAGGTGTGCACCCGCGGCTCGCGGACGTCACGCTCATTTGTTACACGTTACTATTGTTTTTGTTATTGTGGCCTGCTGTCCGAATACTTGTCCGGAACAAACAGCAGCGGCGCAATGGTGTACTAAAGTTGCATCTCTATATGCAAAATTCTTATAATCACGAATTTTATATACAAATAACTTTTGCCCGCGGCGTTGCCCATGTGAAATTCAGGAATATGATTTAATTTATAGTAGGTAGTGCCGCCACCTCGACTGCGCAAGAGTACTTCGAATTCAGTTAAAATTGTAACTTTTGCCTATTAGCTACAAACTAAATAGCCAAAAAACAATGTAATTTGCTAAATTAGATTCAAAATAATGCTTGCATGGTGTTATTTTGTTATTACTATTTTATTGCAAATGTAATATTATTATTTATTTATTATTGTTGTTGTATTAGTATATCAATATAATACAATTTAACAATGCTAAGAAAGAATTCGTAATTGAAATTTGAACAAGAAAAATAAGAAGGGGCAGCAAATTAAACCACTGTTGTAGATTTTAGGTTCTGACTTTACTTACTAAAATCTATAAGAAGTCTCCCGTATCCTTGTCTCTGGTAAGGCGGCAGAGTGAGGATACACGACACGTTGTAGTTCAGGAATGAATTTTTCTCCTGCGAACAGAAAAAAGAAACATGTAGAAACATGAAGTATAAAATAACTAGATAGTAGACACTGATTACGTTACTAGTATTTATTGTAATATTAAAAAATACAACAATATTTAGTCATAAAACTATCGCAGAAAAATTTATCATCGACAAGAATTTAATAGGCATTTTAGTTAGTTATGTACCTATGTTTAAATAATAAGTAACTAATACGACAAAAACTTATACTACAACTACAGTATAATATGTGAATAATTAAGTTGACCGTAAACTGGTCAGAGTATTATTCAAGAGTTTACGTCAACTTAAACGGAACAGATATTGAGCTTAGCCTAAGTAGTGGCTTAGTCCAACAAGGATCGCCGCAATATAGAAGAGCATAACAATAACTATAAGCTAGAGCAATGCAGAACGTAATATAATATGAATATGGATTGTTTGCTAGAAGTATAGTTAATTAACCTATCCAAGAGCATGTCAGGACATGTCTAAGGAAGATGGGTTCGTAGCTATCAATCAAAATCAAAATCAAAATCAAAACATTTTATTCAGAATAAATTTTTACAAAATGTTTTCTGAACGTCGAGACTATTTGATGCCTACCACCGGTTCGGGAACTAGCCCAGCGAGAAGAACCGGCGTAAGAAACTCGCATGGGGCCATCTTTTACCAAAAAGATGGAAAATTGCTCTTTTTTAAGATTTACAAATGTCAGAACTAAAACTAAATAACAAAAGTACAGTAATTTTATAGTATTTAAATATAGCCTTGCAGAGGGCTACTTTATTCCCAAGGTGTGCTGTCATTCATAAAATCATTTACTGTATAGTAAGCTTTTGCACACAAACGTTCTTTGGCTACTTTCTTAAACTTATTGTTAGAAAAATTTTGAACGTTTTCTGGGATCCTATTGTATAGGCGTATACATTGGCCCTTAAACGATTTTTTTACTTTACTAAGTCTAGTCACTGGTACATCAAGTTTATGCTTATTTCGAGTATTTCTATTATGGTTTTCACTTTTCTTCTTAAATAAGTGTAAATTTTTTTTAACATACATTAAATTTGAAAGGACGTACTGAGAAGGTACAGTTAAGATTCCTGTTTCCTTAAACTTTTCTCTAAGTGAGGTGTTAGGGGCCAGTTTGTAGATTGCCCGAACAGCTCGCTTCTGCAGCACAAATATATTATTTATATCTGCAGCGTTGCCCCATAGCAAAATGCCATAGGACATTATACTATGAAAGTAACTAAAATACACTAGACGTGCTGTACTTTCATCTGAATATTGTCTAATTTTACTAACTGCGTATGCTGCTGAACTGAGTCTGTCGGCCAGCCTAGCAATATGAGGGCCCCACTGAAGTTTTGAATCTAATGTTATACCTAAGAATACTGCTGTATCCACTAGTTCCATACGTTCATTATTTAATAGCACATTGGTTTCAAATTGCCTTACATTTGGCAATGTGAATTTGAGACATTTTGTTTTTTTATTATTTAGTAAAAGATTATTGACACTAAACCAATGTACTATCTTTGAGAGAGCATTATTTACTTCGTCGTGGCATGTATTTTGTCGCTTCATATTAAAAATAAGAGACGTATCATCAGCAAATAATACTATCCCATGTTTTTCATTTATGAGGTATGGTAGGTCATTTATATAAATTAAAAATAAAAAAGGACCTAAAATAGATCCTTGTGGGACCCCCATCTCTATTTTAGAGCCTACAGATCTTTTTCCATTTACCTCAACCCTCTGAGTTCTATTTGATAAGTATGATTTCAAGAGGGCGAGTGCCTGACCCTTTACCCCATAGTGGCCTAGTTTCCTGATCAATGTTGTGTGCTGCACACAGTCAAATGCCTTGGAGAGATCGCAGAATATTCCAAGAGCATCCCGCGATCCCTCCCAAGCATCAAAAATGTTACTTATCAAATCGGCGCCTGCATCTGTTGTAGAGCGTCCCTTTGTAAACCCGAATTGTTTATCATGCAAGATGTTATTGATATTAAAATGTGCTAGCAATTGATTAAGTATTATTTTTTCATATATTTTACTTAGCGTTGGTAGAATAGATATAGGTCGGAAATTAGATGGATCCGACCTACAGCCAGATTTAAACAGAGGTATTACTTTACTATGTTTCATTAAATCAGGAAAAGAGCCACTTTTTATACAATCATTGAAAAAAGTTGATAAGTAAGGTGCAATAATATCGACTATCGATTTGATAACTTTCGTTGATAGGCCCCATAAATCTGTAGTATTCTTAATATTTAACAAATTAAAGTTTTTTATTATGTCTTGGGGCCCTATTTCTCTAAATCGAAAGTCGACTTCACACTCTTTTACATTTTCTTTCAGAAGTAATTCAGCATCAACGGAAGAGGCATTTAAATTTTTTGTAGTTGAAACCGGAATGTCAGCAAAATATTTTTCAAAAACAGTAGCAACTTCAATGTCAGATTTAATGATTTTATCATCTATATTCAATTTAAAATTTGAGTTGCGACTGGTGACTTTTCCAGTTTCATTTGCAATTATTTGCCATGTAGTTTTTACTTTATTGTTTGAATTTTTAATTTTATTTTTAATGTGAAGAGATTTAGCTGCAGAGCAAACTTGCTTAAATATTTTAGAATATAATTTTACATAATTTTTAAATTCTTCACTTTGATTAAATGTTCTTTCATTATAAAGTTCATACATTTTGAATCTACTTTTCAAAATACCCGTTGTTGCCCATTCACTGAATTTACTTTTATTATTAATTGTTACTGTCTTAGAGGTAAAAATAGTATCGAAATGATATTTAATCAACTGAAATAGTTTATCAAATGCCCTATCTGGGCTATAATGAAATTCTAATTGACCAATGTTAGCCTTAATTCTACCTCTAAACTTCTCAATACGTTTAACATTTATTGGTATACATGTATTTCTGTCTTTTTTTGTTTGTTTACATTTACTGTTTATATTGAAAATTGCTTGCTGTCCACAGTGATCAGAGCTTAGCATGTTGATAATTTCTTTATTGATTGGATCTATGTTACTAAATATATTATCAATGCATGTAGCAGAGTTGGTACTAATCCTCGTGGGTTCTAGAAATAAATTACTCAGATTATATGATTTTAACAAGGATGTGAATCTAACTGTGGTAGAATTACTTTCTAAAATATTGATATTGAAATCACCACATAATAGTATTTGTTTGTTAGATTCACATAATTTTGTTAATAATATTTCCATATTTTTTTCGAATGAATCATATAATCCTAATGGAGGCCTGTATACGCTTACAATAATAAAGTCTCCCATCTCTATGCAGGCTATTTCAGTTGTTCTTTCTGTAGAGAGGCTCACTATGTCTTTACGTTCTTTATATTTTAAATTCTTGTTAATTAATATAAGCGAACCACCTCTTATCGCTTTTTCTCTGCAGAAAGAACTTGCGAGCTGGTGCATACTAAAATTTAACAAAATTTCATTTTTCTTGAACCAATGTTCTGTGAGACACAAAATATCTATATTATTATTATTTAAAAATAATTCAATTTCTAGTTCTTTACTAGCCATTCCTTGTATATTTTGATGCACCAGCTTAAGTGAATGTTGTTTATTATATTGAATAATGGTATTTTCATGATTTCTTAAATCTATAGTGCTAGAGACTTCCTCTGTTGTCTTAAAATCTAATTTAAATTATTATTATTTGGAACATATTCCAAGCTGTTACAATTAGTCATATTATAACTAGACTGCTCAATAGAAGCAGTTGTTGTCTTACTAGCCAAATTCTTGGCTGGGTTTATATACAAAAAAGTTAATAGCGCACTAGCTATCAGTCTTGTAAAGTAAAAAGATAGAAAATATCTATCTAATGTCAACTTACATAATTTATAATTTAAAATATTATTAATGTCAATAATATTAATCTTATTGTCATATTTATTTAATAATATGCAGTTATTATTAACAGCAGCATACAATTGGCTGTTAAGATTATGTCTAATTTGATTTTCCCGTGGCAAATGCTTTGTGTAAGGAAATGTAAATAATATAATTTTGTTAATATTCTGAAGTTTGTTTAATAATTCTATATAATTATCCATTTTTGTCTTATTGACATTTCCTCGTCTCCCCACTAATATTATAAGTGTTGTATTTGGACAGTGAGCTGTACATAAAATTTTTTTTAGCTATTTGTTCAAATGTTGCACCTGGCATACAGGTATTATATACCGACTGTCCATCATACAACTTGTTCAATTGCACCCCGACTCCTCGACCAAGCTCATCGCTGTAAATACTGATTAAGCCTGAGCTTGAAGCAGATGATGCAATCAAGATTTCTTTCATGGAGGGTTTAGTAGGAGTCTCCACACCTACACTATAAGAATTATCCATTGAATAGCTTACTTTGCAATTACACACAGAGTTAAGTCTTAATAAAGACTCAACCCTTTCTTCATTGTAATGTGAAACTTCCAGTAAGGTATTCAACGCAGATATATGACTAGATATCTCTAATTGGGCCAATTCATATTTTTTAGTTATCGACTTTAGGGAGTTATGTAGTTCTGTAATTTCAGTTTGGAGACTGCATACCTCTGCCTCATATGTACATTTTGTATCTTCTAGATTTTTAGTACTAACTAAGTATTGATTTTTAAAATACAATTTATCCTTTGTTAACTTGGATAATTTCAATATATTTTTCTTATTTTTTAACAACAGTTTTCTGGTTTTTTTAATGTGCTTGTTGACTTTAACATATCTTTTTAATTTATTTTTGCTGGGAAATGTATGGGAGGGCATAGTATCGTCACCTGTCAAGTCAATAGTTGGTAAAAAATTTGTTTTATTAGTGACATCTTTTTCAAAAATACTAGGATCCCTTCCAAACATTTCTTGGAACAAGTTTTGTGTTTTTGAGGAATTGTGCTCCTGTACTTGACTTTCCAATGACTTGATTTGAGTTTGGGCTTCATGTAGCTTCCGCTTCCACATACTAGTGTTACTCAGGGCTTCCTCATACTCATCCCTACACTGATCAAAACTGTCCACAATATCTTGTAATTCTGTGCTTTTTTGATACAAATTATCATAATTGACATTTAACCTACTAAGTTCAATTTTTAGCTCAGAATTTTTATTAATGATTCTTAACATCTCTTTTTCACTATCTTCACGTTCAGAAAGCAACAGTTCATTTTGTTTATTGTAATCTTTTAGTTCCTGAAGCGTCAGACGGAGTTGCTCCTCAGTCTGACGGGCCAGGTTTCCTCTAGTCATCATGATAATCTATTAAGATACAGAAACTATGAGATAATCAGTTAATTAATAGACTAATCTGTCTATCAATAAGCCAATTACCTAACTAGCTAGCAGATTCAACACTTTCCAATACCTCCCAAATAGTCCCAACCACTCGATATCTATAGATGTTGAGATATTTGCTCGGTGTAAAGCGGTCACGCAAGCTAGAGTGGTGTATGTAAGATGTTAAAAGAAGATATCAGTCTGTGCCAAACCTACAAGCTAACCTAGCAATAAATTTTATCTTACTAGTTATAAATATCAAGAGAAAAAATTAAACTGATTTCGAAATAAACTACTATGTCAGTGGAATCAACAATACCAAGTTCTCCTTATATGATCCTGTCACTCGATATCTTTAGATGGTGAGATATTTGCTCGGTGTATAGGGGTCACGCAAGCTAGAGTGAGGTAAATAAGTTGTTAAAAAGGAATAACAGGGTCTATCAATCCCACTGACCGGCCTAAGTAACCTATACTAAGTTTTTAAACAGCTGATCTGTTGCTTCCTTTCAGCGTTAATTATTATCGCCTATCGTCAACCTAAATCAGCTTGTAGGTAATTATGGTTATAATTACTACACTAGCTGAGAAATATTTTGAATTTTAAGACGAATGGTCAAGCAAATGACCTTGAGTGTTTGGACGTGGAGCTAACGCCATCTATTTATGAATAGTAGTTCAATGTAGCGTGCATTAGGATGTCAAATTATATTTTCACTAGATGGCGCATTTAGCATATTTCTCTGAGTTGAGCAGAGTAATAATAAACAGAGGCTACATTTAATATACGTAGGGCATGTTTCACCAAGCAATGTTAAAGTTAACGCCATGTTAAAATACCATGCCATCTCATCCATTGACAGGAAATACGAGAGGGATAACATGATATTTAACATGGCGTTAACTTTAACATTGCTTGGTGAAACACGCCCTAAATAATATATACTTAAATTATTTTTTTTATTTTATCCCCGTTTAACCCTTATTATTTGTATTAGTCGAGCCATTTTAGTAAGTTCACCTCAAATTCGAGATACCCAATTATAAGAAAAGTATAACAAAGAAATATGACCTTTGACCCTTGAAATTTAATAGCGTACACCCTACCATATATATAGATTAATTTATGACTGCTAATTTATATATATATACAGCGTGTAAAAAGAGCAGTCACTATAACTTTCAGATACGATTATACTACCTTTCCTCATTTCGGAAATGTATTTTTTTTATATATTTTTTTGTCAAAAACAAAAAAAAAATATTTTTTTACCATTTCTTAATTTAAAAAAAAATACATTTCTAGAATGAGAAAAGGTAATATAATCATATCCCACAGTTATAGTGACTGCTCTTTTTATACTCTTTATATAATATATACAGGCTGTAAAAAGAGCAGTCACTACAACTTCGTGGGGGAATTACCAGGCAAGAGATATATGCATTGCTACTAGTCATTTGCTTTTAATCCACTGTTTTAAAGACTTTCAATAGGCAATCTACAATGTGCACAACACAGCGATCAGCTGATTACGCTGAGAGGTCTATAGCCCGCGTAAGACGTTCATTACGTACTAGGGCAAAAATTATAAAATTTAATTATTTAATGCAGAACGTTGTTCCAAACAGTTTAGCCTTGCGACTAAAATAAATAGCAAAAAAAATATTTTTTTTACAAAAAATAAAGTTTCTAGAATCAGTCGAGGTCCTATAATCATATCCCAAAGTTATAGTGACTGCTCTTTTTTTATACCCGTTATATTATATACATTTTGTTTAATTTTTTACAGTTTACTTCTTACACAGGAAACTTTTGTCTATCGATGATTCATACAGGATGTTACAAAAAAAAATATTCATTTAAATAAACTTGTTTATTATTTTTGAAGTTTTTTTTTTCCTTGTTGGCAATGGGACTTGTTGGCTTGAATGGTAGGGGGCTAATTTTCTTTTTTTAGACTTTTTTTAATTTTTTTGTTGACAGCCTCTGTTATATACTGTGGGTCTCTAATGGGTATATTTCTCAGATATCTAGGATCCACTAATTCTGGTAGTATGCAATCCATATAGAAGTCTTTCAGCTTTTTTTTTCTGTCTTTCCTCGGCGTTTCTCTCTAAATGCTGGAGAATTCAAAAAATACTCTTTTTGAATTCTCCAGCATAATATCTTCAGCCATATCCGGTTTTGAGCAATTTTCCCCATAGTTTGTTCCATCTTGGGTCAATCTCCTCTAAATATTTCAGAGTCAGTTTCCGACTCTTCATTCGTTTTTCTTCGTTCCGTTTAATTTCGTTGCGTGGACTTTTTCCAACAATTGATTTATCCAGAACGGATAAAGGTTTTTGAGTATTGAATGATACTTTTCTGGTACCTAATATTCTTCATTTTGTTGTGTTTTTTCTGTATTTCAAAGAATACTCTGTATCTGTACTTAATGCTAAAAATCTATTACAAAAATTTGTAAGTAAATTATTCCGGCATTCTACTTTTTCAACGGTATAATTTTCATAAGGTTTAGATTGGATTATTTTTGAATACGTGCTGGCGTCCCAGTCCGATATTTAACGCGCATTTCTATACTTTTTTTAAACCCTTGCACCAAGATCTCAGACTACATTCCTGTAGACGGTCCTAAAAGAAAAAACTAAATTTAGTGTTGATTTATTATTAATTATGAAATAGTATAACTATTAGTTATACCTCAGTCAGAGTAATATAATAGTACCTAATACACGTAGAAAACAGGGAAATAAAGGGTACTACGAGTCAAAAAAAAGCTAGTAAATTACCAGAATAATTTTTGTAGCATGTGTGATCTTTTGCCTCTTTACCCTTGTTCTGAGCTAGGACACAAATACAGCAATATTTATTTTTAATGCCATTTTTTATTTTTTAACAACAAAAAAACCCAAGTCAATGAACTGTAAAGGCAAAATCACGAATCACTTTACACGCAGTAGGAGCCAATATTTTGTTGACTAAAGACATGGTTTTTTTAATATTTTTTACGGCTTCCTTTATTGATAATTAACTCAGGTTCATAGCTTCAGAGCTATGGCATATTTCCATGGCAAGCAATTTTTTTAACATTATGTATAACTGTAGGTTTAACTGTATAATAGTGTAGCAGTAAAGAGTAATTGTTTGATGTCTCTGTGATAAGTATTCTGTATGATAAACATTTACATTACAATGACACTGTCTGTACCTAGACTATAATTGTAAATAATTATGCATCTGATGATCATCATAATTTTTATCTTTTCTGTACAGGCGGAATCTTGGGATCTTTTGGGGACTTTCCGCGGTTCCATAGACTTAAAAGTAGGTACCTATTAACTCAATAGCGACCAACTCCTAATAGAACCTATCGTCACCAGGAATACAGCTTCATATCTAATTTTAAGTCTATGGGACCGCGGGAAATTCTTTACATTATAGGTACAATATCAAAAAATATGTCTATTATATAATTAGATAGGTACCTACTTACTTTTTAATATCATTTGCTTTGGCTTCTTTTGCTTTTGTCTGATTTGCAACACGAGTTCTTCTTTTATATAGCAACTTCAATAATCGTTTGTTACTTTGTTTCGGAATACTTTTATTACCTATGTTTGTTTCAAAGTCGAACCGTAATCACACAACATGTGCAAACTATAATATATAATTTATACAAGCCGGTAATGTCAATTGTCACTTGTCAAATCAAAACAAGACCACGCGAGATTGTATTACTCTTATCTGCTTATTTACTGTGCGCGCCGTGCGGAACGGCAACGCTGCATTGTACATGGGTTGCATCGAACTGGCAACGTTGCATTCCATAACTAAACGCCTGATTAAATGTTGTGAGCAAATACTTTACTAGTGGTGTTTGATTTACAGTAGGCACCAAAGACCTTTTATGATATAACTTCTATTTTGCAATAGTATTTGTTACAAATCGACAATGAACACCAAGATACAAAGTAAAGAAGCATGCATGCAAAGATTCATTATAAACGGATAAGCCAAACCAAAAATAAATCCATCCTAAAATATTCATTTTACGCGAGTCATAGCATTTTCTAAAATGTATTTCTGATTACTGAGTAAAGATCGTCAAAATTATCGACAACAACAATATACTTCAAGATACACTTTATAATTACACAATATTTCTTTATTTCCCCAGTCTGTAATTTAGCTGAAAAACATAGCCTAAAAGTCGTGAAAAACGCATTTTGCTTGACCATTCGCCTTAAGTGTTTTTAATAATTTTAATACGAAAATTTGAATTACCTTGACAGCTGATCGCCGTTGACGTAAGGCACTTATTAAATTGATAATAACACAAATTCACTTGAACACAGCACAATAACTTATTATTTTCCTTATTAATAATACTTAAAACAATGTTATTATCAACTTTTTATTATAAATACAATAAAGTTTATATTTATTTTACAATTTTTAGTTGGGAGACTTTACAATGTCCACACTTGAGGTGCGTTCTAGTTGCAAGGAAATAACGTTAGTAACAAATTTTCAATCACACAATTTCGGATATGGATATTAAATTATATCGGATTATCCGTTTGTTTCGGATAATTTCGGTAACGGATATTAAATTTTTGTTTTTTTACAGTAGCTTAACTTTCATTTCGGAATCAGTTACGGTCGGATGGTGGCCATAGGAACTCCTATACTAAACAAGATAAAACTGTCGAGTTTGGACTCGTTTAAATAGTCTTAACAAGCACTCAGAGTATTTAAATAAAAGCTTAATATTAAAACTTTTTTATTTATTTATTTATTAAGTATTAAATTGTTTAACTCTACGCAAGGGTACGTTTTGTGACCACAAGTATCACCGAGCGCCTACCCGGTGTGTGGCCTTAGAATACTCAATTTCTTTTAAATACCCAATGTCTTAATTGCAGGTGTTTTATTATTTTATTTTTTATGCTGTATGTAATAACATACAGCATAAAAAATAAAATAAATAAATAAACCCGTGAGAATTTTATTAGCACGTGTATCGTCTGTACCTAACATAGTCTGGATTTTTACGTTACGTTAATATACAATATAGTTCTAGCTATACAATACTTCGAAAACAAACTAGTTACAATTTAAACTTTTTATAGGCATTATAAAAATCTGTAAGAAATACAGACATCATAATATAAAAAAATAAGAAATTAAAAAATACGTGCCCACATGACGGATTTTTTGCATTACGTCGGACTTTCTAGCTAGACAATTCATCGAAGATAAATTACCTTACGATTAAAAATCAGTTCGGCATATTATAATACAAAAAATACTGGCAGTATATAAAAAAAGTAATTGAAAAACACGTGAGACGTCAAAGGAGCTTCCAATTTGGATTCCATTGGCCCGCGGGTACCTACATAGACGGATTTATTGCGTTACGTCTAGACGTCGCGGGCAAATTGTCATCGGGGTGCGGAACCCTCTATTATTATATGTGGCCCGGGCGATATGAAAGGTTTCCTCCACTTAATTACCGTATGGGCGTTTTGATGTTCAAGTTTTTAATGCGTCAAAAAAATGGCGGCTGCGTTAAAAATTATATCGTCAAATTATATTTATACACTAGCACTAGACTTCGTTCGCGTGGTTGACGGAAACACTATCGCGATTATTTGTTGATTTCTCACGTTGGTTTTTGTTATTATGATTATTAAAAAGGAATAATTCTCTCATACATATTTTTTGAGTAACTTAAACCGTTTATGCAGCGCACGCAACGAAAGTCCTCAAATGTGAATAATTGTCCCCGTTTTTGCAAAATTTTTCACTGACGCTTCGCTCCTATTGGTCGCAGCTCACTCGCAGCGTTATGTTATATAGCCTAATCAAAAAAAAATCGCATTTAAAAAAACAAACAAACTCTTCTGCTTTATAATATTAGTATAGATTAGAACGTATGTGTACACAGTACTTATAGATCCTAAAGTGCCCGCTCTAGGCCAACGAAAATGAACATACAAATATTCTTTCTAACGGATATTTAGGGGTTATTGAAAATATATAAAATTGCTGCTTTATCTCCTTCTTCTATATCTTCTTATATAAAAAACGAATTGCTGTTCGGAAGTCTCGCTAAAACACGAGAACGGCTGAACCGATTCGAGTATTTTTAGTCTTGAAATATTCGTGAAAGTCCAGGGAATGTTTAAACGGTTTGTATGATCTACAAAGTAAGCATGGCATCGGCTAGTCTATAATATAATTATAAGTAAAACCTTTGGAGCTTTATTTTAAAGTATTACTTAAGTACCAGGCTATTTATCGTGTAAATTTTCGGCAACTTAGCAATATTTTTCTATAGATAAAATTTTATACAATCATAGTTTTGAGTAGACAAAGTGACTATGTAGTCACTTTTGTTCTGAACTTTGCAGCGTCTTATTTTGATTTAGTTTTTTTTGATTAATACCGATATTACAGGCCATCATATAAAGCCTATCGAACTATAAATACACCTCTAATTTTTATAATTTTAAAACATTCAAATGCTGACTGAATGAAGAGGAAAGAAGCTAAATACTAACACTGTATTCAGATAGCAGACTACCTTAATCATCATTTACATATTTCGAAGTATAGTGAAGTACAATAAATGTCGATATTTGACATAAAACCGGCTCCTTTTTTGAAAGTTTGTTAAAAAACCTTAATATTTATAATATAACTAGCTGACCCGTGCCCACTTCGTTGAGCATACAAACAGTTTGTGATGAAATTCAATAAAAAAAAAACTGAAACCCGGAACGTGAAACCCGGAACCCGCAACGCGGAATCTGCAAAACCGGACCCCGCATCGCGAGTATTTTATAATTTTCTGCTTATTTATTTTAAAATTTTAACAAATACAACAAAAAAAGAATTGGCCAAATTGATCCAGGAGTTGTTGAGTTATGCGCTTACCAATATATTTTGCGATCCATTTATATATTATAGATGAAAATCTATTTTTACTATACACTAGACGTTTCCAACACCTAGACACACTAAAAAGTTTAGATTTAGAATGCACACAATGCGTCAAAGCCACTTCCGCTTATGTCACACACTGTACCGGATGTCGGCGGGTCAACGACCCCGGATAGAGCCTGTCTCGACGGCCATCTATACTTTTATGTGTATGTTTTCTCAAAGCGAGATACTTGTTAAACCGAATGCATATATCGATTTAAGCCCGTCTGACTTTTTATATTCATCAAATGTGAAAATCCATTTATATGATGTTCATTTGAGTCGTTCATCTCATTTTAATAGAAATACTGTACGTTTTTAAAAGCTAAACTATCGCAATGTGTAAATATTTAAAAAAAACATGTTGGGACTATAAAAAGTATTTACAGAGTAAAGATTTATTTCACAATACATACTTAAGATTTTCGTCATTGATCATTATAATATATTGTGAACATTATATACACTGGACCATTGGGTTATTGAATGAATATTAAAATTATTTACTTTTAGACTCATAACGCAGAAAATCAAAAAGAAGAGCAAAATCCAAAATAAGAATTAGGATTAGTTTCAAAACATTTAAGTTTTAAGCAATTAAATTAAATAAAATTATCCATCTCTTTCTCGCAAAAGAAACGATATTCGTACGCATGTAGAGTGTGATGTATATGTAGGGTTAACAACGTGACATCGGTTGTTCTTTCTCGTTTGCACATTATATTTAATAGTTTAATATCTTTATTAATTTCATAATTTTAGTTTTAGTTAACGTTTTTACCAGAGGACTATAATAACATCTTAAAAAACATTAAAAAAAGTAATTAAGGCCGTGTCTCACCAAGCAATGTTAAAGTTAACGCCATGTTAAATATCATGTTATCCCTCTCGTATTCCCTGTCAATGAATGAGATGGCATGGTATTTTAACATAGCGTTAACTTTAACATAGCTTGGTGAAACACGGCCTAAAGATTATTAGTATTCATTAAAATAACTAATCAACAATGGCAAACGCTAGAAGCAACAGGCATGTCTACTACGGCGTAGACTGTCTACGAGCCGTGTACCTTGCAGCCGTAGACCGTAGAGCTACGAGCTACGCCGTAGGCAGTGCCTGTAAATAGAAACTTCACGCATTGCAATTTCAACTCTATCTGCATAGATGCACGATAATAATTCGCATGTACTCTAAATATACCGCCGAATACTGGATTGTATTAGCTCGCAGACGAATATTAGATGTTGTGTAAACGTTCATTCCCATTAATAATGCAAGACTGAGGGTAGAGATTAGACAACGATTTATCTTTCTAATGAATGTAAAATTATAGCCGCATTTAATCATTCTAATCAGCAATTAAATGGTTGCATCGGTTTATTCAGTTTACAAATAGAAACAGAAAATTATGAGAAATCGTAAGAGTATCTCGTTAAATTAATATACTGTATTTCGGTTAGTACAGATTACTTTGTTGTTTTGAATAGCTCGAAACGGTTTATAGAAAGGTAGGCTGAAAGACTAAAATAATAATCAGTTATACCATTAATACAATTTATTTATTTGACAACATTTTTTTCAATTGTTGCATAAAAAAGTTGGGTACACGCTATCCATTTTTTTAGTAAAACTAGCTGTGCTCGCGACTTCGTTCGCGTGCGTTTTGAGTGACCTAAACCGATTATGCAGCGCACGCAACGAGTCCGCAAATGTGAATAATTTTTCACGTTTTTGCAACATTTCCCACCGACGCTTCGCTCCTATTGATCTCAACGTAATGTTATATATACTAAAGCATTCCTCAGTAAATGGACTATCCAACAAAAAATATTTTTTTAAATCGGACCGTTTCCGAGTTCCTAAGATTAGCGCGTTTAAACAAACAAACAAACTAAATCTTCCAGTTTATAATATTAGTATAGATTTCTAGTCGAGTGCCCAATTAAGTAGTACAATAATTGTCTTCTACGAAGCAGACCGCATGTGCAAGTGAAGTGTCGAAATCCCGCGAACCTCCCACCAGCGCTACTAGACAGGAGACACCGAACATACCTAATATAGACATAACTTATTCCCTCCGAGGGTGTGCGCCAGACGACTGACACACGCATCCCGGCCATTTATTTTGAATTACATTCTTAGTCTCAAAAGTACACTCCAATTGATATTTAATCCGTCTCCGACTTTTAATTCAGGCCCGTATGAATAAAACAATCTCAAACCCAATCTCAGTTGAGTACCTATTTGACAGATAAAATAAAACGTTTCGTTTCACTTTTAAAATTGAAGGACTTTACTTATGTTACATACTTTTAAGAGTACTACTCTCCAAACAAATTCGATTCTGATTCAGGTTCGATCGTGCCGCGTACGTTCCAATAAATTTGTTTTTGTCTTTTTGATTCTCAGTCATTTGATATGGTCGGAAGTACAAAAAATTACGAACTAACAATTTTCTTTATCCTGGTTAGTTTCAAAGCAATCTACCAAATAAAATACCAAAAGCCGTTGAGATCGAACTGATTCAATTCTCGAATGTGTCGGGAGTAAGCCTGCTGCATTCCGAGTTTTCCGAAACATTCCGAAAAAAAATTCATTTAGAAATAAAATAGATTATAACTTTATGGCCATCAATAGGCACATCGCTGGCTGGAAATACCTGTTCTCCTAATCGGTTTATATCGAATCAGATTATAGTTTTCAGTGGCAGAACTCGATTAGAATCGCCGGTATGCGATGCGTGTAATCGAATCGGTACTACGGGGGAACTTTTATGCAGTTAATTTGTATGGCCGTTTCCAGTCGCGTGTTCTTATCATTCGATTATTATTACTGTATCAAGATAGTATCGTTTCGAGATATAAATATACCAGTATATATATTAGGCAGTAAGTAACAAAAGTTTAAAGACAAAATAAAATGTAGCATCATTTTATGGTATTTATCATTTGTGGCGAGATTATTTATTTTAATGGTGCCTAATCTTTAAAGTATAGCTAAATTTCTTTAAAGTATAGCTAAAGTATAAGTTAAATTATAAGATACAGCATTGTCCATAATAATCATTTGGGAATCAATAATAATCATCAAAAATTCCAACTCTTACTACTCGAACCATTAAAAATTAAAAGATTTAAATAAAAGTATAAATAAATTGTAATCGTTCCGAAAATGTTTGTAGATCATCATCACATCACATTCAAAGTAGACAAATTGCATAAATATTCGTGTATTTTATGTTCAAATAATAATATTATAAAAATTAAGTTTACCGAAAATAAAACTGGCTAACACCTAAATCGAAAAAGGTATTTAAACCTATACTAACCATAACACATTATATGCATAAAACGTCTCAGACGGCGGGCGGGCGGCTGGGGTGGAAGGGCGGGCGGCGCGGCCACGGTAAATAAGTCCGTCTGATAGAGCCTCCGCAAACAATACAGTCTAGTGCATATCGATTATTTTATTTCGGTTCGCGTAGGTCAGGTACGGCGCGCCGGCTGCCCGCCCTCGCCCGCTTCCCACGCACACACCCACCAATCGCCTGCGAGACACACAGGCGAGATTTTGGACACGCGTCGGTGTTGTTTTTACGCAAAATGCCCTTTCCAATTTCAAAAATGTTCGGCAATTTTTATAAAGTTGCTCAAATTGGCGACGCTGATATCGACGTGATTTATCTGAAAAACTGAAGTGGTTTTTACGTTAGTGAATAGACTGAGAAGTACCAGCTAAGTTTTCTTTGTTCTTATTTAATGAATTATAGTAAAACCAGCTTAGTTTTTCTTTCATCTCATTTGATAAGTAATTATAGTAGTACAAACTAAGTTTTTTTTAATGTAGTAAGAAATTATCGTTCATTCTACGACATCTAAGTTATGCAGGAAAATTATACTTACAACTTGGTCATCCTAATTTTTATAGTTGCTCTACAAATTGTTTATTTCCTATTTTAATAGACATTAAGTCCTACTAATACCTATTATAAACGCGAAAGTTGGTAGGTATAAATGCATCTTTGTCACTCTTTCACGATTATGAAAAAAATTAAAAATGGAATGGCAGTAGTTTACATGCTGGATTCAACACTTGCTACTTTTCACTGCAGCAAAATGTACGGTTCTCGTGGGATTTCGTTTGCGAGTACGAATTAGCGGCAAACATCCAGTATAAAATATATTTTTTAGACAAAAAAAAGACAAGTAATAATAATTATTATATCAAATTTAAATCTAGTACCTAGTAGGTAAATAAACTCAATAATGTGAAAGCCAAAACACGGCTAATATTTACGCCGCAAAGCCCGTAAAGCCTGCGAATTGCAAGGAGCGATCTAATAAATCAGGAATTATCAAACATAGGCATAAAATAAAACGCCGTCACAAAATCTAGACTTCCCCCCTTGGGGGCGGGGCCTGGAGTTCGCTGACCCCACAGCTGACGCCGCTCAATGGTGTAGTACGCTAACTATAATGAGTACGCAAATGCATAAAGCACGGGAAAAAAACTTTAATGAGAACATGTTGCTTTTCAGTAGCTGTGCATTTCAGTTTATATTCCAGTGAGAATCGATGGGTAAATGGATCAAACTGCTTATTGTTGTTTTCTACGCTAGCGCAAAAGTAAATCCCAACGGAACCGTACATTGTTCCAGTATAAAAAGTGGTCTATAAATGATATAACTTATGTGGTCTATTCTGTGTCGATGCTAAAATTCATTAAAATCTAACTAGCAGTTTCGAAACCTATTTAAAAGATTATACAAGTTGCGTTTAGTATATTCAATGCCATGAAACATACAAATAATCTGGGGGTACGCTTGTGCCCCGCCACGCCGATCCAAGCGAAGCGCGAGGGTACTACCTACCTTTACTCAAAACATTTTGTAGTTTTTTTTAACCGTCATAAGTTTGCTTTGGATTATGCTAAATACTTGAAAATTTCAACATATAATGACACCAGTAGAAACATGAAACATACAAAGTTTGAATGTCGTAGCTTATACATTACATTTTATCAATGTCGAAAAACCCCGGATTTCGTCATTACGAAAATGTTTTTGGTGGGATAAAATCTTTACTATTTATGATAACAGCCTAAAAAACAAATATACTCGTCACAAGTACCTCCATTTCACACACATACATACCACTTCGACTGTTATGTAGTTCACCTGGGAATTATTTTGGTGTTTAATACACCATTTTGCCACGACGCCAGTAATACCTACCAATTACAATCTAGCTCATGTCTAGACAGTGAGCGCAGTCTTCTTTGTGAAGAAAGCCAACAAACTCCTATTTCATGATCAATTATTATTTTTCGTATTTCGTAATAGATGTGATTTTAAGATGTCTATGTCGCAGTCATCTAATCGAAGCAGCAGTTTAATTGAACGACTAGTGCGTTTATGAAATGAAGACATTTAATTGAATGACTAAAGGACAACTCGTCAAGTTTTTTAATGTAACCTTCAACGTCTTAACTGAACGTCCTTTAGCATAGTCATTGAATGGGATATAGCATACTTTGTAATGATTGGTTCTCAACTTAAAAGGTCCTCAAAAATGAGGACATGACATGTCACACAAAAATGAAAATGAAAATATCAACTATGTACTATCTGTGCGAGCTGTTTGTCGCTTAAAGTTAAATACTAAAAACCACTGCGGGAAAAAATGAACTAAATTTCAATCACCTAACAGATTTTACGTTCGCTCTGTTTAAAGGGCTTTTTTACAGTCCGCTTACTAGTTGGACGTTGAGTGACGCTTGTTCAATCAACGTTCTGCTTAGTCAATTAATTAAATGTGGTCTTCAATAAACACGCTAGACATTTAATCAAATAGCCGATTCGACCAGATGACTGCGACATCTAAAAGACATTTTTTCGAATTAAATACTTAACAAAATATGCAACAGAATAACTAAAATTTGTTATTTGGGCCTTGGCCGCTCATACCCAAGCGCAACATATTTTTGCCGATCCTAATTTAGGATGATTGCGGCTTGCGCCATAAGGAAGGATACTATTAACATTGTGTTTTGTTTCCTAACCTACCGCCATCTTGTTTAATAGCTGTTTTACAATTAATCAATTAATACACGGTGATAGTCTTCATTATATTGCATATTGCATATTTTTATTGTTGTTTTATATTAGTTTGCAATTACGTTTTTCTTGGCGTTTTGAGGTTTCAGCAAATTATTATAAGCTTAGGTATGTTTAGTGGTCGATTCTTACTACGGTTGGTACCGTAGTAGCCCTAGTGGGCGCTGATTCAAGATGTCATCGTTATTTATCGCTTACGAATTTCGAAAACAAAATGTATGGGAATTGACATAAGCTTCTCTAAATAACGAGCGAATTCGTATGTCATTTAGCGAAGCGTATGTCAAATTCCATTCATTTTGTTTTCGAACATCGTAAGCGATAAATAGCGATGGCATCTTGAATCAGGGCCCAGTAGCTTGACAAAAACGAAAGTTTCGTTATTTTTGGTCACATTCCTGTTTATTTAGCAGTTACGATCATGATCATTCGTAACTATAATATATTCACAAAACGTCGCTTTACCTTTACAGTAGAGTAAAATAATTTTAGATTTTATTATGACATGGATTTTTATTTAAATGAGGTACAGTTAAGTATTATATCAAGCATGTAAAAAATAAATTTTATATACTTTAGGTTAATACAAGAAGTAACTTATCGAATGTACTGTTGGTTCTTGATGGAAATTCATTTTCGCAATAATACAAAAACACGACCGGTTTCGATTAAATGATGATGATTTAATCGAAACCGGTCGTGTTTTTGTAAAATCGTTTTAAAACGTAATAAAAAGTGGAAAAGTGTAAAAAAGTTGTGTGTAATTATTGTAATACAAGAAGGTATTATAGAGAAAACATTGATTTTTTTGATACGAGGTTGAGAAGGTCAAGCGACGAAATGTGCCACAAGTAACTGTCAAATACTGTTAAAGGGCTACGAATATGTTTACTCAGCTCCCCGGCAACAAGGCACGGGCGAAATTAATATGTCGTCAACCACGCTATCATACTAATTTTTCTTAAAAATTCATAAAAATTTAATTTAGTTTCTTTTTAAACCGTTATACTTATTAATATTATAGATTACAGAAAACAATAAAATAAGTATGTATATTTTTATAATCTTTATTTCTAGGTTTTAAGAAAGAAAAAAATGAAAGTATGTAACATAAGTGAAATTCATCATTTTTAAAAGTGAAACGATACGTTTTTATATCTGTCAAATAGGTTGTCAAGGTGAGGTTGGGTTTGAGATTGTTTTATTTATACGGGCCTTAGACATGCATGATATTCGTTTCCATCTTATTTATTTATTTATACATCATCCACATTTTGTACATAGGCGGACTTAATGTCTCAAGGCATTTTCTACCAGTCAACCTTTAGGTGATTAAGGCCCGTATGAATAAAACAATCTCAAACCCAACCTCACCTTGGGAACCTATTTGACAGATAAAACAACGTTTCGTTTCACTTTTAAAAGTGAACAACTTTATTAATTTTACATAGTACTTTAATTTATTTTCTTTTTATACAGTTATATTCATATTATAGATTACAGGAAACAATAAAATAAGTATAATGTATATTTTTATAATCTTTATTCTTACGTTTTAAGAAAGAAAAAAATTAAAGTATATAAAATAAGTAAAATTCTTCATTTTTAAAAGTGAAACGAAACGTTTTTTTATCTGTCAAATAGGTTCTCAAGGTGAGGTTGGGTTTGAGATTGTTTTATTTATACGGGCCTTAGAGATAAAAGTAAAGTAGATGCATTCCAAACGAGATATCGGACATATTGATTCCAATAAACATTTACATTGCGTTATGTGTATCTAAAAAGCAACTCAAGAAATCAGCTGCCTGATTATGAATTTCAACTGACAAAATATGATAACGTGAATCATTGTACACACGTTGTGTACTTTTTAAAACACAATTTCAAAACATAGATGTCACTAATTTGACGGCTGACCTTCCAAACGTCTGAACGGATGTTTCAAACGTCATTTGTCACTCGTACTTTCATGATAGCCAATATCTTCATCCTGTGCACCGTGCCCTTGTTTCTTCATAAAACCTACTCATAAAGCAGAGTATTCGCCAACCCACTCTGACATTGGCAAATCACTCAGGAGCCATTTTTGAAAAGAAAAAGAAGAAGATGATAGCCAATACACAAAACCAAATACTTATAGACCTACCTTACTGAAATACCCCACTATATGACACCCCTCCTCATCAGCGCACGTCATCACATAGAACAGGAACGGCTCCACGTCGTAGTACAACGTCTTGTGGTCGAGGAAGAACTTTGCTAGCAGGCACAGCTGCTGGCAGTATTGCTTGTGCTTGCGTCCGTCTACTTGCCACACGCTCAGATTGTCTTTTCTGTACACCTGTGAACAATTATTTTTATAAATATATGCTATAGCACGTCCGAGATAAATTTAACCCAAACGTAAACAAAGCCGTCAAAGACACCACCATAGATTAGTCAGTGATTTCAATTGGCCAATATTAATGCAATCTAATATTATTGTTAGCTACATGAATCCACAGACTATAGACTATATTCTACAGTCGTCAGTGTCCAAATAGCGTAATTTTACTGTAAAAGTTTTTCATTTGATGTTTAAATATTTAAATGATTTTTTAAGTGTTATAAAACGTGGTGGATAATGAAGTATGATCCTTTAATATACCTGTGAAAGTATTGATAAGTGTGCACAATAAGTAAATATGTGGAAATTTCGATGTTTTCGGTTTGTTTACCTATAGGTTAAATTTATCAGGGACGAACTATACATAATTAACAATTTATTATATATATCCGTGGAGTTCCAAACTATGAATAGCACCTGTCCATAAACGATATTTTCCGTGGGTGTCGTAAAAGGCGATAAAGGGGCTATATATCGGTGGGGGAGGGGGTTATTACGTAAAAATAGCGACTAGCAAAAATCTAGCAGTCATCGGATGATATACGCCCAAACGATTGCTGAACGTCAAAGAAATTCGTATTACCTATGTGATTGATTGCTAATTGCTCGCTGTTATCGCTAATATGTCGCTACGACACTAGCGCCAAAAACAATTTAGTAGCAATCATGGGAACTAGATATAGCTATAGAATGTCAAGTCAAACAATAATTTGTCAAAATGGCATGCTTTTAGTATAAAAGTTTTTTATTTGAACTACCTACATTAATAATAGTTTAATTATTAAGTATGACCCTTTAAGATTTCGGTAAAGGTGTTGATACATTTATCAACTGTACTACTTACTACCATGACTTACTCACAGTAAGTGCCATTGCGACAGTTTTGGTGTATTCAGTTTGCTTACCTTTGTGTCAGAATTAAAGAGACGACATATACTTTTGTTTTTATAAGTTAATCTTGTTTTTAGTACAAATAAAAAAAATCACTTTCAAAGTAAATATCTACTATTTGTTGATAGTAAATTAGTTGCAATAAATTATATTTTGTTAAAATCTTCGATTTTTCAGAAATGTCAAACCGAGTGTCGAATAACCAATTGGAGGCATTACTGGATTAAAAATACAGCATTAACTTTATAAAATACAATTTAGACACTAACAGCACATAAGCATTCCACGACCTCTTAATTTGCTATCAAACGTCTTACATAATACGAAAATTTGAGAGTTGAGAGTATGGACAACAAAATACATATATATATATATATATATGAAATTCTTTGGGGAAGAATAATTATGTCCATAAGAACACGTCATTGCTGAAACAACGATATCCATAAGATACACATTATACATAATACAAAAATTCTTCAAAAAGTTTAAAAAAAAGTTCAATCGACATTGAAGAAATATCGTAGTGTTATTTGTCACAAATGACATAATATTTGACAGAATATTATGTACAATAGAGAGATTTGCGAGATTCTTTTATTGATTCTTTTCCACTGTTGGGTGTTGTAGATTTTTGTGTTGACAACCCGATAGTAAATTGTTAGTGTTTTCTTGGAAATAAAGTTTTTCGTATTCATTTTTGGAATATCTCTCCCAAAAGTCGATGTGCTTTTTTTGGTAGGTAAAATTTTAATTTAAGTAAGTCATCGTCATCGCCACATCGGTCGCTGTGCCGCGTCGCGCCGGCGCCGCAGCGGTGGTTCGCCAGACAGAACTTGCACATTACACGTACAGGCGCGGCACGCGGCCCGCGGCTACCGGTTGAGGCGACTGGTACCACGTCCTATCATGTGCCGGCCCATTACCACGTACTGGTGTATGTACTTGCGTACTTGTTACCGGGTACTTTACCTCGTCGCCGGGCGGGTGCCGCCACAGGCATTTGGCTCGATGCCGAGTCGCGCCGGCGCCGCAACGGTGGTGCGCCAAGCAGAATTCGCACACGTACAGGCGCGGCACGCGGCCCGCGGCGCCCGGGTACAGCGACTGGTACCACGTCCTATCATGTGCCGGCCCATTACCACGTACTGGTGTATGTACTTGCGTACTTGTTACCGGGTACTTTACCTCGTCGCCGGGCGGGTGCCGCCACAGGCATTTGGCTCGATGCCGAGTCGCGCCGGCGCCGCAGCGGTGGTGCGCCAAGCAGAATTCGCACACGTACAGGCGCGGCACGCGGCCCGCGGCGCCCGGGTACGGCGACTGGTACCACGTCCTATCATGTGCCGGCCCATTACCACGTACTGGTGTATGTACTTGCGTACTTGTTACCGGGTACTTTACCTCGTCGCCGGGCGGGTGCCGCCACAGGCATTTGGCTCGATGCCGAGTCGCGCCGGCGCCGCAGCGGTGGTGCGCCAAGCAGAATTCGCACACGTACAGGCGCGGCACGCGGCCCGCGGCGCCCGGGTACGGCGACTGGTACCACGCCTCCATCATGTGACGGCCCATCACTACGTACCGATGGATGTATCTGAAAATTTTAATAACCACAAAATATGTATACAACTATCGTATGTTATAATATTTTTGTTTCAAGTATTATAATAATGATAACTTAAGTATTTTGTAAATAGACACGACACGGCGCTTTTGTATCGCAAGCGCATTAATACTTCTCGCAGTTTCGTTGGCCGCCAGTATTATACATTGTAAGTGATGCCTTTAATGTGGCATAGCATCTACATTTTATTCTGCGTTTAGCATCCGACTAAGTGCAATATATAACTTGACATAACATTACCTACATCCAACCATAAGAAGAATGAGGCCAATTTTGGCTTTATAATTATGTGACGTCTTAACATTTTAATAGACAACATAGTTACCTAGTACATTTATCGTTGGCTATATCATTTAGTTCCTCTTCAATCTTCACGGCGGCCAAAGCCTGTGCATCTCTAAACAACCGCAGGTCATAGTCAGGCGCGAAACCCTCAAGCACCGGCTCCCTTTCTTCCCCGTGCTCATCGTTTGATGGCATAGAACGTAACTCCTGGCTGCCTTTCCATTTGGATCGCATGTCCTGAAAAAGGATATATATTTTAAGTGATAGTGCGTGCAAGCAATCATTGCGTAAGATACAACAACTCACTTTTAATATTAAAATATAATAGTAGGGCATAGAGGATTTTGTTGGCCTCTAGTTTCGATGCCATACAATTAACTTCTTCACAGTGACAAAAACTCGCACTAAACACACATCTGCTGAAAATGTTTTTCATGAAGTTTGTATGCATTTCAACTCACCTTGACCTTGAGCTGGTAAGCTCGCTGCTCTATGGTGGGCATGGCGCGTGGCCTTTGCTGAATGGCGGCTAGCGCCCGGCGTCGCGTCGCCGCAGCCGCCGCACGCTCCTCGGCCGCGGCGACGCACCATGCCGCCGTCACGTTGTGGTATATTGGACACGCGTCCCACGTGAAATGCTTAGCCGCTTTCCCGCCTGGAATTTATAATACAGTTGCGGATATTATAATATGTCAGCTAGTGTAATTATCAGATAGCATTGTAGCCGCCCATGCAGCGCTTTGTTTACATGACAATGAATCGGAATGGAATATACATAAAACATAATATAATAGCCACTAACAGACAAGACGAAACTAATCAACATAATATATAATGTCAACAGTCATAAGATCGACAAATAGTACACCGGTTGTCAGCGGCCATACGAAATAATAATTTAAGTACATATATGAAATAGAAGACTTAGGGCGTGTTTCACCAAGCAATGTTAAAGATAACGCCATGTTAAAATACCATGCCATCTCATTCATTGACATGAAATACGACAGGGATAACATGATATAACATGGCGGTAACTTTAACATTGCTTGGTGAAACACACCCTTAACATTAAAATTAAACCGTAGGTATGTTTATTAATTATACCTCGTCGTTCGTCGTTTCAGCCTTTTATTTTGTCCACTGCTGGATATAGGCCTTTCCAATACATTTCCAGTGCGACCGGTCCATTGCCACCAGCATCCAACGTGACCCGGCAGTTTTCACCAGGTCGTCGGTCCATCTGGTAGGTGGCCGTCCCACACTGCGCTTGCCAGTACGTGGCCTCCACTCTAGGATCTTTTTGCCCCATAGACCGTCCAATCTTCGTGCTATGTGGCCGGCCCATTGCCACTTCAGCTGACTGATCCTACGGGCAATGTCAGCAACCTTAGTTCTTCTACGGATCTCCTCATTTCTGATTCGATCACGTAGAGAAATACCGAGCATTGCCCTCTCCATAGCACGCTGAGCGACATTGAGCCTTTTGAAAAGATCCTTCGTGAAGCACCACGTCTCAGAACCGTAAGTCATCACTGGTAACACACATTGGTTGTATACCTTTGTCTTAAGGCACTGAGGTATTTTGGACGAGAAGACGTTGCGTAATTTACCGAACGCTGCCCAGCCGAGCTGGATCCGTCTACTGACCTCTCTCTTAAAGTTGGACCTACCTAATCGGACAGCCTGCCCTAGGTATATATATTCGTCAACCACTTCAAGAGTAGAGCTCCCAACAGTTAGTGCGGTGGGTGCAACATGGACATTGTGCATGATCTTTGTTTTGTCCATGTTCATTTTAAGACCCACTTGTTGAGAAACTCTATTGAGGCCACCGAGCATGCGCCCCAAATCTTCCAGCGATTCTGCCATGACTACTATGTCGTCGGCAAATCGAAGGTGAGTGATGTATTCGCCATTGATGTTGATGCCAAGTCCTTGCCATTCCAGGAGCTTGAAGGAATCCTCCAGAGCAGCGGTAAACAGTTTCGGGGATATGATATCCCCCTGTCTTACTCCTCTCTTTAAAGGGATATCCTTCGTGCAGTGCTCCTGTACTCGGACTGACATGGTGGCGTTATTATACAAACACTTCAACACTTCGATATACCGAAAGTCAATACGGCAACGCTGGAGAGATCTAAGGACCGCCCATATTTCGACGGAATCAAAGGCTTTCTCATAGTCCACAAACGCCAAGCATAATGGCCGATTATACTCTTCGGTCTTCTGTATAATCTGCCGCAGCGTATGTATGTGGTCTATGGTACTATAGCCTTTTCGGAAACCGGCTTGTTCGGTAGGCTGAAAGTCATCCAGCCTGCGTTCGAGACGCATCGTGATAACTCTCGAAAACAGCTTGTAGACATGGCTCAGCAGTGTTATGGGCCTATAGTTCTTCAGTAAGGTTTTGTCGCCTTTTTTGAAGAACAGGACCACAACACCCCTGTTCCATGCCTCTGGCGTTTTCCCATCTAGTAAGGAGGAATTGAAGAGTTTCTGAAGGACTTTTAGTACCGGCGTGCCGCCCGCTTTCAGAAGCTCTGTAGTGATTCCATCCTCGCCCGGAGCCTTGTTGTTCTTAAGCTGTTTGAGAGCTACCCTAATCTCGTACAGGCTGATGTCCGGGATGTCTTCGGTATAGTGTCGTGTTAGCCTGGCTCTTGGGTCTGCAGCTAAACTAGCAGGTTCAGCTGAGACCGAGGTATACAGCTGTCCATAGAACCTTTCTATCTCCCGTAGTACCTCGGACTTATTTGACGTTACGCGTCCATCTTCGGTCTTCAGCTTTGTCAACTGGCTTTGCCCAATAGATACGTCTCTTGCAAACACTTTAGAGCCTTGGTTCCGCTCTATTGTCTCTTTAATACGCTGGGTATTAAAAGAACGGATATCGTGTCGCAAGGACTTCGTAATCTGTCTATTGAGCTGCCTATATGACTCAGCGTCACTCGAAGTTTGGAGCGTCATTGAACGTCGACTAGCCATGAGGTTCCGGGTTTGGTCGGATAGTTTCTGAGGTCTATTTGTACGGTGGGTCTTGAAAAATTTTGACCCCACCGTATGGACAGTTTCTACCAGCCTGCTATTTATATCGTCCACTGATGCGCAGCTGTCTAGCCATTGGAAGCGATTTGACAGTTCAAGTTGAAAGCTCTCGGGGTTTTGGATATGGGCATTCGACGGTCGGAGCGTAGACTTCATCAGACGCGATCTCTCAAGTTTGACGTTGATATTCATCATGCCTCTGACGATTCGGTGATCACTTCCGGTTTTAACCCTGTTGATCACAGAGACATCGTTGAATATCTGCCGCTTGGTGCTCATAATGAAGTCAATCTCGTTTCTAGTTACACCGTCGGGACTCAACCAGGTCCATTTCCTCTGCGGCGGCTTTTGGAAGAAAGAATTCATCATGAAGAGTCCTTCTTTCTCCATAAAGTCCGCCAGCATCTGTCCTCTGGGATTCCTCTGCCCAAATCCAAATGGCCCCACTTTCAGCTCATCATCGCTTCTGCAGCCCAGCTTCGCATTGAAATCTCCCATAACAACTGTGAAGTGTGTTTAAGGGCTACGTATGGCCCTACTGACGTCCTCATACGTAGCTTCTACTTCATCGTCTGAATGTGTTGACGATGGGGCGTATACCTGTACAATCTTCAACGAATATCGTTTTGAGATTCTCAGTACAAGGTATGCAACCCTATTTGACACACTCTCGATGGACACAATGTTGTTGATGAGAGATTTGTGGACGATAAACCCAACACCACCTTGGGACTTCTGTTCTCCCTCCCGGTAGTAGAACAAGTGGCCGGACTGTAAGGTTATCGTATCCTCGCCCTCTCTTCGGATCTCCGATAAACCAATAATGTCCCAGTGCAACTTGTTCATCTCCTCTTCCAGCTCTACGAGCTTCTCGTCCAACCTCAAAGTGCGCACGTTGTGTGTTAGCCTACTGGTACCACGCTGGCTAGACGGGTTGGTACAGGGTTTTGTTTCGAGTTTTCCTTCTCTCACACTAGCTGTTGATGTGTGTGTGTTTCCTTTTAGTCGCCTCTTACGACTCCCCTAGGATAGTATCGGGGGTGGTGATAATTGTATTCTAATGCCGTCACCACACGGCTCCAAACTTCGAGTGACGCTGACTCATATAGGCAGCTCAATAGACAGATCACGAAGTCCTTGCGACACGATATCCGTTCTTTTAATACCCAGTGTATTAAAGAGACGATAGAGCGGAACCAAGGCTCCAAAGTGTTTGCAAGAGACGTATCTATTGGGCAAAGCCAGTTGACAAAGCTGAAGACCGAAGATGGACGCGTAACGTCAAATAAGTCCGAGGTACTACGGGAGATAGAGAGGTTCTATGGACAGCTGTATACCTCGGTCTCAGCTGAACCTGCTAGTTTAGCTGCAGACCCAAGAGCCAGGCTAACACGACACTATACCGAAGACATCCCGGACATCAGCCTGTACGAGATTAGGATAGCTCTCAAACAGCTTAAGAACAACAAGGCTCCGGGCGAGGATGGAATCACTACAGAGCTTCTGAAAGCGGGCGGCACGCCGGTACTAAAAGTTCTTCAGAAACTCTTCAATTCCTCCTTACTCGATGGGAAAACGCCAGAGGCATGGAACAGGGGTGTTGTGATCCTGTTCTTCAAAAAAGGCGACAAAACCTTACTGAAGAACTATAGGCCCATAACACTGCTGAGCCATATCTACAAGCTGTTTTCGAGAGTTATTACGATGCGTCTCGAACGCAGGCTGGATGACTTTCAGCCTACCGAACAAGCCGGTTTCCGAAAAGGCTAAGTACCATAGACCACATACATACGCTGCGGCAGATTATACAAAAGACCGAAGAGTATAATCGGCCATTATGCTTGGCGTTTGTGGACTATGAGAAAGCCTTTGATTCCGTCGAAATATGGGCGGTCCTTAGATCTCTCCAGCGTTGCCGTATTGACTATCGGTATATCGAAGTGTTGAAGTGTTTGTATAATAACGCCACCATGTCAGTCCGAGTACAGGAGCACTGCACGAAGGATATCCCTTTAAAGAGAGGAGTAAGACAGGGGGATATCATATCCCCGAAACTGTTTACCGCTGCTCTGGAGGATTCCTTCAAGCTCCTGGAATGGCAAGGACTTGGCATCAACATCAATGGCGAATACATCACTCACCTTCGATTTGCCGACGACATAGTAGTCATGGCAGAATCGCTGGAAGATTTGGGGCGCATGCTCGGTGGCCTCAATAGAGTTTCTCAACAAGTGGGTCTTAAAATGAACATGGACAAAACAAAGATCATGCACAATGTCCATGTTGCACCCACCGCACTAACTGTTGGGAGCTCTACTCTTGAAGTTGTTGACGAATATATATACCTAGGGCAGGCTGTCCGATTAGGTAGGTCCAACTTTAAGAGAGAGGTCAGTAGACGGATCCAGCTCGGCTGGGCAGCGTTCGGTAAATTACGCAACGTCTTCTCGTCTAAAATACCTCAGTGCCTTAAGACAAAGGTATACAACCAATGTGTGTTACCAGTGATGACTTACGGTTCTGAGACGTGGTGCTTCACGAAGGATCTTTTCAAAAGGCTCAATGTCGCTCAGCGTGCTATGGAGAGGGCAATGCTCGGTATTTCTCTACGTGATCGAATCAGAAATGAGGAGATCCGTAGAAGAACTAAGGTTGCTGACATTGCCCGTAGGATCAGCCAGCTGAAGTGGCAATGGGCCGGCCACATAGCACGAAGATTGGACGGTCGATGGGGCAAAAAGATCCTAGAGTGGAGGCCACGTACTGGCAAGCGCAGTGTGGGACGGCCACCTACCAGATGGACCGACGACCTGGTGAAAACTGCCGGGTCACGTTGGATGCAGGTGGCAATGGACCGGTCGCACTGGAAATGTATTGGAGAGGCCTATGTCCAGCAGTGGACAGTAAAAGGCTGAAACGACACCACACGGCAAATTACATTGCATAAAATGTATAGAATATTTGTTAGTAGGCAAATTATACCTACTAACAAATATTCTATACATTTTGTACTTCTAAATAGTAAAAGTCGTTTATTATGTAATAATGCTAGTAAGTTATTTTTAAGACATATAAGAAGTGGATTTTTTTACCTAAATGTCCTGTAGAATCACAGTCTCTGACCGGACATCGCTTCTCTTGTGGACCTGAAGGTGTCAGCGGCGCGGCGGGTGATCGAGCAATGGCGGCACGAGCTTTCGCCAATCTTTTGTCGTCTTTACTGTAATTACAATACTGAACATTATGACATTTCTTATGATAATATTATAAGTGAAGTGGCAGCAGAATATTACACTTAAAAGAAAGTTATTGTTCAATATCTGACAAAACATTTTAAAATTGTAACAACATTAGATATTACTAGTATATTTGCTTCAATAACATTGAAATAAAAAGTATACAAATATTTTTCTGTAGAAATATGTAACCTCCGTGCTTCAGTGGTTGGGCGCGTCAGTGCTTACACTGGAGGTCCGGGTTTGAATCCCAGCAGAAACAAATTGTTCTGTCTTAATCATAAACAACATCCAATCACACCTACAAATTGCATAACATAGATACTCTACCTATTACCTTTTATTATACTGACTACACCTACAACCTACAGATATGTGAAAGAGCTCTATTCTAGACCACTGATGAAATGTTATTAAAGTATTAATATTAAACTATCGTAGTTACCTGTTAGTGTTAAAAATGTGAAATTTCAGTTTTTTGTATGAATGATGAAATGGAATAATGTATAAGGGGTGGAGCTTATTTTAAATGTTTTACATACTCCCTAGAGATAAGCATTTGTGTATGATAGCTTACAACCCATTCTCATAGCTAAATGCAAAATTTCATGAAAATCATTTAATCCATTTTAAAATAGTTCAAATACATATATGTTTCTCTCTGTGACATTCGAATTTTTATACAATTATATTTTTTTTATTTGAACATACTGACCTTATTTCATTTACTTTTTCTTCAGGCTCAGAGTCTGTATCTGTGTTATTAGTTTTTGTAGCATTGACTATACGGGACACTCGGGCAGACAATGATCTTGTTAACTTGCGTGTCATTGTACCAGCCACCGAGTCCCCGGAATCACCACTCTTACCAGTTACTTCTAGCTGTAATAACATTAATTTAAGGTTTTTTTTTCATGTTTCAAAATTGCTTAACCAGATTCAGTCTGTGTGATTTGATAAATAAGACATTTAATTTAAATTTAAAGGTTAGTTAGATGCTCTATTTGGTATCAAAAACAAAACAAATACCTTTGTTTTAGCTGAAGGTGGTGGCTTGGACTTGCCTGTTTTCATGTCCTCTTTTTTTATAGTTGGTTCACTATCACTTTCCGAGGACACAGATTCAACAGATGATTGACTTGATGTACATGATGATACACTTTTACCATCACTAGATTTTTTTGGTGGTGGTCCATTTGACCTGCTTGATCTCTTCTTGGCTGCTGTCTCTTTAGAATTGGAGTCATCATTAATAAGCATTGGAGAAGATGTGCTTTTCTCGTCACTGGATTTGTTAGCTTTTTTATCACTACTTGGAGACCCTTTTGGTGTATCTTTATTCTTACTGTCTTTGCTATCTGCATCTGATTCTGAGCTATTGTCAGGAGAGAAAATACTTTTCTTTTTTGAAGCATTGCTTTCAGCTTTTAATGCTTTTGGTATAGTCTTAGATATAGCTTTAGATTTGCCACCTGGCGCTGCTCTTGAGCTTACTTTTCCTCTTGCTAATACTGATGCAGCATTTTTTGGCTTTGTGGAACACCTACGTCTAGGTGGTATGGGTTTTGGCGTAACAGCTTTAGGGACTTCATCATCACTTGATGATGTTGCTTTAGGTTTAGAATTGCGTCTTGGTTTAGGTTCCTCTTTCGTTTTAGGTTCTTCTTCTTGTTTAGGTGATTTAGGAAGAGTTGCTACAGCAGGAGTTTCAGATGCAGATGACTCGGAGTCCGAACTACTTGAAGCAGATCCAGAACTTGTAGTGGAGCTTCCACTGCTACTGGAGTCTGAAGTAGACCCAGAACTGCTATCAGTACTGCTGTTGCTGACCTAAATATAAACCAGTATGATTATGATGCATTATAGGCCTTAGTTTCTTGGGATATAATTAATATGTCCCTTATATCTACTCTGCATAGAAGTATGATACTGGCAAAACAGCAAAAAAATGGAAAACAATAATAATGTAGTAAAAATATTAGGGTTCTGTTACTTACGTCTAGATTCGTCATGTTTAGACTTAGTTTTCAATTCAATTTATAAAGATATACAGGTATTACTATCTAGATCATTAATACCAAAAATTTTATCATTATTTTTATTAATAAATGCAAATTCTAATCAAAGAGAGTAAATAGTAGACTCAAAACTTTATTTTTTAAAACAATTCGAAGTCAATTTGACAAGCAACGTCATTTGTTTTTTTAATGGCATGCACATGGCATGCACATTGTACTTAGCCATACATCATTTAACCTTAGATTATTTATTTAAACATCTAAGCAATTAACATACGAAGGGAACGTTTTACATGTCTTTGGTATTTTTTATAAACAAATCCCACAAGAAATTGGACACGAAACCGATAACCTTTTGTAATGACTTCTTAGATCAACTCGATCAACTCATCTACAACAGCTTGGCAAAAAAGAGTGTGGAATAAATGAGGTGGTTTTTCCTTTTATAATGGCAACCCTCAATAATACCTCTTTATATATTATTTTAATACTTGTAATTTTTAATTTTGACCTATTTAAACGATTATAGAGACCTTACTTAACATAATATTATTATAATAAAATATCTTTTATTTTATTATAATAATAAAAATTTTAACAATTTTATACTTGTAATTTTTAGTTTTGACCTATTTAAACGAGTATATAATTATACTTAATGATAAAATATCTTTTATTTGAAATATGATATCGTTCTTAAAGACTAACGATGTCTAAGACGCGCTAGTTATTCAATTAAATAAGCAGATTAAATCAGATGAATGCGACATATAAACACACACACAGTTTTATCTATACTTATAATAAAACTCTAGAGAGGTCAATTCTGTACATTGAATATTTTTTCAAAATTATTATTGGAGGATGATTGAAGATCGACACTAATGCCAAAAATGCAATCAATAAATTTTTTGTCTGTCTGTCTGTCTGTCTGTCTGTATGTGCACGCATGGAACAAAAACTACTGAAGGGATTTTAACCAAACTTTGTACGATTGTAGTCCATACTCCTGACCAGGATAAATAGGCTATAAAACATAACGCTGAGACACATAGGAGCCGAGTAGTGACGATAGATTTGGAGTAAGTCGGACGAATTTCGACGCGTGTGGATTGCGGGGTGTGCCGTGTGAGGGACGCGCAGGGCGATCGCTTATCTACCTACACAGCGACGCGAAGCAATATAAAACAGTATTTTTAACCGACTTTAAAAAAAAGGAGGAGGTTTCTCAATTCAACCGTATATATGTGTTTTTTTATGTTTGTTCGCGGATATCTTCGTCGTTTATGAAGCGATTTTAAATATTGTTTAGTGTTATGTGGGGTATAATTCAAATTTGGTCCCATTGTCACCAAAATGGTGACCTGATGATGGGATCCGTGAGGAATCGAAGGAACTCCTCAAAATTGATATGGAAACATATATGGATTTTGATATTTTCTGAAGAAGTCTAAGCATATAAACAGTAAGGTTTTGCACCATATCCTGGTCTAGCGACCCGCCCCAGCGTCAACCTTTGGCATCGGCGTCGGCGTCGCAGCGTCTGGCGTCGGCGTCGCGACGTCTGGCATCGGCGTCGCGACGTCGGGCGTGGGCGTCGGCGTCGCGACGTCTGGCATCGGCGTCGCGACGTCGGGCGTCGGCGTCGCGACGTCGGGTGTCGGCATCGCGACGTCGGGCGTCGGCGTCGCGACGTCTGGCATCGGCGTCGCGACGTCGGGCATCGGCGTCGCGACGTCGGGCGTCGGCGTCGCGACGTCTGGGGTCGGCGTTACGGCGTTGAGCGTCGACGCCGCGGCGTCTGGCGTCGGCGTCGCGGCGTCTGGCGTTGGCGTCGCGGCGTCTGGCGTCGGCGTCGCGGCGTCGGGCGTCGGCGTCGCAGCGTCTGACGGCGGCGTCGCGACGTCTGGGGTCGGCGTTACGGCGTTGAGCGTCGACGCCGCGGCGTCTGGCGTCGGCGTCGCGGCGTCTGGCGTCGGCGTCGCGGCGTCTGGCGTCGGCGTCGCGGCGTCGGGCGTCGGCGTCGCAGCGTCTGACGGCGGCGTCGCGCAGTCTGGCGTTGGCGTCGCGACGTCGGGCGACGACGACGCCTGGTTTTGGTCGCAGCGTTCCTCTATAAATGGACAATCCAACAAAAATATTTTTTCAAATCGGACCAGTAGTTTCTGAGATAAGCGCGTTTAAACAAATAAACAATTCACATTTGGGGACTTTCGTTGCATGCGCTGCATAAACGGTTTAAGTCAATCAAACACCACGCGAACGAAGTCGCGGGCACAGCTAGTTCTATTAATAAAATGTATTTTAAATTTAACACTTAAGTTTACAGTATGTAAAATCTAGAGGGAAAGGGTATGTTAACCCTTACTACAGGTTTACCAGCATATCAAGGATAACAGGGCTTCACTCATGATGCCACTGTAATGTGTATTTTAAAATTGTATGTACCTTTTTATAAGAAACATTATTCGTATCTACTTCTTTATACAATCAACTTTGGCAACAATAAACTTTTTTTATTTTTATATAAATATTACTAGTAGTTCCTGAGATTAGCGCGTATCAAACATACAAACAAACTCTTCTGCTCTATAATATAAATATAGATTTCATTCTACTTATATTATTCACGGCATTACTATAATAATATGACTTAACAAAGAGAATATAATCACTACGTTTTGACTTAATACACAAGTTTTTTTTAAAGTGGATATACAATAAAACTAAATATTAAAAAATTTTCGTATTTCTATAATACTTTAACCAGAGTTTAACAAAGTTTCGTCTAAATATTCTACGCCTGAAAACATTGTCATATCGCTGGAGCTTCCTGCAACTTCAGAATCATAATCTGATTCTGATGATTCACAACTGCTACTGTCGTCTCTGAGGTTAATTACCAGCTGTTCAATATCTTCATAAATTGTTTTAATTACCTAAAACAAAAAAAAAACACATAATATGTAAATAATTTTATTTTAATAATGTAAAAATAACTTCAAGTATCATTGTTATATTCGTGTTGAAGTATACATTAATTATTATTGTCAGTCGGAAAAACATAACCTCAAAATCAGATGTTCGTAAACAAGACTAAAAATCACTGAAATATAGTTTAAACAAAACTATAAATTCATATGCAATTTATTAACATATGTAGGAACCTTATTATGCTGATAAATAGGGATAAATACCTGTCATATCGGCAGTTCTTTGATAAACATTACCTATTTGTGATAAAATTTGTCCTGCTTCAGATTGAGCCAAACATGCCATAAAAACTTTATAAATCACTACTCTACCACTACTACGAATAGTTTTGTTCATTCTGAACAATTCAGAAGAGCTAATTTGAGTTTGTTAGATGCTCTATTTGGTATCAAAAACAAAACAAATACCTTTGTTTTAGCTGAAGGTGGTGGCTTGGACTTGCCTGTTTTCATGTCCTCTTTTTTTATAGTTGGTTCACTATCACTTTCCGAGGACACAGATTCAACAGATGATTGACTTGATGTACATGATGATACACTTTTACCATCACTAGATTTTTTTGGTGGTGGTCCATTTGACCTGCTTGATCTCTTCTTGGCTGCTGTCTCTTTAGAATTGGAGTCATCATTAATAAGCATTGGAGAAGATGTGCTTTTCTCGTCACTGGATTTGTTAGCTTTTTTATCACTACTTGGAGACCCTTTTGGTGTATCTTTATTCTTACTGTCTTTGCTATCTGCATCTGATTCTGAGCTATTGTCAGGAGAGAAAATACTTTTCTTTTTTGAAGCATTGCTTTCAGCTTTTAATGCTTTTGGTATAGTCTTAGATATAGCTTTAGATTTGCCACCTGGCGCTGCTCTTGAGCTTACTTTTCCTCTTGCTAATACTGATGCAGCATTTTTTGGCTTTGTGGAACACCTACGTCTAGGTGGTATGGGTTTTGGCGTAACAGCTTTAGGGACTTCATCATCACTTGATGATGTTGCTTTAGGTTTAGAATTGCGTCTTGGTTTAGGTTCCTCTTTCGTTTTAGGTTCTTCTTCTTGTTTAGGTGATTTAGGAAGAGTTGCTACAGCAGGAGTTTCAGATGCAGATGACTCGGAGTCCGAACTACTTGAAGCAGATCCAGAACTTGTAGTGGAGCTTCCACTGCTACTGGAGTCTGAAGTAGACCCAGAACTGCTATCAGTACTGCTGTTGCTGACCTAAATATAAACCAGTATGATTATGATGCATTATAGGCCTTAGTTTCTTGGGATATAATTAATATGTCCCTTATATCTACTCTGCATAGAAGTATGATACTGGCAAAACAGCAAAAAAATGGAAAACAATAATAATGTAGTAAAAATATTAGGGTTCTGTTACTTACGTCTAGATTCGTCATGTTTAGACTTAGTTTTCAATTCAATTTATAAAGATATACAGGTATTACTATCTAGATCATTAATACCAAAAATTTTATCATTATTTTTATTAATAAATGCAAATTCTAATCAAAGAGAGTAAATAGTAGACTCAAAACTTTATTTTTTAAAACAATTCGAAGTCAATTTGACAAGCAACGTCATTTGTTTTTTTAATGGCATGCACATGGCATGCACATTGTACTTAGCCATACATCATTTAACCTTAGATTATTTATTTAAACATCTAAGCAATTAACATACGAAGGGAACGTTTTACATGTCTTTGGTATTTTTTATAAACAAATCCCACAAGAAATTGGACACGAAACCGATAACCTTTTGTAATGACTTCTTAGATCAACTCGATCAACTCATCTACAACAGCTTGGCAAAAAAGAGTGTGGAATAAATGAGGTGGTTTTTCCTTTTATAATGGCAACCCTCAATAATACCTCTTTATATATTATTTTAATACTTGTAATTTTTAATTTTGACCTATTTAAACGATTATAGAGACCTTACATAACATAATATTATTATAATAAAATATCTTTTATTTTATTATAATAATAAAAATTTTAACAATTTTATACTTGTAATTTTTAGTTTTGACCTATTTAAACGAGTATATAATTATACTTAATGATAAAATATCTTTTATTTGAAATATGATATCGTTCTTAAAGACTAACGATGTCTAAGACGCGCTAGTTATTCAATTAAATAAGCAGATTAAATCAGATGAATGCGACATATAAACACACACACAGTTTTATCTATACTTATAATAAAACTCTAGAGAGGTCAATTCTGTACATTGAATATTTTTTCAAAATTATTATTGGAGGATGATTGAAGATCGACACTAATGCCAAAAATGCAATCAATAAATTTTTTGTCTGTCTGTCTGTCTGTCTGTCTGTATGTGCACGCATGGAACAAAAACTACTGAAGGGATTTTAACCAAACTTTGTACGATTGTAGTCCATACTCCTGACCAGGATAAATAGGCTATAAAACATAACGCTGAGACACATAGGAGCCGAGTAGTGACGATAGATTTGGAGTAAGTCGGACGAATTTCGACGCGTGTGGATTGCGGGGTGTGCCGTGTGAGGGACGCGCAGGGCGATCGCTTATCTACCTACACAGCGACGCGAAGCAATATAAAACAGTATTTTTAACCGACTTTAAAAAAAAGGAGGAGGTTTCTCAATTCAACCGTATATATGTGTTTTTTTATGTTTGTTCGCGGATATCTTCGTCGTTTATGAAGCGATTTTAAATATTGTTTAGTGTTATGTGGGGTATAATTCAAATTTGGTCCCATTGTCACCAAAATGGTGACCTGATGATGGGATCCGTGAGGAATCGAAGGAACTCCTCAAAATTGATATGGAAACATATATGGATTTTGATATTTTCTGAAGAAGTCTAAGCATATAAACAGTAAGGTTTTGCACCATATCCTGGTCTAGCGACCCGCCCCAGCGTCAACCTTTGGCATCGGCGTCGGCGTCGCAGCGTCTGGCGTCGGCGTCGCGACGTCTGGCATCGGCGTCGCGACGTCGGGCGTGGGCGTCGGCGTCGCGACGTCTGGCATCGGCGTCGCGACGTCGGGCGTCGGCGTCGCGACGTCGGGTGTCGGCATCGCGACGTCGGGCGTCGGCGTCGCGACGTCTGGCATCGGCGTCGCGACGTCGGGCATCGGCGTCGCGACGTCGGGCGTCGGCGTCGCGACGTCTGGGGTCGGCGTTACGGCGTTGAGCGTCGACGCCGCGGCGTCTGGCGTCGGCGTCGCGGCGTCTGGCGTTGGCGTCGCGGCGTCTGGCGTCGGCGTCGCGGCGTCGGGCGTCGGCGTCGCAGCGTCTGACGGCGGCGTCGCGACGTCTGGGGTCGGCGTTACGGCGTTGAGCGTCGACGCCGCGGCGTCTGGCGTCGGCGTCGCGGCGTCTGGCGTCGGCGTCGCGGCGTCTGGCGTCGGCGTCGCGGCGTCGGGCGTCGGCGTCGCAGCGTCTGACGGCGGCGTCGCGCAGTCTGGCGTTGGCGTCGCGACGTCGGGCGACGACGACGCCTGGTTTTGGTCGCAGCGTTCCTCTATAAATGGACAATCCAACAAAAATATTTTTTCAAATCGGACCAGTAGTTTCTGAGATAAGCGCGTTTAAACAAATAAACAATTCACATTTGGGGACTTTCGTTGCATGCGCTGCATAAACGGTTTAAGTCAATCAAACACCACGCGAACGAAGTCGCGGGCACAGCTAGTTCTATTAATAAAATGTATTTTAAATTTAACACTTAAGTTTACAGTATGTAAAATCTAGAGGGAAAGGGTATGTTAACCCTTACTACAGGTTTACCAGCATATCAAGGATAACAGGGCTTCACTCATGATGCCACTGTAATGTGTATTTTAAAATTGTATGTACCTTTTTATAAGAAACATTATTCGTATCTACTTCTTTATACAATCAACTTTGGCAACAATAAACTTTTTTTATTTTTATATAAATATTACTAGTAGTTCCTGAGATTAGCGCGTATCAAACATACAAACAAACTCTTCTGCTCTATAATATAAATATAGATTTCATTCTACTTATATTATTCACGGCATTACTATAATAATATGACTTAACAAAGAGAATATAATCACTACGTTTTGACTTAATACACAAGTTTTTTTTAAAGTGGATATACAATAAAACTAAATATTAAAAAATTTTCGTATTTCTATAATACTTTAACCAGAGTTTAACAAAGTTTCGTCTAAATATTCTACGCCTGAAAACATTGTCATATCGCTGGAGCTTCCTGCAACTTCAGAATCATAATCTGATTCTGATGATTCACAACTGCTACTGTCGTCTCTGAGGTTAATTACCAGCTGTTCAATATCTTCATAAATTGTTTTAATTACCTAAAACAAAAAAAAAACACATAATATGTAAATAATTTTATTTTAATAATGTAAAAATAACTTCAAGTATCATTGTTATATTCGTGTTGAAGTATACATTAATTATTATTGTCAGTCGGAAAAACATAACCTCAAAATCAGATGTTCGTAAACAAGACTAAAAATCACTGAAATATAGTTTAAACAAAACTATAAATTCATATGCAATTTATTAACATATGTAGGAACCTTATTATGCTGATAAATAGGGATAAATACCTGTCATATCGGCAGTTCTTTGATAAACATTACCTATTTGTGATAAAATTTGTCCTGCTTCAGATTGAGCCAAACATGCCATAAAAACTTTATAAATCACTACTCTACCACTACTACGAATAGTTTTGTTCATTCTGAACAATTCAGAAGAGCTAATTTGAGCTACAATTATAGTATGGTATCTTACGTACCTAGTACCTAACTAATACTTAATCTGTGGTAGTATGTCTGTATGTCTATGCAAAAGTCCGTTCACGCAAGCTGTTTACATTGATTTAATAATTAATCAATGTAAACATCTTGCTTTAATGGCTTTAATAATCATATCACGTGACGTAGACAATGGTAGATGAATTTATTAGTTTGCTACATATTGTTATTTTGAATTTTGTTCGGACAGGTGTACAAAACCTTTTTCGCGTTATCGCACTTATTACACAAATTTACTTTTATGACATTTTGTGATTTTTTCCTATTTCAGATCGCTTTTAGCCATTTCTTACGTATTTTAATATCTATTGGATCAAAAAAAAATACTTTTCCGGTGCTATGGTGGTAGTACTTTCCCATTTTGGCACAACACATGATTTTCTTCTAATGAGGGGTTTTCGAAGTGTCACTTTTAGGTACAGAGACTACCGTAAGACGGCGCTTGCATAATGTAATATGTCAAAAATGTCTTTGTTGGGTGGTTAATAGTTGCCAGATGCTGTTTCATACACAAAAATAATCCTTTCAAATTCCTTTCTTAGTGATCTCCTACACTTCCGAGGAAACCTACATACATTATAGCTCGCTGGCTTCGATATCTTTGATTTTTAAAACAAATAATTAATCACACTTTTCTCCCGTTTCCGTGGGGATTTCGGGAAGTTCTTGTTTAGTACTCCCCTTTATTTAGATTCTAAGAAATATACATGCCAAATTTCAGCCTGCTGCCGAGTATTTTCGACTCGACGCAAAGATAAATATTTTACCTCTTGGGGCTCTTGCCAAATGTGATGACGGAGAGATGAAATCTGCTGGCGTAAAGTGAGTTGAACATAATATGAAGGATTTTTTTCTTATAGTTAATCCTGTTTTTATATGTTTGATAGCCTCTATCCATCTTGATCTCCGATTTTCATCTTGGGGAAAGCGGTGGTTACCTATATTTTTACAAAATTATACTACGCATGGACCAGCCATGTTTAGTTTAGTTCTCAGGGCACAATTAATAAATAATAAACTATTGTAAGTGAAAGAAAGAAACTTGAAAGGTAAACAAACAAAAAACAAAGCGGAAATTGACATTTTACACAGGACTTGACATATTACTTAGGTTTAATGCCATCTAAATTTAATGCCATCGTTTTCTGAAACTAGTAGAACTGTGAAAATAAAAACCGCTCATTGAATTCGACATTTCGATTATTATTAGCGTTATTTCGTAGTACACCGTACTGGAGCGCGCAACGTACTGCGTAAGCGTATGACCCGTGACGTCACCGCACCGAGCGCCGGCCGACCGCACCCTTTAAAGTTCAATATCTCGGGAACTAAGCGACATATCGAAATAATTTTTACACACACTTTTTTTATTTCATTGGACTATAAGAAACGTAAAAAAACAAAACTAGTGAACATTCTCCATTATTGACATGTTTTACTGGCATTGGATTTGCAGTCGGATGGTCAGTACTTAGAATATACAGTAATCTCAGACAAAAGTACACTACAGTAAAGTTTTGGTAAAGTTACAATTTCGCCATCAGCTATCTTACTATTATTTAATGATTAAATTTGCTGGAAAACACCATTGACCATTGCCATAAATAAAAAAAGTAGAAGACGTTTTCGGATTCCCTGTTTTTTTCCTTTGCTGATCAATGGTCAATTATTTACTAATATTGTTTTTGATTAACATTATATTTTTTGTTTAAATACAAATACAAAATTAATAATGTTGAGATTACAATTTAACAAAATATGTGTTATTTGGAACATTACTTTGCCCTAAAATTGTATAGCACAGTCTACAGTAATTGATAATTCGTTCTTGTTATAAAATCTGATTCCTTTGTTTAGATAAAAACCCGATAATATTATGTCGAATTCAACCGAAGATAACTTGGAACAAAATAAGGTAAATAGGAAAATATCTGGAATATTTTTGTATTTTTACAGCTTATGTTTCTAGAAACAAGTATGTAGTTAATTATTTCATGTTTACTATTGCGTCATTGAATTTCATGATTAAAAGAAGTTTACTTGAGAATTTCAATTTCATATTTCAATGTCTAAGTAATTAAATATATTTTTGTTTAAGGATGTTTTTACACAAGATGGTGTGCTCCTTAAGGCCTGTGTGGGTAGACCAACAAGCGATCTCAATTCAGTGGGAATGCTTTGCATTGTACAAAATTCTGATGATACAAAAGCTGTTGAGTGGAGACCAAATGACTTAATAACAATTGACTCTGATATTCAAGATCAAGAATGGGCAGTTGTAAATACAATTGGTAAGAAACTTAAAATAAAACCAAATACTTCTATAAAAATTTGCTTTTATCAATTTAATTTAATTTTTTTGATCATGATTAATTTTTACCGTTTTCTATAGCTATAGTGTATTAATAAACTGAAGTATGGTCAAAAAACTTAATTACAAATAAAAATGTTATGTTTTAGTATTTATTATAATTAAAAATTAAATAATCAAAAGAAATAACATTATTAGTCCAGTTATTTGCAGTTCTATAAAAATACAGAAAATAAATTTTCAATCACATTTTTCTTGACAAAACAAATTATTAAAACTAATAGGATTGAATCACCCAGAAATTTAATAATCTAATTTAATCTCAACGGAGCATCAACAACAACAAACTTCAATTATAATGTGTATTTCTTTGTTTTATTTTTATTGTTGTTCTCTGAACACACTATAGTTTACACAATTTTAAAAGTTTCATTAAAACATTATCATCAGAATGTGTTTACTTATAAATATAAATTGATTTTGCTAGGACGTCGTCAAAGAACATTGAGTGGTAACATGACATCAGATTATGCAGCTGTTCGAGCTCGGGTCATTAGAATACCATTAGATCAGCTTAAGTCCTTTAAAGTGTCTAGGAATTTCCAACAAATGCAAATGTCTATGAAACAAGGCACTTGGCATAGTACATTTTATTTTCAACATGGTAATGCAGAGATTTTTGTTGCTAACTTAAAAAGTCATGTAAAAACTGCAAAGGCAAGACATGATAGAAATACATATTTGGTTGTTGAACAAAATAGCGAGTCCCAAGTTTTGAACCGATCTTTTGCTGAACTGGACATATACACAGAAAATCGGACAGATGTAGTTTGGAATTTAGTGTCAAATTTTAAAGAAAGACCATATGCCACTACAATGGAAGCTTTCTCAAAATTAACAGACATTGGTATGTATTTTTGAACTTTAAACTAAATTATTCATTGGCAATAATTAATAATATAATGTCGTGTGGTGACGGCATTAGAATACAATTATCACCACCCCCGATACTATCCTAGGGGAGTCGTAAGAGGCGACTAAAAGGAAACACACACACATCAACAGCTAGTGTGAGAGAAGGAAAACTCGAAACAAAACCCTGTACCAACCCGTCTAGCCAGCGTGGTACCAGTAGGCTAAACTTTCCTCCAAATGATTACGCACCAGAAAACCAGGCCCCTAGTCCCCGGCGGCCCCGCTATTCCTGGCTACGGTAGCGGCCACGGTAACGGCGGGGCGGGGGGTGCTAAGAATCTCCGGAAGAGATCCGGCTACCACCCCCCTTCTAAACGACAACTGGCCCTGGTAACACACAACGTGCGCACTTTGAGGTTGGACGAGAAGCTCGTAGAGCTGGAAGAGGAGATGAACAAGTTGCACTGGGACATTATTGGTCTATCGGAGATCCGAAGAGAGGGCGAGGATACGATAACCTTACAGTCCGGCCACTTGTTCTACTACCGGGAGGGAGAACAGAAGTCCCAAGGTGGTGTTGGGTTTATCGTCCACAAATCTCTCATCAACAACATTGTGTCCATCGAGAGTGTGTCAAATAGGGTTGCATACCTTGTACTGAGAATCTCAAAACGATATTCGTTGAAGATTGTACAGGTATACGCCCCATCGTCAACACATTCAGACGATGAAGTAGAAGCTACGTATGAGGACGTCAGTAGGGCCATACGTAGCCCTAAAACACACTTCACAGTTGTTATGGGAGATTTCAATGCGAAGCTGGGCTGCAGAAGCGATGATGAGCTGAAAGTGGGGCCATTTGGATTTGGGCAGAGGAATCCCAGAGGACAGATGCTGGCGGACTTTATGGAGAAAGAAGGACTCTTCATGATGAATTCTTTCTTCCAAAAGCCGCCGCAGAGGAAATGGACCTGGTTGAGTCCCGACGGTGTAACTAGAAACGAGATTGACTTCATTATGAGCACCAAGCGGCAGATATTCAACGATGTCTCTGTGATCAACAGGGTTAAGACCGGAAGTGATCACCGAATCGTCAGAGGCATGTTGAATATCAACGTCAAACTTGAGAGATCGCGTCTGATGAAGTCTACGCTCCGACCGTCGAATGCCCATATCCAAAACCCCGAGAGCTTTCAACTTGAACTGTCAAATCGCTTCCAATGGCTAGACAGCTGCGCATCAGTGGACGATATAAATAGCAGGCTGGTAGAAACTGTCCATACGGTGGGGTCAAAATTTTTCAAGACCCACCGTACAAATAGACCTCAGAAACTATCCGACCAAACCCGGAACCTCATGGCTAGTCGACGTTCAATGACGCTCCAAACTTCGAGTGACGCTGAGTCATATAGGCAGCTCAATAGACAGATTACGAAGTCCTTGCGACACGATATCCGTTCTTTTAATACCCAGCGTATTAAAGAGACAATAGAGCGGAACCAAGGCTCCAAAGTGTTTGCAAGAGACGTATCTATTGGGCAAAGCCAGTTGACAAAGCTGAAGACCGAAGATGGACGCCTAACGTCAAATAAGTCCGAGGTACTACGGGAGATAGAAAGGTTCTATGGACAGCTGTATACCTCGGTCTCAGCTGAACCTGCTAGTTTAGCTGCAGACCCAAGAGCCAGGCTAACACGACACTATACCGAAGACATCCCGGACATCAGCCTGTACGAGATTAGGGTAGCTCTCAAACAGCTTAAGAACAACAAGGCTCCGGGCGAGGATGGAATCACTACAGAGCTTCTGAAAGCGGGCGGCACGCCGGTACTAAAAGTCCTTCAGAAACTCTTCAATTCCTCCTTACTCGATGGGAAAACGCCAGAGGCATGGAACAGGGGTGTTGTGGTCCTGTTCTTCAAAAAAGGCGACAAAACCTTACTGAAGAACTATAGGCCCATAACACTGCTGAGCCATGTCTACAAGCTGTTTTCGAGAGTTATCACGATGCGTCTCGAACGCAGGCTGGATGACTTTCAGCCTACCGAACAAGCCGGTTTCCGAAAAGGCTATAGTACCATAGACCACATACATACGCTGCGGCAGATTATACAGAAGACCGAAGAGTATAATCGGCCATTATGCTTGGCGTTTGTGGACTATGAGAAAGCCTTTGATTCCGTCGAAATATGGGCGGTCCTTAGATCTCTCCAGCGTTGCCGTATTGACTTTCGGTATATCGAAGTGTTGAAGTGTTTGTATAATAACGCCACCATGTCAGTCCGAGTACAGGAGCACTGCACGAAGGATATCCCTTTAAAGAGAGGAGTAAGACAGGGGGATATCATATCCCCGAAACTGTTTACCGCTGCTCTGGAGGATTCCTTCAAGCTCCTGGAATGGCAAGGACTTGGCATCAACATCAATGGCGAATACATCACTCACCTTCGATTTGCCGACGACATAGTAGTCATGGCAGAATCGCTGGAAGATTTGGGGCGCATGCTCGGTGGCCTCAATAGAGTTTCTCAACAAGTGGGTCTTAAAATGAACATGGACAAAACAAAGATCATGCACAATGTCCATGTTGCACCCACCGCACTAACTGTTGGGAGCTCTACTCTTGAAGTGGTTGACGAATATATATACCTAGGGCAGGCTGTCCGATTAGGTAGGTCCAACTTTAAGAGAGAGGTCAGTAGACGGATCCAGCTCGGCTGGGCAGCGTTCGGTAAATTACGCAACGTCTTCTCGTCCAAAATACCTCAGTGCCTTAAGACAAAGGTATACAACCAATGTGTGTTACCAGTGATGACTTACGGTTCTGAGACGTGGTGCTTCACGAAGGATCTTTTCAAAAGGCTCAATGTCGCTCAGCGTGCTATGGAGAGGGCAATGCTCGGTATTTCTCTACGTGATCGAATCAGAAATGAGGAGATCCGTAGAAGAACTAAGGTTGCTGACATTGCCCGTAGGATCAGTCAGCTGAAGTGGCAATGGGCCGGCCACATAGCACGAAGATTGGACGGTCGATGGGGCAAAAAGATCCTAGAGTGGAGGCCACGTACTGGCAAGCGCAGTGTGGGACGGCCACCTACCAGATGGACCGACGACCTGGTGAAAACTGCCGGGTCACGTTGGATGCAGGTGGCAATGGACCGGTCGCACTGGAAATGTATTGGAGAGGCCTATATCCAGCAGTGGACAAAATAAAAGGCTGAAACGACGAACGACGACGACGAATAATATAATATCATTTTTAGTTTGTGCTTATATTTCTTTATTCTTTATATTTATAAGTTTTTATAATTTTATTTTATATTTTATATTAATAATAATATTTTTTTATTAAGTTTGTAACCCACAATTTCAGTTATGATTATTTTGAATTTTTGTTCTTATTATTTTCTTCATGTCTAACTGCAAAAAAACCTTTTAGTTTACTATGGGAATGAGGGCGCAAATGATAGAAGTGATGTGTCAGAAGAGGTGGCCGATCTTTTAACAAACAGTGCCTTAGGTGACCCCACGGCAGTTAATCGAATAAGTGAAGAATATGAAGTAGTGAGTGTTAAACCCACCTTACCTCCGAGGCCTTCTATACCCAGGTAATAAATATTATATTCAAAATTTTGTTATAGCTGTTACTTTTTATCAATATATATAATATTTTGTTCAATATATTCACAGTTCATCTGAATTTGGTTAGGAAAAGGGAAGTTTCTAGATATGAAGTTATAAGTCCTACTAATACAATTAGGTTACTCTTTAACTTATAATTAATTTATTATTACAGAGGTTCACCATTATCAACAGAAAAATGGGATGGTTTAAAAGACACTAATGGAAGTATAAAAGAAGTAGAAGGTGTAAAACAACTTATTTTTAGACGGGTAAGAATGATATGTATTCCCCCTTAATTCTTACTATATTACATCCCTTTTAAATTTAACCTAAATATAAACAAACCAAAAACACCCAATTTCTCACATACTTTCAACAGAATATTAAAGGACCATACTTCATTAACCAATACATCTTGTAACAATTAAATATTAATTGATATATTTAAACACCAAAGTAAAAATATGCCATTTGGACACTGTCAACTGTAGAATATAGTCTAGAGATGGATGGATGTATAGTTGCAAACATTAATCATGTATTCACAATACTAACTATATTTATATTTACAGGGTGTTGCACATTCAATAAGACATTCAGTTTGGAAGTATTTGCTGGGATATTATCCTTGGAAAATGACAAATGTAGAACTTAAAGCTCTTCATAAAAAGAAAACGGAAGAGTATTACTCAATGAAACTCCAATGGAGATCAATGACTGAAGGTCAACAATCAAGGTTCAGTGACTACAGAGACAGAAAAAGCTTGGTAGAAAAAGATGTAAATAGAACAGACAGGACACACGAGTTTTTTGCTGGAGAAAACAATCCAAATTTAATTGTCCTGGAGGATATTTTAATGACATATGTCATGTACAATTTTGATTTGGGATATGTCCAGGGCATGAGTGATATTCTAGCGCCGTTGTTAATACTGATGGGTAACGAAGTAGAAAGCTTCTGGTGCTTTGTTGGATTTATGGAGAAGATAGTAAGTAATCATTATTTTGTAAATGCTCATGAAATACATGTGATTAAAAACATATTATGTACGCCCGTAAATTACTACTTTAAAGATAGTTACGAGTTTTTACGGTCATATAAAATTGATAAATATAATATGAAATAATAGTAAAAAAGTTACTCCTCTAATTTTGTCTAACTGACTTGCATATAAACATATTTTATAACATTTAAACTTTAGGAATACAACTTCGAAATGGACCAGGCTGGCATGAAGCAGCAGCTGCATCAGCTGCAGCAGCTAGTGGAGCTGGTGAGCCCGGCGCTGGCGCGACATCTAGTGTCCAAGGACGCGCACAACATGTACTTCTGTTTCCGCTGGCTGCTCGTGTGGTTCAAGCGAGAGTTTTGTTTGCGCGACATTATGAGGTTAGATTTAAACTTGGTTTTTTTAAAAGTCAAAGTATTTTTTGATTCAGAATGAATTATTTTACAAAAATGATTTCTGAACGTCGTTTCTATATGATGCCTACTACCGGTTCGGGAACTAGCCCAGCGAGAAGAACCGGCGTAAGAAACTCGTGTGGGGTCTTTTGCCAAAAAGATGGAAAATTACTCTTTAAAAAAAAGATCGAAAAGCTTTCTGTTCATAATGGCGTAAGCTAGAGTGGCTGCCGCGCACGATTTTAAGTTTATATGGATGTATACTCTGTTCAGATTTTATTTCTTCTGAACTAAGATCTGGTCGCAACTTTTACTGCACAATAGAATAACCCACATTTTGTCATGAAAAGTAGCAAATAGTATTCCTATGTCAAATTTGGTCGAGTATTATTAATATATTTCGGAGCCTATTCAATGCAAACTATCAAATATTTTCGCTTATGACATTAATAAACACACATAAATATTATATCAGACAAAGTTAAAAGTGTTTATGGAAAATATTATGTTTTCCTTGTTTACATTCAGTTTATTTCAGTTTAAATGAGATCCAATTTAATATTTTGCATGTGGCACTTGAATGTGGGCGATAATAGTAAACTGAAATATTATTATTAGGTTCTAAGTAACATTTTTATACCGTTTCAGGCTATGGGAGGTGCTATGGACAGGGTTGCCATGTCCTAACTTCCACTTACTTGTGTGTGTTGCCATACTGGATATGGAGCAAGAAACAATTATCAACCGAGATTATGGATTGAATGAAGTTTTAATGGTAGATCTTAGCATAATAATAATATCTAAGGACACATTCACACTATATCTAGTCCCGTGTTAAGCTCTCGAACAGGTTGTGTTACCAGTGCCATATAACAGAAAATATATAAAACTTTGATTATATTATACACATGGATGAGTTATGACTAAGGAACATTGCACCCTCGGCGGGATTTGTATCCTTCAGCTTGATTACCGACCACACTCTAAGCACTGAACTGAGCCACAAAGGCTTTTCATTATAGTATTAATAATAATAAGTTATGAACACATTTCTACTAAGTAAAGTGTGTGAAATATTAAGATTTCTTCAGTAGATATTTTAATTAAGGTGAAAAAGTTCTGCCGAATCACTATAATCGATGGTCGACGGTTAAACAAGACTATCGGGCTCGGTTAAGATAATCGGCCGGCCAAATAATATATACAGTGAGGCACACACACACACTGGCAGTGACAACAAATTTTGTAGTGTTCAATCTTACGTAACCAAATAAGAATGTCAGACACATAATTGTAATTTTATAGTAGCCTTATGTTTCATTTAGTTGTATTACATTTTTGACTAAACGGCCGATTACGAAATCAACTGATTATTTCTGTCGGTGCACTCTTAGTACTTAGTAGGTAGTGAACTATGAGCTTTTTGATGTGACAACGTTAAATAAACCTATGAACTCTGGCAGCACGCACGACAATAGATGACTCATTGTAATGTTAAGGTACGATTCCACCAAAATAGTGTTCAGAACATTTGTTAGCCATCATTTTTTTCAGAATTCCAGCTGTGCCAATTTCTTAATGTTGCGTTAGCGAGTCCACCGGAACAAACATCTGTTACGCACAATGTTCGCAACAGTTCAGAACACCGGTGGAATCGCACCTTTACGATTGGAGCGAGAGCACTTGTTGCATGATCAGCTTGAGCGTTATCAATGTTTTGTTACGATGTTGTCACATTAAACTATCGTCCGTAAAACGACTATACAGATAACATACTTTTTTATTTTATTTCAGCATGTTAACAATTTGTCAATGAAGTTGGATGTAGAGAAAATATTGAGTACAGCGGAAGGAGTGTACCATCAGATTGTAGCATCAGAGAATATCCCAGATGCTATTCGGATAATTTTGGGCCTACCCACCGTACCAGGTCCGCCGAATGAACCAGACGATTCCGATGCTCAGAACGGCAACACCAAGATGGAGCCTGAAAGTCAAGAAGATACAGAGGAAGTTATGTATCAAATAGGCCTAGATATGAATTTTTAAGGCACTTCATATGTAGTTTAGCGTTAAGCACGTATTTAATACTATTTCAGTTTCAAGAGTAGTTTTCAAACTATTAAGTCTAATATCGTGATTTTGTAAATTTATATAAGTACCAAAAATATTGTTTATGTCAATTTTTACTATAAGGTTTGGAAACTGCTTTAAATATTTAGTAGTAGATTAATTATATATATTGTATAGTGACTAACTAGAATGTGGTGTGGTTTTTGCAATTGATTTATGCATCTAAATCATACCACCATTTTGTATAATCTACTATATATAATTAGAAAGCATCCCACCTTGGCTTATAACAATTCAAAACATTGGAAAAAAATTAAAATTATATTCTTAAAAAATTTATATTCTGACTTAGCCTTTTGAAAACATATTTTGTGCACATGTTATGACATAAATCATTTAGATTTTATCAAATAAGTTTTTAAATTTGAAGATGAAATTAATTTTATGTTCAACATAATTTTTACAAAGTACAAATTTTAAATGGAAATTTATAATTTCTATGCAATTTAGAATAAAAATATTTAATAAAAAATAACTGTTTAACTTGTTTGTTTCTGTGTTTATACATATAATTTGAATTTAAATTTAGATGCATGATTTGCATGAAAAACTATCAATGAAACTATAATAATATTGTTGTTTATAGTTCGCAAAAATAAATTATAAAATGAAACAAAATAATATGTCTGATAATATATTATCAAATTGTATGTTTTTAGTATGACCCACTTTTTTTTCTATCGTCATATCTACATGAGTTCTAATTGAATATTATTGTACAATATAAAGTTTATTTTTCCCTTGCAGGTTTCTCTCGAATATAACGGGATACAGATAACTGTAATGACGCAAACAATGTGGGCTCTTCTTGCCTAAGTCCCTATCTTATGCTGTATTGATATAGATTATGAAGTGATACTTTTATATTTTTATAAATATTTTATTGTATAGATGTTTAATAGATTCTTAAGTTTTTATACAGTTTGTTAGGAAAGTATAAACTCCAGCATATTTTAATTAATGCAACATAATATATTACAAAAATTTCTCAATTCTCATTGTTGTGTTACTGAAACAATTATATTATCCTAATCACTAATATATTTTATTTTGCCACGAAAGTTGTCTATGTATATTAATAATTTAATATTATAACATAATTAA